>JAJJWW010009309.1:0-637520 GCA_023531295.1 Papaver armeniacum | reverse complement strand
ATTGTAGCAATACACACATCAATCTTGATATTCTTTCAAGAAAACTCAACCAAATCTGGAAGATAAAATTGACCCCTTCTTTGGAAACTCTGTGTATGATGTTTCAGGTTCCACTATGTGTCTAGCTGCTTGCACATATCAGATACTGAATTATATTCAAGATTGACGTGCTCATATTGTTCACTCAAGGGTCATGAACTATCAAAGTGTTACAAGTACAAACACAAATTGAGACATGTCAACAAACTTCAACAAAGAGCAACTCGATTAGCAAACAAGCTTAAACTCGCTCAGAAGACTGCTGAGGTATTTAAGATTTTATCTTCGTCTAAGAAGTTAGTTTCCAAGGACAAAACAAGACCATTAGAGAAGAAAATATGGTCAAATTGTTTTGATAGACAGAGGTCTGTGGATTCCTCTCATGAGGAACATGGTGGACAAATTGTTGTTCACCGCAACACAACTTGATTGTGTTGATTTGAAAATCTTGTCTCATGTGCCAGATCAAAAGAGACAAGATTGTGTACCTCTCAGGCTTTAGGAAAAGTTTGTTTTCTTCTTTTCTTAGTTTTTTTTTTTTTTTTTTTTGGAATTCCTTGTCTATCAATAAAGGAGGGTCATTCTCGATAATTCTACTCTCTCTAGGGTTCAGAATTGTGCGTGCACGAACCTGTTAAAGGTTAACCCTACATTCTTTTTTCCTTCCCTGAAACTTCTTTTATCTTAAGACTACTTGTTGAGATTGTGATTTCCTCTCACAAACCCATACGTTTATGGATACTCCAAGCATCATGTCTTCTGATGGAAAAGATGTTAATATGATTGTCAAACCATCAATCATGAAGGAAAAAGAGAAATCTCTGTTATCTCCGACATTGAAAAGAAAAAGAAGGAATGTGAGGAAGCCTAGAGTTGTTCCTTCAAATTCTCAGAAGTTATCTGATGTTCTTGGAGTGTTGAAGGAGACGCAAAAGGAGATTCAACAAATAAAGGCTTTTGTGTTTAAGACTCATGAGATTCGTAAGGCCCCTGGTTCGACATCACCAAGAAGGTTTATTGATATTAACTCCTATCTTCATGAACCTTATGTCCCAATGGTTGTTGACGACAAGGAGTTCGGGGACGATAAAGAATTCTTCAAAGGTCTTAACATCTAGTAAATATTCTTTTCTTGTTTTGTTAGAAGAATAACTAGAGTTTGGAATAGCCATTATTGTGATTACACATAGCTATGTCCAACGTTTTCATCTTCATGTTTTTAGGTTTATTTGCTTAAATTCTAAAAAATTGTTTGAAAGATGATTTTTGCAGTATTAATCTTTATGGTTTCATATATTACAATTTGTTATGGGATATGTATGTTTGCGTCCGTGAACTATGATTGTCCCATACTTTGTCAAAAGTTAAGTCTTTTATATGTCGATATGCATGTATTGATAAAAAAATGAATGAACTTTTGACATCATAAAAGTTTGAAACCTATTATGTCATTATGCAAATATTTATGGAAGATAGGGTGAACTTTTGTTTACAAGGATTATGTCTATTGTATGTCATTGTGCAAATAGTGATGGAAAATAGAATGAATCCTTATTTATTCTGCAGTATTGATCTTCCCTGATCCATATTTTATGTATATACTGTGAGGCTCCGTAAGTTCTCTTATGTCGAGCATTTCCGATTAGATTAATCATGGGTTTTCTTGTGGTTAATTTAATTGAGTATTTTTGGATTCAAATTCATATTCGTATGTGATTTGTTATGTCCAAAGAAATCCTTCTTTTCTTATGAAATTAAGGTCGCTCGTGTTGTTCTTTCGGGAATGACATATTATGGGGGAGAGTTCTTAATTGAACTTGTGCTTAATTACCAAATCTTTGTGGGGAGTGCGGCTGTGGAATATTATAGGGGTTATCTTGTATCTTTATAAACTCCTTGATGAAAGCATTTAGCTTCGGCTATATGATTGCATCTAAATAAGTTGATATGTGCTTACTTTTGGTCATGAAATGTCTCTTTGGAAATTTCATTAGGCTCCCGTTTTCGTACCTTCGCCAATTTTATTGACAAAAAGGGGGAGAATTAATGTGTAGTTCACACTACAAATACATATGGTTTTCGGATCATTATGTAAGGGGGAGTGGTTTCCATGTGAGATGGAGTATTGACTAAGGGGGAGTGATACATATCACTACAGTATTGTTGTCAAAGTTGTGATACAATTGAACTTTGATGTTGTGTAATAATACTATGACACTGTATAACAATGATTGAGAATTCTTGTTTTCTCATTGTTATAGCTATGGATTTTCAACAACGATGATGCTAAACTTACAACCTTTGGAATCATTGGAGTACTTGGAAGTGACGAAGATTTCGAGTAATTTTGAATAATAGGCATGTGGAAGAAGAGCTACAAAAGTTTATATATTTATTTTTGTATTCCATATGTATTGATAGTTTTGTCACTAAAATTGACAAATGGGGAGATTGTTAGAGCACTTCTCGGTCGAACTCGCATACGTTTCTATCTCAAGCATGTTTGTCAATGTTAGTGATCAAAACTATAATTCTTGATTTCTAGTCTACTATAGCTAAGTCTCGGACTAGGATAGAAAGTGTAGTTGAGCTCAAGAACTCCATGGCGATCATCATACAAGACGAAGAACTACTCAAGGAACTGGTGGAACTTCATCGACTAAAAGGTATGTGGAGACTTGAACTTATCTATCACTCAAAAGTCTATCTACTTTATCTCATATCTTGAGATAAAAGTCGTTTTGTTATATAAACTTTGATTATACACATTTGCTATTTCGAGCCGAGTTTATCTCGCTTATCTATTTCTCGAAATATGTGTTGGTAAGCTTTCGCTTTGGCCAAGTTCATCTTTACCTAGTGACGAAAGTCATGTTGTGTTTCAATTACTTGAAAATGGCTTTGACGAAAAATAGTTTGTGAATAATAACTATATAACGTCCTCTAAGAATGTTTCAATGATTTAAATGAGATTTTAGATTATATAACCATTGTTGGATATAAGCATTGTGTGGCAACACATACATGTATAAGTCCTTATTCCTTGAACCAAAGTCTGTGTACTTTGCTGCTCAGGAAACCGGAATGCAGTCCGCGAACCCAACCTCGTACTTTTGGGAGGTTCTCTTCCCGAGAAAATCTGCTGGAGTTTGTGAATTATTTACAAACTTATTCCGGGTACTTAAGTCCGCGTACTTAGGTTGGTTATATTATAAAAACGATTATTCTGAACTTATACTTATATTAACTAAGGAATGCAAGTTTGCAAACCGTGGCTATAAAGTTCATGACTCGATTCGAGTGAATCAAATCGTTTTTGCTTCGATTGTGTCTTGTATACTTCTATAAGATCTATGCAATTGAACAACTCTCTAACTAGTTCATTTGAGTCATTTGAACTAGTTATGGTGAAGAAGAATATGGTTAATATGAAAGATCTCATATGGCCAACCATTTGGTTAACTACTGTTGAACCAACGAATGTACATGTTTGGGTACGGTTACACAAACCTAAAACATGCATTTCATTTGTGTGTAACAAGCTAAGTTTTGATCTAACGGTTGAAAGATATTAGCTTGAATCTAATCAGGTTTTCATCTAACGGTGAATATTGAATGCTTTGTTACTAAGCTAACATTGATTGCAAACCCTGATTTGAAAGACTATATAAAGGAGAACTCTAGCAACTGGGAAACCTAATCCCCACACCTCCTGTGTGATACTAGTTGTATAAGCTAGAGTCGATTTTCCTTTAACCTTAGGTTTCTACCGAGACCCTGTAGGTTAACGACTTGAAGACTTCATTGGGATTGTGAAGCCAGACCGATACTACTTTCTTGTAGTTGTGTGATCTGATCTCGTTGATTCTATCGTATTGAGTACAATCGTAACGATTGGATTGAGATTGATATCTCCGATAGGCAAGATATAAAAGTAATCACAAACATCTTCGTCACATCATTTGTGATTCCACAATATCTTCTTTCGCCGCGTCGATTAAGATTATTGTGAGGTGGTTGATAATATTAGGTCATGTTCTTCGGAATATAAGTCCACATCAATTGGTTCTTGTTCACCTTGATTTATCAAAAGACGGAACAAAACTCATAGGTATTTCTGTGGGAGACAAATTTATCTATTACTGTAGACTATTCTGTGTGATACAGATTTTTTTATTAAAATCTTCGACTTTTGGTCGTAGCAACTCTTAGTTGTGGGTGAGATCATCTAAGGGAATCAAGTGTGTAGTATCCTGCTGGGATCAGAGACGTAAGGAGCGCAACTGTACATTCCAGACCGAAGTTAGTTTGTAGTAGGCCAGTGTCTGTAGCGGCTTAATACAATGTGTGTTCAATCTGGACTATTCTGTATTTGTGGTTTCCTCATTAACAAAACTTCTTGTGTCGTGTTATTTCTTTTCCGATTATATTTTGTATATAATTGAAATATCACAGGTTGTGCGTTTGAATCAATCAATTGGGAAATCCGACCTTTGGTTGTTGATTGATCCTTGAACATTGGTCTTTGGTACTGTTCAAGTGATTTCTCTTGTATTCAATTAGACTCGCAGATTTCTATTTTCTTGAGTAAGAATTGAATCGATAAAGAGAGATATAACTCCTTGATATAATTTATTAAGATTGAGTCTAGTTGATTCTATTGAAAGTATATTAGAGTTAGTCCATACAGATTGCTAATCGAAATATTGGGTGTGGTTGTTGTACCCCCGCTTTTTCAAAAAGCTGTTAACTGAATTCTACAAATTGTAACTAAACTAAGAACTGAGTAAAGTAACAGGTGTTTACAAAGAAGCAACACACAACACTTATAAAGAAAGACTTGGTTCTTGATGCATGACTGAGTATCTTTTTTTTTTTTAAGATGAACTACAAAACAAGTATTTGAACTGGTATTTACAGGGATATGATGATTACAATACTACAGGGTTATGTGAATGAGAACTAAACACGAAATGCAGTTACAGACACGAATGAGAGGACGGATATATCACAAGGAATATAAGTCTAAACTAACAGTTAACCCAACAAAACTAGATTATGTTCTTAACCTACAAATACAGATTATATACAAGAAGACTCAAAATCTAAGTTATGCTACAATATGCTCAACCAACTGAAGTAATTCAAGTGGGTTGCAAAGCTATAGATGCAGACTAATATGAGATGCAAACTAACAACGAGGTATAGATTAAACTGACCAAAACTGAAATTGACTTGCAGTGATAGCCTGATGCAAAACAATGATGCAAAGTTAACTAACTAACGGAAAAGACTGAAAGAATGCAGGTATGTGGCTGATATATAATGACTGAAACTACCATAGTGTAGAGAAAAGATGCAGCTAAGAATGGGATGACTGAAATTCACAAGCTACAACAACTGATAAACAAACTAAGCTACAGCTAGCACTACAGAACACATGAAAAGTATATACATATGGATCAAGACAACTAAGTTATAACAATGACAGATCAAAACAATACTTACAGACTCCTATATGCCTAAGTAACTTAAAGAAAAAAAAATTGACAAACAAAATACAGGAATGGAATAGTTACAAGTGAAACTAACTCATACTCTGAATGCAATTAACTGACACACTTATCAGGGAACACTAATGATCTACTACAGCATATGTTTAATACAAATGAAATTCAATTAACTAATATAAAAGATGCAGAAATTAAACAGGAAAACAAGAGATATTTTTTACCACTAGTATGAACAGGCACAAACTCTAATTATGCTATAACTGAGATGGTGAAAGATACAACAAACCTAACAAATATAAACGTTCACTAAACTATAGATATGGTATGATGCAGGATAATGATGCAAATGATTATAACAGAAGACTGAGGGAAGCCTAACTAAATGCAGTTATCTGAAAGAAATTAAAAAGGGAAGAACAATATCTACAGAGTATTACTGCCTACAGGTTTGTAATCTAAACTAAAGAGATATGACAGGAAATGGTTCAAGGTGCAATGTCAGAATGCAAGCGCTACATAATACAATGTCAGAAAGTTGTAAATGGAACAAGGTGCGATAAACATGAAGATGCATGTGACTGAAAATTTAAAACTACAACTAATACTAACAACATGATACATATTACATAACAGATAAGTTACAGAGCAGAAAACAATAATCTAACACATATATACAAACACTAAACTAAGAATCAGTAAAGTAAACTTCAGATACACCGCTACCGAGTCCCCGACAACGGCGCCAAAAACTTGGTAGGCTTAGAAAGAGTACCTACAATGATAACTGCAAGTGCACAGTGTCGATATGCAACACAGGGCAAGAACAGGTCGATCCTCAGGGACAAGGTGGGTGTAGATTTGAAGCTATGGTCTTACTACTACTAATTTCAGAATAAAGAGTAACCAAAAAGGGGGGTTTTGTTTGGTGTCGATACGACAAGATATTTGATAAAGATTAAAGTATTAAAGCAGAATGTAAGCAAAAGGTGTAATAAGCAGATTGTAAACAATTATACAAGAGAACTTGGGCAGTTGAATCCACCACATAACCTACACTTGAGAATTCAGCTAATGAAACTATTCTTGTTCCTTATATGGGATAGCGGTGAAGATTCAAGTCTGCCGCATATCCAAGGTATTCTCAGATGGATAATTTAATCACAACTAAGGTATCAATCCCTAGAATTAGTTGTCTTATTACAGCACAACTAATCACAGATTAATAATAATCGGTTAAGCATGAGTTGATGCAACAACAAATAAGTACTCTAACAACCTAGGATGCATAACATACAAGGTGAAAGTTATGTATTGTAGCACAAATATTAAATATATCCTCAATCAATTCAGCACACAAGAACAATAACAGTAGCATAAATCAACCAGCAGTAGATTAAGGGTTTCATCTCAACCCTAAGAGAGATTTTTAGAACATAAGAAGATTAAGATTAAAACCTAAATATTACTACTGCAACTTGCACCGGCTAGTCCGGGCTTAGTTTCAACATACATCTGCCTCCCCCATTTATATAACTTTTCCCCCAAAATTCTACACAATCCCCATAGCTAACAAGTACAATCAGAAATTAGGTATTTGATGATTCTGAAACTCACCACTGATGTACTCTTCCTCATCATACACAGCCTTCACATAATCTTCACCAATTGTCTGATGTTGTCGGAGATTGAAAGGAAAACAGATCAGACCTAATTTGACGCGCCTACTGCCATTATTGGAGTCGCGGAGAGATAAAATTCAGACTTGCTGCTGCTGTCGGTGATGCAAACTCATATTCAGATGAATTGATAACTCCTACTGCTTGTATTCCCTACTGCCACCTTACAACGCCGCATGACTTTGTTGGAGTTGCGAAGAGATGAAAATCATACCATTCACTTGTCAATTATGTCGCCTTGGAAACCAATCAGCCTTCTATTCTTGCACAATTCATAGCCTAGGGTTAGGTTGAAATGGGTATAGTACGAATTGGTTAACTGATTGATTAGGGAAAGATGGAAATAGGGCATCAGGGAGGTGGTGTCGGGTGTGAGAGAGATTTGACATGCCAAGCAAAAAGGGGGACAAAGAAAAGATTGATGGAGTGAAAATCTGGGAGAGAAGGACACAGAGAAGAGAACTTTTTTCTCGTGAAGGAAGAGAGATTTGGGAGAGGCAATAGATTATCGTGTTAATCACGAAGACCCTGTTTTGGTATATGCGAGTGAAACTTGGACCTGGCTTCCTTTCTTTAACTCCCAACATGGGTAGCATTTGAATTTCGGCCCAATACTTCATTTCATGATCAGATCTTTCTTCTTATTGCACTTCTTATCCACTAGTAGATCCATTAACTTCACAAGTCTGCTAGCACTCTGGCTGCCTTCTCCACTACGCGCGTCTGCTTGACACACCGACTTGGTATCTAGCTTGACAAGGAATTATAACTCCACTATCTTCATAGTACATGTTTACTCCATTGTTTTATTCCCCTAGCATTACACAACCAAAAATCAGGAACAATTACCACACATTTACTCGCAACGAACAAGAAAAACAATACATAATTTGGCACAAATACTGGCAATTAGTGCAACAAGATACCGTAAACACCTATAAAATGATATGAAGCATGTACAATATTAGGTGCATATCAAGTTTCTAAAATACTTCTGACTCAGTGGAATAAAAGTTAATAGTACATATTGAATCCTGAATCATAAAAACCTCAAATTCCCGATCATAGTTTTAACAAGAGTTGTGTTGGAAGAGGGAAGAACTAGGAAGCATATATTTCTGGCATTTTCTTTGGAATGTCGATGAAGAAGAAGAAGATTATTTCTAAGGATGTCCACGTCATTACTGAATTGGGGTCATCAAATTAATGAAGTTAGGTAAGAATGATAAAATAGAATCCAGAAGAGAAGAAGTAACTGGCGACTTTAACGTGAGGAGGGCATGGACGTAAAAAAAATATTTGTGACGAAGATTTTTTTTCATGTAAGAAATATCATATGGGGGTATTTTTTGCTTATGTGTTACTCACCCGTAACGGGTGTGTCTAACTTCACATATCACGTGCAAAGATTGGAAGTGTTTTGTTCGACAAGTGGCAGATGGTAAAGTGATAGAAGAGGTTGTATAGATAGTTTATACAACCAACACAGGAGTAAGGACATAAATTTTGTCAGGGGAGAGAGAAGGAGTCTGTTAGTTTACTATTACAAAAGGAAGACAACTGGAAACCTCAGACAACAGCATAGTGGTGGTGATTTAGTTGATACACCTTAAAGTTGCAATTGATAGATATCTTTTAAATTCCAAACAAGTGTACTTCTTGATAAGGATGAAAGATCATTGGCTTCAATGATGGTGTGTTTCTTAGACTCGTATCTAGATGGTAGTGATCTGAGAATCTTTCATATTATATCTTTTTCAAAAATAGTCTTTCCTAAAGAGAAAGAAGCATTAACAATCTCAGAGAGTTTAACGTTGTTTATGGGTAAAAACTGATTCCGACGAAAAGAGAAAAAATGGGGTAGGTTGATGAGAAACGAGTCTGAACCCGGAACAAATGTACTATGTGGAAGTATTTTAGATTCGATATATTAGTTTGTGCAATTATGGCATAAACCAAGAAATGGTCGTTCCAGTCTTGTTTCGATCACAAAGGAAAGAGAAGGGTTGGTCTTAGGGAGGAAAGCAGAGGAAGTGTTAAGATCAGAGTGTTAGACTTTGTAAGGTGTGGTTGTTGTGTATGACTGTATATGAAGAATTCTATGTGTATGATTGAGAGAAGGCATCTGTGTAAATCAGATAATAGACTTGTTCGAAAGTAAGTTGTATTCTTGTCCGTCTAGGATAATCTGTGTGTTCTGATTAGAATAGATTGAAGTATCTATTTTCTGCACAGTTTGACATCGTAGGAAGTGGAATTCGTGAAGTAATGAGAAGGTGGAGGTCGTAGTAAAGTGATGAAAATTGTGTGCCTATATATTGCCAATTGTCTAGTTACAATACCCACTACTCCGACCTCTAATCTTGTCAACTTTAGGGAAGACTGAACGGTTACAATACCCACTACTCCGGCCTCTAATCTTGTCAACGGTCCGCTCTTCCTGACACTTTACCATAATGGGTGTATTGTTACACATCATGTCGTAGACCGCCAAACCAATACCCACCCACCCACGCCTATTTGTGACATTGTTGATGTCTCATGTGATTTTAGTAGAAAAATATTAATTTAATGTGAAGTCAAAGGAGACTTGCTTAGTCAAGATGACTGGTGACTTATCATGTTTTTCTAAACGTAATTGATGCGGCTGACGATACTGGTGAGGATCATATGAAAAAAGCATACTAAAATAAATTTGTATTTTATTTAGGTCTCATGTCAAGTCTTGAGAGTTTCAAACAATTTATGAGAGTTCATCTGTGTCCATAAGTGTTGACATGCTTAGATGAATAGGCGATATCAAACATGTATGTTCAGCATGTCAACCACTGCTTTTCATGATATCAACAAGGGGTGATGAATGGTCATGAAAGAGTGGGGAAGAAGATATATGAATATGGAAATTAGTTGAGCATATGTGTGAGGCCATATGAAGAAAGAAAAAATCCGACTAGTCGTTATATTAGGTTGTCCATGTCAGTCACCTGTGAGTTGCAAGCATGAGAAGTCATGAACGACGAGTCAAGTTTCATATAAATATGACTTACGATGCAAATCTCATGTGGTATCGACTAATATCAGTGTGTGACATTTTTGGTGAGTCGAATTTGGCAAGACATGTAAAACGAAACTATTGACGTCAGTCACGTATATCAATTGAATGAATCTGATACTCAAGGAAGGTCATGGATGCGTTTATAATGATCGCGATGCTTGAAAAGAATTGTCTGCTTTATTCTTGCGCATTGTAATGGTATTTTGCAACACTTTTATGTATGGTAGTTGCAAAAAGTGAATTGCAATGCATATAGCGTTGTGAAAACGCGGGGGTACCAAAATACACCACTACTTTTTTCTTAGGCAATTTGTATGGACAAACTCAATACAACTCCAAGAGTTAAACTCAATCAAGGAATGGTATCTAGAGTTATATATTTATCTCTTGCGATTAGAACGTTTACAGAACCAAATCCATGAACCTAATCACAAAGAGATAACTTGGACGGTACCAAAGACCAATGTTCAAGAATCAATCAAGTCGTATCCAACAAACTAGGTCGGATGTATCTACTATGATTGATCAACGCACAACCTGTGATATTTTAATTATAAAGATAAACAATATAATGCGAAAAAGAAATAACACGGACACCAGAAGTTTTGTTAACGAGGAAACCACAAATACAGAAAAACCCCGGGACCTAGTCCAGATTGAACATCAAATTGTATTAAGCCTCTACAGACACTATCCTACTACCAATTAACTTTGGACTGGAATGTAGTGGAGCCCGAAAAGGTATCCCACCGATTAAGGAACAGTCGCGCTCATTACGCCTCTTGAATCCCAGCAGGACTCGGCGCAATTGATTCCATTATCTGACGTCACACCAACTAAGAGTTGCTTTAACTCAATTGAAGACTTTGAACCAATCTGCCTTTCACAGATTAATCATATATATTATTTCCTTAATAAAATAGTTTGATCAAAGG
Source organism: Papaver armeniacum (assembly GCA_023531295.1). NCBI lineage: Eukaryota > Viridiplantae > Streptophyta > Magnoliopsida > Ranunculales > Papaveraceae > Papaver > Papaver armeniacum. Next base: position 626,302 of record JAJJWW010009309.1, on the reverse strand, counting down.
TGTGGAAATCAAAAGCAATAGACAAAGTCTAGCTAACCTCAAAATCCGGACTTATGCAACCCAAAGTGCAGCCTAGATTATTATTCACCTCACAAGTATAAAACTTGTGGAATCAACAAAGTTTGAGACGAAGAGAATTTGATGATTTATATCTATCTTGATCGATGTAGCAAGCTTAACAAACAATCAAGATCAGGATACTCGAGTTATTAAGGAAAGATCACTGGACCTGGCTTCACGGATCCCTATGAAGACTTTGTAGTCGCTAAACCCTAAAAGGGTTAGGAAGAGGAAGACTCTAGATACAACTAGGACACACCAAAAAGTAGTGTCGGGATTCAAAAATCCCAGTTGCTTGAAGTTCCCCTTTTATAGACATCCAAAGCATATGTTGCTTTAGGTTTAAGCTAAGATAGCTTTGGAACCAAGCAATCAATATCCACCATTAGATAAATCTTTGAAACTGATTTACATAAGCAAGATATACACTCTGGTCAGGTGAAACCGTAACCGAACTGTGTACAAAGACTATTTTCAACATGGTTAGCCGAAACTAGCCGGTTTGAACTTAAAAGCTTAATCTTCATTTTTCATGAACTCATAAGACATTAAATATGAGTCACAAACATGTGATCAAATAAGTCTAGTATTTTTAGAGAATTAATCAAATGCTAATTATCTCGTAGAAATAATTATACCGCACTTGAAAATATAATCGACATGGTTAGTAGGTGTACAAGGTACAAATACCATTGTCGTTCGTGAGTCGGTTCAGTCACAGTACGTGTACCGGTTTGTAAACATTTAACCAAACCAAATTCTTGAGTTAACAGAACTATTTAGGTTTGCGTACCGGTTTGGAAACCTTAAGACTGTCACCGGTTCCGGAGTTTACAGAATTAAATCGGTTGGCGTACCAGTTTGGATACACTGCCGAGTTCGGGAACACAGAACTGTTTTAGTTTGCGTACCGGTTTGGAAACTAATCCCAGTTCTGTAACCACAGTTCAAAAATGGTTCACATACGAGTATGCATACCGATCTGGTTCACGAGTTAAACAGATTTTCACATGATGTGCATAAAAATATGCGTACCACAAATCTATAAGTCGATATATAGCTACTCCGCTACGTGTACGAGTACATGTAATACGGGTTCAGACTTATAAAAGTTTTCCCAGTTTGTAAGATGATAACACTGTCTTGTATCCGAATCTATAATAGTTCTATATTTCTCTCTAAATCGATTCGAAACATTCCTGAATAACATCAATGACACATATCACTGTTCCAGGCTATTTTCAAATGATAAAACTTAAATCATGATTTTGATTCCGAAAAATAAATTGTCCTTAACCGAAATTCATCAAGTATGAACAAATGTTAATTAAGCTTAGTCATTATATTTCGAGAACTAATTATCAAGATAAACTTGACTCGAAATTCTTGTCTATGCATAATAGTCTAGTTAGCTATGCGACATCGTCTCAAATGATAAAAAGTGAATATAACTTGAGATATAGGTGGTTCAGTCTCCACTTACCTTTTGTTGATGAAGTTCTCCGAAAGCTTGGGTTGATCTTCGCATTCAAATGGTAGAACGCAATGATGACTGCCGTAATCCAGTGTTTCTCAACTAAATTTTTATCCTAGTCCGAGACTTAACTAATTGTATACTAGAAATCAAGATATAGTTTTGACAACTAAATTTGACAACAAGCTTGAGATAGAAACACTTGTGAGTTCGACCGAGCAATGCTCTAACACGTTGTCTAGTTTGTTTTCACGCGTTGTAACACTAAATGCAACGCTTATAAGCGTTGCAGAGCCTTGGCCGCGAGAATTGAATGTTCACCACATGCGACTTCCTTGGACAGTCGCATGTGTCTTGCACATGCTTATGCGGGTTCGTCAGGCCAACTTTGGCCATCTTTTGAAAGATCTTCCTGTTAGAGCATTTCTCGGTTGAACCCACCAAGCGTTGGTATGTCAAGTTTGGTTGTCATATTTTAGTATCAAAACCCAATTAGAGTCGCTTGATTAAGATTACTAGGGTCAACTTCGTTTAGGTTCAACTAGAAATTCTTGTAATGTTGAGACATACAAGTATTACTCCTAAGACCCGAAGAACGCGAAGACATATCGACTACAACGAAGACATCATCCTTCCACTTAAGGTTATACTGACTTGACTTGTTTCCATTCCTATCGTTTCTTTCAAATCGTTTAAGATTTAAAACATAACATGCGAAGTTATATATGATACTCTAGTATTAGACTTGGTTATATTATTATGATCAAAGTGTCAAGAAAGTATATACCATTTATTGAATGTTTTGATATGGTATATTGAATTACGAAGTATCACGTTTATCTTTTGAACTTTACAAATGTGACATCGACATAATCTATGTGACTTGTTACTTGATTTTGTATTGAATATAGGTGTGGTTTCATCCTAGGATACTATGTTTTATTACATTGGTTTAAGAAAGTAGATATACGAACTTATTTCGTAATCGAAAGGAAATCAATAAGTGTTTTGGTCCGGTTTTCATTGAAGATCTATTGGATGACCAATTCGTACCTAAGAAGGGAACTAAGGTATAACCAATTTTAACTTATGTTGAGAATCAAGGTAGAACCGATCCCTACCTATCTCGGGATACATGGTAGAACCGATCCTAGCTTTTATTGGGAGACAAGGTAGAACCGACCCTTACCTATATTAGGAGTCATGGTAAATCCGATCCTAGATTTTGTTGGGAGTCAAGGTAGAACCTATCCCTACCTATATTGGGAGTCATGGTAGAACCGATCCTAGCCTATGTTAGGAGTCATAGTAGAACTGATCCCAAGAGCAAAACTGATTATGATATTCACATATACTTTAAGGTTTGTGTGAGTTTGGAATTGGGGTTTGCTAGATAGGAAAGTTCTAGATGTCGACATAATTTGAACATGTGAATAATTCTTATCATTGATTGTTCAAAGATATTCCTTGATACTCAAGATGATGGGACATGGGATATAATGAGGTCGTGTCTAATTGTTCTCTTATTTAATGGATTTACAAAGTATTGTGTTATTAGTTGTCTACTTTTAAAATCTCTTTCAAAGTTTATGTTACTGGTTGTAGATTGTAAAACGGTCTTCTAAAGTTTGTGTTTGTGTTACTCGTTGTAAACTTGAAAATTCAAAGATTTTGCATATTTATGTAATTTCAAGACTTTGAGTGACTTTTGTATATATATTTTCCTTGTTGAAATTCTTGCAAAATATGTAAGATTTTGGAAGACTTCAAAAAAAATATTTTTTATTCTCTTTATTTTGTTTCATAATATATGATCTATAAAACCTGCATATAAATTACTACATGGTATGATTAAATATTTTTTTATAATATATAAATGTGTTAATATAACTTTAAATAACAAGCCAAAGTTCAATAATAAGGTCGTTGGATTAGTGTTGTTTTCCTTTATATACCGCAACATCATGCCTTCTGTTTCATTCTTTCCAACTCTCTTTTTCTTTGATTTCTCTACAATCTTAAGAGAGAAGAGAAGAAGAAGGGAAAAAAAAAGGAGAGAAACAATGTTGTCCTTGAGAGTGCTGGACTGTGAAGATTTCATGTTCATAATAATCTTCTGGTTTCATATCGTGTTTCATTTCCTTCCAATGTTGGTCTCACATCTAAGTAAGTTAGGGTTTTTCTGCTCAACTACATATTTCTTTGAAACTTTTTTGTTTTCTATGTATCTTTTTTGTTAATAATATACACGGAAAGAAACTGAGCACTTTAGATTTCTTACTGAGCTCGAACTTTAATTTTTTATGAAATGTTTTGTTTTCTAAATATTTTTTGGTTATACTATATAGGAAAGTGACTCGTGTTTTTGCTCTCAGCGCTGATGATGATGAAAAAGTCCAAGAAAATATCGTATCTGAAACATTTGTTTTGTAAAAGAAGCAGATAACCCCAAGGAGTTTTTCTTTACAGCAATGTTGAAGGTTAAGTGCTATTAGGAGAACCCGAAATGGGTAGTTGACTCTCCCTATGAAGGTTATGAGAATCCTTTTGAAAAGAAAAAGTCTTTTGCTAGGTTGCCGACAAGTTACTTGTCTATTGTTTGATTTTTGTAAAAATCACAAAACTATAAATATTTTATCAAAGTTTTTACAAGAAAAAACTTTCTTTTAAGTTTTTACACAAAATATTTCTTTAAAAAAAAAATTGAGTAAAATAAATTCACTTTATTTTATTATTCATAATTATTTTTTTAGATGACTTTGTCCCGGGTAGATTCTCGTTAAAATTTCAGTGTAATCACGGTTCCAAATTTTATACCTATAATTTTTATAGTAAGCATTTTTTTTTACACATTATGTATGGATTACCATCAATTTAAGAAAAAAAAGACCAAGTATTCTTTCAAAATACCTTCAATTTAATACTCCCTCCGTTCTTTTTTAATAGGCTGGTTTTGTTTTTTGAGAAAATTAAGGAAATTAAGAGAGCCAATCATTGAAAGTGGTCCTCATGATACTTGTCAATAAAAGAAGTAAAGTGAAATGGTCCCCATAACACTTGTCAGCAAAAGAAATAAAGTGAAATGGTCCCATGACACTTGTCATCAAAAGAAGTTAAGAGAAAAATGGTCCCAGAAAAGTAAAGTAACATTTGACTTTCCCATTGTGAAAACAAACTTTATTTTTTTGTAACATTTATTTATAGAAACCAGCCTATTATTTAAGAACGGAGGGAGTAATTCATATCCAAAAGCTACAGATAACACAGATAACTATGTTCGTTCATCTAACTTACTCTACTGTCATATCTTGCAAAATGCCGCAGAAGAACTAATATCATACAAAGCCTTTCTTAACCATAGTTGACCAAAATCCCCAAATTTGAATCTATTCACATTTCCAAATGTATGAATTACTAAGCAGATAAGTGGAATTCAACCTTTCAAGTAACAAATATCATAGAAATCTTAAGCAATTAGGAAGGAAAATTCATCGAAAATCAACTAATTTCTTTTGGAACAGTCGAATTTAGGGATTTTAGTGATGGGATTGGTAGTGCTTACGCTGGGATTTGTTGGTGCATGTAGAGTACGAAACCATTAATCTTTTTGAGAAGATGAAAAATCACACCCACTATTTCCATTTCTTATGTTTTGTCTTTTTTTTTGATCAAAGATTTCTTCTGTTATTCATCTTCCTTCTCCTTCTTTCTTGGTTTTAATACCTCATCTCGGCTGACTCGTACCGGATTGATCTCGACCGAGTCCACCGAGATTTCCGCTCCAATTTTGTCTCGTCGATATTAACTGTTTTGTTACTTTGAAAGCCGAAATCAGAAATTCCAACGGAATGACTACATTGGATTCAATTATGATTTTAGTGAATTACGATTTTAGAAGAGAATTTAATTAAAGTAATTTAACTAATTTACCTTGTCTCCTTTCAAATCATTGAAGTTGATGAAACAGAAGAGAACATTGTTGTGGCGCTGACATACATAGTGAAGGAGGACACTGAGAAGGACTTTCAAGCTTCTTCGTTTTCCCATTAGTGTTGTCAATGGGTAACCATTACCTGGAACCGGACCCGGTAGAGTCGGGTCGGTCCTAAAGTTGGACCCACTAACAACTTACCCGATTGGACCTGAATCTTAAAGGGTCCAAACAGGTAATACCCGTCGGGTATTAGGTACCCGGTTATTTGTTGACAAAATTATAAGTATTATTCTAGTTTTGGCTTTGATTTTTTTTCACTTTTCATTTTTTTCTTACATTTAATCTTTATTTTGTACATTAATAAAGAAATAATAATAATTTTTTATAAAAATAATTTAGATTCAAGCCAAAAAGAGAAAAATATTAAGTTTTTGAGAGTTTTTATGTAGTTTTCTTTATACCCAGCGGGTACCCGGTGTTGGAGCATTGATCGGTCGAACTCACAATTGTTGCCATCTCAAGCTTGTTGTCAAATTTAGTTGATCAAAACTATATCTTGATTTCTAGTCTACTTAAGTCATGTTTCGGATTTAGGATTAGAAGTGTGTAGTTGAGTATTGGACATCACCAAACCTTTGAAGTTTGAAGATTGAAGATCAAACGAAGACATCAACGAGGACTTCAACAACAAAGGTATGTGGTGACTGATTTCATTTGGATTCTTGTTCAATTTTACCTTTCTATTCCATCGAAACAAATGCTCACTCGATGGAACAATTCCTATGACGGTAAATGTACATTTATGTATATATATACTCGAGGTTATTTGATCCATGACTTTAGTGATAATGACCTTTATCCTTGAACAGGTTCTCATGTTATAGCGAATGAGCTTACGAATTCAACGAGCCAAGAATCACTCAATTCTGAATTATAACGTAGAAGTTATGAGTGATTTATTAAAGCAACAGTTATAAGTGTTGATGTTACTGTTGCAGTTCGTTAGTAGGAAACAATCCAGGAACTGTTTGTAACAGTTCACGGACTTGAGCGCAAATACGTGACTAGAAGTATATTTTAGTCAAGTTTTTGATGTTTCCTCGTCTGGGCAAGATGTTATTCTTCCAAACACAATTAATTGCCATATTAAAGTGTTTGTGATATTTTAGAATCCTTCCTAAGTTAAATTATGCATTCACAAAAATACAATTTATGCTAAACTATTATTATGCAAGAGTTGTAACTTAGGAAAGACTCCCAAAATTAGGAGAGTCTTGAAAAAGGAAAATTGCTCAAACTTGCTTTGGATTCAAGCTACCTTTGCTTAGATTTCAAGCTACCTTGTTCACTATAAATAAAGGGTTTGTGAATGCTACACTTTTTATCCTTGGAAAATTGGTGTAAGCTTCATAAGGTTGTTTTCCACGTCTTCTGTTTTTCGTGAACAAGAGTGAGATAAAGAAGACTTTGCTTTGAGGATCGCAAAGCCGAGTTGGCAATAATCTTCGTGATAGTTATGAAACTTATAATCTAGGTTTTCAACCTCTTGTCTATTTTAAGGTCTTCTCTTCTGATACAAGACCATTCAAGAGTTGTTGATTATAAACCCTAGGTTTTGATAGATTTCGGTTCACGATCGTATACCAACACTAGTTGGTCGAAATCAGAACTAGAAAGAAAACTTCGATTAAGGTATCTCATAAAATCCTTAAGTTTTAACAAGATATCTCTAGATGTATTCTAGTTGTTCTTGTTGTAGAATTTAGGTTTCTCTTCCAGTTTTAAGGAGTATAATAATCCCTAATTGTAATACCCGGTATTTTTATTTACGGTTTTGGGTCAGGTTTTACCTGACTGATTAGCTAACCATGTGGTATAGGTTGTTTCCTTTGCCTTAGTCTAGCTTGGTTGTTTGAACTAGAAAAGCTACATGCTATGGTTGTAAATAATCACCTAATTTTAGTTTTAATAAGTAAATAAAATGAATAGAAAATGAGAAGGAAATTAATATAAATAAGTCGGAGTCCCAGCTAAGAAGGAAGTTTCGCTGCCTTTTCTCGATAACGGGAAGGGCTCGAAACCCGCGGATATCATGGTGTATAACTGGGAGAACGGTCAAGATACATGCCTAGATGTTACTGGAGTCTCCCCCTTTGCAGGTGATGGACTTCGTAGCTTTGTTCCAGGACGTGCCATTGCAGCTGCTATTAGTCGTAAACGCACTAAATATTTAGAAAATTGTGCAACACATGGATATATATTTGGTGTTTTAGCCTTCACAACTTTAGGTGAATTAGGTGGTGATTTTGTTATTTTTCTGAAAAGATTGCAGAACTGCCTGGCCAAATACGATGCTAACTATAAAGTAGGCAGTTCTCTCTTTCAACGGATTGGGGTAGCAATCCAAAAATGCGTTGGGGCGCAACTTGTTGCTAGGCTCCCAACCCTTCTAAACTGCTCTGTGTAAATTTTTCTTTCTTCTCAATGAATGCCTCAGTGACGCTCTTTCATATAAATAAAGAAAATAATAATTGTTGATTATTATTATTAGTACTAGTATAGATTTATATTATATTTTTGGGGAGAGAATTTAGAGATTAGAATACGAAAAGGCTAGAGATATTTGGAGGTGAAAGCTAAGGAGATAAATTGGAGCTAGGGTTTTTGAGAGGAAAGCTTATTGAGAAAAATCAGTAGAGGCTTAATATAATTGAGGTAGAATGTGAAACCCTTTCTCTTTTGATGTTTTTTTTTGGGTGTTTAATATATATGATTTTCTGTTGTTAGGTTTCATTAATTGTTTCGTATAATTACGTATCTTTTATTGATGATCAGGCTTCTTTTATTGATAGATAACATAATTGGGTATCATTGTTAAAATTTTGAGAATAATTCACCTTAAATTCACCGTTAAATGTTTGTTTGAATTTGGGTGATAGTTTTCTGAATTTATGGACAATTTCGTTTTGTTGTGGTTTTGATGTTCTTAGGCAATCTTAATGATATTAAAATGATTTAAGGTCTTAACAAAAGTTGTAGATAAATGTATTATATTTCATTTTTCTTTGAATTTTCTTAATTTGAGACTAATATGAATTTATGGTGAATATTTTGGTAAAATGATGTTATCCGCCTAGATTTTGTGATGCGTTTGTAAAATCAATATCTTTTGATTGAACCGTTAGTTTAATGTGAAATTTGGATATACACGATGGTGTCAGGAATTTTCACTAAATGTTTGAGATAGATCAGACAAAAATATAACCTGAAATGCATGATGTGAAATGTATGCAGTTAGCTTGTTTACAAAAATGCTTGAAAGAAATTTATGTTGCTAAGTCATGGTTGCTTGTGTTGTTTGTAAAAACGATTTTCAAAAGGAAATGAGTTCATGTTTTTCCGTTAGATGAAATATGGTTTCATGCTAATGGCGGGTAATGATCCCCGAGAGTTAAATGGGTAATGATACCCATGTAGGAACTTGTGTTTCCTGACCATCTCGATGGCGGTTGTTCGTGCCGGATAACGAAAATGAAACGGGTAATGATCCCCGAGTGTAGATGGGTATGATCCGCATAAGAACTTTTGTTCCTGACCGTCGATGGAGGTTGTTCGTGTTGAGAAACGATAGGTGGGTGTACGAACCAAGGTTTTCGTACCGTGAACTCATGATTTGTTGTGACAATATTAATTTGTGAATGATGTGTTGAAATTAAATGATTTGTTGGAAACATAATTGGTGTTATGAACTCATGCGTTGAAACTTAAATGGATGAATTGCGAATTGATGTGTTAAATAAAATTGGATGAATTGTTGAAAACATAATTGGGTTGTGCAGTGTTTAAAATAGCGAAAGCGTAAAGCGATGTGCTCACTTAGTATAGCGTAAAGCGCAATTAAAAAGCGTTAGTATAGCGCTGCCCCGGAAAATAATTAATAATATAAGAAGAAGATGGTTCAAAGATCGGAAGAAAAGAGGAAGAAGAAGGGTCAGCTATTGGAAGAAAAAGAGGAAGAAGAAATGGCGATAAAATATGAGGAGAAGAAGAAACGTTTTCTTCTTATAGAAGAGAAGTTTAAGAGATTTTTTTAGGTTTTTTAATTGTATAAAAGACTACATGGCCTTTTATTTACTGGGTTATGCTTAAAAGCCCTTTTTTTTGTGGTAACCAAATCTCATAGCGCACGTTATGAGGCGATTTGGAACTGGGGCGTTAAATAGCGCGCATCAGGGCGCGCCCCAGAACGCTATTTTAAACACTGGGGTTGTGAATCAATGATGTATTGAATCGTAAATTGGATTATTTGTCTGAAATATTATTAATATTGTGAGCTTGTTATTGAACATATAATTGGATCCTCGAAGTTGTGCAAAGTCTCTTGTTGTATGTTCACTTTGATTGATTGATATTTATTTTCACATCTTGAGAGAATGGGGGTGCATTCTATTGAGCTGTCATCTCACTCCAATTGACATCTTTTGAAGATTTCATAAATGGAGGAATTGGAATTTAGAAGTTAGTTGACTTGTGGATGGTTTTGTTTTTTTCATTGTTTGAAATGTAATCACATCTAAATATTATGTTGAGAATGTTGTTAGTGGATTCATTTTCTTTTCAATTAAACTCATATTGTTGTGTATGTTGGAATAAATATATATAATAAAATATATGCATAAGTCTCTTTCCGACCCGTAACGCTTCGAATTCGGATCTCTATATGGGTTGGACACTGGTCCGGAACTCGGGGTGTTACATTAATCTACAAGTTTGTTTTGGTATCTCTACTTTTATTTGGTAGTTTTTCGAAACAACACAAGATTTCCAAAACCTTGGTTCACACCTTAAGGGAAATCAAAACCGGTGTTTTATGGATTCAAAACCCAAAAAGTATTCACTTAGGCTGAAGTAACTCTTAGGTTGTAAAGGACGCCAACTATGGGAATCAAGTGCATAGAATCTTGTGAGGTTCAAGAGACGTAAGGACCGCGGCTGTAAGTGGATCGCTGAGACGGCGGGTTCGGTCTCAACTACATTCCAGTATGAATTTATTGGTAGTAGGCTAGTGTCTGTAGCGGCTTAATACAGAGCGGTTTTTAAACTGGATTAGGTCTCGGGGTTTTTATGTAGTGCAGTTTTCCTCGTTAATAAAATTTCTCTGTGTCTTGCTTTACTTTTATTTTCCGCATTATATTTTGTTTGATTAATTAAAGTAAACGCAAGTGATTCGATAAATAACCTAAACAGTTTTTAATTAAAACTGCAGTGTACTTACAAGACTTGTTCTTAGAATTCTTATCTTGAAATATAGATTACAAGATTCGCTCTTGTTGGAATTCGGTTCACGTACTGTTACGGTACTAGGTTATCTTGGATATTGATTTTTGAGATCGTCTAAGAGTTCTTGTACACAATCAGGTTCACGTATCTTTTTGATTGTACAAGAATAATAAACCGTATATACATATTGTCGAAGGATCATTAAGTTGGTTTACTTCCAATTGTATTAGATTTTGTTTCATAGGTGCTAACGAAAAAATTGGTGGTGTATTTTGGTACCCCCTGCGTTTTCACCCAGAATTTTTAACGGGTCCGGTTCTAGGTTCACAAATTTAAGATTCTGACCAACTCTTATAAGTAGGGTTCGGGTCCAATGATATCCGGGAGGATCTGGACCCATTGACTTCCCTATTTTAAACATCTGCGTCATCAAGTACTAGTTTTTGAAGGAAGATATGAATTGTAATTGTGAAAAATACTATAACCCCCCTACTATATGGGTTCAACATATACAAGCCCCATAAAATGGATCCTTCACTATCAACTCCATTCTTTCACATTTTGATATTTCTAGGCCCAAAACTTTAGAATGCAGGGCTTGTTAATAAAACATTATTTCATAATACCAAGACTGCCCTTTAGTATATATAGTTAATAAAACTAGGTTTAGGTTTCATTTTCGGTTTCATTTTCTTTTTCGCTTTCTCTCTCTCATTTTCTTTTGCTGTCTCTCTCAGACGAAAAAACAGGCCGAGAACACAATTTCTAATCGAAATTTTCAGTGAGTAATGATTTCAGAACTTAGATCTAAGCTTTACAAGCAAAGATTCTGATTATCGAAACATAAATTCGAAATCAACATCAGTTTTTCTTCGGAGATTCAATGAAAATCAATGGATAATCATCATTAGCAGGAACTGAATCTGAAGATTCTCCTAGAAAATCAAATCGAACAGGTAAAATTTCAATTCAATCGGTTGATTTAATTCTTAGATTTCGATTTTTATTTTCAGAAAAATTATTTGGGAAACTTTATAGTTTGATTTCAGTTAAAATCTGTTACTGAAATCATAATCAGAGTTAGATCTGTTATAATCTCACCTCAATTTTACTTTTGAGAGAAATTTTTCAAAGAAATTTCAAAGATTTTTTTTTAGGGTTTTTGAACAAAATTCGATCTATCATTTAATCTCTTATCTCGATCTAAAATTGGTTTCCAGATTCGAAAATTTTGAATCATTATCCGTTTTACCTATCTATTTGATACGAATTTCATTTACTTTGATTTTCGAACTGATTTGAGCTCATCTTTAATGTTATTTTTTCTTCGCAGATTGTTTAAAGTTCAATCTATATTTGCTACCTTCGGTACCTTGTCGTCTTGAAGATGAAATCTTAATGAATGAAGATATCAGGAAACCCACAGTTGAATCTAAGCAATTTCAACAACGATTTACACAGAAACTCAGTGAAATTAGTTAAGTTTCTTTGAGCTTCTCTGTGATTCATGAGATTGATGAATAAAACTTGTTGAACAGGAAGAGAAAATATGTGTGAACTTTTCTTCATGTGAATAGGATTTGAATTTTGACCTATTTTTAGTGTTTTATAGGTTTGTTTTTTTGAAATGTGTGTATTATTGCAGTTCTGAAATAATTTCTCTGGGTAAATTTGAAACACAAACAAGGAGGTGTGATGTTGTTGATGGAATTTGCAGAAGAAAGGAATGGAGATGTGGTGGTGACTGAGATGTAAATGCAGGTTAGCATTGGTAAGATTTTTATTCCTCGTTCTGTGGTTCGATCATGCATACTATCAGGTTTGGTTTGTTGAGACTTCTCGTGGCGGTTAACTTTTGCTCTTTTATTTTTGTGTTGTAAACATTGTTGTCATTTTACATATTTTTTTTACATGTTGTTCTTGTTACGAGTGTCATAGTTTAGATCTTACTTGTCTTTTGATTTAGTTTTTGTCTTTATGTATGTACAAATGAATAAGCCATTGTATGTTTCATCTTTTAGATGCAAATATGTATGTGTAACTATTGGGTACACATACCAATATGAATGTGTAACTCCTATTTAGATGTGTAACTTCCAGTGACACATGTTGATTTGATGTGTAGCTGCTAGTTACACATGGCCAATTGGATGTGTAACTTCTAGTTACACATGGTAATGAAATGTGTGAGTTTGAGTGAACATGGAATGATACATAGTTCAGTTTACTAGTTTCCATATATGCCTGAAATAGTTGCAACCTAGGTATTGAACGTTGTATCATTTTGTTGTTGCTCTTAAATCTAGTTTTGTTATATGCGCACAAAACTGCTGGGTGAAGAAAGGAGGTACTTTCACTGGTAAAGTTAGATATGCTTGTGTTCTGCCTTTGTGCGTTCGACTAATTTTCTGTGTACATAGAGCTCAGAATTTACATATATATAGTTAACCTCATTTCTAGACAAGACATATTTCGTTACAAATAGAATATCAGTCAGTGTTTCCATGCACGGATAAATAAAACTCGCATCCCTTGTTTTTATGCAGTGTTGAGATGCGAGCCAGTTTAAACATCCCCTAGGTTATTCTCGGCCACTCTGAAAGAAGGGAATTGTTAAATGAATAATCATTTTTGCTTGCACAGAATCTGAATTGCTATTGTTATGTATAGTTCTTGTGGCACATCATGTTTTCCTTTAGTTTATCTTATTTTATTTAGTTGCGTAGCATTGATTTGATGCTTTTGAAATATGGTTATGTAGTTTGTTGGAGAGAAAGTTGCATATGTACTCTCTCAGGGATTGAAGATGATTGCTTATGTCTGTGGGACTCTTGGACAACGAGAGGCGCGACACACTATGACTGTTGTGACCGTACAAACAAAAGCAATTGCAGGTACTTTTCTACCACTAAATGCTAGCTACTACTTAAATGCTTTAAGTCCAACACTTGCAATTCAAGGCCAAAAAGTAGTTACATAGGATATTTGTCGTGTACCTTCCAGTTACACAATCTAAATGGATGTGTAATTTCTAGTTACACATGCTAATTAGATGTGTAACTTTTACTTACACATACTAATTGAATGTGTAACTTCAGGTTACACAAGCTCAGAGAGTCTCAGTTCGATGCCATATCATGAGCATCAAATAACTAATATGTCCCTGAGGTAGTTAAGAAAGTAATGCTTAGTCAAAAGTACTTTTGATGTGCAGAGCGCTGATGGAGAGTAAGTTGAGGAGTGGGACAACCCTAATTGTAAACCGTTATTCTTACTCCGGGGTGGCTTTTTCATCTGCCAAGGGTCTAGATATTGAATGGTGTAAGGTGATTCTCGTTAGAAACTCGATATTGACTACAGAACTCATTATATGTCACAGGGTCCAGAGAAAGGTTTGCTGGCTCCAGATCTAGCAGCATACCTTGACATACCACCCCAGGTGGTTCCTAACTATTGCTAGTTTCTATTTCTTCTAGTAAGAATCAGTTTGATATTTGATACATATCATAAATTGTGTTTTTATAACTGAAACATTATTTCAGAAAGCTGCAGAAAGAGGAGGTTATAGAGAGATACGAGCAGCTTGAGTTTCAAAAGAAAGTTGATCAACACTATGAGATGCTTCATGATCCCACATGGAGGGTACATTACTGCATTCAATTATCGAGGCGGGCGTATTTCATGGAATTTCTTCTCACAAAAGGACTACCTTAAACTTGAAGTAGACCTAATAACTTAAAATTCTAGATCCCAGCCATTTGTTTGTACTCAATTAGCTTCAAACCTTGATGATCTCGTCAGCTCTGTCATCTTCTTTTTTTAGGCCATTTGTCAATGATCTGTCTCATATAATATTAAAGTAATACATGTATTTTTTTTGTATGCTTTCTTATTTATGTCTATTTTTTTGATGTGTAACTTCTGGATATACGTGTCATATGCATGTGTAACTTCTGGATACACATGTCATATGCATGTGTAACTCCTGCGTACACATGTGTAACCTTATGCATATACATGTATAATTGTTTCATGCCATATGGGTGTGTAACTTCTGGATACACATGAAATGTGCATGTGTAAATTCTGATTACACATCCATATGTTGTTGGTGGAGGCGGTGGTCGGTGGTGGTGGTCAGAGGCGGTGGTGGTGGTGCCCGTCGACGGCGGTTGGAAGAGATGTCAAAACAAGAGCGCATGCAAGCTACATTTAAGTAGGAAGAGATGTCAATTTTTTGCTGGAGGTACACACATTTGTGGTTCACAATGCAGTGTTTAGTCCCTTGACTGCACACTTTCATAAAACTTAGAACTTGCATCACTTTTTTAAACTCTCCATCGAAAATGGAGATATATCAATGTCTTTAATATTTGAATGAACTCGTCGAGTATTTCTCTCCTCTTCGGTCAATACATTTATGTTAAAGTCCGCGGGCATCCAACTCAAAACCAATTGTCAATGAGTGGAGTGGCCCTTCTACATTATATTTCAAGTTCATTATGCAAATGATAGCGATATTCCTTCCACACGCCCCTTCACGTGTAAAGCCAGTAACTCGGCCTAACATGTGGACCTACGTACGAGTGACCAAATTCGGATCACGGTGGCCTATAATCCGGCCTACACCTCGCGTAGGGGCCTAGCTCTGATACCATGATAGAATGTGGGCATCCAACTCAAAACCAATTGGCAATAAGCGGAGTGGCCATAAAGATTATAAACCGCGAGATCTTAGATAACTCTAACAATGTGGGACTAGTAATCTCAACACGCCCCCTCATTTGTAGCCTCGTTGGGTCTAACACGTGGACAATAAATCGGGTGACGTGAAGTAAAGTAAAGGTGCGGTCAAATGACTCGACGCGAATATAGCCTGCTCTGATACCATTAATGGCTCACATGTGAGATTTTCATGGCATAGAGAGGAGTGTGAGAGAATGATGAACCTTCATGTTCTATACAAAACACTGAAGATATTGAAACTGTAAGAAGTAAGAGGGGAAGAATAGAGAAAAAGTCTAAGCCAGACTTTATATAATACCTTGTAGAGGGTGATAAGAATGAAATTCTTAGCATTACCATGTATAATATGCATGATAAAGGTGATCCTAAAACCTATATTGAGGCAATGAGTTCCAGAGATGCTAATTTATGGAAAGAGGCTATCAATGATGAAAAGCATTCACTTTGGATAAATGGAACTTGGGTACTCTGTGATTTACCTCCTGGTGCTAAGGCAATAGAATGTAAATGGATATTCAAGAGAAAGTTGAATGCATATGGTACCATTGATAAGTTTAAGGCCAGATTGGTTGCTAAGGGTCATAAACAAAGACATGGTATTGATTACTTTGATAGATATGCTCTTGTTGCACGAATCACATATATTTGTTGCTTGTTGCACTTGCTTATATTCATAAGCTAGTTGTGCATCAAATGGATGTCAAAACTGCTTTTCTAAATGGTGATTTAGAAGAAGAGATATATATGGAACAACCTGAAGGTTTCGTATTACCAGGCCAAGAGAAGAAAGTGTGTAAGTTAGTAAAATCACTATATGGCTTGAAGCAAGCTCCCATGCAATGACATGAGAAATTTGACAAAGTGGCTTTGTCATATGGCTTTGTTGTGAATGATGCTGATAAAAACATTGTTATGGGGCTTCACGTATCCTGACGGCAATATTTATTGACCTATTTGTACGCGCCAATCTAATTGGGAAGGGTCGAATAATTGTCGAAAACAATCTAACATTAGAGCCTTGAACCCAGAGACAACATTCTTTTCTTTACCATGTTTAGTGTCAATTTTCCAATAATAATAACACCAAAAAAGAATGACACAACATAGAGAGGGTGCACAAAATCTCAAGTGAAGATTATCTTCGTGCCATCTGAACTGAATAATTCGGATGGAGCAATGGCGGGCCATCCACCAAGACTATATTCATATAACAAAACCTTATTTACAATTTTATTTTTTTATAATACGATGATATCACTTAAGCTTTATAAGCTATGGGGGTTATGTATATAGGCACTAGTAAGACACAATACCAAACAAAGACTAATTAATTATAATACTTTGACAAACCTTCCTTCTTCAACCTGCCCTCAATGGAGACAATTAGTATCTATCATTCCTACGATGAAACAACATATTTTCCACACAATCATAAATGGGTTAACAACCCCCATCCAAGCTAATTGGATCCCGCAATTCACTAATACCTTGGATCCAACAAACTGTTACCCCATCCAGATGGTCACTGACCTCATCGATCCTTTCAGTCACACCTGGGACCATGACAAGCTTAACATTCTTCCCCCACATAATCCAAAGAATCGTGAATATCCACTTCCCCCAAAACAACCCCTCTGATAGAATCATATGGCCTTTCACAAAATCTGGAAAGTACACTACATCATCTGGATACAATTGCTTAGTAAGCACATCAGATCACTCCCTTCCACTAACCACATCAAAATTTCTTTGGAAACTTCCATGTCCTCAAAAAATACAGCTTTTCTTGTGGAAATCAATCAATGAGGGCCTCCCAAACCTCACCGTTATACACCATATCCACCTCACCAACACCGACATATGCCCATTATGTAATTCTCATCCAGAAATTGCTGAACACATTCTCTTTCATTGTCTAGTGGTTGTAGCCGCATGGAACACTCTTATAGCGGGACTTCATAATCTTTCAAGTACCGTCCAAAATCTTCTAAACCCTCAAACGACGATCTCACAAATCCTACATTTAAAGGTACACGGTTCTTTCAATACTGCATTTTGTTTCCTTTTTTGGTATGGATAGCTAGGAATGAATACACTTATCGTCAAAAGCAAACAAGCCCAAGCATCATAACACATATGGCTCTCAGTCTTCAACTAGAAGTTTCTTAGGCACAAACGAACCTCCCTACCGTGTTACCTGAAATGCCAGTTTCTATCAACTCTGGAAATGTAACAAAGATCTCCACAACAATCATGGTAGGATGGACAAAACCTAATTTGGGTTGCATCAAGATCAACACAGAGACGGCGCAGCGAGAGGACATCTTGGAACAGCTGGAGCAGGTTTCATATGCCAACACCCTGATAGCGGTAGCACAACCATTGGGAATTATTACTGCCTTGACTGCTGAATCTTGGGCCATGCTCATAGCATCTAGAACAACAAAAAAACGAAGTTGGACACAAGTTTAATTTGAAACTGACTTATAAAACCTGCTTTGATTCCTAACTTCATATGCTGAGCCGCCTTGGTATATTTCGGGTATGATCTCGGAAACCAAGCTAATCATGACCCAACTCCCCCAATGCATCGTCACGCACAACTACGGGGAAGGTAATCAAGCTTCTGACGGGCTGGCGAACCTTGCAGCGGACTACAACCATGTAGGAAACCTTTCAACCTTGGTATGGGATAACATAATCCCATCTTGCATTAACCAAGTTGTAATGGATGACTCTTTGGGTAAAACATACCCTCGTGTAGTTGTCGTTTAATTCTAAATAAAATTTCATGCTTAAAAAGAAAAAAAAAACTCGTACACAACATGGAAGTGAAATTAAGAAAGTGGAGAAAGAAGAGTATTTTATTTCTCAAGTTTCTGTTACAATATTCATCTCCAAAAAATGGAGTACAAGATCGACTATTTATGGAATTATATTATAGGGGCTCCAAACTTTTGGTTTTTAGGGCTCACAAGATGACAAAATAGAGAATCATGAAATCATAATTAACAAAACCTAGTTTTGTTAATTATAACATCCTCTATTAGTTAGTGCTAATAATTAGATAAACTAAATTAAGTATGATTAGTGATTAAGTTAGACTAATTTATGGTTAGGGTTTGAAAATCGGTTGGGACTCCCAACTGTAAAAAAAAAAAAAAAAAAAAAAAAAAGGTTAAATACGGTTGGGAGTTTATATTTTCCCAACCGTAACTACCATATACAGTTGGGATTCCCAACCGTAGGAAAATCCAGGTTCAAATACGGTTGGGAGTTCATATTTTCCCAACCGTATGTAATTCTGAAACTATTTCAAAATCTCTAATTTGATCAAATCCAACCTATTTATGCTATCAAAAACAACAAAAAATGATGGGTTTTTGATTCTTACCTAATTAAAGTAATTACTTGCGGAGAATCGGTGATTAATCGTCGTTGAAAAAAAAAAAAAAAAAAAAAAAAAAGGAAGAAGAAGAAGAAGAGACGAAGGAGAAAAAGAAGAGAAAAAGAGGCAATTAAGTAGGTTTAGGTTTAGGTTTAAGGGTAATAAGATAGTGATGCAGGGCGAAAGCGTTGAATATTAAAATCTAAAACTCATGTTTCTGAGATACCACTCTAAAAAAAAAAACACTATTTTTTCAATTCATCCAAGACTGTCTAATACTAAAACATAAAGCTCCTTATATAGATAACTCTACCCAAACAATTAATTATTTCCCAAACTATCAAAATACTTATTACCTAAAATAAAAAACATTTCTAAACTAATAAAATCCCTACATAATTATTTATATTTCTAGAATATTCTTAATAAATAAAAATAAATTAATTTATTACAATATATCTTGCGAAATAATTGAAATAAATTAGAGGATAATAAAAATATGCAAGCATATTTTCGTTCCATAAATATTCCACCAGATAGTAATAAATATAATTAAAGAATATTAAAGAATATTTTTGTATTTTTGTTATGAGTGAAATATCCCTTTATCCACATTTTGTTGACATGAGATGGACACGTTTTGGTACGCGAGTCATGATTTCCTATTGCATGAAATCCATGTTTGTCTCTGACTTATACATCATAAATCATATCAAAACCATACCAAAATCTTTCATGTTATCTTGGATTTTTGATTCGATTTTCAGAAAACAGTTTTCGGCTAACAAAACAATTTTCAAAAAATACACGTACACTACATTATCAATTTTTTCTTAACTTCTCATTCATCAATAGTAAGAAATCTTTTTCCTATTCATGTCCAGGTATCAAAGGAAAACAAGATTAATCTGTAGGACTAATATATTATTATGTTTTCCCCTTCCTGAGGTTTTCTTATCTCCAATCTTCTTCCCTGAAACAAATATCTTAGAACACATAAATTGAGTATAGTGTTTTCAAACTATACGTAATACTCTTTTATCTAAATTTCAGTATAGGATCTAGATACTAATGCTTCAGATTTCTTACTATTTAATTTCTCGTCAATTAGTCAGGCTTCTAGCCTATGAACTCGTGATCTATATTCCGAGTCCCCAATTCTCATATTTTCTTTTTTTCTCCTTCCTTGTTCTTAGAGATACCTCTATCTACATAGGATTTTTTCTATACTTAATATATTTTAAGAATTCAACTTTTTCCTGCTCTTGATCTCAATTCTGTTTTCCTAGATCATTCGAACAACTTATTTACCTTTATAAAACAACAAGGGCTGTTCAGGCCCGTGCAATGCACGGGCTAGTGTCATAAAATTGGTTTTTGATTTTTTTGAATGATATAATGCGAGTTTCTAGCCTTTAAGGCATAGCTAGCTGCAAGAATAAAAATTCCTTCACCCTCGTTCTTTACCCCTGTTTTTCTTAAACCCATTTCTGGTCACGGTAAAAATTTTATGAAGGAGAGAAAATGAAAAACTCCAAGTTTCTTACGAAGCGAATAATGAAATAAAAAACCCCTCATCTTTTTTCTTTATTTTTCTCATCAAATTTGTTCGGTCGTTTAGAAAGCCGTCAACATTCATTGTTTTGCGGTGTTCAGGGTTCAGGGTTCAAAACTGCACACCAAATTTCAGTGGAATTGGAATCAAACACATAAACTAATTATTTGCTTCCTTTATTGTTTTATACCTTAATGAAGTATTTGTTTTTTCCGGCTTAGTGAATTAAATTTTTGATATAGATATTTTCTTGCATTCTTTATGTGTTACATCAATGTGTTAGTCTTGCGGTAATCCCCTTCCTCGATCAATAAACAAACTTCTTTTCAGAATCTGTTAATGAATCTGTAAAAAATAATTAGTATTGGGTGAGGTCAGTTTTAGTCTTTTTGAGATGCTCATTTTTGCCCAGTTTATGAATTTTGAAAACTCGATTGACAACACCAGGTCTGTTGTGAGGCTATTGGCTACACAAATGTTATATTTCTCTCCACTTTGTGTTATAAATCTCTCCACTTTGTGTTGCACGTAAATGTAGTGAAAAGATCTGTGGTCTGGCCTTTCTAAAAATTCCCATAGCATCCTGATTATTGTACCATATATCACGGTCCTCCAGTAAATGATGAAGGCAAAATTAATCTTCCTATATGGCCTTCAGTTGTGTCTTCAGATCTTACGGCATGCTTTATTCCTCTTAGTTCTCAGATCTTAGCCCCCACTTGGCTTCGTCTCACATGACCCAATCTCTTTTCCTTGCATGCAGAAGTATCCTGTATCCACTACGAACTGGTGAAACAAACGACATACACGAAATAATGTTTATCCTCCATTGCGCCTCTGTTGTAACCTAAAAACATAGTATTCCGAAAGAGTTAATTTTGTTCTTTTACCTCTTCTGGTTGCATGTGGGATGTCTATTCGGTATACATATCTTCTGAAAATGGAAACAACATCGTGATAGCCATATAACTCATATGAAATTGACTTATACTTTCGAAGTCTCATTTTTTGTCATCAACTCGTTCCGTTGAATTTGCAGATCTGTTTCCGAATATAAGCGTAGCTCTCTCTTTTGAAGTGGGCAAATTATATTATCTTCCATCTGCATGGCACTCCAAGGAATTTAATTTGCAATTTCCTTTGCATCATATTGTAATAGGTACAAATATTATTGTAGAGTTGGAAGCCTACTCTAGAAAGTAGTACATGGTTAGCCACAAGAAGTTAGCTCCCCCTTTGTTAGTGGAGATCAACTCCCCTTTTATAGTCATCCTTCTCCTTGGCCTTTATCTAATACCCATCCTTTTAGGAGTATTTACAGCATGCCCTTTCTTCCTTTCTAAGCTTGACTCTTTAGTCTTTCCTCTTAGACTTATTATCTTGACTTTCTTCTAGATGACCTTTCCCACGTGACTTGTCTGTGCTCGTGTTTACTGATAAAGGAGGGTGGGACGTTACGCAGAACTCCTTTTAGGATATGGGGAGACCAAATATCTTCCTTTGGTATTTTCCAGGTATCAACACATATCTATCTCTTGTCGTCCTAAACACTAACGCTAGTTCATTGTACTCCGCTTCCGTTTCAGTCAACAAACTTCCCATTCGATTCTGTGGTAGTTTTGGCCACTTATATCCATAATCTAATTCATGAAGTGTCTCGATCAGTTTCCTCCTTGGTAGTCCAAAAGGTTCTGTAACAATAGTGGTTGGCCTGGATATAACGGTAGTGGCACTTTTCCATTTGAACAGGAAATCGAGAACTTCATTCGTTTTTTTATGATACTTTGTATTTCTCTCTTCGTTTCAAATAGCATGTATATGTTGGAGGGACAAAATTCCACCCCTTAATTGGTTAATAACAATAAGTTAAATTAAATTTGTTTGGGAGAATATATAAGTGTGCAACACTCACCTTGAATTCTGAATTCATTTCGGTAGGCGCTCACTTGCAGATCCGGTAAATTGCATTTCCCCAAAATAAAGTTTGCATATGATTTACAAAAGATTACATACACTCATATATATTATATTACTGCAATTTAATAGTTGTCAATATACAAATACTGATTAGGCATCAAGTGTGACACCATATATGATTCTTATTTGTTATAATTATAAGGTTTACCTGAAATAAAGTTTTGCGAAGATGATCTTCTGGTATGTAGTATCTCCTCTTTCTTTAATCTTCTTCGGCTTGATTATCCTTCTGTCAGACATATATTAGAATGTATATTAATACCATCAGAAATATTTTCGTGTAACCTAGCGGAAGATTATTTGTTCACCTTGTTGTCTTTGGAATAGAAGCTACGCCAATGGCCGTGTTTGTATTATAGTTTTCATCGTTCCATCAGTAAGGACTAATACAAACTAATAAGGCTTACCGTGTTTGTATTAGTCCTCATATGATTATCTATTCTGCTGATTGTTTGATTTTCCTTTTGTTGTGTCCCTGAAACACCTTTTCTGCGCTGATCGATCATTTTATTTCTTTTGACTACTGCATCGACTGCAGCATGTTTGTCTTGGCCTATCCTGGAAATAATGTCTTGGATTTGATGATAATTCCCTTCCAGAGAAATGTTCTCCCCGGGACCAATATATATAAAACCTTCATAATATCTTTTGTCATTACAGCCAAAGTAAAGGGAGATAATCTCCTAACGGTAAATAAGGTAACAGGATAATATAAAATCTATTACACCCCCTTAGTCTGAGCGGGAGAGGAACAAACGCTAAGACTAGAACGAAAAAGAATAAATAACTGACGAGGAATCCCCTTGGTGAAGATGTCAGCATACTGGTTCTCAGAGGGGACGTGTAAGACTTGAATGGCACCAATACGGACTCGTTCACGAACAAAATGTATATCAATCTCCACATGTTTGGTGCGCTGATGTTGAACAGGATCTCCAGACATATATATCACACTTACATTGTCACAATAAATAATGGTAGCACGTCGTAGAGGTAGATGGAGCTCTAGAAGAAGGTTGCGAAGCCATGTTGTCTCAGCAACCGCATTTGCTACTCCCCGGTATTCCGCTTCAGCACTGGATCGAGAGACTGTTGCTTGTCGCTTGGAGGACCAGGAGATGAGATTGTCACCAAGAAAAACATAAAAGCCAGATGTCGATCTCCGAGTCGGGACAGACCTTGATCAACATCGAGTATGTTGTTAAGCCGAAATAGTGGAAACCGAGAGAAACAGATCCGTGGTTGATAGTGCCACAAGATAGCGAAGGATTCGCTTGAGGGCATGCATTTGAGGCTCACGAGGGTCATGCATAAATAGACATACTCGCTGAATCGCGTATGCAATGTCCGGCCGAGTAAAAGTGAGGTCTTGAAGAGCACACTGCTAGGCTTCTGTATAGAGTAGGATCCGAAAATGTTGGACCAGAGCTGGCACTGAGTTTGGAATTTGTGTCGACCGGAGTAGCCACTGGATTACATTTTGTCATGGAGGCACGCGATGATGTCCTGTGCATATAATGACTGAGACAAAAATAATCCTGAGGATGAACGAGTAACTGTGATACCCATAAAATGATGTAGTGGACCAAGATCAGACATAGCAAACTCTCTCTTCATCAAATCAATGAAGCGGCATAGGAGAGCATCAGTAGAGAGGCAAATCAAAATAATGTCATCAACATATAAAAGTAAGTATGCCGTTTCGGATCCTGATTGATAAACAAAAAGTGAGGGATCACATACACTACCGCGAAAACCACAACTTGTGATGAACTTGGCAAATCTCTGAAACCATGCCTGAGGAGCCTGCTTGAGGCCATAGAGAGATCTACGTAATCTACATACGTAATCTGGGTGATCAGGGTCAACAAATCCTGGAGGCTGATGCATATAGACTGTCTCGGTTAGATCACCATGATGAAAAGAATTCTTGACATCTAGTTGATGTATGGGCCAAGATCGTGATGTAGCAATAGTGAGAACCGTACGAATAGTAGCGCAGTTTAACAACTGGACTAAACGTTTCAAAACAATCAACTCCAACTTGTTGAGATTTGCCATTGGCAACAAGACGAGCCTTGTGTCGCTGTAAGGATCCATCAGCATTATATTTATGACGAAACAGCCACATGGAACAAATAACATGAGCATCATGTGGTCGTGGTACAAGTTCTCAAGTATTAGTTTTCAACATAGCATTGTACTCGTCTTTCATGGCAGCATTCCAGTTTATGTCTCTAAGAGCATATAGGTGAGAACGAGGAAGAGGAGAGATATGACTAAGGGTTTGGACATGAAGATTAAGACGATTTATAGGGCGAAAAATACCACGAGAGGCACGAGTGGTAGGTCTAGAAGGAGCTATAGGTATGGGAGGAGGCGAAGGTGCTGTGGTTGAGGGTGATACTATCGTTGGAGTGGTAGTTGGATTTGAGGTGGGGGATGAATTTTTGTAGAGGGGTGAGTGTAAGCAGGAGGTGGACGGTGGTCTGTAGTGGGAGTGGAAGAAGGTGGACGGTGGTCTGTAGTGGGATTGGAGGGAGTGGGACGGTCGTCTGGAGGAGGGAGAGTGGAAGCATGAGGTGGCATGGTGATGTGCTGGGAAGGAGTGGGAGTGAGAGTGGGGACAGGGGCAGAAGAAGTAGTGGGCTACAAAGATTTTCTGTGCCGAGATGGAGAAGACAGAGGGGAAGGTGAAGGGGCGGAAGTTGGATGGTTTGTGGTCGGACGTCTGTGAGGTGGTGTGTAGGGTTGTGGAGTAGGATTGGTAGAAGGCAGATTGTAGGAAATGTAGGGGGAATAAAGAGGAGAAGAAGAGGATTCATTTTCGGACGGTGTTGGAGGATCGGTGAAGGGAAAAACGTTCTCTTCAAAGGTTACATGACGGGAAATGATGATTTTGTTTGTAGTAAGATCAAGGCAGCGGTATCCACGATGGTTGGGAGGAAAACCAAGGAAGACACATTTAGTGGAATGGGGGGCAAGTTTATGAGGAGTTGTAGAGGAGAGATTGGGATAACAAAGGCAACCAAACGTACGAAGATGGTCATATGTTGGTTGGCGTTGATAGAGAATAGACATAGGAGAGGAAAATTTTAGGATTTTTGTGGGAAGAATATTATGAAGATAAACAGCCATTAGGAGAGAATAGACCCAAAATTTTGGTGAAATGGAAGCGTGGGACATAAGGGTGCGGGTGATATCATTGACACGACGAATCATGCGTTCGGCCTTGCCATTTTGAGAGGAAGTTTGGGGGCAAGAGAAGCGAAAAACTAGACCATTATTACGAGCAAAATTGTGAAAAGAAGAGTTGTCAAATTCACGTCCCATGTCGCATTGAAATTTTTTATTTGACGCTCAAATTGGGTTTGAACAAGAGAACGAAATTCCAAAAACTTGTGATAGACTTGGGATTTAAATTTTAAAGGATAAACACAAAGATAGTTGGTGAAATCATCCAGTAAGATAAGATAATAACGAAAACCGGTATCAACATGTAATGGAGAGGTCCATAAATCACTGTGAATGATATCAAATGGAGCAAAAGTATTGGAATTTGATTCATAAAAAGGTAATCGAACATGTTTACTAACTTGACATGAATGACAAAGTTTAGAATGTTGATTCTTATTACAATTAATAGAATTATTGGTACGAAGAACATCTAAAATAGCCTTGCCGGGGTGACCAAGGCGGCTGTGCCAAATATCTGGCGAAAAAAAAGCAAGAGAAATAGGGGAGGACTGGGATGGTGTTTGTGATGGCACGGCAGAGTTGGTGATAGGGTAGAGCTCCCCGGAACTATTACATCGAAGGATAATCTTCCTCGAACTCAGATCCTTCACAGAAAAACCAGAGGGGTCAAACTCAACAGACACATGGTTTTCTGTAGTGAATTTACGAACGGAAACCAAGTTTTTGATAATATCAGGAACAACAAGGGTATTTTTAAGCTGAAATGTACGAGAAGGAAGGGTTATGAACTTAGTGCCACTAGCAGTAACTGGAATACTATTGCCATTGCCAACTAAAATAGACCGTACATTGTTGGAATTGAAAACTTTATGTAAAGTACAGATCGGCGGTAAGGTGCGAGGTAGCACCGATATCCATATTGAAAGCATCATCGTGTGGTCAGTAAATGCATAGAGCTATACGCCTCAACAATGTCTCGTGGGTTGCGAAGTTCAGTCGATGGAGTGATGTAAGCTTAGCCATGATTACGTCCAGAAGATCGCCCACGGGAGCTGGCATGACGCTGGTTCACAGCAGGAGGTCGATGCCAGGAAGGAGCAGTTGGGTAGGGGCATGGGGGAATGGCCCAGTAAGGTGGCCAGTACTGTTGATAAGCTGGCTGTAGGTATGGGCGTGGGCCTGTTGGAGTTGGCAGCAACGGTGGGATTGAGGAGGTCGCAGCAGTTAGGCCTGATCCATTATTATGGGTTTGCTGCGGACGTCTATCACTTTGCTGCGGACGGTTGTTTCTTCTTCCATTGTTGGGATTAGGAGAGCGTTGTGAGTTGCGATCTGAAGGAGCAGCAGCAGCAAGTGCGGTGGGTGC
This sequence comes from Papaver armeniacum, assembly GCA_023531295.1. Lineage (NCBI taxonomy): Eukaryota > Viridiplantae > Streptophyta > Magnoliopsida > Ranunculales > Papaveraceae > Papaver > Papaver armeniacum. The sequence continues at coordinate 599,324 of JAJJWW010009309.1, read as the reverse complement.
AGAGGCGAGTGAGTGTTGTGCACGCCTAATTTCCTCAGTGCGCAGTTGAGATCGAGCAGCATCGAACGTGGGCATGGAATGTTGGATAAAGGATGGCACAGTGTTGCACTCCTCCGGGAGACCATTAACCAATTGGATAACCAGTCGTTTATCGTTCATTGGAAAATCAAGGTCACTCAATCTATCGGAAAGTGATTTAAGTTTATCACAATAATCATCAGCACTAGCACAATCAGAAAACTTGAGATTTACAAACTTACTTTCAAGATTTGCAGCACGGCTTCCTTTGTTGTCTTGAAATAGTGTCTTGAGATTGTCCCAAATCTCCTTTGCGGTTTTGCCTTTCTTGAGAATGGTAAGCATAAAATCCTTGGTCATGGTAGCAAACATCCATTGACGACAAAGGGCATCTAGTTTTTTTTTCAGTTTCGGCATCAATATCCGTAGGTCGTTGTGAACCATCAATCAGAAATAGCAACTGATGAGCTTGAAGATGAAGATCGAAGAGAAATACCCATGAGGAGTATTCATCTTGTTTGATGTCTGAGATAACCGGAATCAAAGATTTGATGTTGTTGATGGCAAAAGCCGGGTGAATGAATTTCTTATCACCTGCCATGGATTTCAAAGATTTTTAGAAGAGGTAGGATCGTGTAGGGGCTGATACCATCTTGGATTTGATGATAATTCCCTTCCAGAGAAATGTTCTCCCCGGGACCAATATATATAAAACCTTCATAATATATTTTGTCACTAAAGCCAAAGTAAAGGGAGATAATCTCCTAACGGTAAATAAGGTAACAGGATAATATAAAATCTATTATAATGATAGATCATTTTATTTCTTTCGACTCCTGCATCGACTGCAGCATGTTTGTTCAGTGGATCCATAGCAGGCTTTCTTTTAACTCTCTCCTCGACCGGACTAATTCGGTGAATTATCAAAATCGAATTAACCAACAGTTCATTGCAGATAACTCCAAGCCGATTCAACCGTACAACAAAACTAGAAGATAATTGCATATTGATCGTTTCAATGGCATTGTATATTCTAACGTTGGTTATTTGTGAAGGCAATTTTGTCGACCTTGAGCTTTTAATACAAAAATAACAAAAGGTGTCTTTTCGTATTCCAAAGGACGTAACTTATCAAATACAGTTAGTTATAAAAACAGAAGATTCCTGTAACTTAAACCAAAAGACACAATAGCCAAGCATCGTATCTTTTCGTATTGTAAACCGGAACCGATGTTCCACTTGGCCTCCTAATTTTATTGGTTCTTTGTGGAATCATCCAAATAGAATCAGCTTAATCACCAAGATCTAAAATTGATCTTGGTATCGCTTCCGCAAACCATTTTTTTTCTTTGTGAAGGGCCATCCTTTTATACAAATTGACCTAGAGGAATTTGTTTTTGGCAATAGTTCTGTGCACAATAACCAACATTACTATAACGATTTAGTGTCTTTTCGGAGAGAACTTCAGAATTCGTTAGCAAATATGGTGTCTTTTGGGAACATCAACCAATCTTTTCTTGTCGTCCACGTGGCTAGCTCATATTGGCCCAAATCTCAGGATTGTTGTGGTTCTGCCACATCAGCAAAATCATTCTCCTTTATATTCAGAATAATTGATATAGAAGTACAATCTCATCCTACAACTAGATTTATTTCCTCTACTCCCTAATTTTTCTCCTATCTTATTTCAGTTTATCCTGAGATGATTTGTAATAATCTTAATCTTCTCTTTTGGTTCCTTTTAATCCTCTGTCTGCATAAATGATGATGCTTTTTAACTCTTCAAGACAATCCTAGGCTTTCTAAGACTTAACTAGTAACAATTTTCTCTTAGGATACACACCCCATTAAGATAGACCAATATCATAAGCATACCATTATTAGAACAAAAATAACCATACATGAATGGATTTAGGTCCACATAAATAAACTTAGGATTGTTAACAATAAGATCTTCCAAATAAACCACAAGTCAGAAACTGAGATAACATAGAAACTAGTTCATTGTCACATGTTTTGTACCTAGACAATAAACTTAAAACAACCAAAGTACTAGAAACCGAACTTAATTTACAAAAAAGACAATTCTAAAAACAACTTTTTCAAAAAACTAAAATCACAACCCAAAATACTAGCATAATAGAAACCTGTCTTTTCTGTTAACCTTCCTTGAGAAACTAGAACGCAATTTCTTCCCTAGCATCTGCTTCTTCGGCATCCTCAAAATGTCCCTTCCCCTTTCTCCAATTGTACCTTGCCTCCATCCTCAATACATAGCAATACTCAAACCCCGGTGGCATCTCACTATAGAGAATTTCGGCATCAATTGAACCTCCAGACTCTATCCTCTTATGTATTTCTGCCTTAGTACGTACTTGCTTCTAGTTTAGCCTTTTCCTCTTTGCTCAAATTACAATATGCAAGACTTTTGGCATGTTCTGAATGAAGAAAATAATCAGAACCACATAAGTAACAAAATTAATACTGGATGCGATGCAAATGATCATCCCTGCAACGCATAATCTTAGTAATTGACACAGGAACATCAACTGGTATAGCATCGTGATTACAAGCCATTCTTCACAGATCAATTTCTTTAAATTCTTCTCACTTTTATTGTCTATCCTTCCTCTCTATGATCTTATCCTACAACTCCTTTCCCCTTTAAATAGTGCAATGAACTAATATCTTAGTTTCTGACGTATAAGATTGTATAATCGGTTCATTTTCCCTTTCTACTCCTTTCAGTAAACATCTATCATACACGGCTTTTAAGACTCTCACAGGCTTTCCATATACCAAGTAAATCTATTGATATCTTGTTTAGTCCTCATAACACGCCTAATCTATTTATCACACTAACCAGTAGCTTATTCCTCTCTGCGCGTTGTAGACCCCCTTCTCAATACGCAAGTGTCCTAGCCTAAACTCTCTCCAAATTCTTAAGCCAACTTGAGTCATAGTAATTGTAAAAAACTAAGGTAATCTACTCTTTTTAGTATTCTTACTACACATTTTACAATACACAAAGCTAGTGGTCTAGCTAATCTTTACCCATGGACACCATCTTTCTCTCAACACCTCTTAATGAGCCTTTAGTTTAGTAATTATTTCTCAAACCTATAATATAAACCTATTCCCATATTTCTTAACAATCAGTATATCTTTTTATAAGATACAATACACTCAAAAAAACTGAAGGGATCTTGTATAGTCATATCATACAAACTGTGCAGTCATTCAGCTAGAATTCCTCTGCTAAATATTTGATGGACTTTGTCTAAAGCTTTACTAGGTAGATCCTAAACATTGGATTATGACCTTAATCTCTTAAATTCTTAACCTTTAGCTGGAAATTTTTCCTCCTTTTATGGTCTCATTCCAAGGTCCTTCAAATCCTAAATGACTAGTTCATGTCCATAGAGCAACCACAGATCATTTAATTAATCTCTCATCTTTTTAAACATTTTTCTTTAGTAAGGTCATATTTAATCCAAATTGATTCAGCTAAACTCTGATCCTAGGTAGTCACTTTGCCCAAAATAAGTACAGTCAAAGTAGAAGAGATAACTTTATACCTAGTACCTTAAACATTTTTTTATGTTTGAATTATACACTGTTGTTGCCCAAGGATTGGCTACATTTCTCGATATTTTATTTTCGTTTTTCACAATCATTCACCGGTCTTTTAGAATCACTCTATGACACAACATTTAAATATTTCCTCTCTATATACTCCTATCCTTATTCTTGTTCATATCCCAATCTCTTAACTAACTTCCATGCTTATTTAGCATCCCTCCTTTCTAGTGTCTTTCTTTCTATTCTTCTAATGAGAAAGCAGATGAATCTTTAAAAACATCTCAGTGGTTTGTCTCTAGCTAGCTCAACGTTTATCCAACCATAGTAACATAGGATTACTTCCAACACCACCGGAATGTATTAGAGATTATGGCATTAAACCAAACATCATTCTAGCAAGAGTCTTCTCCACGGATACTCTAAAACAATTGGAAGTTAGGGGTGCTTTAAACAATTTTTGGGGAGCAAACTTAGGATTTTAAATTAGGGAAGTAGACCCTGATCTCTTCATCATCACTTTTCGTACTGAAGAGGACTTCAAATGGATTTCTACAAATGAACCTAGGTACCCATTTGGTAATGTCCTAGCTGCTACTACGGCTTATTAAGGAATGAGTATCTCAGCCGATAAGGTTAAAGAAATCCCGATTTGGGCCTCTATCTCGAATGCCAAACATCACTAGTCCAAAATGCGAAATTTAGGACAGACCGAATCTGTCGAAAATTTGGATATAGGACAAATTCGACCCGTCCAAAAAATCGTCATATTTTTGGTGTACTATTTCTAAAAGGACAGATCATTTCCGTTAAATAATTTCAACGTATTCCAATTGTAGGAAAATAACAACTAACTATGCTTGTTGAATTCAGGTTTTAAGATTCAGCCTAATCAGATTTAGCTGAGCCGATCTGAATATTATTTTTTCTTTCATACTATTATTTTTTTAATCTTTTGCTCTCTTTTCTTTTTTAATAATATTATTATTAGATTAATACTTGAGACCAGAACATCCGTAATTTTTTCTTCACAAATGCAACTCATTTTATTAAAATTAACTTGAATTCGAGTAACAACTTGACAAATCAAACATATCTAGTTCAACAATAGAGTTACATATTCCATTCATGTTCAGAATAGCAAAGAAGAAGAAGAAAATAAAAACTGCTTGATTTAATTTCAAGTGCAAAGTTACATATTGTGGTGGCCATTCAATCGTATCACGAGAAAAAATTAATCCAACTGTTCCATCTCCAGCACATAACTCCATATTGCTATTACTGATTTCATTTATAAGGATTCGATAAGTACTCATCATTTTCGGCGCTAAAGTTAATATCTCTTAGGCACATCTGCTTTCTTCTTTGAAATCCTCAAGACGCATCCAGCAACTAGATATTTTCCACAATTAAAAAAAAACAATAAGTTCACATGCCAACAACGGTTCACACCACATGAAAAATACGGGAACCAGATTTAGCTTTAAAACAATATCCACAACGAAGGACAATAGTCAATCTTGATATCCAAGCACAATAGCCAATCTTATATGTAGTGCCAACACTAGTTATTTTCAAAGTCCCAAATCAACAATTCATACTGGAATTTTAATCAACAGGTAATAAGAAAACAAAAATCTGAGCCCATAGAAAATACTAATCTGGCGAAGCAAATCAATCAAGCGAGCAAAAGGTACAGATCCCATAATTCACATAAACGTGTAATTGATATTCCCAATTTTAGGTAAAATAAAGAGAAAGAAAAACATACCTTGAAAATTATAGGAGCTTCCCCTTGTTGGGCTTATCTTCTGCTATTGCACCCAAAATCAAAAATTCGAATCAGTAAATAAAAAGAAGAAGCTAATTGAAGAAACGGGATTTTGGGTTTTCATAAAAAAAAAGTCAAGATAATAATATCAAAATCACAAGAATCATTACTATTGATTTCGCGTCTTTTATCTTCTCCCGTCCGCTGTGGATTTCTTCACGTAATGATATGAGAAAACGATATAAGAGGAAGAAATAAGAATTGAAGTTTATGGGAAACTGTATAATTTTTGATAAACACAAAGGAGGAGAATACGGTGTCGGTTATTGCTTTCAGTTTTTAGTCTTGAGAAGTTTCCAGATCCGATTACATGTCATACGATTACCTTTATCAAAGGTCAAAAATGACTAATGTAGTACAAGGGTTTTAATTGGCTTCCTTGTATGGACACGAATATTTCAATCAAACCGCTAATAACAACCATCCAATTTCAATTATCAACGACACATATTAGTTACTTAAATATTAATCGTGGAGGGAATTATCTTTTCTGGTTGAAAAATCAAAAAAATTCGGGGTGAATAAGTGCTAAATTTTTTATTGGAACGATTAAAAATTATCTATTATTATTTTTATATATCGGTAGGGGTGGAACTTTAAGGGAATGGGGGCAAATAAAAACCAAAAAAACGACTGATTACTCACGTTATATACCATAGGGAAAATATTCGACGAATTACAACTGTCAGATATTTAACGACATCAGAGATCTGTCTTTTTTTGCGAACACCAAGTGTCCTAAATATCACGTATTGGACTAGTGCATGAACACAGAAGTCATGAAATGCTTGGCTTAATTGCCAGTAAGATAGGTCAAGTATCAAGAATGTGCTTAGGTTCTGAAATTATGTCGTCAGATTTTCTACCAAGAGTTTTGGTTTGGGTGAACATAGAAAATCCACTTATATATCATCTTCTTATCAAAGTGGGAAGATATCCGGTGACCTCCATTTACTTCAACTATCTCAATCTTCCTTCCAAAGTATGCGGTCATTGTTTGCGTCTTGGTCACAAAGTTGATACATGTGCTATTCTTAAAGGTCAACCACTTGAAGATTTCTATGATATTTCAGTAAATTCTCCAGGTCCAAGTGATGATATGAACTGGTTAAATGATCAACTAGTTCAAATCTGGAACCCTAAAGACGACTTTGATAGTACTGGAAAGCCAGTTCCAGTAGAAACATATCTTAACCAACCAGGAGTGCGTGAAACTTTTCATGATATCTTTGGAACCTATGTGCATGAAGAAAATCCCTCTCAACCTCTTACTTATGAAGTATTAGGTCCCTTTATTACAGATGAGGATATTCCGTAGGTATCCACATCGGTGCTTGGTAAAAGAACTTTCCCTTTTACAGCTGTTGAGGATTTTATTCCTTAACCTGAACCGGAAAATGACTCATTCCGATCCGCTAACTCAGAGACTTTTCAGAGTCATGGAAGTTGCAAATTTGTCCGATCGGTTCTTCAAAATGAGGTCGATCTTCTCCAGGATATCACTAACGCGGTTCAACAGGATAAAACTCAATCCTCAATATCAGTGAACAGAGGACTATCATTCTCATCTTCTGAAAATATTAGGGATTCTTTTGTTTCCCCTAATTCCATTTTATCCTCATCCTCTTCATCTCCAGCAGTTACTGTTTCTCCTAATCTTGATACCCAAATCATCATTGCATCATCTTTTCAAACGTTGATCACTCAGCCAAAATCGACTTTTAAAATTACGGTTTCAGATTTCCTTTCTTCATCATCTTCTGAACACATCTATTTTATTCCTTCATTGGATGAAGAAACTTTACAAATTGATCAATATGGGTCCAATCTACTCGAACGTGAAACACAATATAAAGTTTATCTCCCAAATTCCCATATTTTACCCCTTCACAACAACAAGAGGAGACACATGTACTTCACTAAACTTACAAATTTTAATTTACAAGATTTCTTTTACTTTGCATAGCATCGATCCACTCTATAAATCTCTTAATACATTGTTAGTTTTCTTCCTTTACCTTACTTAATTGCTTGATTCTGTTTTTAAATTTTAGTCAATTTTAGTTTTAACTTCTTAGAATTCCCATCAATTAGTACCCTTTAGACTACTGATTTAACTCCATATCAATTATGAAATTGATAACATGGAATGTTCAGGGTTGTGGTAACCCTTTCACACAAAATCACTTGCATCAGTTAATCCATACTGACAAACCTGAAATTATTTTCCTTTCTGAGACAAAATCACAGTTTCATTTAGTGAAATCCCTTCTGAAGGATTACCCAAACATTCATATAGTCAATCCCATTGGCTTAGAAGGAGGATTAGTTGTGGCATGGATAAATGGATTTCTTTTTGAGATAATCCAATGGAATATAAATATGATTAATATTCTGATTCAAACCAACTTTGAGTCAAAGAAATGGTTACCAATATGTTTCTATGGCAGTCCATATCCTGCAAATAGAAATATTGCCTATGACTATCTTAGTGTAATAGCAGATCAAGTTAACCTACAAAACCTACCATGAATTTTTATAAGAGATATGAATATGATCTTTGATCAATCAGAAAAACAAGGAGGCATACCCTTTAAACGAGCTGATTGCGCTTATCATAAACACATTTTAGATAATGCTTGTCTTCTAGACTTAGGCTTCACAACTTATGAGTTTACATGGAATAATCACAGAACAGGTTCAACCAATATTCAAGAGAGATTAGATAGAGCAGTCTCTAATACAGATTGGAATTTGCAATTTCCTAGAGCCAAACTAACTCTTTTAGTGGCAGTAGGATCAAATCATAGTCCTATATCCTTAACTCTTGATACTAATACAAATATCTTTGAATATACCTTCAAATATTATGACACTTGTCAAAAGGAAGATACCTGTTGTAGTAGGGTAAAAACTGGTTCTGCTCAAAATGGTAAATCGGGTGTGCCGCCGAGAAACGAATCTAAACCCTAAACAAATGTACTGCACATGAGTACTTTAGATTCGAGAGATCAATCTGTACAATTCTGGCCTAAACCAAGAAATGGTCGTTCCAGTGTTGCTTCTATCACAAAATGAAGGAGAAGGATTGATCTTATGAGGGAAGCAGAGAAGGTGTCGAGATAAGAATGATCAACTATGAAGTGTGGTTTTTTTATGACTTATATCAGAATGTAGAACCTGCTTGCAGAATGTAAGCTGTAAGTTCTTGGTGTTTTCTGGGTACTTGCGTTAATGAACTGTTGTCGGTTGAAATATATTGAAAATCTATTACCAGTCATAATCGAACACACACTGATCGCTTAGGAAGTGGAAGTAGTTGAGTGATGGAGAAGTAGGGATCGCGTAGAATGATGAAAACCACGTCCCTACTATGAGGGGAAAACTGGTTGGTTTTACTCTCGATACTTCTCTACTGTCACTAACTGTCCGCCTTTCCTGACACTTTTTCATAATGGGTGTTGCACGCCGCACGCTGTAAACCGCCAGATCAATACCCTGATGAACATCCCCAGTTTGTGACATGTTTGATGTCTCGAGTATTTTGTAGAAAATATGTAGCAAGTTACATGAGGAATGGAACAAATCCTACATGGTAGTTGCTGAGCGAGTCTTGCTTGCAAGACCTAAATATTTTGACCAATCACACGCAAGCTAGGCGGCGGGCAGTCATATGTGACAAGTCAAGTCATGAGACTTGCCGCAAAAAATAGCAGGCGACGCTTTTAGATTTAATAATTAAATTATTTGTGGAATCGATATTTATAAAATATCGTTCGTAATCGATGCCCGTAAAGCATCGCTTTTAAGAAATAAGTTCAAAATAATCGATGCACATGAAGCATCGTTGTATAGAGCTTGTTTTGGTTCGTCGCGGAATTCACGGTCTTAAAAGGAGTGCGGCCGGCCATCTTTGAGTAGCTTCCATAAGCTATCCGTGTGGGCTAGGGACGAGGTGGTCGGTCCTTATAGGAGAACGATGGCTGTTAGCCATTTTGACACCCCATTGGTCGGCCCAAATTAGATCTAAACCGGTTAAATCAGCTAGCCAAGTTGGATGGCTGAGATGATTTGCGGCAATTTTTGATTGTCGTTGAATTTATTTAAGACTTTTGTAGGCCGCGTGACTAGCCTATTTTGCCCAATGATTTGGAACGCAGCGCGTAGGCAACAAGCGATGTGATTGGTCGTAGCCAAAGACGGGCCGTCGGTGCATACAACGGCATCTCACTGGTCGATCTAAACTAGATCTAAGCCGATCAATTTGACTGGCCAAGTTGGATGGTCGTGATTTATTTAAGACTGCCATGGGCGGTCTTGACCTAATTAAGACCCTTTTCAGGCCGCTCGAGTAGGCTACTTTGCCTATCAATTGTGAATGCTGGCTGTGGGCTAGGAGAGTTCTGATTGGCCGAAATAACAGAGGGTCGGCCGGTGAGTATCATAGAGCTTGTTTGGTCACGCCAGGAGGAAACTAAGCTTGATATATCGGCCGGCCAAGTCGTACGGCCATGATCGTAGACTGACATGGACAGTCTGGATTTAATTTCTAAGCACGTCGACCAACCAACTTTCATATTTAATTAAAAGTGTAGGTTTTGGCTTTGGAGAAATTTGATTGGCCAGTGGGAAAGAGGGGACGACAGACAACGATATGGAGTATGACAGGTCGATGATAGGCGACGCAAGCTATGGCAAACCGACCGGCCAAGTGGCGCGACCGCGCCCATTGGATACTGCCTTCACTTGTCGCAGTTTCCCCTTTATCTCTTGTTTTCCAACTTTTAGTAGGATTTTGCTGCTACTAGTAGTTCCATGATGGACCAATTTCCTAGTTTGCCTAGGTTTAGTCTCGACCAATAGGGATCGAAATATTGCGCAGGCCGCAAAAAACCTAATTTTGTAAATTGATAAAACTAGGTTAAAAAATTGAATTTTGCGAGTTGACACAAAATTAATCAATTTTGGTGAATTTTGTATGTTGATACGAAATCACTAATGTTTATCTCGGAGGGTAGCGCAGCGCCTCTGATTGAGTACCTTCATGCACATCTTAATCTTGACACTTCGGGAAATTCATGCTACTCAGCTGAGAGTGAACATTAATTGTCATATCATGTCAATATTAAGAGTTCAGCTGGGAACATGGCATAGGATAAATATTCAGCAAGCCATACATTATTGAATAATGTGGGGGCTTGAATAAAATTCATAGAACATTCATGATTGTTGCTACATGCACCAATATTATTCTAGTAAACTTTCGTAAATATTGAATTACATGGTTCATATGTAAGCAGAGAGGCGTAGGCACTCATACGTTTAAATGGCTCTATTTCTTTGCAGAACAAAGGCACATAAATATAGGGTTTTACGGTTTTAACCCTGAACTAAAAACCACCATCAACACCTGTGTTCAAACTATAAAAAACTCTTGGAACAATAAGAATAGTGACAATCCTTCTGTAAATTTGGTTTCTAATCTTCATTCTCTAGGTACGCAACTTACTCTTTGGAAAAGAAATATCGTTGGTTTGCCTTCAAAAAATATCAAAAAGATCCTAAATAAGATAGACAGAATCAACAACTCCCCTTCTTGCCGAACAAAGAAGTTAAAATTAAGGAAAACCTAAACAAACTAGAGCAGCTCCACATCACTCAAGAAGAGATAGCAAAACAGCAATCCAGAGACAATCTAGTTACATTAGGCGAAAAAAACACAAAATACTTTCATACAAAAACTTTGAAAAGAAGAAAATGGAATACGATAAAATTCCTGTTAAACAATAACAATGATATAACCTTTGATAGAATTGAAACGAAAAAGATCCTAGCTGATTACTTTAATAATATTTTCACAGCTAATCCCTTAAACCAATCCTAAGACAATACTATTTTCCAACAGATACATGCATGTGTATCTGAGGAAGATAATGAAATATTAACCCAAATATACCATCCAAAGAGGAAATATTGAAGACTTTGAAAAGTCTTAAACCTAATAAATCTCCAGGCCCCGATGGCTTTCCAACTATCTTTTTTAAACAAAACTGGGATACAGTAGGAGATCAAGTCACCTTGACTATCCAACATTTCTTTCAGACAGGTGAACTTAATCCTGATCTTAATAAAACATTTCTCTTCCTCATTCCTAAAACTAGACATCCTAAGAACCCTAGTCAGTTCAGACCAATTGGACTTTGTAACACGGTCTATAAAATAATTTCAAAATTACTGGTCAATAGAATTAAACCTCATCTAGACTCCATAATATCCCCTTTTCAAGCAGCTTTCCTGTCTAAGAGATAAATTTCTGACAATATTATCATAGCACAGGAAATCATTAATTCTTTCAAAAAGAAAAAGGTTAAACATGAGGGTATGAGAATCAAAATCGACATGTCAAAAGCCTTTAATAGAGTTAGCTGGGAATTCTTAATGTCAGCTCTTAAAGCTTTTGGTTTTAATCAAACTTTTTGTAATGTAATTTTCCAGTGCATTTCCACATCTTCCATATCAATTCTCCTTAACAGTAATCCTGGTGATTTCTTCAAACCAACTAGAGGTCTTAGACAGGGAGATACTCTATCACCCTATTTATTCATCATTTGCATGGAAATCCTTTCTAGACTATTATTAATTAAAGAAAATGAGAAAGCTATTCATGGTGTCAAGATAACACCAAAAAATAGCCCTATATTCCATCTTTTCTTTGCTGATGACTGTCTTCTGTTCATCAGAGCAGACCTTGAAGAATGCAATTCTATTATTCAAATATTAGAAACTTTCAGCAAAGCCTCGGGTCAAATGATTAACTTTGACAAATCTGGAGTTTTCTTTAATAAAAAAGTACACCCCAAACATCAAAAAATGATCTCAAGACTCCTTAAAATAAAAAAAATAGACTTAAAAGATTCTTACCTAGGTCCAACCCTTTTCATAGATAAATCTAAAATTAATCTCTTTGAAGGAGTAACAAAAAAAATGGAGCAAAAAATTCAAGGATGGATAGGAAAACTCTTAGCTCAACCTAGTAAAATGGTTCTTAATAAAGCAATATTAGCCAACAAGGCTACTTATCAGATGAGTTGTTTTGTACTCCCTGTTAAAATTACAAAATCTATTGATGCTTTGCAAAGAGATTTTTGTTGGGGGAAAGAAACTGATAGGAAAGGATATTATCCCAAATCATATGCTTGTCTCTGTAAACCTCTTAACAAAGGAGGATTAGGTTTCAGAAATGCTCATAAATTCAATTTAGCAATGATAACAAAATTAGCATGGAGACTTTTAACTGAACCTGAGGCCTTATAGGTTTTTCAACTTAAACCAAAATATTTTAGGAAAACTTCGGCTTTCAGATCAAAACCCAATTCTACTAGTTCCTTGATTTGGAAATGTATCAATAAAGGGATCCAACTAATAGAACAAAATAGCATTTAGGAAGTAGGAGATGGGCTTAGCATAAACATTTGGGAGGACAAATGGATACCAAATCTAGATTTCAGTTTACAACATTTAAGGAACACAACAAACACTCATTTAACACTTTTGGCAGATCTCATTGATCCGACCACTAAAAAGTGGAATGTTAACCTAATCCAATCCATCTTTCCTAATCACATAACAAGAAAAATTTGTAAAATCAGAATAGCCATTGATAGGAACGCAGAGCTCAAACCAGATAAACTCAGATGGCTGCTAACCAATTCAGGAGACTTCTCGGTGAAATTTATGTATCGGAAATTAACAAAAAATACTATCAATACTCATAATCTAGGTTTACCTGATACCTTCTGGAAAGCACTGTGGGCTCTAAATTTATCACAGCGAATTAAACTCTTTACCTGGAAATGCCTTCAAGATGCAATTTCTACTAATTTCAAATTAGCTAGATTCATGAAAGACATCTCTCCAAAATGCCCTCTAGGTTGTGATACCAATGAAACTGTAAAACACATTATGTTCCACTGTCCCTATCTCAATCAGTTTGGGCTCTTAGCCCAAACCCAGTAGAATTACAATTTAGTAATACCACTTCTTTTCTGGATATCTGTAAAGCATGGATGAATCAACCTAGCAAAATCTTACCAATTGAGATTATCATGACAAAAATCTGTCTCATCTGGAAGGAAAGATATGACAGAGTTTTTGAAAATAAATATAAATCTAACTCTCAATCAGCCCTAGAAATACAAAGGCATTTATGTTATTGGAACAATATTAACCCCAATGATCCTATGAGACCAATTAGACACAAAGATCATCACTAGACAATCTGGAAATTACCAAATAGCTTACAACATAAGATTAATTATGATACAACTTGGTTATCTTTGGATAGTCCAGCAGGTTATGCCATAATCTTGCGTAATGATACATGGACTTTTGAGCAAGTCCAAGCAGGACCGTTCACAACAGCATCTCCACTGGCGGAACTACATGTAGACTTGGGCTGGCTTAAGCCAGCCCAAAGTCCAGAAACACCCACAATTTCACAGTGGTTTTAATCTTGGCTAAACAAATTTATGCCTAAAACATGGGCTTAAGCCACCCCCACCAATCCAATTGGTTTTCAAGCCACCCCTAACTATATTTTCCAGTTCCGCCACTGAGCATCTCCAGAAGAGGCAGAGGCAATAGGACTTCTTCACACAACAAAATAGGCGAGAGCAAAATGCTTAACCGACTTTAGCATAGAAGGCGACTGCAAGAACCTGTTTGGAACTCTTCTTCTATTTTTTGGCAACATCAAACTATTATGGATGAAGTAAAGTATGAGATTAGCTTTTGTCATAATTTTTTAGGTTTTTTCTTTATCCCAAGAACTGCCAACAATTCAACCGACCTTCTGGCAAGGGAAGCTAGAACTTTTCAAACAACTTGTAATTGGAAAAATTATCCTCTTTTTTGTATCATTGAGGCTTTGGAAGTAGATGTATCAAATGGCAGACACATCCTGACATTAGATGACTCTACTCGATCAGTTGTAACTTGTAATGGTTGCTAACCCCATAGGTTAGCCTTTTGAATGATATTTTAAGAACACCAAATTGGGGGATACATGGATTAATTGGGGGATATATGCCGGCATAGTTTTTTGATGCTGCCGGCATGGTCGATGGATTGCCGACATTAAAAAACCATGCCGGCGCATTCCCCCAATTAATCCATGTATCCCCCAATTTGGTCATCTATTTTAACTTGCCAAAAAAAAAAAAAAAGGTTTGTCTCTGACTTATTAAAGTGGGTTATTTGAGACCGCTTTATACTGAAGGTCTTAAATAACCCACTTTTTTTTGTCTTCTCCAAAAAAAAAATGGGTTATTTGAGCCTGTGAGTATAATGGTGGGCCACCCTTATGCCATGCTTACGTAACAATTTTCATTTTATTTTCCAAAAAACAAAAAAATAAAGAAACGAAGGTAGCTTCTCAAGAACGGAGCCGCGAAAACACATTTTGCCGCCAAAATGCTTCATTCTCCGTTTTAAAACAACACTACTATTTGGAAGCGAAGCAGCAACGAGAGAGGAGAGACGGAGAGAAAAGCGATAAGAATGGAAGAAGTCGAAGATGATGAAGTTTCTTTGGTGTCTATCTCTAGCGATTCTAGTGATTCCAGTGACGATTACATCGGAGATGTCGAAGATGATGATGAAGAAGAAGACGGTGGACAATCTCCTGTTGATTCTCCTCCTTCTGATGAAACTCGGAAATCCCAAAATGTTGATGCCCTTGTAAGGTAACACCTCTTGAAAGTCCGATTGTCCTCGTACACCGCAAATTCGAATTAGGGTTTATGTATTCATTTATTGGATTGAGATTTGGGATGAATTTGTTGTTAATTTTGGTTGTTATTGTTGATTTCAGAGGTAACCTTGTTGTTAAAAGGCAACCATTGATTCCTAAAGTTCTTTCAGTATCAGATGGTGCAGCAATAGCTAGAAAACCATTCAAACCTCCTTGTTCGAGTGGGTACAGTGATCAGAAAGAACAGCTTGTTCGCCGATTATGGGCTCGTAAAAGATTTGTACCATGGGGTTCATCAAGACCAGTGGTAATTGGAATAAGCAATCGCACGGATACCCCAAGTGCTGAGAAAGACACTCCGGAGCCAAGTCTGACTCTGCCTGAAGGAATAGAGCCTTTGGTGTTATGGCAATCTGAAGAATCCGGAGAGGAGTGTGTGACTTCTATCTCGATAGTGGTAGATTCGGTGCTTGTTCGTTTCCTCCGTCCTCATCAGAGGTATTATCCCTTTCTGTTATTTTCTTACTTTACCAGTAAAGAGACTCTTTTAAGTTGGGAAAGCTAATTTCAATGTGGATTAGTCCATTGATGTGGTTGGAGTGTTGGACTTGGGTAAACTATAGGGAGCTTCCCTCAATAAAGGACAAATCAGATAACATACACCCCTTTAAATGTGTGAAATGTACACACCTTTGTTTGCTTTAGAAAATTTTGAAGCAGTTAAATTATCCATGTCTTTCTTCCGATGTCATTATATTATTTCCTTGGCTTATACATTGCCTTTAACTTTTGATGCAGGGAAGGTGTTCAATTCATGTTTGATTGTGTATCCGGGTTATGTGCTGCTGGTGTTTTTGGATGCATTCTAGCTGATGATATGGGGTACTGAATTTACCTATTTCAGATATTTTATCTGACATTGATGTTCTAGTCCATTGTCTTCTTATTCTCTTATCATGTTCTCAATGTGCTATTTGGTTATATTTTGCAGTTTGGGGAAGACTTTACAGTCAATCGCATTACTGTATACTCTTCTTCGGCAGGGATTTGATGGAGAGCCCATGGCTAAAAAGGCAATAATTGTCACTCCTACCAGCCTTGTAAGTAATTGGGAATCTGAAATTAAGAAATGGGTTGGAGATAGACTTCAACTCATTGCTCTTTGTGAGAGCACCAGGGATGATGTTGTTTCTGGAATAGACAGTTTCATTAGACCGCGCAGTCCATATCAGGTAAGTCTAAGATTATCTGTCTTGATAAGCTATTACTTTTAGCATGGATACTGATTCATTCTATATTTTACAAGGTGCTAATTGTTTCCTATGAGACATTCCGAATGCATTCGTCAAAATTTGACAAAAGTGGATCCTGTGACCTCCTTATTTGCGATGAGGCACACCGACTGAAGAATGACCAGACACTAACAAATCGGGTACAATTATCATATATTATCCTGGTATGTATAAAATAATGTTTGTCTATCCTTAACTCGAAGATGGTTGTTTTGAATTCAGGCATTAGCTGGTCTTTCATGCAACCGACGCATATTATTGTCAGGAACTCCGATGCAGGTAACAGTCCTTAATCTAGCTTCTTGTTGTCGTTGAATGTATGTCTCTCTGATAATATAGTTTTACCTATGTTGATTTGTTTATTAATGGCAGAATGATCTGGAAGAGTTCTTTGCGATGGTTAATTTTACCAATCCAGGAATCTTGGGGGATGCTGCATATTTTCGACGATACTACGAGGTGAGTGTATTGCCTTTTGTTGTATTCATTGTTATTAATTATCTAGCTGATAGATGCTGGCAATGTGACGTTTCTCTGTTTTTGAACTCATCAAATGAAGTCACCGATCATTTCTGGAAGAGAACCTACAGCAACAGAAGAAGAGAGAAATCTTAGCGTTGAGCGATCTGCTGAATTAAGCACAAAAGTAAATCAGGTAATCTTGTTTCAGTGTGTGAAACAGATAACCATCCCCGGAGCTCGTGATATTCTGTTTTTATTTGTCTGTTTCTACTATTGTGGTTTTCGAATAAGCAGCAGTTAACCTCGTCTCTTCTATGCTTGTGGATTTTCATTTCAGTTTATTTTGAGGAGGACCAATGCTTTGCTATCAAATCATCTACCACCAAAGGTAATTCAGCGATCTCAGTCTACTTAATGTGTTTTGCAACGCCATTTTGCCTTTGCAAATGTCCTTATTATACACTTATATAGTTTTCAGTGATGCGATGTTTCAAGATATTTTCGATACAGTTTGCACCCCATCTTCACCTCTATGAGTTTGTCCTTAACATTATGTAGGTGGAGTCAGTGTAGGATAGACTTAGGGACACTACAAGAGTAAATAACCACGTGCATGACCCCAACGAATCAGCAATAAGGTGCAAATTACACGCTTTGTGTATTGTGCCAAGCAACACTATTGAGATATCAGTGTTTCTTTGATTATTATAGGCTATGCCATTTATTACAGGAACATCAGTGGAATGTGAATGTTCACATACGATACTGGGGAAGCACACAATTGGTCACTTAATCCCTTGTCTTAATCATCTCAAATTCTCAAGAGTGGCATATGTTTGATAACACAGTATTGCCTTGATCTGATAAAAAGTAGTTAGAATATGCTTGATACTAGTAGCCATAATGTATAAATTGCTTCATCTGAACTTGTACTACACCTGAAATTTATTGCATTGAATTTGTCTGCAGATAGTTGAAGTTGTCTGTTGCAAATTGAGTCCTCTTCAGTCGGAGTTATATAACCATTTTATACATTCCAAAAATGTAGGTCTTTTTTCTTTTCATCTGTCCATTTCGAATGGTTCAGAAAACTTGCTGGTAAATTAATGTAATTGATTTTTCTCTAATTATTATCTTTTCTCGTTGGTCTCTTCTTTCAGGTTAAGCGAGCAATATCTGAAGAGGCGAAACAATCAAAGATTTTGGCATATATCACCGCTTTGAAAAAGCTTTGCAATCATCCTAAGGTAGGGTATCAGTGGAGAGTACTCTCTTACACTTATGCTTCTTCTGGGGACGCAAAATAAGCTCATGTACTCTTGTATTGGTTGTGACGTATTTACCATCTCTATGATAATCCACAGATGTCCAGCTTTACACCACTAGTAAGCATTATAGAGAAATAAGGTGTAGTCAAGTAGAGGTCAATTTCAAAGCATGAAATTTAGTTTAGTGCAACATAAAAGTGTATAACTAATTTATTGATTTTCCTTCATCAGATGAAGTGTTTTTTTCTTTTTTTTCCCCATTTCAGATGATGGAAAACAAAGCTTAGAACTAATGAGTTTCCACTTCCTATCCTAATCTGTAGAGAATACTCCATTTGTTTATTTCTCCAGCTATATTTACTCTTCAAGGCTTTTGTTTTGCTTAAAAAGTATCATATATGTTATGTTACTCTGTTTTAGATTGTCTTTACTTCGACAATTAGTATTATGTTCACTTTAGACATCTTCTTTTCAGCTTATCTATGATACGATCAAAAGTGGGTCAGGAACGTCGGGATTTGAGGATTGCATTCGCTTTTTTCCTCCTGCAATGTTTTCTGGAAGGTATATATTTACCTTACATTTTCTATCTTCTTCTGTCTTCTGCAAAATATTTCTAATTTAAGTGTGTAAATTTTAGATCTGGAGCATGGACTGGTGGTGATGGGGTTTGGGTTGAACTTTCTGGGAAAATGCATGTTTTAGCTCGGTTGCTGGCCCAATTGCGTAGCAAAACTGATGACCGTATTGTCCTTGTTTCCAACTATACTCAGGTTTGTATTCATTCTAGCAACGCAACTTCTCCAATTATTGTGTAAATTGTTAGCAGGAAGCCTCATTTAGCAGTAATTTGTCTTAATTGAAACCATCCTGCATTTACATACAACACATGCTAATTTTCTATTACTTTATGCAAGTAGTTTCCACTATCACTTTACATCACGTTTATATCAAGAAATCAGGTGCACAGTAGTTAGTTTCTTACGGGCCTCCTTAGAGATAATTCACTAATTTTGGTGAGGATGGTTACTCACCATGGAATCATCCTCACTGGAGTTCCCAGTCTACAAAAAGCTGGGTATTTATGAACCGCCTATTTCCTCCTAGACTTTAACCCAGCGATTTACGAGTTTAGAAATCTTGCAACAGGTGTTTCTCACTTTATGTGAGAGTGCGTAGATATGAAGACACCTCTTTTTGAAGGGAACTTGTTTCCTTTTTGATAATGTAGCTTTTCTTGCAAGAACTAATTCTACTAGTTTTTGCTCTTGTAACTAACTTTTCTTGTAAATTCTGTTTTCCCTTGATTACCAGACTCTGGACCTCTTTGCACAATTGTGTCGGGAAAGAAGATATCCACACTTGAGGCTTGATGGAACCACCTCTATCAGTAAAAGACAGAAATTGGTAAACTGTTTTAATGACCTTTCAAAGGTAAGCATTTTTGAACGCTAGACCCTCGTAAGATTCTTTAGGCTATAGTTAATCAGTCTTGATTTATACCTTGCAGGATGAATTTGTCTTTCTCTTAAGTAGCAAGGCTGGTGGTTGTGGGCTTAATTTGATTGGTGGGAATCGCCTTGTCTTATTTGATCCAGATTGGAATCCTGCAAATGACAAGCAAGTATGTTTAGATATAGCTTTATATTCATGCAGAATCTAACGAACTCTATTTCGACTTTCTCACAAGGTCAAGACATTTTGATGTTATCCGTTTGTCATTCTAAATAGGCTGCTGCAAGAGTCTGGAGGGACGGGCAAAAAAAGAGAGTTTACATCTATCGGTTTTTGAGTACTGGAACCATTGAAGAAAAGGTTTTTGACATTTGTTGTTTCTCTATATGGAAAGCATATTGGTGTTAGACTTTAGTTTGTAAGCAAAGTTTCTTGATTTCGTTTGTTGACTATTTTTAAATGTTTTCATAGGTCTATCAGCGTCAGATGTCAAAAGAAGGGCTTCAAAAAGTAATTCAGAAAGAGAAAGGGGATAATCTAAAGTCACAGGTTCTATTTCATCTTTTAATGATTTAGATTTTTTGGTGGATCAGGATTAACCATTTTATCTCCATTGCCCTTAAATATACAATTTTTATTGCAGGGAAATGCTCTTTCAACTGAAGACCTACGGGATCTTTTCACCTTTTATGAAAAATCCAGGTAAATTTATCTTTTAAAGCTAGAAGTTTTATCACATCTTAGAAGTGCAGTTTCATCTGCATGATGAATAGTAGTTATGTGGATATATTTATTTCATTGGTCAGTAACCTGAAGAACATAAACAGGCAGGGGACTACATTAAACTTTAATTTTCTTATATGATCCGAAGAAAAGCGTAGATTCCTTGCAGTCGTACTGTTTTGGAAGCTGAAAGCCTGAAACCAAAGGGAGCACACCTCGATGTCCAAAAGAATATTTCATGCATGCCACACTTTTCATGCTACACATATCAATTCTTAACGAGCATGCTGTATGAAAATTGCATACCAGGTTCAGCTGAGTCAAGTAGTTCTTGAACTTTGAAGTAACTACTGTATGATCTTATGACATTCAACTTTTTTCACCTTATCCTTGAACAAACAACTTTTTCACATCCATCTAGTGGTTGTTTTTCTGGCTATGTGATTGTGAATCTTACCTGGGTCTGGGCTGTGCCAGTCCTTCACTCTAGAGTATTGTGAACATGTAACCTAAACTGGTACTTCTTACCCTAGTGCATCTAATTGTTGTTTCGTCGTACTTTGTTATGCAGGTCTGAAATTCATGAAAATATGAACTGCAGTCGTTGCGAAACTTGTGAGTTAGAAGATAATGCTCCTGAAATCGCAAGACAGGTTGAAGATGGAGCAGCAAGTCAGGATGACCAAGGTGATATAGGTGGATTTCAAGAGATATCTGGTTGCTTGGATAAGTTAAAAAGCTCGGAGAAACAGGTAAGACGAAGCTCACTGTTTTCAATTTCGAGCCTAAATTGAGTTGGACCCAATAATTCTTAATATCTGTTTGGAACACAATTTTTAGTTGGGAACTCCACTAGAAGAAGACCTCGGAAGTTGGGGGCATCATTTTCTCTCGGCAACGGTACCTGATTCAATTCTTCAAGCTTCTGCAGGTGACGAGGTGAGCTTCCAATTAGGCTCTTAGTTCGGTTTGGTTATTCTGAGGGAAAGATGTCCATATCTTTCACTTCTTGATAAAAGTTTAATCATTGCATGATAACTGATAAGTTACCACATTTAGTAATAAATTTTTCACTATTGGCAGATTAAAAATTACCAAGAACATAATGCAAGTATTAGATGTTGATAGAGACTATTTTCTACTGAACCAATGATTATGTTATCTGAATAACTAATTAATCTTGATGTGGTAAACTGAGATCCAGCGAATTACCTATGCGACCACATGTTAGACACTGCTGAAAAAGTGTGATCATATAGTAAATGGAATTTCTACCTTCAATTTAAGATTAGTGCTTATTCTGCATATAACTGGATATTATGATGGCCAGAGGAGTACTTCTTTTGCATTTCTGTACGTTAACAAGTAAGCCAGCAAATTTATGTGTCTTCAAGAAAATGGGCTGTAAGCAACTTAACGGTATGAAATGTACCAACATTAGTGTGCAGATGTAAATTCAGAAGGAAAGGCAAAAGGTTTTGCTTATGGGTAGTTCTTGGATCTTGCTTACCCGTAGTAAAGTCCAAGAACATGACTGATACATACTCTGCACCCAGACTTGAAAATATCCCCCTCTTTTCTTTCTTTTTTGACTTGAAACTATCCTTTAAAAACAAATTTTTTGTAATTTCTGAAGAACTGTCTTCTGATCATCTGTTTTATTTTTTGTCACTCTCCAACTTAGTCTATTTTGTGTGATTTGCATTTTCATCGCTTGTTGCAGACACAATATTGTGATGCCCCAACAATCAGTAGTGCCCGTTTGTTTTGCATTTTTTACATTTGCAAGTACTTGTCTCCTTTATCCCGAATTTCCACATTTATGTTGTCTAATATTGCTTATGGTGTGCAAAATGAGTATGATATTTATGCATTTGGGTCTCAATGTTGCTGTGGCAGGTCACGTTTGTTTTCACAAACCAAGTAGACGGAAAGCTTGTACCAATTGAGTCAATGCGTTCAACCCCCAGAGGAGCAGAAGGAAACAAAATCCATGCTGTGATCCAAAACCAGAAATCGACGTCATTCTTGCGGCAACATGCACAACCAAGTCCAGCAATCTCATCCACTGTAAATTCTAATTCAAGCTGTAAGACAACACCAGGTTTGTCCAGACCTTCATTGAAGGGACCTACGAAATTCACAAAAATGTCCACACAAAGTACAACACCTATACCAACAAAACCTAGAACTAGTTTGGGAAAACAGTTACCGCTTAAGAGATTATCGTCGGATTCCAATGATCAAGATGATGATTTTATGTAAAATAATCTTAGCATTTTTTTCTTTCTTCACTTTTCACATATCTCAAACTCAAAACAAATAATAGGTTAGGCATACATATCAAAGATCCATCAAGAGTTACCCTTATAGTCTTATTGGATCCTCTCTTAACACGTTATCAGATTCATAAGAGAGCACATTGACTGTTCTGTATTTATTATGCTTACTAAAAATACTAGCAATCAATCTGAGTTTATGTTTGTATTTTTCACAAGACTGCTAATTAGGATTTTAACTAAATTAGTGGCATCTTGATCACTCATGGCATGTGTGTATATTCTCCACTATGAAATCTTAAAAAAATAAAGAAAAAAAAACTTAAGATGTATACATTTTTTTTTATCCCGATTCCCGACAAGAAAAACCTAGGTGACAAACTAATCTACTTCTGCTTGTACGTTGAAACTAGTCAGTTTTTATAAAATTTCTTGCATACAATCTGTTGTAAACAAAGACCTATAAAAAGACATGATTTATTTATAAGCTGCTCAAATGCTACCAAACAATCGAACAGAATTAAAATAGATAAACTTGCATGTTATATTAACTTGGAATTCTTGAAACTGCGTTTATTTTGTTTTAAGTGGTGGAATCAGGTTTTAGGTAATGAACTCAATTTCTGACCAAATCTTTTGCTCGCAAATACGCTCACAGCTTACCAATTATGAGTTGATCGACGAAACCATTGGCCAACGTGACCATCGACTTCCAAACCAAGGAGTTATATATCATCGTTTATTTAATTTCTAACTGAAAGAAAGTTGTTAATATTTGTGTTGAGTCTGTTGACTCTAATAGGAAATTGTCCGCACAAACCTGAAACCTGTCATCTCCTTTTTCCATCACATATCCCCTTTAGAAGAAACAGCACCCGAGAATCAAGTCTTTCCCATGAGCTCTTCCCCTATTTCACTCACTAAAATTTGATTATCTTTGACTGGTCCACTGAGCAAGTGTCATAAAACCATTTGATTAGCAACTACTCTTTGATACGAGATAACGACAATCAACTACAAGTGTCACAAACCCATTCGGCAATGAGACTGTTATTCCACTGAACTTTCGGGTAAAACCATGTGAGCGACAACCATGCATTATAACCCCCCTCACGGACCGGCGGAACTTATACTTTCTTTGTCTTTCTTGCATTAAAGGTATGGTTCATATGCAGTCATATTCTTGCATGTTTTTTTTTCCTTTTGGCCAGTGCTATCACGCGAGGCACTGTGGCGTAGCATTATAAGCTAGCAACGTTTTAGCCATTAGATTGTGAGATATACCTTTCTCAATGGGTACAGCTGTAAAGCAAAAAAATTATTGTAAAAAACTCCTTTTGTCACTTTTCAGTTATGATAAAAAAAACCCTCTGGATTTCTATTGTTTCTATGGCTTTTCTTCCCCACGGTGGATGCGAGAGGATTATTTTTCGATCAACAATAAAATGAATATCTACAGTTATACAAACATGGTGGATGTGAAATCATCAATTTTTCCAAGTTTTTTCTCTGTCTAACTTACTGTTTTCTGTTGTTTTTCATTTCACCCTTGATCCTAATCTCTTGGTTATTTAATGAAACCCACAAATCAATAGCCATAAATCAATCTGATTGAATTTATAAATGTATATCCAGCTGAAGATGTTTATACGAGACCCTAAATCAACCTAATTTAGTTTGAAACAAGTTTTTCATGGAATCCTGATACGAAACAAATCCCTATCTGTTAATCAGATTAATAAAGAGAAGAAATAATGATTTTTGAATTTCAAATCTTTTGAATTGGTTTTGCCTTACAAATTATAGTATCTCAACTGATGAACTCAAGTGTTTAGATTTATTTTTTTCATGGTATTTTCAAATTGGCGTTTTTGAGATGAGGCTGAAATCAGGGATGAACAATTTTCCCATTTCAAAGTATGGAACCTCCTTAATCAAATGAGACAAAAGAAATTTTGGTTACAGGGACCTGCAATTCAAAACTAAATTCATTTAGAGGAGCCGTTTATAATTAGATAATTATTTTAATTATTGTCTCTTCATCTGAAACCTAATCTCGAGACAGATTGCTCGATCTAACGGCTTGAAACCTGCTAGCTCATATTGCGTTTTTGCGCGACAGTGTGGGATAGCACAACCCCTTTTCTTTTTCTTTTCTAGGGAATAATTAATTCGGCACAATCTCAAATAGTAGTCTACACGTACCCAACCATAAGTCACTATATCAACGATTTGGCTATGTGCATGTGACATGCTCATACCTTCGTGTAAATCTTTGTGGTGGATAAACACGGACACGATAAATGGACATGAATAACGTGTTAGAATTCGAGGCTAAGAATATGAGAAATTGTTGGATACAATGACAGAACTTTGAGGCACGTTTATACGCTGTCCTTAAAGTGATATTCGCCCCTACTTATAATGTATATAAGTTGCTAATAGGTTATAAGCAAATCACTTCCAAGATACAACAAAGTTCAGAATTTATAGTCTAGCAAAACTAGAAATTCTCTTAGAATTTTCAATAACGAAGAAGAAGGAAATCAATCTATGAGAGAGGCATGGAGAAGAGAAGAAAAGGAAGAAGAAATCAGATTTCTATATCCACCTTCTGTTTGCTTTCTCTTATTTATAGAGTTCCAAAAGACGGCAGCTAATGTTTTGTTTCTCCAATAGGCACAACCGTTCATGAAAGGATACATATGAAGAGTTATGTATCTTTTCAAATTCAATAACCGTACAGATTTGAATAGGTACAAACTATTCAAATAAACTGCCACATACTCAGCACTTTATGCTAGTCCATTAGCATATAGTTTTCACTGTTACAATCTTCTAACAATCCCCCACTAGATTGTAACAACTCATAAATTTAATCAGTGATGTCTTTATGCATAATAGATGGTATCTTTCAATTTAAACCATCTGTTAGTGCAAGTAAATCAAAGTCTCAACAAAGTGCAGGTGGAATAATCTCTTAAACTCCGACCTTTTTTAAATATCAAAACCGGATAGTACTATACACATAAACACATCGTAATTTCTTTCTTCTAAGAAAATTCTGAAACAATTGAGCACTATTATGGCCTTGTGCTCCATCTTGGTTTCATGAATCATTTACAAGATACAACCCAATATCTTGGTAGAAGCAGCACCACTTCTTATGTTCATATAGGTGAGGATTTATATATTCATCAAGTCCATGCTACTTACAGACTCCAAATAAACCTCATTAAGTGTTAATTACTCATCCTCTTCCCGTAGCATTCTGCACTAACCATTCTGGAATAGGCTACAAAAATAATTCAAATTAGTGCTAATCAATCATATAACAGTGACTTGTTGTTACCCATTAAACTTTGAAGTAGTGATATACTATTTGAAGTTGGGTTACCATCACAGATGATTCGTTTAAAAGGGTTTCAGCCCCATTCCACTAGAAGTTGATCTTACTAAATCTCTTGAGAGCCCTTTAGTAAGCGGATCATAAATTATTACTTGACGACATAAGTAATATTAACAACGGCATCCACTATTAGTTGTCTGACATATTCATGTCTCAAACTAATATGTCTAGATTTTCCATTGTATACTTTGTTATAGGCTCTAGACAAAGTGGCTTCGCTATCGCAGTACAAAGTTATGGATGACATCGGTTGTGGCCACAACTCTATTTCATATAATAAATTTCTTAACCATTCTGCTTCTTTGCCTGTTGCTGCCAATGCTATGAATTCAGATTCCATAGTAGAATGTGTAATACAAGTTTGTTTCTTGGATGCCCAAGAAACCGCTCCGCCTGCAATCGTAAAAATCCAACCGGATGTTGATTTGTTATCTCTAGAACTGGTTATCCAACTTGCATCTGAATAACCTTCTAAAACCGCTGGAAACTCGCAGTAAAACAAACCCAAATTAATGGTTTTCTTAAGATAACCAAATATCCTATTGATTGCTTTCCAATGTATAATTCCCGGATTACTTGTATATCTCGAAAGCTTGGATACAACGAATGCTATATCAGGTCTTGTAGCATGTGTAGCATACATTAAACTACCTATTGCGCCAGCATATTCAAGCTGTGCAACTGACCTTCCTTCATTTTCTTGTATTCCCATATTTGGATCATATGGGGTAACAACTTCCTTTATATGCAGATGCTTAAACTTTGTAAGCATCTTTTCGATGTAGTGAGATTGCGACAAGGCATAACCCCCACTATGTTTTTTCACTTTTATTCCCAAGATTGTATCTACTTCGTTCAAGTCCTTCATTTTGAAATTTGAACTCAAGAACTTCTTAGTTTCTGAAATCCCTTCCATGTTTGTTCCAAAGATTAGCAAGTCATCGACATATAAGCAGATAATAACACCATACCCATTTACGAACTTTGAGTAAATACACTTATCTGCATTATTATGCTTAAAACCATTTGACAAAATTACAGAGTCAAATTTCTCGTGCCACTGCTTAGGCGCCTGCTTTAATCCATAAAGGGATTTCGTCAATTTGCACACTTTGCTTTCGTTCCCAGGTAGAACAAATCCTTCCAGTTGTTCCATATATATTTCTTCATCCAAATCGCCATTTAGAAATGCCGTTTTAACGTCCATTTGGTGTACATAGAGTTTTTATATTGATGCCAAAGCAAACAAAACTCTAATTGACGACATTCTAGCAACTGGTGAATACGTATCAAAATAATCTATCCCTTTCCTTTGTGTAAATCCTTTGGCAACCAGCAGTGCTTTGAAGGTTTGGACAGACCCGTCGGTGTTATATTTTCTCCTGAAAACCCATTTGCATTTTATTGCTTTAGAACCAGGAGGTAACTCTACCAAAATCCAAGTTCCATTGGATATCAATGAATCCATTTCATCGTCAACAGATTCTTTCCAAAAAGCTGAGTCTCTTGAAGACATAGCTTCACTCAAACTTTTAGGATCATCCTCCACAGTTAATAAAATTGGAATTTTACTAAGAACTTGATCTCTATCTCCCTCGACTAAGAATGCAATTTCTTCCGAGGAGATAAAATCTTTATCTAGAGGTTTTTCTTTTCTAGAACGTTTACTCTGTCTAGGTTCACTAGGAGTTTCGGTTTCTTTTCTCTTATTGTTTGATAATAAACCAGTATTTGCATCATTTAGAACCGGAGGTGTAGATTCTAATTTTTGTAGCACAAATAGGTGGTGTATGAGAACCTATCTTGACATCCCTTGACTCTACAATTACATGAGAGTCCAAGTCGTATAATCTATACGCTTTATCTCACAAAACACTCAAACCTAATTAATGAATTTTCTCGCATATCCCACGAATATGCTTTTGACTCCTTTAGGACCAAGTTTTGGTCGTTTAGGGTCATTTGGTTTGTAGAATGCCAGGCATCCCCAAACTCTGATGTATGTCAAATTTGGTAATCTGCCCTTCCAAATTTCATACGGTGAGGTAAGCTTCTTCCTTGAAGGAATTCTATTATGCAAATGACAAGCAGTAAGAAGTGCTTCACCCCAAAAACTATTTGGTAATTTGGCACTTACCATCATAGAGTTGATCATATTAGTAAGTGTCCTATTTTTCCTTTCGGCCAAGCCATTTTGTTGTGGCGTACGTGGAGCGGATCGTTGATGTATAATTCCACGTTCTTCACAGAATAAATCAAAATCACCAAGAAAATACTCACCACCTCTATCACTTCGGAGGATCTTTATTTTCTTATCCTTTTGGTTCTCAACTTCAGCCTTGTAACGCTTAAACATGTCGAAGGCTTCATCTTTAGTTCTCATAAGATATACATATGTATATCTGGAACTATCATCGATAAAGGTGATAAAGTATCTCTTCCCTCCTCTAGTTAGGATGCCATTATATTCACAAATATCAGAATGAACCAAGTCCAAAATCTGTGTATTTCTTTCAGCCTTTGGAAAGGGCTTCTTTGTTAGTTTTGATTCAACACAAACTTGACACTTATCACATATGATATTTTGGCAAGGCATCAAATTAAGCTTAGACATGTATTTCAAAGATCTAAAATTTAAGTGTGCTAAACGACTATGCCAAATGTAAGAAGATTCAACAATGTAAACAGAAGAACTTATTTTATTAATACTCAATTTAAACATTCCATCACAGTAATATCCTTTTCCAACAAAGAAACTATTCTTTGTAAGGATTAACTTATCGATTCTAATACAACTCGATACCGCTCTTACATAACAAGGCAAAGCAGATACAAGATTCTTTCAATTTCGTGTACATGAAGAACATTTCGCAAAGTTAATTTCTTTCCTAAGTAAATCGTATTTCAACCGTTCCTTTTCCCAAGACTTTGCAAGTGCCATGATTGCCCATCAATATTACTTCATCGTCCACCGTTGCATATGTTTTGAACGTGTTCTGGTCATTGCATACATGGACAGTGAGACCGAGTCGAGCCACCAATCATAAGATAATGTAGTTGTTGCCATATGTAATTCAGTTATCATGTCAATCTCCATTCGTGAGACCATCGCAACAATATTAGTAGGTTCTTAAACTGAATTAACATTATTAGGTTTAGAAGTACCAACCTTTTGATCAGTATTTTTCTTAAACCAGCAATCGCGACTAAAATGTCCCTTTTTGCCACAATTATAGCAAGGTTCGGCATCCTTTTTGTTGTTAGAGTTTCCACTCTTCTTGAACTTCTTTTTGTTGTTAACTTTGAAGTTCTTTTTATATTTGTTCTCTTCAACATTATGAACCTTGGAGTTATCGTTAGATTGAGAGGACGGAATTTTGTCACGGTTTCGTGTTTCCTCTTCAATCTGGATATGCTTTTGTATCCCGGCAAGAGTAAGATCTTCTGTCATATGCAGAAGTTTCTTCCTATAATTGCTCCAAGTTCGGGGTAGCTTTGCCATAATAACACCCACTTGCAAGGCTTCGGGAACCTCGACTTTCAGTTCTTTTAGTTTAGAGACCAAAACCAACAGTTCATGAATCTGATCCATGATGGATTTTCCTTCAACAATAATAAATTCATAAAATTTAATCATTAGATACTTATCTGTACCGCTTTTGTCAGTCACGTACTTGCTTTCCAGTGCTTTCCAAATTTCTCCCGGAGATTTCATTGGAGTAAAGAGATCATATAAGCGGTCCGATAGAGTATTCAGAATATGCCCCCTGCATATCAGTTCATCCTCTTGTCGCTTCTTCCTATCAGCAATTATTTTCTTGGTGTCTTTATCACTTGGTTCAGGAAACGGCTGCAGACCAGGATCAAGAAGATAGGCTAAGTTCAAGACAGTAAGGAGAAAGAGGATCTTATCTTTCCAGCGAGCGAAATTGGTTCCATCGAATTGTCCAACTTCCAGACATCTTGATTCATCACTTTGTAAGCCATTGATTCAGAAATTTTCTCCATAATATCACTTTAAGATTGTTAGAATTCGAGGCTAAGAATATGAGAAATTGTTGGATACAATGACAGAACTTTGAGGCACGTTTATACGCTGTCCTTAAAGTGATATTCGCCCCTACTTATAATGTATATAAGTTGCTAATAGGTTCTAAGCAAATCACTTCCAAGATACAACAAAGTTCAGAATTTATAGTCTAGCAAAACTAGAAATTCTCTTAGAATTTTCAATAACGAAGAAGAAGGAAATCAATCTATGAGAGAGGTGTGGAGAAGAGAAGAGAAGGAAGAAGAAATCAGATTTCTATATCCACCTTCTGTTTGCTTTCTCTTATTTATAGAGTTCCAAAAGACGGCAGTTAATGTGTTGTTTCTCCAATAGGCACAACCGTTCATGAAAGGATACATATGAAGAGTTATGTATCTTTTCAAATTCAATAACCGTACAGATTTGAATAGGTACAAACTATTCAAATAAACTGCCACATACTCAGCACTTTATGCTAGTCCATTAGCATATAGTTTCCACTGTTACAATCTTCTAACATAATGTAGCCAAGCCATGCATCGATTAGAAAAAGGATTAAGGGAGCAAGAACAGACACAGAACCAAACGAAATATTCGATTGTCAGCCTATATACATCACTCTCCGGACTAAAGTCACTAAACGATGTTGCACTTGCACCGACGTATACAGTTACTACGCTAAACGATGTTGCACTTGCACCGACGGATACAGTTACTACGCTAACTATGGTATACTCTCAAATTAACCTGGCTAATTTGGGGCCTAGTGTGATTATTTTGGGCCTACGATTACAAGACAAAAAAGAATATTTTAAAGTAAAATGGATAACCCCTTATCCAATTATTTTACTAAATGACAAAACTACCCCTGATTGATTAGTGCTAATTTGGGTGATTAAATGATGTTTAATAAAGTTAACCCGGAAATCAACTACAATTAATTCATCATCAAAACTTGATTTTTTTCTTCTTCTAAAAACTCGATTCAGAATCGGTTGATGTTAGTGCAGTTGTAAACCGATTCTGGGTTGAGTTTTTCAAATGCCGAAGTAAACCAGAATCGGGTTTTTTCAATACCCACATAAACCGATTATTGGAATCGGTGTTTATATATGCCCACATAATCCGATTATACCTTACTTTAAGAAACAAAATATTCATTACATAGTTTAGGAAATTAGCGCATTACATATATAGGATTCAGTATGGGAATTCTAGAATTTTACACATCAAATGTTCGTCAATGAACCTCCGAGCACGTCGGTACAACGTCGTATATTCTTTGTGGTGAATGAACTTAGTTTCCCCATTACGAATTCTCCATAGACCATTGAAACATTCCAGCTGAAATTCAGTGAATTCTTAAATGTTAGTATGCGAACTTTTAATGATGACATAAGTATAAATATTATCGGATTACTCACTTTTTCCCTAAGAGGAGCTTGTGGATGATGTTGGTACACCATATTTCTAACTTTAACATACTCTCGCATTGCGCTTTTTACGTAGTTAAATCGAAATGCCAAGTCTGTCCATTTGCGGTTATTCGGATTCGCGGTACGCCCGTAAAAGAACTCTTTAACTCTCTTCCAAAACATTGAATAGATT
The DNA here is from genome assembly GCA_023531295.1 of Papaver armeniacum. Taxonomy (NCBI): domain Eukaryota; kingdom Viridiplantae; phylum Streptophyta; class Magnoliopsida; order Ranunculales; family Papaveraceae; genus Papaver; species Papaver armeniacum. The sequence continues at coordinate 567,619 of JAJJWW010009309.1, read as the reverse complement.
TCATTCAGACGTTCACGGAACGTATTAGAAAACGATTTAACGAGACAAAAATCTTCATACGGTTCCCATTTCACGAGCTGCTTATCTACTTCCGGATCCCATTCCATTTTCTAGGCTAATTGTGTGATGTGGGAGTGGCTCAAAGAGGTTGTCTTTATATAGATATAAAGACTCAACGGCTATTTTTTTCAAATTCAATTCAAACAATCGGAGTTTAGGTATGTCCACATAGTCCGATTGAGTCCTAGCAAAATCATATAACATGTGCCTCTCAATAATCGATTTTTAATATTGCACATGTAATCTGATTCTTGGCAAAAAAAGTTACAGAAGAACCGCCACTTTTCCTTGCAAGAATCGGATTACATGTGATGCCAACAAAGACCAATAATCGGTTATAAAAGTTGTCAAAATCTGCCACTTAATAATCAGTTTTTAATATGTCACTTGTAATCCGATTCTTGTCAAAAAAAGATACAGAAACATTGTCACTTTTCCTCACAAGAATCGGATTACAATTGCTGCCCACATAGGCCGATTCTTAAGGTTATCTAAACCCTGGATTATTTTGTTTTGTCAGAATCGGGCTTTGCAGGTGTCCTTATAAACCGATTTTGAAAACTTAAAAACCAGGTGGATGAAATTTTCAGAATCGGTCTATGTGGTGCACCTTCAAAACCCGATTCTAAAATTGCCCCTGGAGAAGTGTTAGAATCGGATTTTATACAGGTAAATGTAAACCGATTGTGACAGAAAAAACTTCCAGAATCATGCATTTTTTGCACACACATTGTAGTTGGTTATTTTGTCGCGTCTTAGACAAACACAAACAATTTTCAAAAGAAACCAGATTCAGTCATTCATAAACTAGGAATATAACCAAACATAATTCGACAATAAGTTTAAGACATACGTTTTGACGACATAATTATCCATAGTTAAAGACATAAGTTTGAAACCATTCATTCATCAGCATCCCCACCACGACCACGACCACGACCACCTCGTCCTCATTTAGCAGGTTGGGCGGTGCTCGATGCACCTTCAGAATTCCTTTTTGTGGTGACTCTCTTCCTCTTTTTCTTTGGTTCCTCCTCCTCCACCGGTTCCCCAAACTTTGCACCCGCTTCTACATCTTCGAGATTGTTCAATTCATCAATCAACTTTTCATTGGCCTTAACATTTTCCCCTTCCCTGATAGCTAGTTGTGCTCGGGTTATCAAGTGCCCGACTCGTCTTCTCTGTTTCCATTTTAAACAACAAACATTAAACAAATAATGCTAAAACAATTAACAAAACCGTAATTGAGAAATAATACACACCAGGTATTCGAAAGCTGTATCTTTGTCCTGTTTCTAGGGCCTCTCATCTACTCGTATCACTCGAGTATGCAAAATATTGAGGTACCACGACATGTAACCTGGAATTGCCTCATCACCTGTTCTCAATCGACCATCCATACCATGTCCGTTGTACCTTCTGTTGTCCCAATATTTATATGATGGTAAAGGGTCGTGAACAATCTCAGTATCATTATCAAATGACTCGATTTTTTTCTCGTCGAATTTATACTCCTTGTGCTCCTTTGGGATTTTTTGTACGTATCCGCATTGTCTTGCGACTCTCGTCGGGTTGTACATTACATATCCTATTGGGTGAAACAAAGGCCCAAAATAATGAGCTTTCTCGTCGCACCCAACCATCTTTCCTTTTCCTTTGGACAAATCACTCTTGTAAGGGTCAAAGACAACATCTTTCGTCGTCAAGTTGCCTAACTGGCGTCTCAACTTCAGATAAACCACATCTTGGGACTTTTCCTTACTCTTGTAGGTGTACATGTCTCCATAAAAGTTGTCGTCTCATTCCTTGTTCTAAAAAGCCCTTTTAGCAAATATTGAGAAGTGCAAATATATCCACGCCTGCAGAAAATACATATTCCCTCTGATTTGGTTCATGTCATCCCTAGAAGCATTTCTCAACGCGTTCAACGAGTGTGCAAGGATGGCACTGCCCCAAGAGTATTCGTGAATCTTGTCAAATGGTTGCAACAACTGAATAAAGTTGGCGTTCACACGGGTACCGGAAACGTCGGGAAAGATAACAGATACCAGGACGTAGAGGACATATGCATTGGCCGTGGCGAAGATAATTTCCTTGGTCGCCTCTTTTTCCTCAGCATGAAGTTTCTTTGTTCCACTGAAGAGGTCCCTCAACTTCGAGAGTTGGAATATCCTCTGCTTAAATTTTCCTACTAGCATCTGCGACTTGGTCATCTCCTCATCCCATTAGAACACTTCCTCGGTGAACGCGAAAATCTTATCCCACTCAAGCTCTTGCGCGTAGCCTTCGTGCTTCACGGCTTTACCATCTATGCTTAGCCCGTCAATGAACTTCGCATTATTTGGAGTTATCGTAATTTCGCCAAACGGAAGATGCAAAGTATCCGTTTCCCCGTAATATCTCTCAGCAAAGGCGGAACAAAGAGGTTTGTCGTAACCAAGATCCAAATTCTCGACCGCAGGCAACAACCTCGTAGATTTGACTAGATCGAATACTTCCTCAACTTCTCCAACGGTTGATTCTATTTCTTCCAGTGGCCAATTATTCATCATACTCCCTGACGTTCCTGGCTTCATACGACGAACGACATCCTTGTGATCCTATAAAACAAAACAAATCCGATGGAAAATAATCAAAACACTACACGGATAATAAGTTTTATGTTACATAACATAAGGTTTATGTAGTTACTATGGTATGGCATACGACCGCGGCCCAACTCTCTTTGTACCCCCATAACACCCATCCTCCATCACCGGGTAACCCTTTCACGGGATCATTAGGGCTGCGAGGAAACATCTTCAGCGGGTCGGGCATGTGGTCCCCTTTCTTCTTCTTTGGAACATATTTCTTACCATCTGTCTTACCTTGTTCTTGAGCGTCTCCTCCTTGAACTTGTTGTTGAACTTCTCCTCCTTGGACTTGTTCTTGAACTTCATTCTAACTTTCTTCTCCATCACCTTCATTCTCACTTTCTTCTTCATCACCTTCATCCTCATTTTCTTCTTCATCACCTTACTTGCCACCACTTTCTTCTTCATTGATCTCATTGCCACCAATTTCTTCTTCATGAACTTCCTCCTCACCACTTTCTTGTTCAGCAACTTCTCTATCACCACCTCCTTCTTCAGTAGGTGTATCGGAATCAGATTCTTCTTATGTTGGTTGCTCCGCTTGAGGTGGTGGGTCATTGATACGGATCGCTTTGGCTTTAGTCCCCTATCCCCTTCGGTAGAAAGGATTTAAACTTTTACCACCCTCTCGACGAGGTCCCAAACTCTGAGGAGAATCAAAGTCATGTTTCCTCTTATATTTCTTTTCGGCTTGCTTTTGTTGCTTGTCCTTTTTTGGCCTGTAGAATATGGAGATAAGCGACAAACAATAATGGAATTGAATGCATAATTTTGAATTCAAGGTATATAATCGGTTTACTCGATACACATTTAAACTCCGATTCCTAACATAACACATCGACAATCGGTTTATATAAGTGTTAATGTAATCTGATTCTAACAAGAAAATGTTACAGAAAAACTGGGCATTTTTTCTTACAGGAATCAGTTTACTCGATACTGTTATAAAACCCGATTCTAACATTACACATCAACAATCGTTTTTTAAAAATGCAAATGAAATCTGATTATGGCTAAACAGTGGTGAAACCAAAGGCTACACAATCGGTTTATGGGGACACATATGTAATCCGATTCTAACGAAAAAAAGTTACAGGAAAACGGTTATCCCTACAGTTATAGAATCGGGCTATGTGGACATTAACATTGTCCGATTCTGGTTCAAATTTCTCGAACCAGAAAACACATGCAGGGCAATCGGGGTATGTGGACAATAACATCAACCGATTTCTAATACAATCGGTTCACATGTACATTGACATAAACCGATTCTGGTAAACCCGGAAAAATTTGAAATCAAAATTATCGATTTTTGAGTGATTGCATGTTACTAAACCTAGTTTAGAGGATTGGGTTGATTGAAAAGTACCTGATTCGACTCATTTCCTCCTCTTGGTGTGCGATGAAAGATTATTCTTTCTCCTCAACCGTTGTGTTCTTCGGTTTGTGTCGAATTGCTTGACCAAATCCGGGATCTTGCGAACTAAGAAGAGTTATGTTACTGGCTTGCTTCACTCGTTTCGTCATTTTATAGAAGAAGAAAACGATTAATCGTTTTTGGATCGTCGATAATCGATGATGTTTTGGTTTCAAAAAAAAAAATGAAAAAAGAGGGAGAAGAAGAAGAGAAGAATCGGTTTATGAGGATGGAAATGAAAATGTGATTTTGTCTTTAAGTTTTATTATTAAGAGTTAATAGGGGTAAATTGGTAGTATTAATATATTTTAGAGGGTAAATTGGTAGTTTCAACAAATTTAGACACCCCATATCCTTTTCCATTGGGTGGATGTGGAAATCTATAGGCCCCAAACTAGCCAGGCAATTTTTTTTTGAAGCATTAATTAAAAACTGGAAGGAAAACTAGTGGTTTGTTACACGGGGATACGCCATTCCTAGCGTATCACAGAACGTAATGGAATTTAAAAAACTAGGGACTGTATTTTCCCAGATCAAAGTGGTGAGAAGATTAATTGCGCTGCTATCTGCCGTATTGTTCGCAAGTCCATCTGTTGCCTGGTTTCCTTCTCTGTAGATATGAGTAATCATTTGGTGTGGAATACTCTGGAGGGAGAGGAGGATTTCTTCTATCATCGCTTGGATGTACCATGGTGGTGACGTTTTGGTTTTGATGAGTTGTACAAGGTTGATGGAGTCCGTCTCGAACCAAACTTTTGTCCACTGATGGTCGATTGCAGTTCGCACTGCCAGGAGCAGGGCCCAAGTTTCCGCCATTAGAGCAGTGGTGATTCCTAAGGGTTGAGAAATCGCTTTGATAGTAGATGTGGCTGAGGATCTGCAAATAATACCTGCCCCTGCATGTCCCAGATGTCCTCTCGCAGCTCCATCTATATTTATCTTAATCCATTCTGGGTCTGGAGGTGTCCATCTGATGTAGAGTGTTGTTGTGTTGTTGTCGTGGGGGATGGTTGTGGAAAACTGCGAGGGGTTTGATTGGAATGTTGTTGATAAACTATTGGCCCAAGTGAACTCTTGTTGGAGATGGAAATCCATCCGGCAATGTCAGCTGGTCTTTGTTGTTGTCTCATGTAAACGAAGTGGTTTCTGGCCAACCATAGCGTCCATAATAGAAAACAAAAAGCCGTGGTAGCATAAGTTGGGATTTTTGAAGTTAACAGCTGTTGAAGTGTTGAATTGCGATTAACCACTGAAGGCTTGTGACGGGCGAATTCTGGGTCGCCCATTAGTTGGGAAAAATAAAGTTGTCAGGCCTCCATTTCGATTCGGCAGTGCAGAAGTAAGTGGCTTCCAAATTCCATGTCTAGGGTGCAAGTCGAACAGAGGGAGGAGGGGGTGAGGTAGATACGGTGCAGAATATTGAAGGTTGTTAGTCCTTCATTTAGTGCTTTCCACAAGAAAAGCCGGATTTTCGGTGTGCATGGGAGCTTCCACAGGTACATGGATGGGGGTAGTGGGTTTGGTTGGTTGTTTTCCAATTGATGAGCTAGATGATTGTATCCCGAGATGGTGGTGTACTTTCCTGATTTATGGTGTGGCCAGACTATTGTATCTGCTGATCCTGTCCGCGGTGGATGGATATTGATGATTCTAGCGGCTGCATCTGTCGGTAGTCAGGCCAGTTGAGCAGGATCCCATGTATTTGTGATCGGATTAATGAGCTCTGAAACTTTCTCCATGTCGTTGCATTGTGATGTAGTGAGTGGTTGGTAGTGGGGGATCCAGTTTGATGTAATTTTAGTTGTGGTACCGTTTCGGATCTGGTGTTGACAATTGGACTTTAGGGTGGGTACCAGAGAACTTACTTGCTTCCACATCGGGCTGGCAGTGTCAGAGATATTGTCGTAATCTCCCAAGATCTTCTTTTCCTTTAAGTATTTCGCTCTACTTAAAATTGTGTAGATTGAGTCTGGTTAGTCATGGAGAGTCCATATTCGTTTTATCAACAACGCTTGGTTGTGAATTTCACTTTTCATGATGCCTAGTCCTCCTTGGTTTTTTGGCTTTGTTAGTTTGTCTCCCTTTATGGTATGCAGCTTCTTTGTTGTAGAATCATGGCCCTAGAAGAAGTTCTGGGTGATCTGATCTATCTTGTTGTGAACATGTTTGGGCAGTAATTGCGTATGCATTATATGGTTGGCGGTGGGCGTCAAGGACTTTTTTGATTAGTACCATTCTTCCTGCTGGGTTGAGACACTTGGTTTTCCACCCTTTTGCTTTTCGTGCCATTCTCTGTAGAAGAGGGGTGTAGATGTGGGCTGAGGATCTACCTTGCTTATACTGGACTCCCAGGTACATTGGTAGGGTTGTCGTAGTAGTCATAGAGAACTGTTGTTGTAACGCCAATATATTCTGGGGGGGATAGGTGGGGATGATGGATAATGATGGGCTTGGACTTGTTAAAGGTTTGACCAGCAGAGCAGGAGTAAGATTGCAATAAAGTTTTGAGATTATGACAGTTCTGAGGTGAAGCTTTGCATGTGATGAGTAAGTCATCATCATATATAAGGTGGAGGATTGGGGGGGGCATGCCTAGAGATTTTAAGGCCCTGGAGTTTATTTTGGTGCTCGAGGTTGGCTAGGTTTGTTGAAAGTATCTCAGCACACAAGATAAAAATGTAAGGAAAAAGGGGGTCTCCTTGCCTAATTCCTCTGGTAGGAGTGATGAAACCCGTAGGGCTTCCATCAATATTTATTGAGTAGGTGACAGTTGAGATGCAAAACATAATGTATCGGCTGAAAGTATCTTGGAACCCTAGTTTAGACAAAGCACAACGGATAAAACCCCAATCAAGGATGTCATAGGCTTTCTGTATGTCTAACTTCAAGGCAATTTTAGGATCTTTGGTGTTGGTCGAAGTTCTGATATGATGGAAAAGCTCGCCTGCAATGGCAATGTTATCATGGATTGATCGTTGGGGGACAAAGGCGCTTTGGTACGGACTGATCAGAAATGGGAGGATAGGTCTTAACCGATTGACTAGGATTTTGGCGATGATTTTGTATGTCACGTTACATAGTCCTCTAGGACAGAAATGTGAGGGTGATGAAGGATGGTCAGTCTTAGGGATGAGTGTGATGTTTGTATGGTTCATTTTGGTGTGGAGGACCTCCCTTTCAAAAAAATCTTGAACCATGGCTATTACGTGTACATGAGTGGTATCCCAAAATAATTGAAAGAACTTACTTGTAAATCCGTCGGGACCAGGAGCTCGTTCCGAGCCAATATCGAACAACGCCTTTTTAATCTCCATCGGGGTCACTGATGTTGTCAGAGCAGAACATTGCCTGGAGGTTAGACGAGGTGAGACGGAATCAAAGAGTTGTTCATCAATGGAAGTGGCCGATGAAATGGTCTAGTATGAGTTTGGTGATGTTATTTTTATCAAACGTCCATCTTCCTTGTTTATCCTTTAGCTGTTCAATATTGTTGTGTCCACGATGGATTGTTGCAGTGGTATGGAAAAAAATCGTATTGATGTCTTCTGATTGAAGCCACTGAATTCTTAACCTTTGTTTCCAGCAGGTAGCGTGGTTCTCTAGTAGTGTCAAATGGTTTTTGCGCAGATCTTTCTCCCGTTGGAACCAATAAAGTAACGCATTTCCGGTCTGGTGTGCCCATTGGTGTTGAGCAATTTGTAGCCAGGCAAATTAAGGGATATCCTTCGTTTTTCTTCTTTTCCCTGTTATATTTTAGGGTTATTTTGTTTTTGGTACTCAAGTTTTGACCAACTTTGCTGTTTGGTCTAACATTTGTCCAGCTTGGTATTTGGTACCTGAAATTGACGTTGACCTCGAATGACTGTTATTGACTAGATTTAAATTTATTTATTTTAGATTTTAATCAATTTTATTAAATAAATTATAGAATTTACAGATATATCCCTGATGTGGGACTCGACAGCTATGATTTCACTATAAACACGTGTGGTCTATCCCCTCTCCACGGATCATCTTCACTTCATGTTCTCTTCATCTTCCCAAACATAGAAAAAAAGACCAGACAAAAATCATACTCTTATCTTCATCTTCCCAGAAAAAAATCAGAGTGATAGTTAGGAAGATCGAAAATCTTCTCTTCTCTTCGTGGTCATGTTTGAGTAATAGATAAGGTTTGCGTTTTTACTTGAGCTTATTAGTCGTGAAGATAAGATCGAAGAAAAAACCACATATAAATACGGAAGAATTATCAAAGATATCCATCGACGAATTGCAACCATGGGTCGTGAAAATCGTAAGTACATGAAACCCATTTCAATTTTAGATGGTTTTTTTCTCTTCTAAAATTTAAGTTTTAATTTGATTCGTTTTTGTTTCTATTTAAATTAGGGTTGGGAATTTCTGGCATGGATTGAAGTTGGGTCTTTATGAAATTGGTTTTATATGAATTTCATATTGGGTTTGATTGGGACTGTGTTTACGATTTCATATGAATTTCATATTGGGTCTGAATTTTTGGGATTTCTAACAGTAGATTGAAATTAGGTTTTGCATCAATGAAAGAATTTGGGGGTTTCGTGAATTGATTCCGATTTCACAGCAAGGAAGTGGCGATGCTATAGTGGTTTTAGGGTTTTCATTGTATGAATGATGAAATGGTTGAATAAAAATGAAGAATTAATGTTCGTTTAGTATGAAAATGGGCGAGATGAATCTGCATTTGATTATATTCTCAATTGGTTTTCGTTTTTGTGGAAATTGATTCAACAAATCAATTGGGAGAAGGTTGGTACCCTGGATTATATTCTCAGATTGATGTTAAAGGTGGTTGGATCTCATAATAATTGAAGATTGCCTAATTGATGTGTGGGTTTGATTAAAATTGGGTATCGACTGAATTGTGGGGATTCGTTTCGTGAATTGTTAGATGAACAGAGAGGAGGAATTTTTGACGCTTGAGAAGATGAAGTCAAAAATATTATGTTCTGTAATCGGAGATAGAGAAGATGGTGTAGGGAAGTCATATTGTTATGTAAATATTAGTTAAGTTAAAGGTACAATGGTAATTTTGTTTGGTTATTAGATTTTATTTAATTTTTTTATAATTACTAAACAGAGTCAATATATAACACAGTCCACGCGGGTCAACGTCAATTTCAGGTACCAAATACCAAGCTGGACAAATGTTAGACCAAACAGCAAAGTTGGTCAAAACTTGAGTACCAAAAACAAAATAACCCTATATTTTATGGTTGATTTGACCAATTTGTTTGGAATCCTATCACGTGGACCCGACAAATGACTTGTTAATTTACGCCAGCTCAGACATTAAATGACAAAATTCAAGTCAAAGGTTGGTCAATGAAAGATGATAATTATTGTGTACAATGTGTAGTAATTCGTTTTTTAAAGTATATACACTACTTTTACACTTTCTTATAAACTAGTAGTACTTCCCTTGCCAGCAATAGAAACTGCCCCACCGGCCCTATTTCTGCTGTTGAATTGCCCTGCAGCTGCATGACACTGCACGTTATTAATACATCTTCAACCATTTATGGCTGCATGGTCATATTCATCGGCCTCTTACTTTTATACGCCACTTCTCATTAGTCATTTCCCACTGCTAGTCTAAATCTGATGATTAAGCCTTCAGAAAAGTATAAATGAAACTCTAAGAATTTGTTAACAAATAAGTGTGCAATCTAACGATTTTGAAGTGTATGTTCATGAGTCGTGCTGTCACGCGCGCATTGAATGTACTGTTTCTTGAAATTCACTATTGATCCGGATTTAATGTTATTCTTTTATTTTCTAGTGTCTTATTCATCTTTCAGGTCCCTGTAATTTAAGAACCCAGCTTCAATTTCATAAATCAAACGTGAACTCCTAAATAGAGAAACAACAATAGATAAAATCAAAATCATCAACTTGATGCTCTCGTATTCATAAACTAACGATTCATAAACTAAGATATATGGAGCCAAGTTGTAATCCTAATTAATGGCATACCATATGTACTGAAGATTAAACTAATCAAATTGAATAAGAAGCAGAGGCAATTACCGAGCAAAAAGAAAAGAAGCAGAGACAACATGAGAATCTAAGAAGCCAAGGGATTCATCGGAGAAGGCCTCTTCTGAGTGGGATGAAGCAGGAGATTTTATTAATAAGTTTCATATTAAAAATTGTTGCTTTTGAAAGTGGAGATGTAGATTGTGATAAAAATGGTTGGAATGTTTGTAAATTTTTAAAACAATGGTTGGGTTCAGTTGGCTTCTTGCAATATCAAATCGTTTAAGGTTGAACTTTTTATTATGATCAGAACTCTTTATTTCAATTTCATTTGACTGCAGCTGATAATCTTTTTAATCATAATCATGGGGATCAATACAGATCGAGATTTTTTTCTGATGCAGTTCAAGATGTTCTTCCTTGAAGGAAAACAAATAAATCAATCTTTAGCTTCTTGGAAAACTGCATCCGGAGGAATTCTTTCTCTATATGATTCACATTTGACTTGGAGGATGAAACAAATATAAAATTTAAGGTTGCTTAAAGAATAAAATATAGACAAAATAATAAATTTTGATTAAATTCCGGATCTCCAGCTGTCATTTAAATCCAACGGCCAGTAGACGCGAGTTCATTTTAGTTATCACGCGGCCGCACACGTGATAGCAGGACTCGTATGTTCATTGTTTCATTAAGCCCGAATATAAGCTCAGGCATCAAAATCACGGCAATTTATCATTGACAAGTTTAATAATATTATAAGATTTATTACTCCCTCTATTTATGGAAAAAAAAAATTCTTCTACTTTTCAAAAAACGGAGGGAATATTACACACTAGCTAATTAGTGATCTGTGTGGTGAACTAATAGTGATCAAGGATTCAAGAGCCAAGATTGACAAACCCTATCACTGGCATACTAAAATATAAGTTTTGGAAGGTGGGGTTTGTAGAGCCATGCATGCAACAGTATTAATCCAAGACTTCACATGGAGTTCTATGGAGTATGGACGACAGAGCAATTAATTTTCCCATTATTATCAATTAAATGACTAGTAAAAAAATGAGTAGTTATCGCATATTGGTTGATTAACTAATCTATCGATCTTTTTTTTTTACAGGCAAACCGTATCTTGATAGAGTGGCAGATTAGATCTAAGATTAATTGTTTGGTAAAATACAGCTGAAAAGACTTCATAACATGCCTGGGTTACCTAATTTAAATACTCCTATTAGTTAGCCTTATTAGGAGGGAGGGAAAGTCATGAACACTATACTGTGTATATTGACCGATCCTTTCAGCCATCCATTTATATAAATACAAGCATAGTGATGAGATAAGTTTGCAATAGAAACCCACGTTGAGAGAGTCAGAGTGAGAGCTATATAGAGATCTAAAGAGAGACACCCAAAGATCCAATGGCATGCTTAGAAATGTTCAATTCAGATCAACACCAATGCACTAACTTATCTTCGAGTACTCCACCACCAATGAGTCCTAGAATTTCATTCTCAAATGATTTTGTAGATACCCAACAGCAACAGCAACAACAAAGAACAACAACAGATTCTCCAAAAGTTTCTTCGAATTTTGAATTCTCTACTTCAAACTTCAACATGATTCAGAGTAGTGCTGATGAAATCTTCAGTAAGGGAAGAATATTACCTTTCAAACAAGATATCAACAAGAGTACTACTACATTAAGAGATGAACTTCTTAATGATGATGAAGATGGTGAGGACGACAGTACTTTCTCACTTATGAGTAAACCACCTAAAGGTCCAATCAGATGGAGGGATTTCTTACGTCTGAATAAAAGGAACCACATTTTATCATCAAAGAGTAAATCTGATCATCATCATCTTAGTAAGGTTAGTGATGGAGGTTTCACAATGGAGAGTGTAATTGAAGGAAATGAGGATGAAGAATTACATGTTAGCAAGATCCCTAAGGTAATTCATAGTAATTAACTTGATTTATACATTGTTAAGTAGTTAATCCCGTTATAAGATTTTTCTTCGTTTTTTATCTATTTTTAATTTATTTTCTTCTGTAATGCAGGAAGGATTAAAATCTACTGCTGATGATAATATAGGAACAAATACGAGAGAAAATGTGGAGATTGGAATATAAAGCAGTTTTCGGTGAAGAACTTTGTGTAGAGATATTGGCAATTTTTTAAATTGAGAGAAGTGATTAATTGGTAATTTTCTGCTAATTTGTAGAGAGTATGTTTTAATGGATAAACTTAGCAGGGTTGTTATGATGAAAGGTTTGATTAATAAAATTATGGTCCTATTCTGTGTTGATCTTAAGAGTACAAGGAGAGTGCACGTGCCATGCACGTTATCAGACTTTAAGTGTTCCACAATTTTTTGCGGAGAAATACTGGCCTGAAAGTTGCATACTTATTGATCTCCATGAAGATCCAGAGAGAACCCATGAAGAAGTAGAGAAGTTTTTATTTAAGATCCTTATATATGTTTATAATTTTAATTATACCCCTACTATAATTCGCATATCCAACATAAGCCCTTCAAATCTAACGGTTGAGATATAAATATGAGTTATATCTGATGGCTGATATGAATAGTTCACACGGAAATATACTAATCAGATCCGACGGCAGAATTTTAATCACGAAAATATGACGGCTATTAAGAATAGAGCTTAAAGAATTGTTGCTCTCATTAAAGGGGGAGAGATATCTTCTTCTTTTCTATTTTTGGTGTTTGCTTACTTTTTAAGTAGAAGGTGCTGTTGTGGCTGGTTTTTCTTATTTGAAAGGGAGTAATTACAATTTACAAGGAGAGTGCACGTGCCATGCACGTTATCAGACTTTAAGTGTTCCACAATTTTTTGCAGAGAAATACTGGCCTGAAAGTTGCATAATTATTGATCTCCATGAAGATCCAGTGAGAACCCATGAAGAAGTAGAGAAGTTTTTATTTAAGATCCTTATATATGTTTATAATTTTAATTATACCCCTACTATAATTTGCATATCCAACATAAGCCCCTTCAAATCTAACGGATGAGATATAAATATGAGTTATATCTGATGGCTGATATGAATAGTTCACGCGGAAATATACTAATCAGATCCGACGGCAGAATTTTAAATCACGAAAATTTGATGGCTATTAAGAATAGAGCTTAAAGAATTGTTGCTCTCATTAAAGGGGGGGAGAGATGGAGTTTTTTCAGAAAAATTACAGTTTTTTGGTTAATTAGGCCTGGAATTTGAAATCCTGGGTCTAATAGACAAGTAAAATATGACCCTGGTTCAAATAGCCAAAAACCAAAAATATACTTTTCTAATATCCTAAATTGGGTATTCTGCCCAAAAACATTAAAATGTGTATCTTTAACTTCCCAATATGCCCTTAACTAATCGATGAACATGATATTCTGTTCTTCTTCTCTTTAACTTGGAAAAATCTCAAACTCTCCCAATCATCGTCTCCGAAGCTCCGATCTCCTCCTACTTCGAATTAATAATTTTTGAACTCAGATCTGTTGTTATCAATTCTGATTTTGAATTTCTTCGGATTTGAGTAGAGGGAAGATGGGTTACAGACAAAACTTCGGTTTCAGAAGGAAACAAAGAGAATGGATACGAGTTCCTTATGGATTTGAGCAAGAAGATGTTGCTGCTACTGTCATTGATAAACGGTTAATTGGGTGGACATACAGCACCGAGAAATCATTCTTGATGTTTGAATTAAGAGTGAATGGAATGGGTGAAATAAATGGTTTTGAAGTTTTCATCTGTCATGAATATTGGGTTATGCTTGTAATTCAAATTTGCAAGAAATTGGAAAGCTTTAGAAGATGATTAGTCAATGTACAATACCAAAGACCGGTTGTGCTTACAAGATGTTCGGCGAGAATGCCCGAACCATAGGAATAGATGGATGGGTGTCTGACGGGGTTAGAAGTTCTTTGCTTCTAATTAGTATGGTCTCGGGTAGGATAGTTCGAGATACAAGTGATAATGTGAAGGCGAAAATTCAAGATAATTTGCAAGGAATTCCACCAGACCAAGATGATAGATTAATTTTTAGATACAAGCAACTCGAAGATGATCGTACACTCCTTGATTACAAAATTCAGAAAGAGTTCCATCCTAGGACTCTTCGTGGTGGTGATTACTGAAGGATTGTTGGTGCTTGCATATAACAATCCAGTATGCCAAGGAATATGTTCTTTCATTTCTCGTTTTCACACTAAGGTTTGGTTTACGGCTTCGTGGAATGAATTGGCAAAGTCCAGGTATATAAGTTTGTTTAAATGCCTTAATGATCATGACTTTTATTGTGGAGATTTGTTGTTGGAAGAGATTACCAGGTTAAACCTAGATCTATCTACGAAATACACAAGATGCACCTGAGTGCATAATGTAGATTCTGAAAGAAAATAGGTTTTTTGCGCTAGATGCACCCGAGTGCATATTTTTTTTTTTTTTTTTTCTTCGTTTCTTCATTAATACTTGTTTTTGGTTGACTTTATGATGGTGAATGTGATGATAATGTTGGTGGATTTATCGTTCAAGATCATGAACTAGTGTTTTGGTTGTGTATAATATATTGCATTTGATTAGTAGAATAAACCTAGATTTATCCCAAAACACACAAAATGCACTGGGTGCATAATATAGTTTCTGACAAGAAAATATTTTCAAGCCTGGATGTACCTACGTGCATGATGTATATTTTTTTTAAATTTTTTGTTGTTGTTCCTCTCATTTTTATTATTTAGTACTTGTTTTTGGTGAATTTGATGGAGAATGTGATGGTAATTGTGAGGTTTTATTGTTTGAAATCACGAACTAGTATTTTAGGTTGTATATATTATATTGAAGGTCATTAGTAGGATAAACCTAGATTTATCCACAAAGTACACAAGATGCATCTGGGTGCCTAATGCATATTCTTATTGAAAATAAATTTTGGTCAGGTTGTACCTGAGTGCATAATGCTATTTTTTTATGAAATAAATTTTGGCCAAGTTGCACCTGGGTGCATAATGCATACTTTAATAGGAAATAAATTTTGGCCAAGTTGCACCTGGGTGCATAATGCGTACTTTAATAGGAAATAAATTTTGGCCAAGTTGCACCTGGGTGCATAACGTGTCCTCGATACGGTTTATATTAATTTATTTATTTTTCGAATTTCATATCAACAATGGATCTTGTTTTGTAGAGATTTTCGAGCCCTTTCCAAAAATATAAATTTTATTAAAATCCGACTTATATTTTGGAAGTTAAGACATTTCTCGCGATTAATTTTAATTGTAGAGATAGAAATTAAATATGAGAGAGAAAAGGATATGAAAAAGAATAAAGTTTAAAGCAAATGGTATATATGGCTAATATTTCCTATGTCTTTTTCACCCAGACCTATATTTTACAAGTCCATTACTCCCATACTTTATGAGATTTGGTCATATGACCCGTTTTCCGGAAAAATTAGGATTAAAGCCAAAACAAAATGCTAGGGTATTGTTGGTAGTTTTGTGGGAAAAATATGAAAACTATCAAGTAATGTAATGTGGAACAAAAAAATAACCCTACACACTCATCTAAAGTGGAACGGAGGGAGTATTAAAGTTTAAACCTCAAAGAGGTTTACTACCTACAAACCCAGGTAGCTAGGAAAAAAAAAGAGAAAAAATCCAACCCCACCCCGATCTTGACTGAGTTTCGAACTCAGATTGCTAGTATTATCACCCAACGACTTTACAATTGTACCACTGTAACATATGCAAATGTTTCGAGAGTTAATAAACTTGTCATTGTTGTGTGTGTTTTTGCTTATGCGATTGTATGTTTCATAAGTTCAAGTCCTCTGTTTTGTATTCTTCAATTTCATTGTAGTTAGAGTTGGATCATATCCATTATCCACAAGATTGCTAATAGGGGACCAGTTTGCTCGGAGGTGTGTCAAAGGACATATAAGACAATATAGCTATTGGTTTTGGGTTGGTACACCTCCAAGTAAACTAATACCCCGTCAACGATTTTGATTGTTCACCTGGACTAGAAAAATCACGGTGGACGGTGCAAAGTTATGTATTAGAAGTTGGGCGCCTCCATCTGGCTAGGCGGCAAGAATCCAAATTTTATTGGCACTTTTGATAGAAGAACCGAAATGTTAGTTAAATTGTAAAAATATCTTAAATTTGGAAGTTGGGCGCCTCCATCGATTAGGCGGCAAGAGTCAAAATTTTATTGGCACTTTTGATAGAAGAACCGAAATGTTAGTTAAATAGGCAAAATATCTTAAATTTGTTTATTAAGCCTTCGCATTTCATATTTATCTTAGTAATTACCATATATATTACTAGGATAGGACGGCACGGGGCTATGGGTTGTTTTGGTGTTGGTTATATTTTATTTTCTTGGGAGAATACCATGAACCGAGCGTGTGAAATTTGGGGGAATGATAATCTTCTTAAACTGAATTCGAAGCTTTGATCGATATTGTTAACATCAGCGTGAGCGGTTTTTTATTGAATGTTGATTAGGATGTCCATATGTTGATGTACATTGATATATATACAACATAGAGTAATTTTTTTGGTGGTTAAGATATCCAATGTAAGCGTGTACACTGGAACTCCACCCAGTTTCATTTATGGTAATTGATTGATATGAATCCATTCACAGTTGTTGCAAATAATACCAACAAACTTGAAAATCTAAAGTCCCAAGAGGGAACTCGTAGAAATTCCTAGTTTGATAAAATTAACTTGTCGACTGTATTCCAAATTAAAAATACAGTTCAATCACCATTTAAATAGATTGTCATTTTGTGCTAAAAAAAATCAGTGCGAAATTCAAAAAGTTGAATCTGAGCTGGGAACTCTTTTTTTCATATCCTTAAAAACTGTTATATCTGCATTAATTTTTGGAACAACTAATTGTTTTCAATCTACATTTTAGGAATATAAAGAAGGGTCCAAATTAATTCACATATTGATTTTACCTAAGACAATGAGTTAGATTTTTAATGAGAATTTATTTGGGAGTTATTCCTCTCATTTAATGTCAAACCGTTACTTTTATTTTAAATTAAACGCCCATTAACTTAACTCTTAATTTAGTCTTCATTTAATGTCAAACCGTTACTTTTTTGTCTGACTATGTATAAATAATTTAAGATGACTTTCTAAGATAATAACAAATACTCACTTTGTAAACCATCAAAAGGTTATAAATATGAAGAGATGTAATTTCAAGGTTTATATGATACAAAGAATTAAAAAAGTAACAAATATAATCAAGAAACTTCAATCTATTTGATACAAACATGTACACGACTCTAATCCAACTAAGAGTATGAAAAGTTAAGGGAATAACAATGAAACCGTCGTTTTCTTCGTCATTTATTTTCACTCCATGTAAATCCTATGATTTTGGCCTGAAGAAATCAAAGTCTAATTGGACAATTCCCTATTCAGAGAAAAATAAAAAATTTGTGTAAAAAAAGTAGAAACTAAATGGTATGGTATTAAAAAAAACCTAACATAAGAATGAAAATGAATCGATAGCAATCATATTTGATCAATATCTTTTGACTGCAAATGAAAAAACAAATTGAGATAACAAAATACAACATTAATGAAAAGAATCAAAGAGAAATTAAACTGATCAAATGGTATGGTATTATAAAAAGCCTAACATAAGAATGAAAATGAATAGATAACAATCATATTTGATCAATATCTTTTGAATGCAAATGAAAAAACAAAATTGGGATAACAAAAAATTAAACTGATCAAATACCATATTTGATCAGTATCTTTTGACTGCATAAATAACATATATAAAAATTTGGCGTGAGACACCATGAATCCATTGATATTAAACAAAAAATTAAAGAGAAAAGCTAACAACAATTATCTCAATCAACCAAAACAATAGTGAATCATACCTTGAGAATAGAGTTGTGCAAAGGAACTTGATTATAAAAGGGATTAAATTAAGAGTTAAGTTAATGAGAGGATTTAATGGGAGGAATAAAAATAACGGTTTGACATTAAATGGGAGGAATAACTCCCAAATAAATGCACATTAAAAATCTAATTCATTGTCTTAGGTAAAAGCAATATGTGAATTAATTTGTAGCTCAATCTGGACCATTCTTTATATGCCAGAAATGTGACTGAATAACTTAGATACGTGTCTCAATCTGGACCGTCCTTTATGTGTCCAAATTGTACGTCTCCGTCCAAAAATATATTTGATCAGTACCTTTTGACTGCATAAATGACATAAAAATTGCGTAAGGCACCATCAATCCATTGATGTTAAACAAAAAATTAAAGAGAAAAGCTAACAACAATGATCCAACTAAGAGTATGAACAGTTAAGAAATGCTATTTACCGACTCAAGATAATGACATAACAATGAAACAATCGTTTTCTTCGTCATTGATTTTCACTCCATGTAAATCCTATGATTTTGGCCCGAAGAAGTCAAAGTCTAATTGGACAATTCCCTGCCCGGGAAAAAAAAATTGCGTAAAAAAATAAAAATTAAATGGTATGGTATTAAAAAAAACTAACATAAGAATGAAAACAAATAGATATCAATCATATTTGATCAGTATCTTTTGACTACAAATGAAAAAACAAAATTGGGATAAAAAAATATTGATGAAAAGAATCAAAGAGAAACTAAACTGATCAAATACAATATTTGATCAGTATCTTTTGACTGCATAAATGACATAAAACTTAGGCGTAAGGCACCATGAATTCATTGACGTTAAACAAAAAATTATAGAGAAAAGCTAACAACAATTATCTTAATCAACCAAAACAATAGTGAATAGTGAATCATACCTTGGGAATAAAGTTGTGCAAATGATGGAACTTTGGGAAAGGAATTTGATTATAAAAAGGATTAAATTAAGATTAAGTTAATGGGAGGAGTTAATGGGATGAATAAAAGTAACTCCCAAATAAATTGACAATTCCCTTCTTTATATGCCTAAATGGGAGGAATAACTCCCAAATAAATGACATTAAATTATTGGGCAATCAATTTAAATTCATTATCTTAGGTAAAATTAATATTATGTGAATTAATCAGGACCCTTCTTTATATGCCTAAGATATAGATTGAAAATCTTAAATATGTAGCTCAATCTGGACCATTCTTTATATGCCAGAAATGTAACTGAATAACTTAAATAGGTGCCTCAATCTGGACCGTTCTTTATGTGTCCAAACTGTAGATCTCCGTCCAAATAGAAAAACAACATTTCCCCTTATAATATAGATTACCTTAAGACACTAAAAAAGATAAATATTATATGTCATTAGTTACAAATTAATCATTTTTTTTATGGAAAGAGAACTTATATTAATCATGAAATATAGTACAAAAGGTTTATGAGCTCATTTTTATCAAAAATATTGGAAATAGCATTAGATTTAAAACTCTTTCTTTGAAGGTGGGATGACATGTGCCGAAGACGCCTTATGCGAGCTTCTTTTGCAATGTTGTCCGCCGTGAGTTATATTTCATGTTTATATACTTTACCTGGGCTTGAGAAAGTTTTTCCAGAATTGAACTCGCTTCATGTATGGTATTATCCGCTCTCCAAGGAGAATCTTTGCAAGACTTTTTGATCGTCTTCGCCAGAGTTTTGCAGTCCATAACTATTGAGACAAGTGGATAATATATTTTTTTACTTAACCAAGAGGACGCCTTTAGCAAAACTTTTGATTCCGCATGAAAAGTTGAGGAAGCCCACTCAAGACCAAATTTATGCAATATGCATGAAAGTTTCGTTGTCCACGAGTAAAGTAAAAAAGCATATCCCATGGTCGAATCTTCTTTTTGAAAGCCACACCAATAAAAATTATCCAATCCGAAGATAAGTCGGACCATTTTTCTTTGGGGATATTTCTTCTTTCGATCTTCATTGATTTTTGGATCTTTTCCTGGATTACGGTTCAATAATTTCTTGATTTGCTCCATGAGGTGATTCGGATTTGGATTTATTTTCTCAAAAATTACCGAACATTTGTGCTTCCAAATGAACCAGGGTATAGTTGCGATTTAATCTGACAGTTGGATGTCCGTGATCTACTTTTTTATCCAATTTTCTATGGAATTCGAACTAATTCTAGTGTTCACCGCTTCTAGAGAAAGACCAAACCAAATAGCTCTTGCGAAGGGACAAAAGCGAAATAGGTGTTGTTCTGATTCTTGCTCTGGGAATTACACATTGGACACTCTGTGTTTATGTCTGAATTATGCGCTCCAAATCTTGAATTAGTTGGAAGGGCCTTTTGAGCTAATATCCAGACGAATAATTTGATTCTTGGAATTACTTGGATTTTCCATATCTTTTGCCAGGGAAAATAAATTAATCCATTGTTCTCTTGATCTTGGTATATGAGAAAGCTATAAACATTTTTTTCCGAGAAGGTTCCTGCTGGATGGTGTTGCCATCTGATTTTGTCTTGTTCTTGCCTTTTTGGAGTAATGGTTAGAATTTTCGCTTTTATATCTGGATCAAAAAAAGTATCAAGTTTGTCTTGATCCCATGTATCTTCGGGAGTTATCAACTCATTTACCCTCTGTGGAACCAAATCTTGAATATTAATAGGCTTTTGAATGATATATGTATTAGGAACCCATTTGTCTTCCCAAATTTTTGTGGAAGCTCCATTTTTTACTTGCCAGATAAACTTACCTTTAATAAGATCCAAAACTTTTTTTTATGCTAGTCCAAATCAAGGATAATTTGGAAGATCCAGAGAATTCCAGAGGATGAGAGTTTGAGAAATATTTTGCTTTGAGTAGTTGAGCCCAAAGTTGATCTTGCTCTGAAATGAAACGGTCAGCAAGTTTAGTAAGGAGAGCAATATTAATCTGGTGTGGATTTTTGATTCCAAGACCTCCTTGGGATATAGGCTTGCGGATGCTGAACCAAGCCTTATATATCCTCCTATGCTTTTGGGCTTATCTTTATTCCACCAAAAACCTCTTTGGATTCTGTCCATTTGATCTGACGTTTCCTTAGGAAGAGAAATCACTTGCATCTAGTAAGTTGGATAACCTTGAAGGATGAATTTTATTAGAACTGTTCTGCCAGCTTGAGAGAGCAATTTATATTTCCAGTCTTGAAGGATGGCATAGTATTTTTGTAACAGAGGTTCAAAATTTTCTTTTCTATTTTTATCGAAGAAGAGTGGGATTCTCAGATATCTATCATTTTTTATGTCATTAAGGGAACTTTTAGAATTCTCGCAATTATTTTCTCATGTTTCAGATGAATTCTAGGACTAAAGTATATACCGTATTTCTGGAGGTTGATCATCTGACCCGTAATCTCGCCAAATATTGATAGGATGTCTAACAGGGTTTTTTGCCTCACATATATCGGCTTTTGTGAATAAAAAGCAGTTATTTGCGAAGAAAATGTGAGAAATGTTCGGGGTATCTTTATTTATTTTAAGTCCCAAAATTTTCTTTTCAGACACTGCTTTTTCTAGGAGTCTAGAAAGAATCTCCATGCAAATTAAAAACAAGTATGGTGAAAGCGGTTCAGCCTGTCTTAGGCCTTTGGAGGTGGTGAATTTCGGACCCGGAGAACCATTTAGGAGGATATAGAAGGAGGTGGACGATATGCATTGCATTATTAGCTTTACCCACGAATCACCAAAGCTTAACGCTGATAGAGCCGATTTGATGAAATTCCACTCCACCCCGTCGAAAGCTTTTAAGAGATCTAATTTCGAAGCGAAGTTACCTTTTCTGGCATTTGAGTTTTTCATAGAATGAATAAGCTCATGGGAAATGATAATGTTATCTGTGATTTGTCTCCCCTAAATAAAAGCAGATTGATTTGGGGATATTATCTTGTTTAGGATTGGCTTTAGCCGGTTTGCTAAAATCTTAGATATGATCTTGTATATCGTATTACTCAAGCTGATGGGTCTGAAATCTGATGGGTTTGTGGAGTGGTTATTTTAGGGATCAGGGTTATAAAGGAATAGTTCAATTGAAGATTTAGGATTCCAGATTTAAAAAAATCATTAACTGCATGAATTATATCCAGGCCCATTATATCCCAGTTAGCTTTAAAGAAGCCTGGTTGAGAACCATCTGGTCCTGGCGCTCCCCAGTGGTTCATATTGGAAATTTTATTCCAAATTTCTTCTTTTGATGGGATTATAATTAAGGAAGAATTTTCCACCTCGGAAACACAAGGTTCAATAAAGCTTGATAAATCTTCCACAAAGTTGTTGTTGTTGTGAGAGGTGCCTATTTGAGTGAAGTGATTTACTAAGAGGGTATTGATTTGATCTCTATCTGAAATCCACGGATCCGATGATTCTCTAAGGGAGTTTATGGCATTGATTCTTTTCCTATTGGAAGAACTCTGTGTTTTGGTTGTATTCCTTAAAAAATTTATCTCTTGAAATTTGATGGTAGTAATCATTTTTGATTTTGTACCATTTTCCTAATTCAGCTTGGAGATTTCTAATTTTTTTTCTATGTTTTCGGAAAATTTTCCAGCTCTATGTAGGCTTTCAATCCTATTATTCAGGGATTTTATATTTTTATGAATGTTTCCAAATACATCTGAATTCCATTGAGATAAGTCCGAGGATAATAATTGAAGCTTCGAGTAGATGTTTCTATCCTGAGTAATATTGGAGTGGAAATTCCAAGAGTTGGCAACCATTGATGATGACGTTGGATGCGACAACCAAGATCTAATGCATCTAAATGGATTTTGGATTTTTTTGTTTTTCTGAATTTGAATCAAGAAGGAGCGGTGTATGATCAGAACCAACTTTGGGAAGATGACTCACCTTTGTGTCAGGGAAATTCTGCGTCCATTGAAATGGTGTCAAACCTATGTCTATTCTTTCACATATGTTGGCATCACCCTCTTTATTATTGGACCATGTGAATGGTGCTCCTTCATAACCCGCATCTTGAAGCCCCAAAGAGTTTATTGTCCGAATTATGAAAGATTTGTTGCTTGAGCTAGTTTTGTTTCTACCTTGTTTCTCATCTGGGTCTAGGACATCATTTAAGTTTCCTATTAGGACTCAAGGTTTGTTGACCTGCTGAGAAATGTTAGCAATGTATGACCATTGTTCAAATTTAGCTTCCGGATCAACTCCGCCATATATTATTAGCACACATATTTCTCCAATTTTTGTTTCAAAATGGCAGACATTGAGATTTGATGATATTAGATGCATTTTTATATTATTGTGCCATGCTATCGCTAATCCTTTTGCAATTCCCATGGAAGGAATAATAAACCAATCAGAGAAGTGGGATTTTTTAAAGAAAAATTCCATACGAGACAGTGGGGATTTTGTCTCGGCGAGAAAAATTATGTCTGGCTTGTAATAATGATTGAGGTGGTTGAAATGGTCATGGGTAATTGGAGGTCCAATACCTTGGACATTCCAAGAGAGTAGTCCCATGATGTCTCTTAGAAATAGGTTTAAGTCAACTGAGATAACAAGAGAAAAGGAAAGGAAGGAGTAAAGATAAATTAAAATGTAGTTGTAAAGATTAAAGAAGGTTGTGAGTAGATGTACATGCAAAATTCCTTTCCTAATTAAGATACACAACAAGAGAGGAAAACAAACTAATATAAAGGAGAGAAATACTTCGCAGAATGAAATACACAACAAGGTTGGGCACATGAGGTAAAATAACAGACGAGCCAAAAAATAAAGAAAACACGGAAATTTAAACGATGGAGAGGATGAGTAGTTAAGCTTTTATCTAGATGAAAACACAAATATAAGCAAGTTTTCTCAAGGGAAGGATTAAACAAAGTAATAACCCGACCAAGCCGGACAATAAGAAGACACTAGGTCTCATAGCTAAATCAATTGTTTTATAATTTGGAAAAAAAAACCTTTTGATTTACAGGACGTGAGTTATAACCCCAAAAATGTCACTATCTATATACAAAACTTCAACAACAAAAATTACCCACAAAAACACCATTTGATTTAATCATTTAAAATATCCTTATGAGTTATATTACGCCCAACAAAAACTCACGACCTGAGATCTAGATTTTTTGTTAAAAAAAAAAAACGTTGTCTCTTTTTCACTCTTTCTCTCTGGTTTCACCACCACTAATCAGCAGCTCCACTCCACCACCGGCCCGGCGCCACCACCACCAAAGAACAACACAACCACCAACTACCAACACCACCAGCCAACGCCACCACCACCAGTAGCAACACAACCACCAACTAGCAGCACCACCAACGAGTACCACCAGCAACTACCACCAACGAGCACCACCAATCACCACCAATCACCACCACTAGCACCACCACTAACGAGCACCTCCAACCAGCACCGCCGACAACCACCACCACTACCAACGACGACCACCACTAACCATCACAAACCAAAGCGGTACCAGCCGATAAGTGCATAATTCATATGATTTTAGTATCCATTCCATACTTTTTTAGCTATTATTCTTGCATGTATTTGTATTATTACTATTGTTTTATCTTATTTGTATCTATTACGTGAATCATCCAAAAAGGAGATAAAATTGCTAAAAAGAGATAAAAAGAGAAGTATTCCAAGTATCCAAACCATGAAGGCTAAGAACCGGTTTTAGGTATTTCTTTACTATTTTTTAGGTCGGTTTCCGGAATCTACTAGGATACTTGAAGGCCAAGCAATGTTGAAAAGACAAGGGTACCCAAATACACCACAATCTTTTATTTATCCACCTATAAGTCCTCTACCGAAAGTGATTGTCTATGGACAGAGTCGAGACAATACAACGAATCGGTTCACACTTCGTGTGATCGTCTATGGATACGAGATCGAGACAATACAACAACAAGATAACTTGTGTGATTGACTCTGGATACAAGATCGATACAATACAACAACGAAGTATGATACTTGATAATAGGTTCGGACTTAACCAAACTCTATAGGATCACTATCAAGTATATTCGGAATTAACGTTTATGTATTTTACTTCTAATTATAATAAAACAATTATAATTGCGGAAATAGAAAAGTAAAAGACACAACAAGATTTTGTTAACGAGGAAACCGCAAATGCAAAAAAAAAAACCCGGGACCTAGTCCAGAATTGAATACTCTCATAATTAAGCCGCTATACAAAATCAACACTAACTTCGTATAGTTGAGACCAAGCAACTAAACCTATAGTTCACCTAGTTTCTTCAGTATCCCGGCGCTTCCGACATTCAATAAGTGCACACACTGGAACAATTCCTTTGGATCATATTCCAAACAGTAAAGGAACACCAAATCTGTTTGGTAACAACTCTCTTGATTCTTTCCAATGAAGATATCTCAAGTCATATGCAAAGGCTCTTCCATTTAATCAATAAAATCCTTTGCCTAGTTAGATCAATCAAATCTTCAATTACCAAAGTAATAAGATCCGGATTTGTAACAATCAAATAGAACTCAAGAGATCTATTATTGTTACCGATCTCATGCAACTAATCAATTGAATAAATCCGATATTAGTTGGATCCCAGTCGATCAAGTTTTGTGCACACTAAAGATATAGAAACCAAATCAGAAATCTTCTTTGTCTTCAAATCTTCTTAGATCTTCAATAAACACATGCACAACACAACTTGAATCTCTTTTGATAAATCACGCACAGAACGGAGTCTGTTAACAATGGATTATCACAAGACGTCTTTAGATCTACAAACAGTTCTAAAGATCCCGTCGAAACTTCGATCTAATTTGAGTGAATCTTATATCAGAAGAGAATATTCTCAAGAATAAACAAACTAGGTGCAATCAAAGTTCAATAACTGTTAGTCAATCAAATCAATCGAAAACTAAAATAAACTGCAATTATCTAGTTTCCCACCAACGATACTCGTAGAGCTTCTTGATCCCACGGAAGTCTTTAAACGAGCAGTCGTAAGATATTTTGCCTATTTAGGATACTTTCCTCTCCGGATAGACGACTCCACCAGTAACAACACAAAAGAGTAGTTTAGCTGGCTCTTAGGATAGTTTGCTCGAAATGCAAACTTAGGTATTTATAGACCAAGGAAGTTTGGACACCAAGGAATTTCGAAAACCGAATATTCTCCAGATATGCAATATATTTCCAAAACGGTTTTCATAATTCCTGGAAATGCTTTGTCCAAAATAACCAAGATCTCACTAGAAAATCTCCAATTAGTAAATGCACATTACCAATTTTATTCTCCAGAGATATACATAAAATTAATCACCTTAATTAAAAGATTCTTAATTTATTTTCGGTTCGGGATCTCCTTGAGTAATTAAGGAATATCTTTGAACAATAAAAGATAATAATTACTGAGCATGTTCAAAGTATGTCGACATCTTTTCTTATGTAAATCCTCTTTCATATTTACAATCTTGGAACCAATTATACCACACTTCCAAACAAGTTTAGAACTGGTTCATCTGTATTCCAAGACAACTATGTGATTGATCGAATATCAATTCACTAATCATGAGTTTACGGTCTTACCAAACAATATGATCGGTTCTACCTTAATATGGTTTCTGGGACCGGTTACATCAGTTACCAGGTTCGGTTACGTCAATTACCAGGATCGGTTATCATATTCTCATGGTATTACTTGTGATCGGTTACACAAGTCACTAGGATCGGTTACACCAATTACTAGGACCGGCTACGCCAATTACAAGGATCGATTACACAATACTTTTGTGATCGGTCACACCAATTACAAATATCGATCATACCATCTCAGGTGATTACTTAGGATCGGTTACACTAATAAAAGTCATACCAATACATAAGTCAGACACTGTGACTAGTTTTACCAAGATACATAAAAAGTTATGATCGATGCTACTAACTCACACATATTGGTAATCCAAGGATATGCAATGAATAACAATACCAATAAGCTGTAAAGACCCTTAAGCTCGTCAACGCTATTAGACCGGTCAAGAGTCAATCTAGAGATGTCAAGAGACGATTTAGTCGTTAAGGACTCAATTAGTTAATATAGAATTTAATTAATAGAAAATAATCTAACAACTATTTAGATGTGAAACTAGTACCGTTGAATAGGTCTCGAAAAGTTATGCGGAATGGACTACTCGAATGTGTCATTCGGATATCAGACGAAGAAGATGTCATCGGAATCGCGAGGAGGGAAAATTAGTCATTTTGCAGTGGACCGACCTGGCTGCCCATATCCAAGTGATAGGTGCCTTTATCATTTTTCGTTGGTTTTATCTTTACCAAACCGAGCAGATAAACGTGTATTCTTCTTTATATTTCTTCTATTATCTTCTTCTTCTTTTCTTCTTTTCTTCTTATGTTCTTCACCTTTGTTGAATTTTTGCGAGAGTTTTGAGGCTGTGAGGTCAAGAGAATTAGACAAGAGTCATGGGTTGTTGCTGGAGGTGGTGTTGTTCTTAGCTGGATGAAGAAAGAAGAGGAAGTATTAAATTGGAGAAGACATGAATTAGGGTTTATAGAGATGATTGATGATCTAAAGATTTAGAAGATGAATTAAGGAGCTATTGTTGATGAAGAATCACGGGTAGAGGTTTAATTGAAGTTCTGAGGTTGTTTTAGAGAAGAATCAAATAATTAGGGTTTCATAAGAACAACTCAGGGAAGCTGTAGATGATGAAATTGATAATTTAGAAGATTGATTTGAGATGGGTTTTAATAGTTTGAGTGAATTAGGGTTCGGATGAAGAGTAATTAGAAATTAAAGAAGTCAGGGTTCTTAAGCTGGGATCGATTGAAGCTTATGACTGAAGCTGTTAACAGAGTGAGGGTTTGATTGTGTTAGTAAGAAGGTGATAAAGATTAGGAGTCTGAAATCGAAAAAAGAGAAGTAGAAATAAGAACCAGTAGATGGTGGTGGTGTCAATTCAGGTGTTAATTCAGATTCTGGAAGAATCGAACAAGGTAATTTAAGGTTTCTCCTATTTTGATTATGATTTATGTAATCGAGTATGAAATGATGGGTTCTAAAATGGGGTTTTCTTAGATTGAAGTTGAAATGTTTAGAGTTATGCAATGGGTGATTCTGTAGTTGTAGGTGTTGTTAGAATGGAGATTATAGTTTAGGTTTATGTTTATGTTTAAGGATTTGATGGCTTACTTTTGAGATGGTTGGAGTACTGACAGATGCAGGGAAGAATTGTGGTTGTAGTTCAGGTTAAATTACAGGGGTCATGATGGTGAAGGTCTGGATATGTAGGTATTGGAGTAAACTTAATTGAAGGTGGAGATGAAGATTGTTGTACTCGAGTGTTCTAGAGTCGCAGTTACAGACTTGGTGTTGGGGGATTTGAATTGCATGGAGTTTTTAATGATGGTGATAATTGCTGAGATGGAGATGCAATTGGTGTTAGCTTGTGAGATGATGAAGTTGCAGATTGTGCATGCATTAATAAAATGAATATGTTGGTTGAACCGCAGATAAATTGTTGTGAGTATTGTAGTTAGTGAATATGAGATGGAGATGGTAGCATGAGTGATTGTAGTGGTAGTGTTGTAATGGGGATGCAGATGATGCAAGTGAAGCTTTAGATGAATGTTGAGAGGTTACAGATAATGGTTTTGTGTGAATGCAATGGTTAGCTGGACTGAAGTTACAATTGTAGAGGTTAGGATTAGTTCTTGCGTCAAGTGCAGGCTTGCAACTACTGCAATTGCAGGTAATCAAAGTTGTTGTTTGTAAATGATTTATGAAGTTTAAGTTAAGGATATGTATTGTTGTATTGATTGATTGTAAGAACTAATTTGAGATAGATATTGATATTGTTAGAAAAGAGATGGAATGAAGTTTGTAGTAGAGCTTTGGTCTGTCTGACTGAGCTTATTCAGTCTGACTCGGTTTGTTCTTAGCTGGCTCAATTATCTGACTGAGTTGAGTTAACTTAGTAATTAGGATTTGATCCCGATTCGACTCAGTTGACCTTGACCAGTTGACCGAGTTTGACCAATGACCAGGACTTGACCTTGACTAGACGTTTACTGTTAGTTGAACCCTTTGACCGTTAGTGACCGTTAATTGACCCATTTGGCCCAGGCTTTGTGTAATGGGCTTGTTCAGTAGACTTGGGCTTAGGACTAGTTTTACTAGTTTGATGAGTTAGACCCTTATGGTCCGAATTAGCCTTTGGGTTTTTCTACAAAGTTATAGATATTCATAAGACTTAGCTAGTGGACTATATAACCAGTACAATTGAATTAGTAAACCTTAGATGTGTTAAAAAGATAAATAATGAAAAAGGTGTAGAACCATAAATGGGCCTAGAACCATTAGATAGAATTACATGATTCTTGTGTGGCCTTTTTGGATAGATTCTTAGAGTTCTTGTTTGATTAACAGTTAGTCTTTATTAACAATGATCGATTCAAAGGATGAACCTAAGGATCATGGATCTCGAGGTAGGCGAGGCTTGTCATCAAAAGAGGTGGGAATTTACATTTAAATCTTGTGTGATTATTGTTGTTTTCTATTACAGAAGTTTATGTTTAACAAATTCATGCATTGCCTGATTGTGTATTCCATGCATTGTTTTATTTTAAATTCCGAAAGTACTGTTGATTCTTTTAATCTTTCCATTGCTTGGAAAGGAATTGTAATTCTTTGTTTGTCTTTATGAATTGTTTGGGAAATAATAATTTCCATTTGTATGTTGGAAAATGAGAATTTCCATCAGTGGTATATAGGATACTGCTCCTTCATTTATATCTACTTACTTTCAGGCTTTAAGGAATAAGTCGACACTAATATAAACTAATAGGGTGTGTAAGGAATTGGCCGACACTCAATATATACATTGTTTGAAGAAGGAGTTAGTTCCATATACATGATTGTTTACCTCTATGAAATTGGTTATGTAGCTTGTGTTTTAGTGTTTTGGGAAAACATGAATTGTTTTCAAATCATTCCAATGATTACTTGAAAGTTAAATGTTATTTCTACTGGGCACCCCTTTTAGGGATGATGTGCTCACCCATTCCCACTTTCAGTTTCAGAGACAGATCAGAGTTGCGCAGCGAAAGCTTCGAGGAGTTGAGTCCGTTAGTTGGTTAACTTCTACTATGTTTATTATGTTGTATATTCCATTTGTAAACTAAATGACTATTGTTTATGTATCATTTGAGAGGAGTTCTTGTATATATGTGTATTTCAGAGCGGGGATAGTTTTTGGGTTAAGTTTTGTAGCAGATTTCTTAATTGAATGATTCAGTAAATGAGTTAGATCCTTAGTGCCTCTTTATTTAGTTAATCTCTTGAATTAGTCAGCTGCTAGCTTTGGGGGTGCTACATAAGCCTAGCGATTTCCCTTTCTATTCATAAAACAAGTTCATGAATGTACTTCCTTTAAACAAATGTAAACATTGTTTCCTAGGATGAAATCTTCACCTTTACCCATACACATAATCACAATAGCATTCATACGATTATGTAGATGTCTTATATACGAAGTTCAAAAGATAAGCATTATACTTCATATCCTATTCCTTAACACTATGATCATGTGATCATGTCCTACTACTAGAGTATAATCATTCACAACTTCTCAGTTATGTTTTCAATATAGCACGACTCGAAAGATACGTTAGGAATGAAACAGTTCAAGTCAAAATATTACTAACCTCAAGAGGAAGGATGATGTTGTCGTTGTAGCTTCTTACTTCTTCACATTCTTCAAGTCTTCGAGTAATACTTGTATGTCTCATAATCCTGGACTTTCTATTAATCTATACAAAGTTGTCTCTAGTACATGATCAAGCGACTCTTTAAATGAGTTTTGATTCACTAAAATATGACAACAAACCTTGACATACCAACGCTTGGTGGGTTCAACCGAGCTATGCTCTAACAATCTCCCCCTTTTTCAATTTTAGTGACAAAACTCTTAATACATATGGATAAACAAATTACAAGAATTTATTACACATACGCTTGATTCCAAGTTTCAACAACACGATAACTTTGTATACATTCAATCCATAAATGTCGTTGTTGACATTTTAATAACAAAGCTAATACTCCCCCTAAAGGTAAGATAAGTAGATTTTCAATCCACACATCTTTGTTATTCCCCTTTTGTATTCAAGATAACTACAAGTATCAATATGATATGTTACTCCCCCTTAGTCTATGCTTTACTCTTTCGTTAGATATAACGTTTAAGCACAATTGTCCTTTCCTTAGTGATTACAAATCACTAGTTTACTCCATATATTTCTCCCCCTTTTTGTCACAAAATGACAAAGTTTAGAGCAAATAAAGGTCAAAACGAAAGGATATTACAAATCTAAAAGA
Source organism: Papaver armeniacum (assembly GCA_023531295.1). Lineage (NCBI taxonomy): Eukaryota > Viridiplantae > Streptophyta > Magnoliopsida > Ranunculales > Papaveraceae > Papaver > Papaver armeniacum. The sequence goes on along the minus strand of JAJJWW010009309.1, from coordinate 536,142 downwards.
CTTGTACAACCTATAAGAGTTAAGCACGAAGGTTCCACGTACTATTTTAGATAACCTATATCAAAACCGAAACTACAAATAATTTGGTTTTAATACGTTATCTAGGAAACAATTGCCCGAAGCAATTTTCCCTAATAGTTTAACAAATTGACTAAGAGACTTAGTTCTATTGCTAAACCGATTGCACAAATACAATCTCTTATTTCGATAAGACCAAAATAAGATCATAATTAACTTTATTTTTCTCATTAGACTCTAATTATTCAGACAATAACTTAAACCTTTCACTTTTGACAAGACAAGTACTAGGTTAGTTAACTAGTATTTCTTGTCAAGGCATTCAATTAGACTTGAATAACCAAATCCTTTCACTTTGATAAGTCTAACTAAGATCAGAATTAACTTAGTTTCTCTTATACGGAATCAAATTGGACTAAACAAATGATCCCGTATTTTGTTAAGCCATAAACAATTCATACAAACCAAAAGGAAATTGACTTTCACAATTATTTCTATTAACCGGAATCAATTGAAACAAACATAGACATTATAGTTCACCGTAACAATTGAATCACACACACTGAAATTTCGTTAAGCCAAAGACAATATATGATACACACACGCACGACACACACGCACACAATAAAGAAGATATCAAACAATAGTTCTTCTTAACACGAAACAATTACACACACACACACACACACAATCACACACACACACACACACACACACACACACACACACACACACACACACACACACACACACACACATTCATACATAATAATGGAATAAACATCAATTGTACCGAAATTTTGTTAAGCAAAAGCAAAATATATTAAATATAAACAAGCTTTTCTTAAACAGGAAAACGATTAAACTAAAAAATTCGTTACCTCAGATTCCGCATCCTCTTCTCCCCAGAAAGATATATCATTAAGCGCAATTTCAAGTTAGAACTCTCCTCCATTATGTTTTCATCCTCTAAATAGAACGACAACAACAAAATAACCTTTACCTTAAAGAAAAACAATTGAATCGGTTTTAACTAAAGATATATCATTAAGCGTGCCAATAGCAAAAGTTGAAAACCCGAAACACATATGTTTATGCTAAACACATCTCATGTAAACACAAATTGATTTAACACATTGTGACTTTTTACATATGAGTCTCAATCGGAACACCTTATGATCCTTTGATAAAGCCTACCAACATGGGCTAGAACTTAATCCCGCTAAATCAAAAAGCCACACAAATCATAAGGGTTCTCATCATATGAGATCGAATATTAGGGTTATGAAAACCGAAATCAAACATCTCATAAACACATAGCAATAAAATAAAGCATTCAAGCACATGCTATGTAATCGAAAAACCATCACAAGAGAAAATTATAAACTAATAATTTTATTCATAATAATAGATAGTTTTATTCATAATAAACCTTATAAAATAATTGAAATAAATCAAAAACTGAGTCTATTTTTCTTGGATTAAGAATTACAACATGTAATATTAATCTCTAGTGGTGCTCTTATTGTTCACTGAAGTTTCGTCAGTGTTCAAACTCTTGAAGCATGTCTCGAGAGACTTGTCTGCAACCACTTCATTTTTTTCAAATTTATCAACTTCATATCGGCAAGATCAGCTTTTGTTTTCTTAATCTTATCCTTGAGCCAATCTTTATTTCGAACCGTCATTATGAGGTTGGTTCTTAGTTCTTCAAAACCTTGGATATAGTCAATCATACTATCAGAACGTATCCACTTGGTTTTTGTTGGATCTTGAAGGTTGTAAGCCAACAGACATGACTCATCTTGTGATCCAGCAGAACTATCAGAATCATAATCAGACATACTTTTTGATATGTTTTTCTTCTTCCTTTTTGTATTGATTCCTAGACAATCCTTGACCTTTTGAGCTTCTTCCTTATTGACTTTTGTAACACTGCGAGTTATCGGAGGCATGCTCAGGTATTTAAAAGGATTAATCAGGATTTCAGAATACAAACAAGAGATTGTTTCTCTTAAGAAGAGACAATTTTCAGACCTAAAATCTTAGGAAATTCCGAAAATATACACAAAGTATATTTTGTTTCCTTTGTCCGAACTTCTCAAGCTGGAAGGTTTATTAAAATTCAAAAATTTCAAATAAAACCTATTTTTGGAAGATCATGGTAAACATGAACAGATTTTAGACAAAAATGGATTCGCAGTTATCCAGTGATTGTCACATATGAGTTTTGATTCACTAAAATATGACAACCAACCTTGACATACCAACGCTTGGTGGGATGCTCTAACAAATGTAAACCTATATAAATAGGTATTAGGCCTTTCATATCAGAGAACATCTCATATTAAAAGCTAGGGTTTATTCAATATCAAAACCTAGGGTTTACCCTTTTAGGGGGAAACCACCATTCTTCATCTTCTTTGTAATATGAGTAGCTAAATCCTTTGTTGAGTAAGGATGAGTTCAATGTTTTAAGCGTGAAGCTTTATTATTAATACAAATCTATAGAGAGTTTTTATAATTATCGTTTGTTTTTACCATATTTAGGGTTTATGAGTGATTCTTAGATTGATTTGGAGTGCACGCTAGATTGATCTATTGATCGTCCTATTCCTAATAGAAGTTAAGAGATAAGTAATCGTCGAATAACTCTCTACACAAGTAGAAATCGCGAGACCTTGCGAGAGGATTACTGTGGAGCGATCAAGCGAGTGAAAACAACACCATCAAGTAAACCTTGAGATAAGAGTTTAACTACTAGGATTAACCTAATTCACAAAGCTTAAAGCTTTCGATGATTACACCTTGAGTGAGCTACTACTTGGTGGTCGGTTGAATAGAATCTGATATTGGAGAGCTTTCGTATTCGTGGTAAAAGGAGTTTTGGGTATAGCACTGAGCTAGCTGTTGTTCTACGGTTGGTGATGAATGGTTCTAACGAAAGATAGATAAGTATACTAATCCAGTTATCGCTTGGTAACGGCGAAGGATTACTTAATAATCCCTTTCTTCTTATTGTCTTTTTATTTATCTTACAGCCAATCCACCCCTTTGTTATTTATTTTATATTGCTGATCGAATAACCTATCAATTACACAGATCTATGTGGGAACGATCTCTTACTACCGCTATATTACTAGTTAATTAGTGGGAAATATCTTTATTAATTTGTTGTGCCTACGACAGTCAATCAACCACCAACTAGAAACACCACCACAAATATCACCAATAATATTGGTTTCAACAATAAAAATTAGGCAGAAAAATGATGAAACCAAATTTGGTTTCAACATAAAATATGCATTGCACCAACACAACTCAACGAAGAAACCAAAAACACCAAATTGAATAAACTAGGGAAAACTTAGTTGAAACGAAATTTGGTTTCATCATAAACGAATTGTTTCACCATTAATCTCTGGTTTCATGATAAAAAGTAGGCAAAAATTAGATGAAACCAAATTTGGTTTCAACGAAACTTATTGTTTTCACCAACAAAAAATTGGTTTCAATGTTATTTATTTTTTGTAAAATTTGATAAAACCAAATCTGATTTCATCATTTTTCTGACATTTCACCAACACAAAAATTGGCTTCAACGTTGTTTAGTTTTTGTAAAACTTGATGAAACTAAATTTGGTTTCATCGGCTTTCTGACATTTCACCAACACAAAACCCTAGTTTTGACAATGATGGTGTATCATTATTTTTTGATGATGATTTTTGACCATGATGATCTGGAGGTGTTGGTGATGTTTGTAAAGGATATAAGGAGGAGGAAAAGGTGTTGGTGGTGGCGGATATGGACATATAGTGGTGGGGAAGAAAAGATAAGGAGCGGGAGGCGATGAGGGAGAAGGAGGTGTTGTTGATGTTAAATCATGACATAGAAAGATAAGTAGGTGCTGGTGGTGTTGCTGGAGGAGACGGAGGTGATGTTAGTGGCGGATATGGGTGACGGAGGTACTTTTGATGAACATAAAAGTAAAATAAAAATAAGAAAGAGGTGTTGGTGGAGGAGACGGGGGTGTTGTTGCTGTAGATCTATCTTTTCTCACTAGTTTGATGGTAGTAGGACTTTTGATGCTGCTGGTGGTGATGGTGGTGGGGAGAAGGAGGCGGAAGAAAGAAGAGAAAAGAAAGGAGAGAAAAAACCAAAGTAAGAAGGGCATGTTTGGCTTTTTAAAAAGTAATAAAAACTGAATTTAAACATTTTAAATAGTAATAAGAAGAAACCAAAGTAAGAAGGGCATGTTTGGCTTTTTAAAAAGTAATAAAAACTGAATTAAAACATTTTAAATAGAATTAGGGTTTTTGTCTCATTTTTATTTCAAATAGTTTTTATTTATAATATGGCTGGAGTTTTTGTACCCCAAACTTGGTCACCTTGGTGTTTTACTACTAGTTATGTTTGATTTATTGGAGTAGAAAAACGTATGCTTTAACCAAAATTAAGGTGAAAACTTATAGAATGGGGCCAAACTCAGAGAAAAAGGGAATAGTAAATTATATGTATTTCTAAACCTTAATTCTATGTGTAACCCATAATCATACTTGTTAGGAAAGTTCTGATGAAATAAAAAAAAAAAATTGCCCCATTATGGACTCAGCAAATCACCAAAATGGATGGACAAATCCTCAAGATGAGATGAGACGCGCGTCTCTCGTCACGTCGCACGGTCGACGTTGGGCCATTGACAGTATATGTTGTGTCTCGCGGTGCAATTTTAGTCACATAATGGCCACATCCAACGACCGAATCCAACCGATTTGTTTGAAGATCTCAACAATCACCTCTTTTAAAATTATATCTTTTTCACAACTCAAATCTCATATTAATCCTTCTGTTTTTCAGTCTATTTACTTTTGTGATCTCTTGAAATATGTCTCGACCCTTATTAGTTCGCCATACTTAGTATACTTGAGAAGGAAAATTATCTGTATGCAGAGACTATGTTTTACAAACTCAGCTTGTTGTAGCACAAAAAGCAAGTGTGAATTTCTAACAGCTTATTTACGAAAATTTCTGCACTGACAAAGAAATAAATGAATTTGTATCCTTAACCATGCAAATTAATCAATTAAGAGTGGAGGGTGAAATTGATGTTGAGTTGGTAAGAAGATCTTGAGGAAAATGGAAAATTGGAAGCTTTTCGTTTCGAAGGTAGTTTCGAAAGTCTTAATGTGTTGAACGGATTCAACTCCTATTCGTTTAGAATTAAATTAGTAGCAGAAATCAAAATTTACAAGTCTTCTAGACCCGGAATACTTCCACTTGCCAACAAATTTGAGAATGTTCTTATATCTCCGTGTTGTTGAAAAACAGAAGAGGTTCGTAAAAATAATGAGAGGTTGGTTATCGTACAACAAGATGATAAACTTCATTCAGGCTCAATGTCGGAAATGATGCAGAAAGACATTTCGGATCTTGTTGAATTATAACTTGATGTTATATCGTATGCACAGTTTGTACTTCAGTTTTTGGTTCTTGTTTATCTTGGACATCCTCGTGTCATCACTCAGTGTGAATAAAAGTATTGCTAGAGTTTGCACAATTACCGACATTGAAACTTGAAATCAATCCAAACAGGGTGGTATCCACATGTCATTTCTGAACCTTCTCCAAGTGCAAAACCTCCATTTGCTGATTTACCAACCACAAATTATTCCACTATATCCTCAATTGATTTGCAGTGGCATCTATATTTTAAAACTATAAGTACAATCGATGGCTTGTGAAATTATAAGGATTTCCAAAGACTTTCTTTGTGAAGTTATACTTGGAAACCAACAATGTGCTTCAGGCATATTTGATAAAGATAATGAAGAACTTTCATCTGTGAGGTACCTTATTAAGCAAGGTTCTCGTGAAGGCGACTTGTGGAGTCAATATTGGCTAGGGAGAGGTTGGTGTATAACTTCCTGCATTGACTTGTGGAGTCAATATTGGTGGAGCTCGAGGTAACCTCCTTCTCTCTGGAGTGACAACTATACCCACCAATACAACTACTGGCTGGCCTTCTGTGCCTATAACAATGGATGGTGTGGTCAGCGTGTCACCACTTGGAGTTGTCCTCTCTGGACAAGTTCGAGCCGGCAAATTCATTCAACCTGGAGGAGAATTTTATATGACCGTAGTCGTTACCTGTGAGATATTAGGTGTGGCCGGGGTGGTAAAACTCTTCTTGGTGGTTTTGATGTCATTTTCCTTGTATTACACAAGATGACAAACCACACATGAGTTAGTATGATCATGCGATTTCGTTGGATCTTTCATATCTCGAATCGTCCTTTTCCACCCAGAACTAAAAAACTCTTTGAAATTAGTAGTTTCTCAATATTGGATCATGCATTTAAAATGCTTTTTTCTTTTTTTGTTGGTGATTCATCGTATCCATAAATTTTTACGAGTGTAGCTTGAAAATTGGATATAATGGATAGGAAATGTTAAATCTACAATATTATTTGCTCTTTTAACATGATAATGATAATATTTCCGTTTTTTCGACCAGATTCTTACCAGATGTGGAAGCTTCGAGAAATATTCTTATAACGACACAAGTCGGTTACCAATTATTTAACGTAACTGCTTTGTACTGAAGATTTTAAAGATTGATAGTCGATCTATCCGCATAAGCTAAGATCTAAATAACGTTAAACATCGAGCTTATATGATGATACTACTGGCATTTGAGATGATTATGCATCAAAGATAGCAAAATCTAGATATTGATGATATTAGCAAGAAAGATGTTTGACAACAGCAAATCACACTTTAAACTTGTCTAGTCACATGCTAAAATTATATATCTGCATGATTTTAACATAAATCAAAATGTTCATGCTTTGTTTCAAATTTAAATTTGACCTGAACTTTTGGTGTGTATAGATATCGATTGATCTATATGAATTTAGTGTAGATTAATCTAAAACATGAAGTAATCATGGTTATATGATCTATTTAAGCAAGGTTCAGCTGCAGATTAAAGATATTCAACACATATAAGCAGAAATTACGGTTTCGAGCAAAATTTTGGATCAAGAATATCATATGAGGATGAAATTTTGATTTAAAAACTCATTTTTCTTCTAGATAAAGGATTATGATGCATCAAAATTATGATTTTCAGAAAATTTCAAGGTCAGAATCATTATTATGATGCAGCCTGAGTCGGTGCCAATGAAGATGCATATTTTTCGTATCATTTGATCCAGATTAAGAAATACGTACCTACACAATGTTATGATTAGATTATTGGTTTCAGTTCTATCTTCACACTCGATCTGTTCTTGATCTTCTTCCGAAGACGGTTACCTAAGTTTAATCAATAATTATTGAATTATCTCTAGGTAGGTGATCACAATTTAGTAGGAGAGAGAATCAGAGAAAGATAACTCTTATTGATTTAGTTAGACTAAATCTTACGTCTTCGTTTACAAAGTGATCATTCGAGGGCTTATATACAATTAGTTTAGCTTGTAACTCACGCTAAACACGTTAATACAGAGGGACCACTTATGCTTATCTGGAGGTGACGTCATGATCTACTCATAATTGGTTTCGTTAGTTGGTTAATATCTTGACCTGTGATCTTCAGGTGGCGATCCTGACAGCCTTGGTGTTTTCTTCACTTCTCGCTCCAGAACTCGCGTCTTCCATATGTTATGATGTTATGTGTCGCGTCTCGTCTTTTGTTAAGTCTTTATCTTTAGGTCATGCTCGACGTGAGGATTTATTACTCGATCTTGACGTGAGCTCCTTCTTAGATCTGAGCTCTAGGACACAACTGTCAGTTGCTAATAGATGTTATATTTTGTTATCTACACTTCTGTCATTGTTTATATTTGTGGATATTGACAAGATTGCTAATAAGGGGTACCAAATTCTAGGGGGTGTACCAAGCCCAAGGTAAAACCTACTTTTTTTTTTATATGAAAAACTATGTTAGCTTACTTGAAATTTGGTACATCCCTCGGAATTCAATCCCATGTTAGAAGCCTTGGATATTAGGGTTCTCCGGACTGGTAATAATACAAATTGTTAGATCTTAGGTATTTGACCTATTATGATACCAGTTAAAAGCAATTAGATACTTAGGTATTTGACGAGTATTAATATATTTAATGTTATAAATTTATGTTTATTTACAAAGATGCCCTTGTATCTAAGATTAGGGTTTAATTCATCCCTATAAATAGAGACATAAAGGGGCTGTTTGGTAACCATTATTTTAATTGATTATCAGCCCATAATCCATTATGCAGATTATAATGGATTCTATATGCGTTTGGTAACCGATATAATAATTGCTTATTTCATAATTGAAAAAATCCATTATTTCCATAAACAGGAAAAAGTTGTTTTGAAAATTTATTATAATCAATTATTTTTTCTAACAAATTCAAATTGAATTTTTTCTTCTTATTTTCTTCAAACTATCAAGAGAGAGACAAAAAATCAACATAGGACTAAAAAAATATCCTAGATCATTGCTCTTTCCTCTCCTTTTTGAGATCATCATTCTAAGACTAGTATAACCGTTGCCACGGTGGGAGGGCCGACCAAAAAAAAATCTGAACATGGGGTTCGTCTGCGACTACTTTCGTCCCGTTTAAGAAAAGGTGATACTTTTTCTGAAACGGGGCGAAAGTATCACTTTTTCCGAAACGGAGCGAAAATATCACTTTTTCGAAAACGGGGTGAAAGTTTCACTTTTCCTGAAACGGGTTATGAAAGTATCACTTTTTCAGAAACGGAAAATTAGTCGATCCATAAACCAAAATATGGTTACATGATGTGTTATGCATCCTTTGTGGTGGTTTGCATAATGGCTATGCATTCAATTTTCGAGAATTGTGCCTAAAATTAAAGTATCATTTTTCTTGAAACGGAGGGAGTACATCGTTTTATTAGTTGCAACGGAAAATTAGTTGATGCATAAACTAAAATTTTGCTACATAAAGTATTATGTATCTTTTGTGGTAGTTTGCATAATGAATATACATTTAATTTTCTAAAATTGTGCCTAAAATGATAAATACCTCCAAATTTTTCGTAAAAACTCTAAATTTGATATTGTTGTTTGTACTTGTTGCGTAGAGTTTTTTATAGCCTTTCCAACGAGATAAATTTTGTAAAATTCCAAGGCACGGATTTTTAGATATGTTATATTAAAGTTTGCTTTCCAATTATACCCCTGAAAGATAGGATACAAAAAGAGTTATAGTAATTGGATTAAAAGGGAGGGACATTTTTGGTTTTTCGGCCCTAACCATTCTCGATCTTTTTGTGGTAATTGATCACTTAGATTTACAAAAAATTGGCCATATAAAGGTCCTCACTCGCTTTGCTCGGTCGGCCCAATAATCAATTATTTGAATAAAGTGTTTGAAAAAATTTATTTTCAAAATGATTATATCAGAATCATTTATCAATTTATGATTATATATAATCATAAATTTTACCAAACAAGGCCAAATCCTTGTAATACATACACATTAATAAGAAATCTCTTTCTCTTCTTCCTCTCTACTTTGTGTCTCCTTCTCTATTTTCTCTGTTTACAAGACGTTATCATGCATGTTGCTTTATCAATATCATGTTCTTAGTTAACTGTGTCGATCATCTCAAAGTCGGAGCTAATAAAAATGTCGGAGCTAATAAAAACATAACATCTAGTGAACGAATGGAATCAAAGATGTGTACTCAATACGGAAGATTATAAGCAAAGCTTATAAGATTAATCGCATCTCTTTAACCTCTCTTTCTTTTCGTTTGATTTATTTTCTTTATTAATGAAATCCTAATTTGGTTTTTTTTTGGCTTTATAGGTTTGATACATATGAAATCTCATACAACAACTGTCGGCTATTTAATGGCTGGCTATGAATGATTTTGACTATGACTCTATATATGTGTTCATGATATTATTTTATGTATTTGACCTATTATGATCAAGCTTGGTAAAGGGAGGCATGAAATGGTAGAGGGGCGGCAATCTAATAAGACAAAAAAGGTCATTACAAGGAAATTCAAGTGCCCCTTATCAATGAAAATCTGGAAATGACTAATTAGCCCTTATTGTTAATAATCAAGTTTAGTAATGATAATCAAGATTAGTGTTGATAATCAAGATTTGTGTTGATAATTAATTTTCACTTATTATAACTCTAAAATCAGATTTTTAGAGTTATAAAAAAAAAAAAATTTTGAGGAGAAGAAAAAGAAAACTTATGTGATATTTGTGAAACCCTAGATTTTGATTCACTCCACCAAAATGAGTGATTCCAGTGGCAAATTTGAGGTGGGTGAATCTCTATATGATAAAGAAAACAAGTACTACATACCTCTTGATGGAGATCCTGAAATGGAGTATTTTTTAGATGGTAGAGATGTTTTAGACCAAAGTGAAGGTCAATCTCAACCAATTGAAGAAATTAGCCAACAAAGTGAAGAACCCAGCACTGAAAATGACCAGGTATACTTCTAAACTAGTTCTCATTAGCTTTTTGTTGATCAAAATTATCTAAAGTACGTAAAAAGATCAAATTTTTATAAATTTCAGAAGAACATACGGTTGGAAATTAGCATAATACCAACCGTAACTACATGTTACGGTACATAAATATGTTTTTACCAATCGTAACTAGTTGAATTTTGGGGAAAACCCAGAAATCATACCAGTTACGGTTGGTTAAATTTGTTGGATTACAAACCGTACCATAATTACGGTTGCTAAGTACGTGCAGTAGTTACCAACCGTAAGTTATCCTGTGCATGTGAGTATTTACTGCACTAGTTACAGTTACTAATGTATAAATCGTGACCAACCGACACCATATTACGGTGTATTGGTGAATTTTAGTTACCAACCGTATATTTAACTGTGTGTTTTACATTCTCTTTGATGCATTTATGGTATGTTGTAGGATGACAGTTACCAACCGTAACTGTGTTACGGTTTGTTTATTCTCTTTCTTTACCAACCGTTTATTCATATATGTTTTCGTTTTATTGCCTCGTTTAGACTAATGTTGGTATATTTTTGTCCAGGTCGTTGATGTACCTCATATAATGGATGACCAACCTTTAGCAAATGAACTTCTCACCAAAGATTCTAGCTCTCACTATTTAACCGAGGAGACATGGAAGGAGAAAGACGATGCAAAGAAGTGGGCTAGAGAACGAGGAAAGTTGATTATGTGTATCATAGTTTGTAATGGTACCACTAGTGATATTGCCTTTCAAATGGTTTGAGAGTGTAGTGGACAACATAGAAGTCACGCAAAAAGGATACCTTGCAAGTACCAAAGAAAAAGAGGAAGAATACTACTTTCAGTAAGAAGACCCGATGCCCCTTCAAGCTTCAGTTTAAAAAGAACGCGGCAAAAAGGTGGTTTTTGGAGAAAGTTGTATGTGGTAGTCATAACCACCCTATACCGGAGAGTTTGCTAACACACGCTTATGTTGGACGCCTTACCGAAGAAGAAGAGAAGATCGTAGAATCACTGACACAAATTCGTATGAAGCCTGTTGATATCCTCGCTCACTTAAAGGAAAGAAACCCACAAAATGCTTCTACTTTAGATAACATCTATAACGCAAGAAAAAAATTGAAGGCTAAGAAATGGGAACAAAGGAACGAAATGCAACAATTAAGGAATTTGGGGGAGTTGCATAATTACTCGGTTTTCCACGATGATGATGAGAAAGGACGAATAAGACATCTTTTATTGGCTAATCCTGAGTTTGTGAAGTTGGCACGGTGTTCTCATCAAATGCTTCTAATGGATTGCACATACAAAACCAACAAGTTTGAGATGCCGTTGTTGAACATTGTCGGGCAAACTTCTACCAATGCTCCTTTTAGTGTTGGTTTTTGCTTCTTGAAAGATGAGCTCGAAGAGAGCTATGTGTGGTCACTAGAACAAGTGAAGTTATTCTACGTTGAGGGATATACTCCAAAGGTGATTATTACCGACAAGGATCAAGCTTTGTTGAATGCAATAAGGAGGGTTTTCCCGGAAGCTCATAACCTTCTTTGCACGTTCCACTTGTGGAAAAGTATTGAAACTAAGTGCATGCGCCTTGTCCGTCCAACCCGAAAAAGCGAAATGGATAGAATAAAGGAACTACCGTTACATAAACAAGATGAGGCCAAAGAGAAATTTAAGAACGATGACAAGTTGGCGGAACTAAAATGGGAAAGTTTCAAAACGGAGTGGAGAGCCTTGACCTATTCTATCACCGTGGATGAATATGAGGATAGAGCTCGTATGTTAGTGGGTCATTGGAAAAGAGGTTATCCAAGTGTTGTGAAGTATTTGTTTGATAATTGGTTGGATCCTCACAAAGAGAAGTTCGTATCGGCGTTCACTAACCAATATAGGCACTATGACAACCAAGCTACAAGTACAGCGGAGTCATCTCACAACCGGTTGAAGAAGAAACTTCATAGTTGTAATGGTGGGTTAGTTACGTTATTTGAAGCCATGCATTCGTATTTCCTCCGTGATCACGATAGAGTTACGGAGTCTTTTGAAAAAAGCCGAAGTAAACAACACACTAGATGGATAGACAATGAGTGGCTAAGGGGAATTACACATCACGTTTCGCACAAAGCAATTGAGAAGATAATGTATGAAGTACAACATTATGAATTGGGGGATTATGAAGAAGAGTGTGTTTGTCCAAACATGAAAAGTTTGGGACTCCCATGTCGGCATGTTATAGCCACATATCAAGACAAAGTGATCTCGATTCAAGATGTTGATCCCTTTTGGCAACAATTAACATTCCGTGAAACAATTTTTGATCCACAATTTGGACGAACGTTTGATTGGAAAAGCCCTAGCCGAGAAATATGCTATACTAAGCCAAGGCCAAAGGCAAATATGGTTGAGTAACTTGAGAGATTTCGTATATCCACAATTTAGGTATGATATCAAGGAACCACCAAAGGGGAAGGGTAAGGGGAGGCCTCCTACCAAAAAAAAAAGGTACGTAGGAAATAAAAAAGCAAGAGAATTGGCGGAAGAATCAAAGAAAAGAGATCCTTGTGGTTATGAATGGTTGAGAAAGGAATATGAAGCAGAGGATGAGATGGAAGAGGATGATGTTCAAGGTAGAAACAAACGAAAAAGAGGTCAAGCGGATAAAGGAGAACCAAGCTGTCGAAATGTACAACAAAAGAAAGTGCAACAAGCAAAATTGATGTTAAAGGAAAAGGTCCGGTATTTCGCTCTAAACAACAAGAAAGAAGCAAAGTTGTTGTTCAAGGAAATGGTCGTAAAGAAAGTGGAAAAAAAGATGATGGAGTTAAAGGTCAAGGTTCCTATGTCGGACTCGAGGTTTCCTCCCAAGATAGTTCAATAAAAAGACTTATTGGTAAAGTTGGTGTTAAACAATTAGCAAGGAACAATGGAAAGAGTCCGATGGTTGAAAAGGAGAAGGAGAAGGAGACGATTCATCTAAAAGGAGTGCCTAAACCACCACCTAGAGACAAGAATAGACGATATAGCCGGAACCATTACATTCTCTATGAATATTACCTTCGTTTTTTCCCCGACTATATTCGTGGTTATATCAAGGCTACGGAGGATGTTCATGGTGATGGGAATTGTGGTTACCACGTCTTCGTGGATCAACTTGGACCCTTTGAAGACGCGATAGGGTGGGATTGTGACCAAGTTACTTACGTAAGGCAAAAATGCTTAATGGAACTACGTGGTTACCGCGACTTCTACAATCCGATGATGAGGGTTGAAAGAAACGAAACCGATGAGGTGTTAAATGAGAGCTTCAAGGAAATGGAAAGGCGGTTAACCGGTAATATATGTTTGACAAGCCAATATTGGATGCGCATGCCTATATGTGGCCAACTACTCGCCAACGCATTCAATTGCGTCATTCATTTAATCTCCAGAGACATGAGCACTACATTTGCACCAACAAGAATACCATTTGACGAAGACTTGTCAATAAAAAAAACTGTTGTCATGGGGCACGTGGAAGGAAATCATTACATCGGCCTCCGATTGCATGAATGAAGTCCATTACCTCCATTGTGGAGGGAATTTGGTTGTGACGGTGAACTCCCCAAGACTTGGTGCAATCGATTTGAGAAAAGGATTGAATTATGGAAGGCCATAATGTTGTCTATGCCGAAGCAATTCGTAGTTATGACCGATGATGAAGAGGATGCTTAAATGTTTTCAAGTCTTGGCGAAGCCCATTTTATAATTTGTATTTTGCTATTTTGACTAAATGTGATATGATTAAAAGTGACAATATCATGTCTATTTGATTAGATAATATATGAAGTATTTTGTTCACAAACATTTCTATTTGATTAGCTAATTTGAGTGGAAACCAAGGTATCAGTGTAAATTACGGTTGGTAACAATAACATACTTAATAACCGTAAGTATGCTTAGAAACAGATTGTAGCAGCCATTGTTAGTTACGGTTGGTAATGATAATATAGTTACAAACCGTAACTAACACTGAAACACAAGCCAAACAAATATAATTCACTCGCAAACCATTGAACTATCTTCATTACTAAACCAACATTACAACCATTAAACCATTATAAATATAAATGACATTACAACTCTTTTTCTTTGATGCGACTTAAAAGGATACTAATATCCAGGCCTACGAGTGCGATAGAAGTCTTTAAGGATGTTGAAATGAGGTAAGTATTGAAAACTCGACCTTTTCCATCGTCTCCATTCTTGAATAGAGATCTCTAAAACTTCTGCGTCAGTTTCATCCCTTAATCGTATTTCACCCATAATACGAATTAATGCCATAAATTCTTGAACGTTATCCCGAATAGTTCCATATCGAATATACAACATTATTCCATCGCGGTTATTAGGGTTACCTGTTTCGGAGCAAAAGTTTTCAAAAAGAGTTCTCAAATAACTTGTACTCACAAAACCACATCGGCGTCGTTCTTCTCCTCTTTTTGGATAGCATAGAACAAAGTTGCGGCAAATACATAAATCTTCTTCCAATGTAAATTCAGGGTTTGGAGCCATAATCTAGTTTAAGGTAAGAGATGATTCATGTGGAGGTGTAACTTCTATTGAGGAGGATAAGCATATATATATAACAATTTGGTTTTTGATTATGTAACGGATCTATTTTTTGAAAATAAACTCGTTGAAGGTTTCAACGGCTATATTTTCAAATCAACTAATGACAAATCAGTGGATAAACTCATGAAAACCCAAGAAATAAATAGGGTGCGGTTGGTAATTAAAATATAGTTTCAAACCGTAGACTAGATAATTGATTTTGCAACAGAGTTACGGTTCCTCAAAGAAGCACAATTACCAACCGTAACTCTGTAGAAATTGCATATACCAGAGTTACGGTTCCTTACAGAAGCACAATTACCAACCGTAACTCTGTAGAAATTGCATATACCAGAGTTACGGTTCCTTACCGAAGCACAATTACCGATCGTAACTCTGCAAAATTTATTTATACCAGAGTTACGGTTCGTTATAGTTATAGTTACCAACCGTAAAAATGAGTTCTCTAAATCTGGAAGTTACAGAGAATGTACGGTTTGTATATTTGCTTCATTACAAACCGTAACTAGCATACGGTTTCTTAAGAATTTGTTGTTATCAACCGTAACTAGCGTACGGTTTTTAGTTTGCTTTTGTTACCAACCGTATCACATATAATAACTTCAAAAATCTCAATTTTAATTCATTCCTAGTAACTAACCACACACGATTGATAACATGTTAATTCATTCCAAGTAATTCATAAGCTAAAATCCATAACCACACAATTCATAACATGTTCGTGATAATATCCATAAGCTAAAAACTAACCACACAACCATTAGTTCTTGATAATATCCATAAACTAAAAACAACCACACAAAGCTAAGAAATAAGAAGTTGTCCTGTTATCAAATGTCACATAACCATAATTAACCACGAGGACCACGACCTCTTTTGTTGGTAGTACCACCACCACGAGTGCGAGGGCCATCACGGCGACCACCGCGACCACGACCACCTCTTTGGCTAGTACCCACACCATGCACATCCTCTTCCAAAGGCGTCTCTTCGCTGCTAGATGAAGGCTGACTATGGCTAGTACTCGCACCTCCAATGGACATTCTGCCCCTCTTTAAGCCTCTTTCTTCGGTGACCAACCCCTCATACAATTCTTTCCTGGTTGGATCATGCATGTTCCTTATTTGCTCTTGTAAGGTCCTTTGTTGAGGAGCGTTAATCACACCATTAGCACGGATGCATGAAGTCATACTATTTGCCAACTGTTGTCCTCGCTCTTTCTATTAACACATTAAAAAGAGTCTTAAGAGATTATTCCATAACCCAAGAAATATAAATTAGAAGTAAATTCCAAGTCATGAGGATAACAAAGTTACGTACCGTCATGAAATATAGTTTCCTCCAAGTCATACCAAATAGTCCCTTTGTCTCTTTGCTCTCCTCGGCAGCCTTCCTTTTTTCTATTGCCTTTTGAATAAGTGGCTGGCTGGGCCTCCGGATCATTATTAATCACATGTGGATGACCAAAATGTTAATACCAATCTATGTAATCATCAACAGCTTCTTTCGTGTTGTTACAAGCCGTTGCCTCTCCCGCTTGGAGTTGGTATTGTTGTTGATGACGGTTGTTCCAAACATCAATCGTCGGAGTTGGGCGGTAGTTGAGTACAATGGTGGGGCCTCTTGTCTCGGATCCATCCTTGGATAATTTGAAGTTTTCCTTAACGACCTTTTCTTGAATATGAGCAATTTGGCGTAGAGTTCGACGAGGATTGGTCATAACATAACATGTGGCATGATACAATGGTCCGTTGTAGCCTGAGATATGTGTGAACTGACGAACATCAACTCCATTTTGAATCCTCAAATAAGGGTCAAAGATAACATCTTCAACAGTGAAAGCATCTATTTCCTGCCTCACTTCAATGAGCCTCTTTTCTTTGTTCCTTTTTTGTCTACCGGTGAACATAAACTTCTTTCCTGTAGGTCTATCGTCATCTTCTTCCCATTCAGTAGGAGGCCTCAAGCTCGGAAAGTGGTCATACACCCATGCCTAGAAAAATATAAAACAATTTAAGCAATTGGGACATGAATACAAAAGATAAATATAACAAACAATCATAAAATAAAAAAATGATAAAATGTAACCAAACTTACCATTAGAAGCGCAACATTCCCAAAGAATTTCAGTAGCTCCACCCTCGAGGTCTTTCTTAGACTTTCAAGTAGATATGCAAGCGTGGCGGTGCCCCACGAATACTCTCTGGTCTTCTTCAAATCCTTCAACAATTGTAGGTAATGGACATTCACCCTATTTCCCGAGTTATCGGGCATGAATACGGTCCCAATAGAATACAACAAATATGTTGTGGCTGTACGCCTAGCCCTTGTGTCATCTATCACCTCACCTACCAATTGCTTTTTGAGGGTGTCTCCAAACTTCGTCCTCAAATTTTTCAACAACAGCTTCTTTACCTTGTTAATCTTGTTTGGTTCCGAAGGGTCATAACCACCAGCCAACATAAACTCCATTTCGGTCTCGTCTTTACCCCACCCAAGTGTTTCTTCAACAAGGTCAGAAAGATCAGTCCAAGACATGTTGTTATCAAAACCTTCATACACAGATTTTCCTTCAACTTCCAAGTCAAGAATTTGCTTCACATCGTCTCTGGTATTATTGTCATCTCTCCAAATGGGAGATGAAAAGTATCGTTTTAGAGTACGAACATCACCACATTCGCCAAATATCGTTCCCAATTTGATTGCCCTTGCAAGGAAGATACCATTATACTATCATATTCCGATTGGGTATTCTAGGTTGTCAAATTCCTATATAAAGCAGGCCCTAATCCTGATATTGAAACTAGAGTACGAACATCACCACATTCGTCACCTAAATGCCAATGACTAGATCTTTGATGCTTGACCAATTTGATTGCCCTTGCATGATCCTTAAAAACAATACAAACATATTTTTGTTAAGCTGAGATTAATGAAAACGAAATAACTTAAAACAAAACAATGTGTTAAGAGAAACATACCCTAGTCTCACAGACTTTTGCGGCCCAGGAATTGGTATAACCAAATAAGATTGAGGACTTATCTGGTGCCTCGCCCCTTCAAGGTCTTTTATTCTTCTTCCTTGGCAACAATAAACTCAAAAGCAAACATAAGGTCTTTTCCTTTAGGAATATGCAACCCTTTTGGTGCGGGTTCCTTTCTCTTCTTCCTTGGCTTCTTTTCTTTCCTTGGTTTAGGGTTTAGTGAGTTGGAGTTGTAGCTACAACAATTTCTTTCCCCTTGTTTTGTACTCCTTCTTCATCATTTGCTTCCTCTTCCTCATCTTCATCATTTGGTTCCTCTTCCTTATCTTCATCATTTGGTTCCTTTTCCTCATCTTCATCATTTGGTTCCTCTTCCTCATCTTCATTATCTACTTCCTCTTCCTCATCTTCACCATTTCCTTCTTGATCCTCCTCTTCTTCGACATTGGATTCATTATCATCAGCTTCTTCAAGGTTCTTTTCAACTCCTACCTCTTCAATTTCTTGATCATTAGGTTCAGCTCTTTCTAATTCAACACCAGAGTTACCTACAGATGGTTCTCTAAGCCTAATCTCAAATTGATTCTTCTTCTTCTTCGCATTCTTGGGGACACCTCTATAATCTACCCCTAAATGCTTGTCACCGCGAGGAGTTGGTGTATGATCAATCGGAGTTAAGTTATTCCCTCTCTTTTTCTTCACCCTATCAGGATTCCTACACAAGTAATAATTTGAATGAATTCCTAAGGGTTGAACAAACAAACCAAAAAAATGTGACCAAAACAATATACGGTTTGTAACTTTACAATCGTGTCAAACCGTATCATGGATACGGGTCGTAACTGAATAATTAAACAAACCGTATATAGAATCGATTGGTAACTTTCTTATCGTTATCAACCGTAACAATACTGGACAAAAAGTTTTCAAACACAAGATAATATACGGTTACAAATGTACACAATTATGAACCGTACCTAATACACGGTTGGTAACTAACATACAAATAGACACCGTAAGCAAATAATATAACATGCAGAGAAAAAATCGTTTGGTAACTTTCTTATCATTATCAACCGTAACAATACTTGACACAAGGTTTTCAAACACAGGATGATATACGGTTGCAAATGTACACAATTATGAACCGTACCCAATACACGGTTGGTAACTAACATACAAATAGGCACCGTAAGCAAATAATATAACATGCAGAGGAAAAATCGGTTCGTAATTCCGTGGAAGTTAGCAACCGTAACTGGTAAAAATTTCTGAAACCTAAGAACATACGGTTGGTATTTCATAAAATTTCTATTGTCACAAACCGTACGAGCATCAAAAGCTTCATATACGATACATAATGGAACTAATTGCAACCGTAACTAACCAAAACCCAGGATATGGAAACTTGATTTTTCACCTAAAACCCTAATTTTTGATATAAATTGAAATTAAAACGAACAAATTAAACTAAACCCTAAATGGGTTCCGCAAAACATACCTCATGTATGTCATTCCACCTAATTTCTCCGGCGGAGGGGTTTGGAGTTGAGATTTTTGTTCTTCACCTAATGGAACATTTGCTTGATTAGAATCGCTACAATCTTCGTCAACTTTCTTCTTATTCGTCATCTATAATGTAGACTTCAATCAACGATTATCAATTTTGCGAATCACCGATTAATCGAAGACGATGAATTTTCGGACTTTAATGGAGGTGGTGCTTACGGTTACAATGGAAGTGGAGAAGATGAAACAAAAAGAAAAACTGATTTTGATTCTTCTCATAATTAGGTTTATATGATGGAGGACAATTCAGTCTTTTCAATGAAAAAAGCAAGGGTAAATTAGACCATTTGAGGTGAAAAGGGTAATTTAGTCAAAATACACCCCCTATAGGACACCCCCTAACCAATAAGAGGGACATTGCTATCACACTTGCCGCCCCTTTACCATTTCATGCCGCCCCTTTACCAAGCTTGATTATGATACCAGTTGAAAGCAATTAGATACGCGAGTATTAATATATTTAATATATTTTTACCGCCTTATTTGTGATTGAACTCGCATATTTTCTAATTTCATTGATTTTATAAGCGGTATACCCAAAATCCAAGTTGCTGACAAAATTGCATGGAAGCACCAAACCGACCTCTCAGTTTAGCCATACAGGTTTGATTGGAAGTGGGTGCAAGAAGGATTATCTGAAATGCTATATTTCACACGTCCTTAGATATGGAATTAACCTTTAAGTTAACGGACTGGTGCGGAAAAATGAAAATAAATTGCTACAGGTGCAAATGAAGATGTATATTGCCACTCAACATGTTGATGGAAATTCTAAGCTAAAGGATACCGGTGCAAATGAAGATTCATGAGCAGGTGGAATAAAATATTCTCGGCTTATCTTTTGGGCATTTATAGTTTTAGTTAGAATCATTTTTTGGGGACCAGCCTTTTTTTTGGGGACCATTCTTTTATTTTGGGTAAGACATTAGAAGTAAATCTAGATCACCCCTTATCTAGATATTTATTATAATACCTAAGTTACCCTCCTGATTATTTTTGGGTAATAATTAGTTAGTGTTAATATTAGTTAGTGTAATGATTAGTGAAATGATTTATAAAGTTAGATTAAAAAATCAGATTTTTAAAAAAGAAGTAGAATTATTGGGAGAGTAAAGTTAGAGAAGATGAAGAAGAAAAACATGGAAAATAAATTTTTTTTTTGAGTTCACTAAGCTAGAGTATTCAAGTTATGATTCAATTGATGATAGCTCATCTGCTTCATCTCCTTCCTCTCCTAGAGTATTTGTCAATCTTCACAATGATCCGGAAATGAGTTATTTCTTAGATGTAATTGTATTCTTCCCCAAAACCAATCTCAAGATGAAAACGATGGATTTTACCAACCACAACCGGAGGAAGACTATTTGGGTACCCAGGTATGTTCTAAACTTAGATAATGTTGGTTGAATTGCTCCAAATTTTCAAAAAAATGTAAATTTTTGAAGTAGATTTGAGCTTGTTCGGTTACCTTATGTGAAGAACATGTAACGAACTCATCTGAAAGTGTAGTTTCGTTACTTTTTCCAAACACGCAGGTTACCGAACTCGTTGTTAATGGAGGTTTTTAGTAGTTCGGTTAACAGATATGTTACCGAACTTTGTTTATAGGATTTACAGAGTAATGTTCGGTTTGGCCGCAATGTTACCGAACTTTAGGGTCTATAAGTTCGGTTAGTTCGCAACCAATAGCTAACCGAACTTACGTAAAATAAGATTTGACTTAGTGTACAAAGTTCGGTTGGTTCGCAAACTTCATACCAACCAACTATCTAACCGAACTTACGTAAAATAAGATTTGACTTAGTGTACAAAGTTCGGTTGTTTCGCAAACTTGAACCCAACAACATAACTAACTGAACTTAACAAACAAAAGAAATCAAAAGTTTCAGAGTGATATTCGGTTACCTAGTTAAAAATGGAAGGTAACCAAACTTTTACTTCTTAATTGTTCGGTTACATGTCAAATTGCTTTACCAACCAAACGTAGAGTTCAGTTATCCCAATAAAATTATCATGTTACCGAACTTATTTGTGATTACAATTGATGTTGTTCCATTTCTTGTAGATTGAATGCCAACCTATACCAATGGATGATGAACCTTCTCCGGTTGGTATGTTGTTCGAAGATACATCCCATCACTATGCCAATGATTTGGTATTTGAAGAACCTATTGATGCGAAGAATTGGGCTAGAGAGCATGCCAAGAAAGCCATGTGCGTATTAGTTTTGAATGGAAAAGAAAGCAAAACTCGTTTTGAAATGGTTTGTGAGAGAAGTGGAGATCCGGATGTTAGTCACAAGAGGAAGGGTTATGCGTATAAAGGAAAGACGACGAGGAAGAACACAACGTGCTCAAAGAAAATTAAATGTCCGTTCAAGCTAGTATTTAGTAAGTGCAAAAACAAGAAGGGTTGGGTTCTATCTACACAAAATTGGTTAAAAAGACCAAAACCAACAATTCCTGGGTGAAAAAGACATGTAAAATTTGATATTGTTTAAATGGACGAGAATATAAAAATAGCCAGGATGTAAACAGTTTCATCCTACCCATTTTCAAATACTCTTATTTTTAATTTACATCAGGATGCATCTAGTTTCATCCTCACTCTTTTTTAAGTTTAAGCCAGGATGAATCCAGTTTCATTCTTGCTATTTTTGTGTGTCCATTTCACCCATACTAATTTTTACTCGTCCATTAGAACCATGTTTTAAAAATATTTGGACAAATGACCCATTTTCCGTCCTATCTATGGATAAGGTAGAAGGTCATCATAACCACCCTCGTCCGGAGGATCTTGAAGCACATTCAATGGCCGCAAGGCTCACTCCTCAACATATGGAGAAAATAGCTAAATTTAGGAGAATGGGTATTTCACCACTTAATATGCTTCGCTTACTAAAGGATGATAACAAGGATAACGTATCATCTTTGTCCACCATTTACAATGCAATCAAGACAATTAAAAGGAATGAATGGAAGGATAGAAAAGTGATGCAACAATTGTTTTTTTGCGCTCAAGAGAAAGGCTATGCGGTTCAAAAGAAGGTAGGTCCGGAAGATGAAATAACGCATCTCTTCATTGCGCATCCGAAGAGTGTTCAATTGGATCGATGCTTCCATCAAGTTCTTATAATGGAATGCACTTACAAGACTAACAAATACGAGATGCCATTGTTCAACATTGTTGGTCGTACCTCGACGAACTCACCGTTTACCGTTGCTTTTTGTTAACTAGAAGATTAGCAAGAACCAAGTTACACTTGGGCGCTACAACAATTGAAGGCCATATACCGAGATGATGATATCCCCGGGGTTATAGTGACGGACAATGAAGTTGCATTAATGAACGCAATAGAAAGAGTCTTACCATTGGCACATAATATGCTTTGTACGTTCCATATATGGTGTAATGTGATGAATATGTGCAAGCCTCAAATTTGTCCACCAAAGAGGAAAGTATTTGAAGAGATTAGTAAGCTACCGGAAGATGAACAAGCGGATGCAAAAGAGGAATTCGATAAACAATACATTATAAATCACGCTAAATGGGTTGCTTTCTCCAGTGAATGGGAGTCATTGACTTGGTATCTCACCGAAGAAGAGTATAATCTAAATCTTGCCGCATTTATCGAACATTGGTCTAGCCCCGAATATCCAAAGGATATTCTAACGTATGTGGTCAAGCAATGGTTGGAACCGCACAAAGAGCGCTTCATTTATGCATTTACCAACCACCATAAACACTTTGAGAATCAAGCGACAAGTTTGGTAGAATCGGCTCACCACTGGTTGAAGAAAAATCTTTTTGGATGTGTCGATAATTTTGTTATTGTGTTTAGCGCAATGGAGAATTACTTCAACCGCGAGATTGATAGAATTAAAGAGAAGTTTCAAAAAATCCGCATCATGAAGTACAAAAAGATTGTACAAAAAGATGGTAACATCAAGAAATTGGAGGACCTTCGGTTGTTCAAGGGACTCCATTATAATGTTTCACGTGCTTGCATTAAGAGGTTATGGTAGAGGTGAATTTGATTGACATATGGGGAACCAAGCCGGACGAGGTGTGTGTTTGCAACATGATGAAGTATATGGGACTCCCTTGTCGACATATGATAGTTAAGTATGAACATGGCATAATCCCTTTAAGCGATATAGATCCATATTGGAAACAATTAAGTTTTGTCCCTCCTCCAAAGGGCGATGTCGGAGAAGAATTTGGTGACAATGAAATGGGAAGAATCGTTATCGAGATGTACCGGAACATGAACAAACTCGAAAGGCAAATCTTTTGGGATGACATGCGGCCAATCGTTTATCCACACACTTCGGAGAATGTGCAAGAACCGAAAAAAGGCAAGGGCAAAGGTAGGCCAAGCACCAAGAAAAAAGAAGAAGAGAGAATATGAAAAGGTGTTGGCTAAGAGGAAAAGTGAAATGATCCCTTTTACTAGAGATCATTCGGGGCATGAGCATACCGCGGCAAAGTACCAAGAAGATTCTAAGAAAAGGGATAGGAATATTATGGAAAAGGGCGAAATAAGTGAACGGGATATGAAGAAAAAAGGACCGATGTTACACTCGCCACCAACCCCACCTACTCCATCGGAACCTATCCAACCAATTCAACGAGATGTGAAGCTTAAGGCTCCAATATGCCGCATCCCAGAAAGGAGACCAATTGATGATACACCACCTCTTGTTGATAAAAGCTACTTGGAAGAGCTACCTCCTTACATTAGAAAGTACGTCATATCCACTGACGACGTCCCTCCGGATGGTAATTGCATTTTCCACGTTGTCGTACAACAACTAGGGCCTTTCACTCAAGGTGCCAAGCTATATAATGATTGTCAAATCACTTATGTACGGCAAAGGTTGTTGATGAAGCTAAAGGAGAAACCGGAATTTTACAAAACAATGTTGTCCGATGGGGATGCTAGTCTCAATGTGCAGTTTGTTAGGTATCAAATCCGTCTCCACGGGGGTAATCCAATCACAATGGATCATTGGATGGGCATGCCGATATGTGGGCACTTAATCGCCGACGCATTCAATTGCGTGGTTCACTATTTCTCAAGAGGTTTTAGTTTCACATAGACTCTGAAAACAACCATATGTGTCGAGCCACTTAAACGTAGGAGAGTGGTGATTGCGTTGATTAACAACAACCATTTTATAGGCCTCCGGTTAGAAGACAATTGTCCATTGCCTCCGATATGCGGTAACTCTTATTGGCATGAATTTAACCCCGACACAATGTTGGGTTGGTGCATTATGTATGAGCATAACATGGAGATGTGGAAAGCTTTGAAGGATTCTGAAAAAATTATACACGAAGGTTCAATTTCCCTTGAGGATGATTAAATGTACCATTAATTAAACTAAGTATGCTTTGAACATCAACATAAGAATTAAAGATTGTGTTTTTTGGAATTTGGTCTTATTTTTGGGTTATGCTTTGAGCATCAAAATAAGAATTAAAGATTGTGTTTTTTGGAAATTCTTTTTTTTTTTTCGGTTAGGAACTTAGATTACAGGACATCGCCGAACAGTGAGACAACATGACTGAAGTTCGGTTAGGAAATGAAATTACAGGACACTGACAAACTATTACATTGCCAAAAAAAATTATATAACATTTAATATCCGAAACGCGTTATGAAAAAGTTCGGTTAGCAGAATTTCTCATGAATTTTCCCCCAATAACTTTGACTCATAATACCATTCATTCTTCGTTCTTCACCCCTCTTTGGATAGTATAGTATGTAGTTTCTGCAAAGAGAAAGATCTTCATCTAGAGTAAATTTAGGACTAGTAGCTGCCATTTTTAGAAGATTTTGAAACAAAATGTTAGCTCTGAGACACATATATATATACCACTGAGGTGTATAACGGCTATAAAAATAGTCGTTACTTGATATTTGTGTCATTCTAATTTCAAATTTAATTGTTCAGTTACATCAGAAAAATTATCGACATGAAAACTTTGTACATATAACCGAACTTGTTTATCCTTAAGTTCGGTTGGTTCAGTAAATCCAATGTAACTGAACTGTACAAACCAAAAAAATTAAGAAGTTACAGAGTTGTATTCGGTTACCTGGTAAAACATGGCAGGTAACCGAACTCATGTATTCGGTTTCCTGATAAATTTGTGTAGGTAACCGAACTTCAGCTGATTATCACTGATTTTGGAACTCCACGGTTCGGTTAGCATTTTCTGCAGGTAACCGAACTTTGTTGCATTTCAAAAAAATTCAGTCTTAACGGATCTATTCCCCCTGGTTTCCAAGCAAGTTAAAGCTTTGGAAACTTTAAGTTTGGTTACATGAATTTTTTGCTTATGCAACCGAACTTGGATGTCCCTAAGTTCGGTTTGTTCGCAAATTTTTAATATAACCGAACTCAGCAACAAAAAAAATTCAGAAGTTACAGAGTCTTATTCGGTTACCTAGTAAAATTTGTCATCCTCATTTCCTTGGATGTCCCTAGGTTTTTTATTAACTATTTCTACTTGCTCCTCTGATTCGTCATCTTCATTATCTCCTTCCTTATCTCCATCGTGCTCATCTTCTTCACCGTCATCATTGTCATCCTCATTTCCTTCTTCTTCTTCAGCTGGTTCCTCTTCTCCACCTTGATTATGTTCTTCATTGCTCATCTCTTCCACAATCTCTTCATTAACTTGTTGGATTACATTGTCAACATTATCTCTATTGACAGCATCTTGGATGACAACACCCGGTAATGACCCACCTCCATACTTAGCATTTTTGGTTCCACGCTTACCGGCACCATAATGTACTTTGCCTCGAGGCGTGGGAGTTCTCAGATATTCCAGTAAAGGTTGGTTTGATTTTTTGCCTCACCCACTAATCAAGAAAACAAAAGATATTAGCTTAACCGATAAATGATTCACTAAATCAGATGCAACATAAGGGTTCTCAGCGTAAGGTTTGGTTAGTAGCAAAAGTTCACGAAAAATAGGCTAACTCTAATTTTGTGTTACAAAGTATAGTTCGGTAACATAAGTTTTTTTACGAACAAAATGAACTCAACATTGGTCACTATTAGTGAAGAGTTCGGTTTGTCAAGGTTTTTTTGCGAACAAACCGAACTCCACATGTATGCAACTACTGAAGAGTTCGGTTTGTCAAGGTTTTTTGCAAAAAAAAAAACGAACATAGTTGGACAAGTTCGGTTAAATTGAAACTCAACATATTGGGCAAGATAGCATAGTTCGGTTACATTGTTTTTTTTTTTTTTTATTGTAATTTTGGTACAGTTCGGTTACTAAATAGTTTTAGAATTTTATGCGAACCAACCGAACAGAGAGGGCCTAGTTCGGTTATATCAAAACTCAACATAGCTGGAAAAATAACACAATTCGGTTACATTTGAAAAAAAAAATGTTGTAAAATTGGTTAAGTTCGGTTAGAAAAAAAAATTAGCCTTCTTTGCGAACCAACCAAACTGGCAGTTCGGTGACCTAGTTTTGAATCCTATAGAACCTAAGTGTTCTTCGTGTTCTTCCATACAGGAAGTTCGGTTAACAAACTAGGTTTTTTTTGAAACTCGTCCTAACCGAACAAGGCACCGTAACTTCCATTTGAACCCTATTTTGATGATTTCTATGCAATTAAGCGAATCAAATCAAATTAAAAGTAATGGGTTTGTTGGAAAATACCTGCGAATCAGTCCCATGGCAGAATCAGGATTCTGCTTGCGTCTTTTATACTCGATAATGCCTCTAACTTGCGGTTCCACTTCTTTATGAATCTCAAAATCACTTGGCTGATTTGCTAGATGTCCTAATGGGGTACTTGTTCCTGGGAGTCTTGTGGTTTTCTTTCGAAGAACCATTCTTATAGTCGATTGATTAATCGGTGATGAAAATTTTATGAATCGACGATTAATCGATGAAGACGATGTTGAAATGGGGAAGAAGAGAAGAACAAGAGGGAGAACAGTTTTCTCCTCAAAACAGTTTTTTTTCTTCGTGCGGCTAGGTTTAGGTTTTGTTTTAGATTAAGTTAGAGGCAGTTATTAGGTGATCTACATCCACGATTCTTCACTATGATTGTTGAGGTTACATTTGAATTACATTGAGAATCTCCATTAATGGATATTTTCTAGAGCTCTAGATCTAATTATTTGGGGAAGAAGATGATAAAGAAAATAAATTTCTCTTACAAAATATCTCTCTCCTCCTAAAAGTGTCCCCCTCCAAAATTATTCCTCCCTTTCTCTCTCCTGCTCTCCTCTTTATATAGGTGTTTACATAATGGATGACAGCTCACATACAGCTCATATTCTCGCGAGCCCTTTAATGATTTCGCAGGCTCTTGCTACCTTCTCTCGAGACATTCTCTCGAGTCTTGCTACCTTCTCTCGAGACACTCTCTCGAGCCTTGCTACCTTCTCTCGAGACACTCTCTCGAGCCTTGCTACCTTCTCTCGAGACACTCGCGAGTCTTGCTACCTTCTCTCGAGACACTCTCGAGTTAAGAAAATAATTGAATCTCGCACGCTAAGAGAATATGTTGTGCGATATTTGAATCCTACATCTTGCCTCTTTTTCCTTGAATATTGCTTGAAGAGCGATCTTTAAGGAAAAATCCGTTGTCGTAGTAATCTTTGATCTTTGTTGATGAAGGAACGAGCGAAAGAATATTTTTCTTGAAAAGTACGTACTTGCCTCTATTCTTTTGCGAAGTTCCGAAGCTTTGCGAAGTGAATAAGAAGTATTATCTCTTGAAGTATGCGAAGTATGAAGTATCCTTGAAGAAGTATAAGAAGTACTCAATCCTCGAAATATATAAGAAGTATGAAGTATCCTTTGAGAAGTATAAGAAGTACTTAATCCTCTAAATATAAGAAGTATTGTGAATCCATCATGCGAAACTCCCGCTCCATGTTCTTTGCCTCATGCTATGTCAGTAATGTAAATAAAAATTTAGATTAGTATTCCACATTTCTTTTATCAAAGATATTTATTTAATTTCAAGTTCAAATCATTTTTCTTTGTTTTGATTTCCTTTGTATAACTCATTTCATTTCATCCGATAAAACATCCTTCATGGAAATGATCCTAATAGGTACCCCCTTATATGACGCACTTTAGGTACATTGCCTCTTGCGAAATCATAGGGTAAATTCGCGAACTAGGTGTACGCCATAAAGGTTTGCCCGCTACTACTCTCCATGTTGGATATCATTCTCATTTGAAACAAAGCGAGTATTTAAGGGAAATATATAAATTGATCCTTGCGAGATATTGTTCTCGGTTTCTCTTGTAATTGTATAATCTTTGTAATTCTGCGATTGTATCGTGTTTTGTAAATCAAATCAAAAATCTTTTATTTTTGTAAGTAAAATGTTTAAGGAAAGTGGTACTTAGCTTTTGTGGTTTGTTGTTGTCAATCTCAAGGCAAAGAAAAGAAATGTGAAAAGTGAGACTTGAACCCATGACCGCTTCTTGGATTTTCTCGCAACATACCAATCATGTTTCTAACTCTCTCTCGCGAAATTCATTTGCGAGATAATCATCAACTTTCTTCTTTGCGAGATAAGCAAAGTCTCATAAGCGAAATTTCTCATAACAAAATAAGTGTGCGAGAGCAAGAATTGATCCTGCGACCTTCCGCTCACATTCATGCCTCCCGACCAACCGTGCTAGCCATGCCTCTCGCGAAGTGTTTCGCGAGATAATCACCTACTTTCTTCTTGCGAGATACCGTTGCGAAAAATCCATGCAAAAAATGGACGTTCAATGGGACTTGAACTCGCGACCATGAATTCATTAACCTCGCAGTGACCAACCTGTGCCGCCTCTTGTTTGCGAAAGAATGAAACAACCTTGCGAAATTATCCATTTTTTCCCTTCTTTGCGAAGCAAAAATTCTTTGCGAGGTGGGAGATTCGAACCCGCGACCTTAAGCTCCTCTTGTTCGCTCGTGACCAATTGTGCTACTCCTCCTGTGCGAAAGGATCGCAGAATGATAATACATGACTTATATTTACCCTTTGATATTCAAGGAAAAAGATGACAAAAATTCTTCACGAAGGGTAAGACTCGAACTCGCGACCTTATGTTTATACTCTTCGCCAAAAATGACCAATTGTGCTAGCTGCTGTTTGTGAAAGAAACACACAATACTATAACTTTATTCACTTCTTCGCTCTCTAAGTTCAAAAATATGTAAAAGGTGGGATTCGAACTCGCAACCCCAAGCTTATTCTCTTCGCGAATGACCATCCGGGCTACTTGCTTCGCTTGCGAAGGAAACACACAATGCTATAGCTTTATTCCATTTTTTCCTCTTGAAAGTTCAAAAATATTTGAAAAAATATGACTTGGCGAGATTTGATCTTGCGACATCAAGCTTCTTCGCTCCAACTCAAACCATCTGTGCGAGCTTCCTTTTGTGATAAAAATCACAGCGTTTTGTTCTTATCCTTTTCTTCGTTCTTCCTTAATATTTGAAAAAATATGACTGTGGCGAGATTTGATCTTGCGACATCAAGCTTCTTCGCTCCAACTCAAACCATCTGTGCGAGCTTCCTTTTGTGATAAAAATCACAGCGTTTTGTTCTTATCCTTTTCTTCGTTCTTCCTTAATTTCCTTCAACAATTTTCCTCTTTTCTTTTTCTCCTGAATATGAAATCTTCCATTAAAAAATTAGCTTTCTTCCTTGAATTTTATCACATCAAACCCTTTTTTTTATGTTCTTGAATTGTTGACGGTATTTTCTCCCTGAAAGTGTGATTTCTTCCATAAAACTTCCATTTTTGAACCTAAATTTTATAGATCTAAATAAAAAGTATGAACAAAGTAATTACTTTTCATGGAAATTTCTCTTAAAGTTTATAGATCCAATTGAATTCACCACCAACAAAGAGCCGTTTTTTCTAAACTTTCTTGAACCAACAAGATTAGGTCCCTGTTTCTAGCGCATATGTAGTAGCAGGAAATCCCACACTACACCCCTCACTATATTTTGTAGATTTAAATCATATTAATCACCTAAATTTTAAATATAAGTGCTAGAAATTTAAATAGACACATAAGATTTTTTACGTGGTTCGATCAATGTGATCTACATCCACGATTCTTCACTATGATTGTTGAGGTTACATTTGAATTACATTGAGAATCTCCATTAATGGATATTTTCTAGAGCTCTAGATCTAATAGGTAAGGGTTAATTTTAATTAGGGTAAGGGGCAAATTAGTAATCTCATGATTTTTAGGACATCCCTTAACATTGTAAGGTAGGGGGCCTTATAAAACAATGCCCCCCCAAGGCTGGTCCCCGAAAAAACGTTCTTTAGTTAGGATGTTCTGGAATTAGACATGGGCCGGAAAATGTATGTTTTACACCCTATACGTTAGGAACTCTTGTATACATGGAAAATTAGTCTAAGGCCCAATAAATATATTATTCTTAGTGTTAGGCCCATAACATTTCTCAGTTTCTATGACACCCTGAACTATTTGAGATTGCGAAAAATTTCCGCATAAATGGTTATGCATCATATTTTTCAGAGGTATAATTCTCAAGCAAACTACAATATAACATATCTAAAAAACCGTGCGTTGGAATTCTACAAATTTTATCTCGTTGGAAAGCTTTTAATCCACACAATGAGCCCAAAGAACAATATCACATTAACGTCTTTTTACGAAAAAAGTCGGAGGTGATTGTTCTTTTAGGCAATAATTCCGAAAACTGATTACATTTTTGTTATGCATCTACCACAAAAGATGCATAACACAATATGCAGACACCCAAAAGATGCATAACAAGTTATATGCAACCATATTTTGGTTTTCGCATCCACTAATTTAGTTATCCAACCACTAAAGCGATATGTATGCCTTAAAATAATATTCCAACATTAAAAAAAAACGCATAACGAATTATGCGGTTATTTTCTCTACTGCACAACATGTTATGCATCCATTTTTGTAGCTGCATAATAAGTTATGAAACCATTGTTTTGGTTGATTTTAGTGCTTACGAAATAAGCTGATGGATAATGCGTTATTTAGCTATATTGTCGGATGCATAAAAGATTATGCAGTATTTTTTTTTATTTCGGCGATAACTAAAAAGTTGTTGTATAATGCGTTATGCATAGGTGCATGACAAGTTATGCAGTCATTTTTTTGTTGTTGAATTCGGTTATAACAAAAAAGTCGATGCTTGACGCGTTATGCAACCATTTTCTCGATCTGCAAAACAAAAAAAAATTACATGAAGCAATATTACCTTATTAAATGTCCTGAAACAGTAGGAAGTACTAGTAATGGAGTTCAATACGGTGGTTACACGTGATGGGATTAGAAAAGAAGCAAAACATTAATTCCCAAAAAAAAAAAACGATGGTGGCTTTGGCTGAACATCATTCACGCATCTAAGTGAACTCTGCGATGCGACCATAAATATAGTGCTGATATCAGGTTCTCCCCTAGTCGTAAAACTCTACTAATTGTTGAATGATTTGGCCACATGATACAATTAAATTTCAAAGAGCTCGAAATGTACAAAGAATTAATCTAAACTTCATTAGACATTTTGTACTTCACTTTAGCTTACACTTGATCAAAAGAAACATATGATGAGTGACAAGTGAAAATGCGGGGTACCAAAATGCACCACCAACTTTTTCTTAGGCAATCTTTATGGACAAACTCAAATATAATTCCGAGTGTTCAACTTAATGAATCTCAATCAAGAAAGAATATTTAGAGTTATATGCCTATCTCTCAAATCAGAAACTTTACAGACACAAGTCCGTGAACCTGATTTCCGGGTGAGAGTACTTGGTGATTCCAAAGATCAATTCCAAGTATCAATCAAGACGTATCCAACAAACGAGGTCGGATGTATCTACTATGATTGATTAACACACAACCTGTGATATTTCAATTATAAAGATAAACAATATAATGCAGAAAAAAATAATACAAACACCAGAAGTTTTGTTAACGAGAAAACCACAACTACAGAAAAACCCCAGGACCTAGTCCAGATTGAATACCAAACTGTATTAAGCCGCTACAGACACTAGCCTACTACCAATTAACTTCGGGATGGAATGTAGTTGAGACCGAATTAAACCCTCCAGTAATTCAGTTACAGTCGCGCTCCATACGCCTCTTGAATCCCAGCAGGACTCTGCGCAATTGATTCCCTTAGCTGACGTCACACCAACTAAGAGTTGCTTCAACTCAATAAAAAGACTTTAAACCAATCTGTCTTCCACAGATAAGCCTATATGTGATTTCCTTTACGATCAAAAAGTTTGATCAAGGTGATAAAATTCGATAGCAATAGACAAAGTCTAGCTAACCTCAAAATCCGAACTTATGAAACCCGAAGTGCATCCTAGATTATTATTCACCTCACAAGCATAAAACTTGTGGAATCAACAAAGTCTGAGACGAAGAGAACTTTGATGATTACTATCTATCTTTTTAAAGTGAGCATATCAACTATAGAACAAGATCAGGATACTCGAGCTATCAAGATACACAATAGTTGGACCTGGATTCACGAATCCCAATGAAGTCTTTGTAGTCGTTAAACCTTTTAGGAAGATGACTATTCTAGTTACAACTAGGACACACCAAGAAAACTATTGTCGGGATTCAAAGATCATAATTGCTTGAAGTTCCCCTTTTATAGATATTCAAAGCATAAGTTGCTTTAGGTTTAAGCTAAGATAGCATTGGAACCAAGCAATCAATATCCACCTTAGATGAATCTTTGAATCTGATTTACATAAACAAGATATACTGAAAAAGCGGGGGTCTAACAACCACACCCAATATTTCGCTTAGCAATCTGTATGGACAAACTCCAATATACTTTCTCGAGAATCAACTAGACAGTCAGGCTCAATCTAGATAAAAGTATATCAATGAGTTTATATCTCAATCTCTCAATTTGATCTTTACTCAAGCAAATAGAAATCTGCGAGTCTTTATCAAAGAGAGATAACTTGGATGGTACCAAAGACCAATATCCAAGTGTCAATCAATTTAAATCAACAACCCAAAAGGTCGGATATTCTAATTGATTGAACAACGCACAACCTGTGATATTTCAATTATATAAACAAATATAATGCGGAATAGAAATAACACCGACACCAGAATTTTATTAACGAGGAAACCGCAAATGCAGAAAAACCTCGGGACCTAGTCCAGATTGAACACACACTGTATTAAGCCGCTACAGACTCTAGCCTACTCCAAATTAACTTCGGTCTGGACTGTAGTTGAACCCCAATCAATCTCACACTGATCCAAGGTACAGTTATGGCCCTACGCCTCTAATCCCAAAGCAGATGCTACGTACTTGATTCCCTTAGCTGATCTCACCCATAACTAAGAGTTGATACGACCCAAAGTCGAAGACTTTAATAAACAAATATGTATCACACAGAAAAGTCTACAGAATAGATAAATCCGTCTCCCACGAATAAACCTATGAGTTTTGTTCTGTCTTTTGATAAATCAAGGTGGACATGAACTAATCAATAACCAGGACTTATATTCCTGAAGAACAGCCTAGTATTATTGATCACCTCACAATAATCTTAATCGACGCAGCGAAAAAAGATATTGCGGAATCACAAACGATGAGACGAAGTGTTTGTGATTTCTTTTCTATCTTGCCTATCGGAGATATAAATCTCAAGCCAATTATTTCAATTGTACTCGCATTTATAGAAACAAACAAGATCAGATCACACAACAACAAGAAAAGTAGTATCGGTCTGGCTTCACAATCCCAATGAAGTCTTTAAGTCGTTAACCTGGTTTTAGAAGAAGAAAACCCAAGGTTAAAGGAGAATCGACTCTAGCTTAGCAAACTAGTATCACACGTAAGGTGTGGGGATTAGGTTTCCCAGTTGCTAGAGTTCTCCCTTATATAGTCTTTCAAATCAAGGTTTGCAATCGATGTTAGCTTGGTAACAAAGCATTTAATATTCACCGTTAGATGAAAACCTGATTAGATTCAAGCTAATATTTCTCAACCATTGGATCGAAACCTTAGCTTGTTACACACAAATGAAATGTTCAATTTTGGGTTTATGAACCGTACTCAAACATTAACATTTGTTGGTTCAACAATAGTCAACCAAATGGTTAGCCATATGATCACTCTCATATCAACCATATTCTTCTTCACCATAACTAGTTCAAATGACTCAAATGAACTAGTTAGAGAGTTGTTCAATTGCTTAGATCTTATGTAACTACACAAGACACAATTGAAGCAAAAACGGTTTGATTCACTCGAATCGGTTCATGAACTTTATAGCCACGGTTTGCAAAACCATTCCTTAGTTTATATAAACATTAGTTCAAGAACAACCGGTTTTAGATATAACCTACTCGAGTTCGCGGACTGGGTTCGCGGACTTAAGCTCATGGAAGGAGTACACAAACTCCAACAAAAATTCTCGGGTGAGAACTTCCGCCAGTTCGCGGACTTGGCTCACGCCACTTCCATTTCTCTTGATCAACAAAGTTCGCAAACTTTGGTTCAAGGAATAAGGACTTATACATATATGTGTTTCCACAACAATGCTTATATCCTACCAATGGTTATGTAATCTAAACTCTCATTTCAATCATTGAAACATTCTCGAGAGAACGTTATATAGCCGTTATTCACGTTCACCATTTTTCGTCAGAGCAATTTCCAAAGTGATTGAAACATAACATGACTTTCGTCACTAGGTAAAGATGAATTCGGTTAAAGCGAAAGCTTACCAACACATATTTCGAGAAATAGATAGGCGAGTTAAACTCGGCTCGAAATAGCAAATGTGTATAATGAAAGTCTATACGTCTAAACGACTTTTGTCTCAAGAGTAGGAGATAGAGTAAATAGACTTTTGAGTGACAGATAAGTTCAAGTCTCCACATACCTTTTAGTCGATGAAGTTCCACCAGTTCCTTAAGTAGTCCTTCGTCTTGTATCATGATTGCCATGGAGTCTAGAGCTCAACTACACTTTCTATCCTAGTCTGAGACTGTAGGATCAGAATATCGCGACATCAATACTTCGCGAGATCAATAAACGACAGAATTGTGAAAGCGTCGCAGACGAGTAATATAAATGACGCAATGGACGACGATAACCAGAACACGAGAAAGGTGTGAAGATCTAGCGAGATCTAGGAGAACTGCGAGAGTATGTATTTGTACACTTGCGATATTTCGCAAGTCATTCCCGAAAATAAAGGATAGTTTAGCTGTCATCCACTATGTACTACCCTATATAAAGAGTTGAACAAGTCTGTTGAGAGGGATCTTTTTCGGTGTGTTAGGCAAGTCATTAGGAGAGAGAAAGTTTGTAGTGATTGTAATTTCTTTAGCTCTTTTCCATTCTATCTTGTAAACATTCAAGGAATTAATCAATAAAAATCATAATTGTTCATCTTCAAATGTCTTAGTTGTGTGGATTCTTGTGAGGGGTGTAGTGTAGGATTTCCTGCAACTACATATTGGCGCTAGAAACAGGGAGATTGAAGATAAGAGATTGGATATTGTCACTAAAATTGTTCAAATCAAGAGTATGATGGATAAATTGGAGAAAACCAGAATCAAAGAGGGTAATGGAGAATTGGAATGTAGTATGATTACAAAAACAATGGTTAATGAATTTCATGAAAGTATCAGAGGGAGAATACACAAAAGAGATTTTGAAGGAAAGAAAATTATAACAGCAGAGAAAGTGTCACCCTTGAAAGAATGGGAAAAACAGAAGATTATGTTCACAGCAACGGAGATATCAGGAGAGAATTTAAATCACACATCTGCACTAGTGATTACGGTAAGTGCAAGCAAAGAAGAAGGAAAATTAACAAAAACAGTGGAAGAATGGGCAATAAATAGAACTTTGGTGGACACAGGGAGTTCAGTGAATATAATCTTTTATCATGCTTATAAAAAATTGGAATACAAAGTTGAAGAAATGACTTCCGCAACATATCATATCTATGGTTTTGGCAAATCCATAACAAAACCTAAAGGGGAAATAAAGATACGAATTTTGTTGGGAGAAATTGAAACACATGTGACGTTATGTGTAGTGGATATGGAATCACCATATAACATGCTGTTGGGAAGACCATGGATACATGCAATAAAAGCTGTAGCATCAACATTTCATCAATGTGTCAAATTTCCTATACCAAGTGGAATTGGCGAAATCATAGGAGATACCGATAAAGGAAGGATATATCATCAAATCGAAGTAAAACATTATGAAGAACAGGTGAAGAGGCGAAAAGATCGCAAGAAGATGACAAAAGCAGCGAAAAAGGAAGAAGAATTTAGAACTTACATGATAAGAGCAGAAGAAGGAAGAGGAATATATGGTGAAGAGAATGAACTTGCGAAGGAAGTAAAAGGACCAACGCCCATGGGAGAACCGAAGGCTAGTTACACCGCGCGAGAACCAACAAAGGAAGTGAATATTGAACCAAGAAGAACCCAAGATGTTAAAAATTGGGACTAAAATGGAGGCAGATGAGGAAAGAAAGACTATTGATTTGTTGCGAGATTATAAAGACATTTTCGCGTGGGATATGGATGAGATGCCGGGAATAGATCCATCTGTAGCGTGCCATAAATTAGAGATTGATAAAAGTGCAAGACCATTCAAGCAGAGAATTAGAAAAATTGCAACAGCATGTCATCCTCAAATAGAAGAAGAGTTACAGAAGATGCTTGACGCCGGAATTATTAGACAAGCAAAATATCCCGAATGGATAGCGAATATGGTCGTAGTCCCAAAGAAGAAAAAAGGGATAAGAATTTGCATAGATTTTACCGATCTAAACAAAGCTTGTCCAAAAGATAGTTTTCCTTTGCCGATATTCCGCAAATGGTTGAGTCAAGAGCAGAAATGAAAGGATATCCTCTCTTGATTGATACAAGGGATACAATCAAATTCCTCTCATTGAAGAAGACCAAGAGCATACCGCCTTTTTCGCTCCAAGAGGATTATACTTGTTACACAAAAATGCCATTTGGTCCATGAAATGTTTGGAGCAACATACCAAAGGATGGTAGAAAAAGTGTTCGAAAAATGGATACATAAAACACTAGAGGTATACGTGGATGACATGTTAATAAAAAGTAAAGAAGCAAAAGATCATGTACGGGATTTGAAGGAAATTTTTGAACAAATGAGACATTTTAACATCAAAGTAAATCCGGAAAAATGTACCTTTGGGGTGGCATCTGGGAAATTTTTAGGATACATTGTGTCAAAAGAAGGAATACAAGTCGATCCAGAGAAAGTACAAGCAATTCGCGATATGCCGACACCAGCAACAGTGAAAGATGTGCAAAAGTTAAATGGACTATTAGCTTCGCTAGGAAGATTCATCTCGCGATCATCTGATAAATGCAAGCATTTTTTCAACATACTTAAAAAGGGAGCGAAATTTAGATGGACATATGAATGTGAAAAGGAGTTACAAGGAATAAAAGAACATTTAATGGATATATCAATCTTACAAAAAGCAGAGCCAGGGGAAGAATTACTAATTTACCTTGCGACAACCTCGCATGCACTAAGCGCAGTATTATTGCGAATGGACGCAGGAGTGAAAAAGCCAATCTATTACATCAGATAAAACATTCAATGCCACGGAGAAAAATTATTCAAAAATTGAAAAATTAATTTTGGCATTAGTTTATGCAACATTTAAACTTCGCATCTACTTCGAAGCACACACGGTTAAGGTAATGACAAAGGTACCAATTGAGTCAGTAATGAAAAATTCAAAAAGGTCAGGAAGGGTTGAAAGATGGAATGCTCAAGTAAGTCATTGCAAACTCAAATATGAAATACTTGTCCTCACCCAAATCACAAGTTGTTGCGACTTTTTAGCAGAATTTCCATTGGAAGAGGATGAAGCAGTGGAAGAAATGATGGATATAGAAGAAGAACATGGAAATCCAAGGGATTTATTAACTGAGCCAAACATATGGGAAATATTGGTAGATGGATCGTCAAATGGAGAAGGTAACGGAATTGGGATCATTGTAATTTCACCAGAAGGCAATAAAATGGCTTTTTCTTTCAGATTGGAATTTGCATCTACCAACAATGAAACAGAATATGAAGCTATTGTACATGCTTTGCAATTCGCAATAGAAATGAAGTTGGAGAATGTGAGGGTCACCAGTGATTCCCATTTAGCTATTCGCCGATAAAAGAAGAATATACTACAAATGAACCATCCTTAAAAAAGTACAAAAAACTTGTTGAAGAATTGTCTATGAAGATACCAAAAATAAAATGGAGACACATATTAAGAAGAGACAATAGACTCGCGGATGCTTTTGCTTTTATATCAAGTATGATGACAGATCCAACTCACGAGATGCATAAAAATACGTACTCTCCTATCACCGTCAATCAACAAAAGGAAGAGGAAGAAGCGTATAATGCTTGTAGAAGATGGAACACAAAGACCCTATTGCGAAGATTGGAGAACAGAACTTCATGCTTATCTAATGAAAGGAGAAACACCAAGAAATAGATTAGAGATGCACAAATTAAAAAGCCGTGCAACAAATTATGAATTAAGAGATGGGGTATTATACCGAAGATCCTTTAATGGACCCTCGCTTAGATGTTTAACACGAAAGGAAGGAGAAGCAGTGTTAAAAATGTTGCATAGTGGGGATGCTGGCAATCATAGTGGCGGAAGGTCTTTAGCACATAAAGCGAAAATGCAAGGCTATTATTGGCCATATATGCATGAAGATGCGAAACAAGTATCAAGACGTTGCGAAGATTGTCAAAGGCATGGAAAGAAAATACATGCACCAGGAGCACCATTAACCTCTTCAACAAGTGTATGGCCTTTTGGAAAGTGGGGTTTAGATATTGTAGGACCATTTTTACCAGGTACAGGGCAGAGGAGATATATGATTGTCGCTACAGATTATTTCACAAAGTGGGAAGAAGTAAAAGTAGTACAACACATTCGCGATAAAGATATTTTTACCTTCATATTCGAAAACATAATATGCAGATTTGGAATTCCAAAGACAATTGGTATCTGACAATGGGAAACAGTTTGAGGGACAAAATATAGAATTGCTGCTTAATGCATTTCAAATAAAATGTGGGAAATCAACTCCTTTATACTCGCAAGCCAATGGACAGGCAGAAGCAACAAATAAAACAATCGCTGATATATTGAAGAAGAAATTAGAAGGACATAATAAGGCATGGTGTGAACAAGTGCATAATGCAGTATGGGCTTACAATACAACAAGGCGAGAAGCTACGGGAATGTCACCATTTTGTCTAACATATGGAGTTGAAGCTGTACTTCCGACAGAAGTTATTATTCCAACAACAAAGAGAGAAGCTTGGGAAAAAAAATCTTAGTGCGGGTAATATTTTGGTTAAATTAGATGAATTAGAGGAAAAGAGAGAAAGAGCACTATAGCATATGGAGAATTACCAGCGAAGATTAGCCAGAGAATATAACAAACGTGTCAAGACACGCGAATTTCAACCAGGTGATATGGTATTGAGAGAAACACCAATATATCAGCGAGAAAGTGGTGGTAAGTTGGCGAAAAAGTGGGATGGACCTTATATCATCAAGGAGATAGTTGGAACAGGGGCATATAGATTAATGGATCCTGAGGGCAAAGATGTGGGCCAAAGATTGGATAGACCATGGAATAGATTATATCTCAAGAAGTATTACCCATAGAAGATGGACGGGAAAGAATAGGTTGCGAAATATTGAATGGATGAAATGAAATGAATTCATATGAAAAGATCTTGCGAAAGAATAGAATGTTATCTCGCAAATAAAATGAAATAGTCAAAAATGAATGGATGAAATGAAATGAATTCATAAGACCTGAAAAGATATTTTGGTTAATTAGTCCATTGAAAGATGCATAATTGAGAATGTTTATTGATTGATTTCATGAGTTATCTGAAGATGGAATTACACTTAGCAAGTAAAACACTCTTAAACTTTCTCTCTCTAATGACTTGCGCAACAAAATTGACCCTTTATAAAATATAAAAAAGAATGTGCGAATATCAATCTCGCGACACTTCTTTGCCCTCGCCCGTTCCATAAAATGACAAGAGATATTGCGATATTCAAAATGAAGTAGTCTTTGATCTTTGTTGATGAAGGAACGAAGAAAGAATATTGGTACGTACTTGCCTCTATTCTTTGCGAACCTTTGATATATATGGCGTCTCTTATCTCTCTGCGACACAATGTTGTTGCCTATCTTGTTTTGTACGCCTTCTCTTGACACGAATTTTTCTTGACCGTATTTCATTAAATGACCTATCTTTTCCCAGTTTTCTTTTTCCCTCCTTTTCATTCTTTAGTTTCTCTCTGGAAACTCTCTCCTTCCGTAAAAGACCTAAAGATCTCCGATCTTTCATTCATTCCCATAAGATGGCTTCCATCGGTGGATACAAAACTCCTTTTGAAGAAGTTCAACGTAGTTGCTCGAGAAGGGTTTTACTCATCAACCATTCCCGATCAAGAACCCTCATCCATTCTTTCTCAAATCTTTTCTCGAATCAATGTAATGATCGTTATAGTCTCGCTACCGCTCTCGCGGGACTCCTATTCCCTTGTATGATCCTGACCTTTATTTTACGAGTGAAAAATTCGCTCCCTAGCTTCTCTTTGCGGGACTCTGTAAACGTGTGCAATGCCACTCGGAGGGCAATGATTCTTTCAATGGAGTCTCTAGAACTATGTCTCCGACTTCTTAAATGCGCTTGGATCCTTGGTATGTATATAATCATATCTCCCCATTGGCTTTATATTGTTGTATATGTATTAACGGATTTTCTATCTTCTTTCATAGGTTGGAAGATCTTCTTTTATAGTTGCCTCGGATCTTGAGAGAAGACGCAACAATCTTGAGAAGAAGAATTCGCAATTGAGTAAGAAGATTCGAGAATTGGAGACAAGGCTGCGTTATCTCGCGATAAAGACGAGACGATTCAAAAGTTAAATACCGAACTTGTCTCTCAAAGAGAGGGTATCCACCCTTTGCTAATCGAAGAACTTTATGGTATAATATTTGCCTTATTTTATTATTTTTATTTCATTGGTCGTGTATTGCCACCTAACTTATCACTTTCGCGGACGTATATAATCTCTCCGATGAAGCTATTCTTCTCCATACATTTCTGAACATGGATAATAATCTTCTTCAGCTCATCTCAACACTTCTTTAAGTAGTTCTTCGAACAAAATTAACTCTCTTTCATTAGATGAACTTCAAACCAAATATCGTCTTTTAGAGATTGAACATAGATCTGGTTTAAGTGCAGCCAACCAATTTAAACAAATGTTTCTTGAGTCTCGTAAAGAAATCAAAATTTTGAGGAAGAAAATTAGTGATCACATAGATGACAAAGACCGCATTGCTAACAATGGTGCTCAAGCATTAGCAACATTTCAAAAATCTCTTCTTGAGCTACAAATTGAGCGAGATGAATTGCTTCGCCGAAATTCCTTACTTAGGGAGCGAGAAGATCAATTCGCTCCTTGTTATAAATAATGATGATGAATTCGCCAAAGAATAGGTTGCGAAATATTGAATGGATGAAATGAAATGAATTCATATGAAAAGATCTTGCACCGAACTTCCTGTCGATTAAGATTCGGTTGATCGCCCAAAGAAGCTGAATCTCTAGTTTCACAACCAACGGGCTATCATGTGTTTCTCTTCCTTTTGGCACTTCATCCGCAGAAAGAAATAGTCTTCAATTGCCCACTTGTTCTTAACTGCGAAATTCTTGGCTTTTGTTCCTACTTCTATCACAAATGTTTCCTTTCCCTTCGCCGACACCGTTCGTGCATCTCTCTGGTGGTGGTGGTAATGTCGACCTGTTTCTTCCCCCTTAGAAAGTGATTGACTTCCCCCGATCAATCATTAATTGATTGCAAAATTGCATAAAATAAAAGAATGTGCGAATATCTCGCAAATAAAATGACAAGAGATAGTCAAAAATGAATGATTTATACGAATGGGACGAACCTTTATGGCCTACACCCTAGTTCGCGAATGATATTTCGTAAGAGGCAAATGTAAGACCTAAAGCGTCATATAAGGGGTATCTCTTGACATGGCTCAAAGATGGAAAAGAATCTTACACCGCCCCCGGAACCCGAGTCATGGAAATTTGGGGTCACTTGCGCAACAATTCCAAAAGATCTCTCCTAAAGCCCATCCGGGAAATACCTTGGATTTCCAACTATATATATAAGGTTATACTGCTGGTTGGACGACCGAGGGTCTCTTCCAAGGAGTCGACATGGCTGTATGACCAAGGCGCCGAGGTA
The DNA here is from genome assembly GCA_023531295.1 of Papaver armeniacum. NCBI lineage: Eukaryota > Viridiplantae > Streptophyta > Magnoliopsida > Ranunculales > Papaveraceae > Papaver > Papaver armeniacum. Next base: position 493,054 of record JAJJWW010009309.1, on the reverse strand, counting down.
CACGGTTGAGCCAAGATTGCCTGGGGCATTTGAAGTGTCTCGGCCATTCTTGGCAAGTCTTGGCACATGCTGCACTCGGCCCGAAGAAAACTCCACTTAGGGTGCAGTCTCGTAACCATAAACCCTATAGGTATAAGGGATAAGAGGCTGCGAAAACAACTGGTTGTTGTCAAGACCGGATGGGAGGAGCTAGTCTTGTATGGCCGATGTACGCCTCCTTGAAGGGGCAACCAGGGAGATGATAAGGGCGGCACCCTCCATTAGGGAGCTGATAAGTGTCTTAAGATGCAAATGTCATGAGGCTTTATTTTCGCAAGAAAATTTAGGCTTGTCATATTTGTGCGATGATCCTGAAGAGGCAATAATACTAACGCGAGGTTAAGACGAGATCAATGGGTCTTTACATGAAAGTGTAAAGACGTCCTGCGATTTCGTCGCAAGACGGCAATGTCATGGGGCTTTAAGTTCGCAAGAATTTTTAGGCCTGTCATATTGTCGCAAGAAAAACATCCTGCAGAGGCAAAAATACTAAAGAAATGATAAGACAAGATCAATGGGTCATTACATGAAAATGTAAAGACGTCCTGCGATTTTGTCGCAAGACGGTAATGTCATGGGACTCTATGTTCGTAAGAATATTTAGGCCTGTCACATTGACGCAAAAATGAGGAGTGGAAAAATAAGACCTTTAACTAGGAAGGCAAAATAAGACCACACAAGAGCAATGATAAGGCAAGATCAATGGGTCATTACATGAAAATGTAAAGACGTCCTGCGATCTTGTCGCAATGATGAATTTCAACATAAATGAAGATAATGGAAAATAAAATAGTAATTATTAAATATCAAAAATTATACTTGTTGCAAGAAAGAGTAATTATAAGCAAAAGAACACATCTAAAAGATGTTTGAAGTACGTAAAGAAATAACAGTACAAGAAGAAAAATTACAAGAGAAAGACAATTCTCAAATATCAGTTTTTTTCTCCGTAGGGAGATATCTTTGGATTTTCTTCAAAGAACTTTATCCATATTTTCTCCAGTTATTATATTTCCACCGATTCTCCTTCACCCGATCATTGTTGACAAATTTTTACTAGGAGAGATTGTCTCTTCATTTGCGAACTCTTCACCACTATTGTAGTCATAATCGCTGTCAGGAGGGTTAGGAACTTCATCATCGCTTATTTCTAGAGGTTCGACAGATATAGGATCAAGAGATTTAGATAGTAAAACATCATTCACAAGAACTTCGGCTTTAAGATGAAATTGACGAAGGAGTGCTTTCTGATAATTTCTACTCTCTATATCTTTACAAATGTCGACATATAATCGAATCTTCTTTTCTTGCACGATCGCGAGAGCGAGCAAGGGAAGCAGCGAGTATTCCATTTTCTTTGCGAATTTTTGAATAGTCAGATTTTAGAGTTGTAATAGAGGAATGAAGATTTTTCTCAGAATCTGCAAAAGAAAAGAACATAGGAAATCATTCGGATTTTTGGAATTCGAAAGGAAAATATCACAAAATAATAAATAAATGGATTAAGGTAGTCAAATAATATGACTACCTTCCTTTTGCGAAGTAAGATATTGGATTAAAGTCGAACAACTATTCTCCAAGTGATCCATGGCATTGTCAAAATTATCTCCAATTAAGCCTTTCAGTCGAGATCGCAAGATTTTTTCGTTAGAATCAAGTAAGGCATTTTCTTTCGCAAGGGATGAATTGGACTCTTCTAACTTGGAACATTGATCCTTGAATTGGTTTGCCTTTACACTTAAGATTATTCTACCCTGGATAAGTTTATCCTTCTCGGTGAGAACTTCTTCGAGTTGATTTCTCAAATAACAAAGAGATCGTTCTTGTTCTTTACATTTTTTTGACAAACATCAGACTGTTGCGAGTAAATAGCCACCTTGTTTAACATAGTTCGCTTCTCTTGAGAAAGAATTCCATTCTCATCTGATAAAGTTTCCAACTCCAAATTAGCTTTAGTCAAAGAGTAAGAGAGGCGAGATAATTCATTACTTAATGAGCCTTGTTCCTGAACTAAGTCATCATTTTCTTTAGAAAGATTATCTATTTGATCAACAGAATATGTATGAAGATTATCTAATTGGTTATATTGCTCCATCCAAGCATCTCTATCCATTCGAGCTTCTTCCACAGTAGATTCCAACTGATATATCTCCATTTTTCGCTTCTAGTTTAAAGATTGATGGCGAACAAGGGCTTGAGGTTCAATAAAAATATATATATATATATATATAGAGAGAGAGGAAAGATTGTACCTTTCAATTCTTCGTTCTTCTTGCGAATATTATCACGATCCAGCGAAATTTTTTGAAGTTTTTGATTCTCAAGTTGGAGAATATTACACTTTGCAGTCATAGCTTGGAGATCATTCTTCAAAATACTAATTTCTTGCTCCAAAGATGTTTGCGAAATTCTATCGGAGCCAAGGTATTTGCTCAAAACCTCGCAGACATTAGATTTGATAGGATCAATAGAAGTCTTCTTGGCATCGTTCACAATATCTGATAGAACTTTGAAGGCCACGTCTATTCCTTCAAAATTTTCCTTAGTAAGAGGGATTTGCTCAGATAAGGAAGTAACGACAATAGAAGAAGGAAGAGATGAGTCATTTTTTGTTAAAGGAATATCATGAGAAGACGAAGTCTCATGAAGATCAATGACTGGGGAAATGGTAGAGGCATTGACAACAGGAGAAGAAATGGGTTCATTCGCAATGGGAATGTTGTGAGGAATTTGATCTATAAAAAATTCAGGCATAGGAGAAAGATCATCAACAATATTTTCGCAGGAAGAAACAGTAGGTTTATCTTGCGAAGATTTCGCAGGAGGAGTTATAAGTTTGAATGTAGGAAAGGAAACAGCAGGTGCAACAGGTTTAGAACGGCGAGGTTTCTTGGGGGACCTATCAACATTTTTATCATCCTGCGAATTACAAGTTAAATAAGAAACAGAGGCAACAATATTGTTATTAAAAGAGTAAATGTTTCTTAAATACCTTGCTATTCGCAGGCTTTCTTTTAGTGACAAGTGTTTTTCGGTTGCGAACCCATGGAGATATTAGGGTTCACAATGGTGAACTTGGTGTTAGATTTGTTCTTGCTAAAACAAAAACAGCAGGGGAATCATTAAAAGAAGAACAATATCAAAGCAAAACAACTTCAATAAGAGAGATCAATCATAAAGTGATCAAATTCAGCAAAATTAACAAACCTTGATGGCTCCATAGAAATAGTAGCAGAAGAATAATAACAGAAAAACAATGATGAAGATGACGATGAAGAAAAACAGCAGTGAAAAGTTGCAGACGATGAAGAAGATGAAATGAAAGAAAAGAAATATTTTCATAAGGAATTCCCCTTTAAATAGATAAGAAAAGAGTAACCGGATAACATTAAATGTGCCGGTAAAAAAGGAAAACTTCAGACACGTGTAAACAGTCATCCTTAATCCACATAATCTTGTCGGCAAAAATTGATGAAAAACAAACGATTGCGGCAGCTCAAAATACTGGTTCTCATGACATTCTCTTCTTCGCAGAGAAGACATGAGAAGAGGCAAGATGTAGGATCAGAATATCGCGACATCAATACTTCGTGAGATCAATAAACGACAGAATTGCGAAAGCGTCGCAGACGAGTAATATAAATAACGCAATGGACGACGATAACCAGAACACGAGAAAGGTGTGAAGATCTAGCGAGATCTAGGAGAACTGCGAGAGTATGTATTTGTACACTTGCGATATTTCGCAAGTCATTCCCGAAAATAAAGGATAGTCTAGCTGTCATCCACTATGTACTACCCTATATAAAGAGTTGAACCAGTCTGTTGAGAGGGATCTTTTTCGGTGTGTTAGGCAAGTCATTAGGAGAGATAAAGTTTGTAGTGATTGTAATTTCTTTAGCTCTTTTCCATTCTATCTTGTAAACATTCAAGGAATTAATCAATAAAAATCATAATTGTTCATCTTCAAATGTCTTAGTTGTGTGGATTCTTGTGAGGGGTGTAGTGTAGGATTTCCTGCAACTACAGAGACCTTTAGCTAAAATAGGCTAGAAATGAAGACTTATAGTTTTGATCACTAACATTTACAAACATGCTTGAGATAGCAACGCATGCGAGTTCGATCGAGTAATGCTCTAACAATCTCCCCCTTTGTCAATTTTAGTGACAAAACTATTAATACATATGGAATACAAAAAATAAATAAATTAACTTTTGTAGCTCCTATTCCACATGTCTAATCTTCAACATTACTCGAAATCTTCGTCACTTCCAAGTACTCCAATGATCCCAAAGTTTGTAAGTTTAGCATCATCGTTGTTGAAAATACATAGCTATAACAACAAGAAAACAAGAGTTCTCAATCATTGTTATACAGTGTCATAGTATCATTACACAGCGTCAAAGTCCAATTGTATCACAACTTCAACAACAATACTATGGTGATAAGTATCACTCCCCCTTAGTCAATACTCCATCTCACATGGAAACCACTCCACCTTACATAATGATCCTAAAATCATATGTATTTGTAGTGTGAACTACATATTAATTCTCCCCCTTTTTGTCAAAGGTACAAGAAAGGGATCCTAATGAAAATTCTGAAAGAGACATTTCATGACCAAAAGAAAGAAACACATATCATCTTATTTAGATGCAATCATAAAGCCGAAGCTAAATGCATTCATCAAGGAGTTTAAAGATACAAGATAACCCCTATAATATACCACAGCCGCACTCCCCACAAAGATATGGCAATTAAGCGCAAGTTCAAAAAGAACTCTCCCCCATAATATGTCATTCCCGAAAGAACAACAAGAGCGGCCTTAATTTCGAAAGAAAATAAGGATTTCTTTGGACATAACAAATCACATACAAGTATGAATTTGAATCCAAAATACTCAATTAAATTAACCACAAGAGAACCGATGATTAATTTAATCGAAATACACAACCAAACTAATCAGAAAAAGTAATTAACTTAATTAGCCATACTCACATAAGAGAATCTATGGAGCAATGACTAAGTTAATCATGAAAATAATCAACCCAGTCAAAAACGCTCAGACATAAGAAAACTTACGGAGTCATAACTAAATAACCAAACAAGATGATTAATTTAGTCCAATATGCTCGACATAAAGTACCTTATGGAACAACAACAAAGCTAACCATGAAAATTAATCAACTTGGTTGTTTAATGCTCAACATAAGACACATTATGGAGCCTCACAGTAACACACAAAAAATATGGATCAGAGTAGATCAATAACTGCGGAATACACAAGGATTCAATCTATTTTCTATCACAATTTGCACCATGACATACAATAGACATAATCCTTGAAAAACAAAAGATTTTAACCTATCTTCCATCAATAATTGACAATATAGGCTTAACTTTTGTATTTGTCAAAAATACATTCATTCCTTTATCAATATAAGAATATCGACTTACGAAAGACTTTACTTTTGACAAGATATGGGACAATCATAGTTCACGGACGCAAACACACATATCCCATAAACAATTGCAATATATAAAACCATAAAGATTAATACTGCAAAAATCATCTTCCAAACAAGTTTAGAATTTAAACCAATAAATCTAAAACATGAAGATGAAAACGTTGGACATAGCTATGTGTAATCACAATAATGGCTATTCCAAACTCTAGTTATTCTTCTAAACAAAAAACAAAAAAATAGAAGATTTACTAGGTAAAGCTCCTATAAAGCATTTCACTTACTTTCAGTACTCTTCTCAAACTCTCTGTATTCATCAAGCTCTTCTTCAATCAAATCAATCCTCTATTCCAGATGATCCATCTTTTCTTCGAGTTTCTTGGAAGAAGCTTCAAGTTCACCTTTTAGGGCACAAACTTGTTCTAAGATGAGATTCATGGTTAAAGAGAGCTTATCAAACTGACAGAAGGAGATGTTCTCGTCCAGAGAGGAACCGTGAATATCAGGGCTCATCACATTATCAGAGGAGTCGAAACGTATCTTCTTAGAAGGAAAAAGAACAGTCCAAACATCACCTTCTTTATTAGAAAGACTTGAAGAAGACATGATAGAGAAGATAGAAGTAATGTTTATGCTGAGGAGAAAAACTTCATTTTAAAAGCAACTGAGGATATGATATAAATATCCAAAATGACCTTTGACCAAAACCCTAAAAATATCCTCAGAGAAGATCCTTAATCAAAAATGTTTGAACAGACAAACATCTAGGCTAAATAACAGAAAACGTTCATCACAACCCTCTTGAAGATTATGATTTTTGTCTACGAGGGATAAACAAAAATCATCAATACAACATTACAACCTGTAGTTGTTCCAATTCTTTGAAGAATTGGTTAGCTTCTTTTGAGGGGATGCAGTATCTAATATACTTTGTTTCTGTTTTTCTTTTAAGAAAGAAGAGTTATCTTCATCATCCTTTCTTTCTTTTAGCACAGATTTGAATACCTTGATTGTTGATTTTCGTAAACTATGTACTCTACTGGAAACCTCTTTTACAAAGGATGAGGGTTTTGTATGAGATTTCTTTTTCTTCTTCTGCAAAACATGTTTGACAGAGGAGAACTTTTCTTGTTCCAAAGTGCCACAGGTTTTAAGATTATCCTGATGATATGAGAAGAAATCACAGAAATAGATAAATTCTTGTGATTTTCTATATGATCCTTGTTGTCAAGGTGACTTAAGGATGATATAGAATCAGAAGGAATTTGCTGACAATTCATAGTCGAAGAAGTTCGATATGTTTTGTAAGAATCACGATTGATCAACTCCAATTTTAAATTAGACAGTTGGTATTCCAGATTTTCAATCCTTTTAATTAAAACTTCCTTTTCAAGTATTTAAGAGGAAGTAAGATTGTTTATTGTGGAATAGTCAGGACTGTTAGGAGGACAGACGTGATTATCAGCAAAGAGATTAAGAGAACCATCATAGATATCATCCTCTGGACAGTAGTCAAGAGTAGCCATCCAAGCTTTCGTAATCTCATTCGTTTCCGTATCAGGACGATTGAAAGTATTGTGATACTTCTATAGCACATGAAACTGGAACTGTTAACATAGTTTTTCTGAACCTTTTCATTGATTGACTGAGTTTTCTTTTGAGACTTTCTTTTTCTCTGTCTAAGAGATTTCTTAATTTGTTGTATAAACAGTGACAGAGTCGAATTAAAGCAATTCTCATTCCTTTTGTCAGTCAATTTAGAACGTCGAGACTTACAGTCAGATGCATCAACATGATTGCTAAAATGATGACGTTTCTCTCTTTGTTCAAGTTCAAGATCGAAAATTTTCAACTTTCCAGCTAGGGTATTTCTGGATAGTGTATCAAGGTTATTTCCTTCAATGATGGCATGCTTCTTAGAATCGTATCTTGATGGCAAATGATCCGAGAATTTTCATCACAATGTCCTTTTCAGGAATAGTCTTACCCAATGCAAACAATGCATTAACAATTTCAGACACTTTGTGATTAAACTCATCAAATGTTTTTTCATCTGCCATACGAAGGTTTTCCCAATCGGAATTAAGGTTTTGAATCCTAGCTTCCTTTTCACTGGTATTACCTTCAAAAACGGTTTCTAAGATATCCCAAGCTTCTTGCGACTTAGTGCAGTTTGTCACATGGTGTTGAAGATTTGGGGTAATGGCATGTATGATGGCATTCAAACCGTCGGAATTTTGCTTTGCAACAAGTACCTCAGCAGGGGTGTATTCACCAATATTCTTGGGAACATTTACATCACCAACTGCCACGACGGGAGGATCATAGCCATTAACAACATATACCCATGATTGAAAATCACGCGCTTGAAGAAAAGCTCGCATAGCAATTTTCCACCATAAGTAATTAGAGCCATCGAAGACTGGTGGTACGTTAATAAAGATAGCACCTCTATCCATAGAGTCAGATCGCTACAAACACGGACTTGTAAGGTCTTAAACGTGTTTGCCTGCTCTGATACCAATTGAAAAAGCGGGGGTCTAACAACCACACCCAATATTTCGCTTAGCAATCTGTATGGACAAACTCCAATATACTTTCTAGAGAATCAACTAGACAGTCAGGCTCAATCTAGATAAAAGTATATCAACGAGTTTATATCTCAATCTCTCAATTTGATCTTTACTCAAGCAAATAGAAATCTGCGAGTCTTTATCAAAGAGAGATAACTTGGATGGTACCAAAGACCAATATCCAAGTGTCAATCAATTTAAATCAACAACCCAAAAGGTCGGATATTCTAATTTATTGAAAAACGCACAACCTATGATATTTCAATTATATAAACAAATATAATGCGAAATAGAAATAACACAGACACATGAATTTTGTTAACGAGGAAACCGCAAATGAAGAAAAACCCCAAGACCTAGTCCAAATTAAACACACATTGTATTAAGCCGCTACAGACACTAGCCTACTCCAAATTAACTTCGGTCTGGACTGTAGTTGAACCCCAATCAATCTCACACTGATCCAAGGTACAGTTATGCTCCTACGTCTCTGATCCCAGCAGGATGCTACATATTTGATTCCCTTAGCTGATCTCACCCACAACTAAGAGTTGCTACGACCCAAAGTTGAAAACTTAAATAAACAAATCTGTATCACACAAAAAAGTCTACGGTAATAGATAAATCCGTCTCCCACGAATATACTTACGAGTTTTTGTTCCGTCTTTTGATAAATCAAGGTAAACAGGAACTAATCAATAACCCGGACTTATATTCCCGAAGAACAACCTAGTATTATCAATCACCTCACAATAATCTTAATCGACGCAGCGAAAAAATATATTACGGAATCACAAACGATGAGACGAAGTGTTTGTGATTTCTTTTCTATCTTGCCTATCGGAGATATAAGTCTCAAGATAATTATTTCAATTGTACTCGTATGATAGAAACAGCAAGATCAGATCACACAACTAAACGAAAAATAGTATCGGTCTGGCTTCACAATCCCAATGAAGTCTTTAAGTCGTTAACCTGGTTTTAGAAGAAGAGAACCCAAGGTTAAAGGAGAATCGATTCTATCTTAGCAAACTAGTATCACACGTAAGGTGTGGGGATTAGGTTTCACAGTTGCTAGAGTTCTCCCTTATATAGTCTTTCAAATCAGGGTTTGCAATCAATGTTAGCTTGGTAACAAAGCATTCAATATTCACCGTTAGATGAAAACCTGATTAGATTCAAGCTAATATTTCTCAACCATTGGATCGAAACCTTAGCTTGTTACACACAAATGAAATGTTCAATTTTGGGTTTATGAACCGTACCCAAATATTAACATTTGTTGGTTCAACAATAGTCAACCAAATGGTTAGCCATATGATCACTCTCATATCAACCATATTCTTCTTCACCATAACTAGTTCAAATGACTCAAATGAACTAGTTAGAGAGTTGTTCAATTGCTTAGATCTTATGTAACTACACAAGACAAAATCGAAGCAAAAACGGTTTGATTCACTCGAATCGGTTCATGAACTTTATAGCCACGGTTTGCAAAACCATTCCTTAGTTTATATAAACATTAGTTCAAGAACATCCGGTTTTAGATATAACCTACTCAAGTTTGCGGACTGGATTCGCGGACTTAAGCTCATGGAAGGAGTACACAAACTCCAGCAGAAATTCTCGGGTGAGAACTTCCGCCAGTTCGCGGACTGAGTTCGCGGACTTGGCTCACGCCACTTCCATTTCTCTTGATCAACAAAGTTCGCAAACTTTGGTTCAAGGAATAAGGACTTATACATATATGTGTTTCCACAACAATGCTTATATCCTACCAATGGTTATGTAATCTAAACTCTCATTTCAATCATTGAAACATTCTCAGAGAACGTTATATAGCCGTTATTCACGGACCATTTTTTGTCAGAGAAATTTCCAAAGTGATTGAAACATAACATGACTTTGATCACTAGGTAAAGATGAATTCGGTTAAAGCGAAAGCTTACCAACACATATTTCGAGAAATAGATAGGCGAGTTAAACTCGGCTCGAAATAGCAAATGTGTATAATGAAAGTCTATACGTCTAAACGACTTTTGTCTCAAGAGTAGGAGATAGAGTAAATAGACTTTTGAGTGACAGATAAGTTGAATTCTCCACATACATTTTAGTCGATGAAGTTCCACCGGTTCCTCGAGTAGTCCTTCGTCTTGTATGATGATTTCCATGGAGTTCTTGAGCTCAACTACACTTTCTATCCTAGTCCGAGACCTTTAGCTACATAGGCTAGAAATCAAGACTTATAGTTTTGATCACTAACATTGACAAACATGCTTGAGATAGCAACGCATGCGAGTTTGACCGAGCAATGCTCTAACATATACACTCTGGTTAGGTGAAACCATAACTGAACCGTGTATAAAGACTATGTTCAAGGTGGTTTTCCGAAACTAGCCGATTTGAACTTATAAGCTTAATATTCATTTTCATAAACACTAAGACTTTAACCTTGAGTCACAATCATGTGATCAAATAAGTCTATAGTGTTTTTAGAGATTTGATCAACCGCTAATTATCTCTTAGAGATAATTTTATTGCATTTGAAAATAATCGAAATGGTTAGTAGATGCACAAAGTACAAATACCATAGCCGTTCGTGAGTCAGGTCAGTCATAGTACGTGTACCGGTTTGTATACAATTAAGCACAACCAAGTTTCGGAGTTCACAGAATATTAAGGTATGCGTACAGGTATGTGTACATTAAGACGATAACCGGTTACGGAGTCCACGGAACTATTTTGGTATGCGTACCGGTATGGATATACAAACCAAGTTCCGGAACACAGAACTTTTCTTGTACGTGTACTGATATGGATACCAAACCGGTTCCGTTACCACAGTTCTTTTTCGGTTTGCATACGGGTATGCGCATCGCTCCAGTTCACGAGTTAACAGATTTTTATAGGATGTGCATAAAGATATGCGTACCAAAAATCTGCTTGTCGACATATAGCTACTATGAAACGTGTATGAGTACATGTAATACGGCTTCAAACTTATAACAGTTTGCCAGTTTGTAAGACTGATAACACTGTCTTATATCCGAATCTACAGTAGTTTTATATTTCTCTCTAAATCGGAAACATTCCCGAATAACATCAATCACACATATCACTGTTCCATGCTATTTTCAAACGAAAAAACTTGAATCATGATTTTAGTTGCGAACAATAAATTTTCCTTAACCGAAATTCATCAAGTATGAACAAATGTTCATTAAGCTTAGTCATTATATTTCTAGAACTAATTTCCAAGATAAACTTGACTCAAAATTCTTGTATATGCATGATAGTCTGGTTAGTTATGCGACATCGTCTCATAGATAAAAAATGGATATAACTTGAGAAATAAGCGGTTCAGTCTTCACTTACCTTTTGTTGAAGAAGTTCTCCAAAAGCTTCGGTTGATCTTCGCCTTCAAACGGTAGAACGCAATGATGATTGCCATGATGTCTGTTTCTCAACTACACTTCTATCATAATCCGAGACTTAACTAATTGTAGACTAGAAATCAAGATATAGTTTTGACAACTAATTTTGACAACAAGCTTGAGATAGAAACACTTGTGATTTCGACCGAGCAATGCTCTAACAATAATAAATAGACTACTATTGGATATACAGAAGCTGAAAACAACAATTTTCATATATGTATATATGCCAAAGAAATTGGCAACAATTATCAATCAAATTTGAATGAAGAACCAACAAAACCAAGCAGTGGTTGACTTTTCAATCAAAATGAATGCGGCAAATCTACTGATAAGGGGGGAAATGAATATACTTCGTTTATTAATTTTTTATGTTGTTATTTCTCAAATCTGTGTTTTTTTTAGTAGAAAAATGTATGCCATAAATATCTCGAGTAATTATTATATCAATCTTAGAACAACAAAAAGACACCAAAGAATTGTGATTCACAAGATCAACTAAAAAGTTATACCCGCACCTTGCATACTCGACAATAGGCCAAGCCTGTTTCTTGTTTCATCTTTCCGCCGTTACAGAAAACCCTAGTTCCCCAAATCATAATTACAGTATAAAAAAAATCTTGTATAATATATCTATTTCTTATATTGTCTATCGATCTGTATTACTCATCAGGATTCCGTCATAGTTGGGAGGAAGAAGAAAAGGAATTGAAGAAGAAGGACCGTTCGACGCGTAGAGAATAAACAAAAAAAAACCGAAACATAATTTTATAAATTATGGGTTTGTGAGAAATTTTCTCACATAAAATGGGTGTGCGCATGAAGTTTTACACCTGTGGGTTTCACGGTGAAAAAAATCTAAAAAATGGGCCTGGATGTACTTTTCACTTATATGTACTCGAGTGTTTTTGAGAAAAGAGGGGCTCTGGCGACGGTACTGTGAGAAAAGGCTGTCGAGAAGATGTTTTGGAGCAGAAAACGGGAGGAGAATCCGTCGTCCAATATTGGGTTAATCTTTCCATCTGGTTAATTTATTTTCATGGATTTTAAGAAATCCATAGTTAGGTCTCTTTAAAATTGTATCTAGGGTTTTGGGTGGAAGCCAATTTTGATTATACATCCATATTAATTTTTTATAATATATTTTCTTAATGACATGTATCTTAACGACATGTAATTTGCTTGGTTCATAATCGACTTTAAGTAATTTCATTGATTATTTATGTTTTTTTATTGATATGTCGTGCTTGGTTTAAGTTTTTATGACGACATATACTTTTAGATTGGTAGATAATATTTTATACTAATTACATTTGAAGCGAACAAACTTAGTGAAACGTAATTTTTTATTTTAATTTATTATCTTCCGAAACGTGCGATAATTTCAAAACTGATCTCGAATTACACCAAAATACATTTTAGAAATTAATTGTGTTTATATAATTAGGCTGGTGGAAGCCGGATTCCTTAGTTATCAACTCCCATGTTTTATCATTTTTGCTTATCTAATTTTTATTATTTCATTCTCAAATCGGAAAATCCTAAATTATCTTCTTTGGTCAATGAGTTCGAAATGTTAGTTACGGTATTTTCCATCCATCCATGTGGGTTCGACCTGTACTTGTCGTTGTCTAATAGTTAAACATTGAGCAATTTCAATGCATTTATTGTAGGTTTCCAAGCCTACCAAGTATATGCGCCAAATTTTTGTTTAATCTAATAAAAGAAACATGTAGTGTAACATATCTCTTAAAGAATTATAGAAGAGAAAGAGATATATCACACACTTTTAACATATCTTAAAAGTAAAAGTAATGACAGCAAGAACACTAAAACCAACCGGAAAAAAACCCTGATATATAATCCAAAACCGAGGTTAGTAAATACATACTTAATTTCTTCCATTTATATGTTTGTTCTTTCAAGTCAATATTCATTGAAAACATAACATACGGAGTGAAGTTTGTTTAAAATGACTTTAGTATTGGTGACTTGGTGATTATACTATGATTAATGTATCATTAAGAAATGATATACTTTTTGGTTCTACAACTTGAATAAAGTATAGTTTATCTATGGACTTCGTTTTATCGATATTGCGTTAATTGGTAATTTGATATCATTTAGTGTATTAAAATTCCGAATTATAAAACTATACCTTAGAATTATGTAGTTTAAGGAAGTAGACTTGCAAATTTGGGTCGTAGTTGAAAAGGTGATTCAAGATCAAATCCAAGACTGATCCTAAATAAGGATTTATTCTAGAACCGATCCCAAGTAAGGATCTAAAGTGACGAGAGTAGCAAGTACATTTTTTTTTGATATCAACCTACACAGACACACCTTGTATAATCTTACAGTAACTGCCTAAAGATTATTTCAATAAGGTGTACTTGGTAAATAGTTAGAGTTTGAAACCGAAGTAACTATGGGATCTTTACCAAGTGGATTAACGAACAAGTGTCTTTACTTAAATTATAAATATAAATAACATAATAGAAAAGTAAAGTAAATCAGACAACACATAAAATTTTGTTAACGAGGAAAAGTGTATGGCAGAAAAACCCCAGGACTTAGTCCAGTGAATACTCTCAGAATTAAGTCGTTATACAAATTGACTACCGCAACTTCGTATAGTTGAGACTTGAGCCCAAGTAAACACTCTTCGTTACTCAGTTCCTTTAGTATCCATGTGCATACAACCAATCTGGTATACACACGTGAATCCCAAGAAAGAGTCCACTATCTTCGTTGCTTCATCGCCGTGAAGGCTTCCGCTCTCAACTCATTTTGGTCGTTGTTAGAGCATTGATCGGTCGAACTCGCATGCGTTGCTATCTCAAGCATGTTTTTCAATGTTAGTGATCAAAACTATAAGTCTTGATTTCTAGCCTATTATAGCTAAAGGTCTCGGACTAGGATAGAAAGTGTAGTTGAGCTCAAGACTCCATGGCAATCATCATACAAGACAAACGAAGGACTACTCAAGGAACTGGTGGAACTTCATCGACTAAAAGGTATGTGGAGACTTGAACTTATAATGTCACTCAAAATTCTATTTACTCTATCTATTTACAAAAGTCGTTTTGATATATAGACTATATATAGACTTTGATTATACACATTTGATTTGGGAGGAAGCAAAGAAAGGTGTTGATTTCTCGAGCCGAGTTTAACTTGCGTCTATTTCTCCTATTTATACAAATATATGTTGAAATAATGAGAGGAGGTGGTAAGCTTGGTGTTAATGGGTGGCGTTTTCACCATTATTTCCTCTTTTATTTGACCATTCCTTTCAAATGTGAGCGTAGTGTGATGTCTGCATCTTGTGACCTAAACCAAAACCACGTCCCCCGACTCGTTGGTTGCACCTTGAGTGCAGTGGGCCATTGCTAGTGGCGCGTGTGGCATGTGCCATTGGCATGTGCGGAATGCCTTGGTGGTAGGTTGTCGTTGAGTGTAAGTGGCAATGCAGGCACTGAGTGGCGTGTGTGGCATGTGCGGAATTGCACGGTTTTGCAAGTTAGGCTACTAGCGTGTGTGTTTTGTCATGTGCCAATGGCATGTCGGAAAAGGTTGCACGGTTTGCAAGCTGCTACCACCGTGTGTGTTTGGCATGTGCGGAATGCCTTGGTGGTAGGTTACCGTTTGCAAGTTAAGCTACCGGGCGTGTGTGTTTGGCATGTGCCAATGGCATGCGTGGCCGTTATGTTACGTCATGTTGGCATGCCAATGGCATGCGTGGCCGTTAGGGCGTAAGGAAAAGCTACCCGGCGAGCATGTTGGCATGTGTTGGCATGCGTGGCGTTAGGTATGGCCTACTGCCCGGCGAGCATGTTGGCATGTGCCAATGGCATGCGTCGCCGTTAGGGCCGTGGATATAGGAAAAGTTACCGGCCCGAGCATGTTGGCATGTGCCAATGGAAACACAAAAGCTATATGTTGGCATGTAAGTCATGCTGGCGTTAGAATTAAGTGGCCTTGAAAAAGCTACCCGTGCGTGCATGTTGGCATGTGACAATGGCATGCGTGGCCGTTAGGGCAGTAGCCTTGAGGAAAAGCTACCGGCCGAGCATGTTGGCATGTGCCAATGGCATGCGTGGCCAAACTTGGCCTAGGTTGCATGGTTTGCAAGCCCTAGGCGCTATATTGGCATGTGCCAATGACAGTTCTTGTGGTGCATGTTGGCATGTGCCAATGGTCAAAGCCATGTTGACCTAGTTACCGTTTTGCAAGCCTGGCGCTATATTTGGCATGTGCGATAGCATAGCGGCTTGGAAATATGGCTTGTGGTACGTGTTGGCATGTGCCAATGGCTGATTGACCCTAGTTGCACGTTTTGCAAAGCCTAGGCGCTATATTTGGCTGTGCCAATGGCATAATGGCTTGGAAATATGGCTTGTGGTGCGTGTTGGCATGTTCTCGAAATGTTGACCTAGTTGCTCGTTTTTGCAAGCCTAAATATTTGGCATGTGCGATGGCATAGCGACTTAGTTTGGCATGGTTGCCAATGAGTGCGATATGTAGTTTGGTTTTGGCGTCAGCCATGGTGCGCGATGTGTCTGCAGTTTTGCGTTGTTGCCATGGTCAGCATTATTGCCATGGTGCGCGATGTGCCTTGGTTTAGCATTGTTGCCATGGTGCGCATGATGTGCGGCTTGGTTTGCTTATTGTTTTCCATAGTACGCGGTGTGCGGCTTGGTTTTGCATTGTATGTGCGGCTTGGTTTGGAATTGTTGCCATGGTGCGCGGTGTGCGGTTTTTTGGCGTTATTGCCATGAATGCGCGGTGTGCGGCTTGGTTTTGGAATTAGGGTTAAATGTTGAAAACCTAATGCAGTATTTGAAAAAATACCCACTATTAGTGTTACACACGAGTTAAATGCTCTTGGTTAATGTGTTGCGGGTAACACTAGGTCATGGGGTTTTCTGATTTTACCCCTTGTTTAAAAACCACCATCGGCATTAAGTCCCTACCTTGGCTCGGAGCAGGGCTTTGTTGCGAGTAAGCATAAGATGGTGACAAGCTATCAGCGACAATAGTAAAAGAAAGAATTAGAGGCTTGTACGGCCTTTTATAAATAGGATTTGGAATCCTTGCCTCTGAGTTTTCTTTGTCGGGAGAAGTGGCACAATTGGTGGGCCGGTGCGGACAGACAGCGTTGGGAAATTGGCGTGAGTTGGGAAGCGAGTGTGCTAGGCGGTGGGACCCGGCGCAGGTGTGAAAGCTATGCACTCAAAAGTCTATTTACTCTATCTCCTATTCTTGAGACAAAGTCGTTTTGATATATAGACTTTGATTATACACATTTGCTTTATTTGTGTTTGGCATGATGTCTAGAGTTTAACTGTTGGCATGTGCCAATCCTATCTATTTCTCGAAATATATGTTAGTAAGCTTTCGCTTTAGCCAAATTCATATTTACCTAGTGACGAAAGTCATGTATGTTTCAATCACTCGAAAATTGCTTTTTGCAAGCCCTAGGCGCTCATGTGCGACGAAAAATGGTGGTCGTGAACTTCCTCGAGAATGTTTCAATGATTGAAATGAGAGTTTAGATTACATAACCATTGGTAGGATATAAGTATTGTTGTGGAAACACATATATGTATAAGTCCTTATTCCTTGAACCAAAGTTTGCGAACTTTGTTGATCAAGAGAAACGGAATATGGCGTGAGCCAAGTCCGCATATTTACCTAGCGGAAGTTCTCGACTTTGAGAATTTCTATTGGAGTTTGTGAACTCCTTCCGTGAGCTTAAGTCCGCGAACCCAGTCCGCGAACTTGAGTTGGTAATATCTAAAATCGGTTGTTCTTGAACTCATGTTTATATAAACTAATGAATGCTTTTGCAAACCGTGGCTATAAAGTTCATGAACCGATTCGAGTGAATCAGACCGTTTTTACTTCGATTGTGTGTTGTGTAGTTACATAAGATCTAAGCAATTGAACAACTCTCTAAGTAGTTCATTTGAGTCATTTGAACTAGTTACGGTGAAGAAGAATATGGTGGATATGAAAGTGATCATATGGCTAACCATTTGGTTAACTATTGTTGAACCAACAAATGTTAATGTTGGGAGCGGTTACATAAACCCAAAATTGGACATTTCATTTGTGTGTAACAAGCTAAGGTTTCGATCCAACGGTTGAGAAATATTATCTTGAATCTAATCAGGTTTTCATCTAACGGTGAATATTGAATGCTTTGTTACCAAGCTAACATTGATTGCAAACCCTGATTTGAAAGACTATATAAGGGAGAACTCTAGCAACTGTGAAACCTAATCCCCACACCTTACTTGTGATACTAGTTTGCTAAGATAGAATCGATTCTCCTTTAACCTTGGGTTCTCTTCTTCTAAAACCAGGTTAACGACTTAAAGACTTCATTGGGATTGTGAAGCCAGACCGATACTACTTTTCTTGTAGTTGTGTGATCTGATCTTGTTGTTTCTATCGTACGAGTACAATTGGAATAATTGGCTTGAGATTTATATCTCCGATAGGCAAGATAGAAAAGTAATCACAAACACTTTGTCTCATCGTTTGTGATTCCGCAATATCTTTTTTCGCTGCGTCGATTAAGATTATTGTGAGGTGATTGATAATACTAGGCTGTTCTTCGGGAATATATGTCTGGGTTATCAATTGGTTCCTGTTCACCTTGATTATCAAAAGAAGGAACAAAACTCGTAGGTATATTCGTGGGAGACGGATTTATCTATTACCGTAGACTTTTCTGTGTGATACAGATTTGTTTATTAAAGTCTTCGACTTTGGGTCGTAGAAACTCTTAGTTGTGAGTGAGATCAGCTAAGGGAATCAAGTACGTAGCATCCTGCTGGATCAGAGGCGTAGGAGCATAATTGTACCTTGGATCATTGTGAGATTGATTGGGGTTCAACTATAGTCCAGACCGAAGTTAGTTTGGAGTAGGCTAGTGTTTGTAGCGGCTTAATACAATGTGTGTTCAATCTGGACTAGGTACCAGGGTTTTTCTGCATTTGCGGTTTCCTTGTTAACAAAATTCTGGTGTCTGTGTTATTTCTATTTCGCATTATATTTGTTTATATAATTGAAATATCACAGGTTGTGCGTTGTTCAATAAATTAGAATATCCGACCTTTTGGTTGTTGATTTAAATTGATTGACACTTGGATATTGGTCTTTGGTACCATCCAAGTTATCTCTCTTTGATAAAGACTCGCATATTTCTATTTGCTTGAGTAAAGATCAAATCGAGAGATTGAGATATAAACTCTTTGATATACTTTTCTCTAGATTGAGTCTGACTATCTAGTTGATTCTCTTGAAAGTATATTGGAGTTTGTCCATATAGATTGCTAAGCGAAATGTTGGGTGTGTGATGTGATTTTATGTTGTTGTAGAAATGTAGTTGCAGGAAATCCCACAATACACCCCTCACTAGAATTTACTTAACTAATCCATTTGAAGATGAATAACTATAAATTTTATTGATTATTTTCTTGAAATGTTTACAAAGGAAGTTAGAACAGAACTAAAGAAATTACAATCACTCTAGATTTTCTCTCTCCTAATGACTTGCTTAACAATTCAAAAAGAACTCTCTTTCAACAGACTTACTCAACCCTTTATATAGGGTATTACATAGTGGATGACAGCTAAGCTGTCCTTTATTTTCGGGAATAACTCGCGAAGTATCGCAAGTGTATAAGTGTTCGTCTTCGCGACACTCCTAAATCTCGCCAAGTCTTCACACTTTTCTCATGTTCTGGTTGCCGTCATCCATTGCGTCATTTATATTATTTCCCTGCGACACCTTCACAATGCTGTCGTTTATTGATCTCGCAAAGTATTGATGTCGCGATATTCTGATCCTACATCTTGCCTCTTCTCATGTCTTCTCTGCGAAGGAGAGAATGTCATGAGAATTAATATTTTGAAATGCCGCAACAACTTATCTTTATCTGTTTTAATCCCGTACTTTTACACGGAACTTATTACAGATGTTTCTTCTTCCATTCCTTTCTTGACACGTTTCTTTCAACCGTTTATTCTTGACCATTCATGTCCCATCTCGCATTAAATGCATTTGTTTTCTCGAGAATCCTTCTCTCTATATATAGTTTTCTCACCCTTCTCTTCTTCTCTTTTATTTTCCTCTGCAACTTTCCTTCAACTGTCTTCTTCCGCAATTTGCGCTTCTGCTACTGTAAATCTTCCCTTTTTTCTTTCTCTCGATCTTCAATTCTCTATTCATTCCCATACTCTAATAATGGCTTCACTTGGTCGTACATATAAACCCCTTTTCAATGAAGTTCAAAAGAATTTGCAGGAGAAGGGTTTCACTTTATCAACCATTCCTGATCAAGAATCTTCGTCTATTCTCTCTGCAAACCTTGTTTTACGATTATCGGTGTGATGATCGAGAAAATCATAGTCTCGCTAGGTCAACTCCTCGCAGGCCTTCCCATTCCTCTATACAATCCCGAGATACCATTATTCTATGAAATTCTTGCTCATGAGAAATTCTCGCGAGCTATTTATCAATTGAGCGGCGACTGCATCCGTCTGATGCTTGAATTCGCCAACCGTGGCACTGGTAAAGGATCTTTATATTCTGATGATGTCAAGGATCCTAGATTTGCAAACTTAGAAATAGTCGCTGAGAAGTATACCGTGGAAAACTTTTTTTGAAAATTATAAAGTAATAAATATGAGAAATGATAAATCTCGTTGGGGTGCTCGGTTGAAAAGAAAAGATAATATTCCCGATGACAAGCTACTTATGCAAGATATTGATTGGCACTCGGGCAACAATAGTACTCCTCGTCATTCCAAAGATGAGAAATGGTGGGTTGTTCCTTTATTTTTGAATGGACCCTATATCGCAGGTTCACACGTACTCCCTGCGGATCTCGCAGACTATCATCCTTGGGAATTTAAGTGGCCCGAGAAGGCAAAAGAGGTATATTTCCTATTTCAGATTTTGCTTTTGCGATATTCCCGATGACAAGCATTTACTGAATTTGCAAAGTTTACTGGTTGACAAACTGAGGAAGAGTTATGAAAGAAACCCAAAGGCGAGTACTCTGGCGATACTCCGATCGATCACGGATGAAGTAAGAAATACTTTCTTTTGTTATTTTTAACAATATTGTTGCCTCTGTTTCTTATCTTCATTCGTGTGCGAAGGTTATTGAAGAAACAGACATCCCCGAAGCTGCGAAGGTTAAGGGCAAGAATAAAATCACTCTTCGCAAGGACAAGTCTTCTGCTCCATTTTCTAAAAAACGGAAAACCCATCCCTCTTCTCGTTCTAGTTCTCAAACCAGCGAAAGCTCTGACGAGGATGAAAATGAGATTGGTACTTCCTCTGCGAGGGAGAATCACTCGACTACTTATGCTATGGCGCAATTGTCTAGTGTCTTCTCCGATTCCATGCAAGGATTGGGAGATGATCATTTATCTGCAACTTGCGAAGCTCTCGCTAAAATTTGCGATGCCCCGCTGTTAGAGGATAATGAATCTTTTCGCGGAGTTTCCCGAACATTGACTTCCAGTCACTTAAATGCTCTCAATGCTTTGGTATGTTCATATTCCTTTGCTTCTCTGTAATTTCGATTATAAGCTTTATCTTAACAATTTCTTTATTTTCCTTTATAGTCTGGGAGAGCTTCCTTTGTTGTTGCCTCAGATCTCGAGAAAAGACGCGACAACCTTGAAAAGAAAAATCTCCAACTCAAAGAGAAGATCCAAGAACTAGAAACTGAAGTTGCGATGTCTCGCAAGAAAGATGAAAAAATTCAACGGTTGGAAGTTGAGTGCTTCTTCGGAAGACTAAAATGTCTACTCTTCAAAGTTCAAATCAACAACTTTATGGTATAAAACTTTTACTCTTCAAGTCGTCTTTATTTTGTCATCTGCTTTTCTTTGCCTGATTTATTATTTTTGCAGACATATATAATCTCTCTTAAGAAGCCATTCTTCTCCATTCATTTCCCGAGCCTATGGACAATGATGTTCTTCTCACTCATCTCAACGAATCTTTAAGCAGTTCGTCAAACAAAATTGATTCCCTTCCGTTAAATGAACTTCAAGCCAAATATCGTCTCTTAGAGATTGAGCATAGATCTAGTTTAGGTTTAGCCAACCGATTTAAACAAATGTATCTTGATTCCCATAAGAAAACCAAAACTTTAAGGAAGAAAATTAGTGGTCTCATAGATGACAAAGACCGTATTGCTAATAAAGGTGCACATGCATTAGCAAAATTTCAAAAATCTCTTCTCGAAGTACAAATTGAACGAGACGAATCTCTTCGTCAGAATGCCATACTTAATGAGCGAGAAGATCAAATTCGTTCGCTTCTTGTTATAAATAATGATGATGAATTCGCTTGGGCTGCGAAGGTTCTAGATAATGCCAGGAATAACTTAGGTGTTGATGTTAGCCTTCATGCCGAGCATACTGCCTTGGTTAAAGACATGATATCTGACAGAGAAGGTTGTTTATTATACTTTACTGCTCCTTATCTCTTAGTATTGTTATTGTGTTGTTAATTCATTGTCATATGTTTTGCAGAATCCGAGAAGAGATTTCAAACAAGGATTGAAGAACTTGAGTCTGAAAAAGGGGAACTCATGAAGGCCTTTCTCTTCGCAATAACAAGTATTCTAAGTTGAAGAAACAACTGCAAGCTACAGTGGCGAATTTCAACAATAATGTTGTTCGTTTTCGCAATCAAACTATTGAAAAGGTTTGCAATGATCACCGCATTCCTCTTAGTTCATATCCTTGTCTTCGCGATGATATTCCTGAAGATATGACTTTCTCGGATGTCTCTGATAGTGAAGCTAGCGAAGAAGAAGAATCTGGCGAAAAGAATGATGGAATTGAAGAATCTGACCAAGAAGAAGAATCCTCAAAGAAATAACTTCTTTTTCTTCTTTTGCTTCTTGTAATATCTGTATATATACCCTTTTAATCTTCTATTTCTATAACCCCTCATTGTAAATTTCTTGGATTGCTAAATATGAATTCAATCTTTGTTTTCTTTACTTGCGCATATTAATCAAACAATTCTTCTTTGTAATTCAACTGACCAGCATTATGAATACATAAATCTATCATGTGGAAAAGAATAACAAGATTTTATCCTATTCATTCCCATACTTGCCTCTGTTATTCATTTTCAAATGAGAGATTTGATCAATTATCTCTGAGTAATGAAATCCCTGACTTTGGCCTTTATTATTTGTAATTTTATGATGGAATATAATCGTTTTCGCAAGCTTATTTGCTTCCTCAATTTTATGTATGTCTATATCTTTAGTTATGTTGAAGTTCATCATTGCGACAAGATCGCAGGATGTCTTCACAAATGAAGAAATCTATTGATCTTGCCTTATCATTCTTGTGTGGTCTTATTTTGCCTTCCTAATTAAAGGTCTTATTTCGCCACCCCTCGTTGCGACAAAATCGCAGGACGTCTTTACATTTTCATGTAATGACCCATTGACCTTGTCTTATCATTTGTTAAGTATTTTTGCCTCTGCAGGATATTTTATTTGCGACAATGTGACAGGCTTAAATACTCTTGCGAATGTAAAATCCCATGGCATTGCCGTCTTCGCGACGAAATCGTAGGACGTCTTTGCATTTTCATGCAAAAACCCATTGATCTCGCCTTATCCTTGCGTCAGTATTATTGCCTCTACAGGATCATCGCACAAATATGACAAGCCTAAATTTCCTTGCGAAAATAAAGCCTCATGACATTTGCGTCTTTTAACACTTATCAGCTCCCTAATGGAGGGTGCCGCCCTTATCTTCTCCCTGGTTGCCCCTTCAACTAGGCGTACATCGGCCATACAAGACTAGCTCCTCCCATCCGGTCTTAACAACAACCAGTTGTTTTCGCAGCCTCTTATCCCTTATACCTATATGGCTTATGGTTACGAGACTGCACCCTAAGTGGAGTTTTCTTCGGGCCGAGTGCAGCATATACCAAGACATGCCAAGAATGGCCGAGACACTTCAAATGCCCCAGGCACTCTTGGCTCAACCGTGTACCCCGACGCCTTGAGCATACACTGACTCCTTGGAAGAGACCCTCGGGCGTCCAACCAGGGTATAACCATATATATATAGTTGGAAATCCAAGGTATCTCTCCCGGATAGGCTTTCATGGGCCCCAAATCTCCATGACTCAGGTTCCAGGAGCGGTGTAACCTTTTCACTGAGCCATGTCAAGAGATACCCCCTTATATGACGCACTTTAGGTCTTACATTTGCCTCTTGCGAAATATCATTCGCGAACTAGGGTGTACGCCATAAAGGTTCGTCCCATTCACTCACTCTTTCATTTTTGTTAATTCATTCAATCATTCATTTTGTTTGCGAAGCTATCGCACAATCTTACATTGTTTAATCATTTTTGTTTTTCAATTCTTCAATCAAATTGTCATACATTCTTGATGGCGAGATCCTCGCATATTTCTTCTTCAATTATTTTTTCTTCCTCTTACCCTTAACAAGCTTTTGTTACTTCCTTTTGATGATTACTCACTTCTTACACTTTTTGCTCCTGCTGCTCTCTACCTCTGCACCATTCAAATCTCTTAATGATTCCTTTCCATCATAATTTTCAACTGTTTTCATGCACTTGTTTCGCAATGTATCTTCTCCTCTTACATCAATGGCATCCACCATCAATCTTTCTCTTCTTTGTTCATCTTTTGCATGTTGCTTCCAACCCTTTCTTTTCGCAACTCTCTCTTCGCAACTCTCCACGTCGATCTCATAGCATTTTTGTCCTTCCGTCCAATCTCCCTTTATAATTCCGACACCGCTAGGATGAGGAAATTTTATGCATTGATGATAAGTTGACGCTACGCCCAGAATTTCGTGCAACCATGGCCTTCCGATCAATGCATTATAAGGGGACTCCACATCAACTACACAGAACAAAATCCCCGTTGATAACCCTTGCAAGGGTATTCTCATATGAACTTCTCCTTTAGGCTTATTCGTTGTTCCATTGAAACCATATATCTTATATGTCGAAGGTATCAATTCTTCATCCTTCCCCCCATAGTCTTGTAAGTATGGTAGAAAAGAATATTTACTGAGCTCCCCGTATCAATCAAGATTCTATTGATCGCCCAACAATTCTCCGCTTCGTCGTCTTCGCCATCTACAGGTTTTGGATTAATTTCCAATTTTACAACCAATGGGTTGTCATGCGTCTCTTTGCCTTCGGAATCTCTTCTGCGTTGAAAGAAATAATCTTCATATGCCATTCTTTTAATCAAGCGACGTCTTCGCAATGTTCATCACTTCTTTATTATTAGCATCCCTCGCAAAAACCCTACTGAGAACATTATCATGAAAATCTTCAATTGTTCGGTAAGAGTGTACAATGGAGTTGCAAAACAAATTTTTAGCTTTCGATCCAACTTCTATTACGAATGTTTCTTTCCCTTTGCTTGAATTTGTTCTGTGCATTTCTGGTGGTGGTGGTAATGGCTGAACCTTCTCTTCACTTTTTAGAAAATGACTTAGCTTTCCTTGGTCAATCATTCTGAGGATGATTCTTTTTATATTTCTGCAGTCATTTGTTAAGTGTCCATGAAAACGGTGGTAAGAACAGAACTCGTGACTTCTATCACTTGGTGGTGGCTCATTCCCCATGTTCCATGGCGCAGGTATGTTTTCCATCAAGAGTATAGCTTCCCATATTTTTTCAACACTAGCATTTAATGGTGGCATTTTGATTTCTTCCCATACTACTCTGTGACGTCACTGCCCTCCATGATAATTCTGCCTTTAACTGCCATAAGTTTCTTGCGGATGATCAAGTCTTTGAATTTTGTTATTGCCGCCACGGTTGTAGTAGTTCCTTTCTCTCTCAAATTCTTCTTGGTCACGGCTTCCCATGGCCACTATCTTTGGCTGTCCATCATCTATTATCCTTTCTTGTTGACCTTGCGAAGTGCTCGCCACCGTGTTTATCAGTTTGGGTAATAAACTTGCATTCGCAGCGTTTGAATTTGTATTCGCAACTGGGTATGATTCCATCTCGTTTTGCCTTTCCTCTAAAGCAATATATTCCTCCTGAAGTTCTCGCAACTCAGTCATTCTAATTGTATTCTTAACTCTAAAGATTTGAATATATAACAAATTGGTTGCGAACATAGCGTTTATGAATGATAAAATGAGATATCTTTCATCCACTCGTCCAGCCATCTCGCTATACATCGTCTTCCATCTCACAGTTAAGTGTCTTAAACTTTCGCCAACTCTTTGTTTCAGCCCGAATACATCTTCAATTCCTGGTCGCGAGGAATTGTTACTTATATATGCCCCTAAGAATATAGCTTGTAAATGGTTGAATGACGTGATTGTGTTTCTTGGTAAACCCTCAAACCATTTCGAGTGCTTCTCTGTTAAACTTGATGCAAAATATTTGCACAATATTGCATCATGATTTTCCCATCGTAACATACATCTCACATACGCTTTGATGTGTTGTATTGCGCAAGTTGTTCCATCAAAAATCTTTGGTTAATGCGGGTAGATTGCATTTTGGGGGTATTCCTCCTAATCGCACCTCTAGTGTAAAGGGAGTTTTCGCAGCTTCTTCGATGGCCTCATCCAATTGTCTTCTTCCTCCTCCTCTTCTATTATTCATCATTCCTCTCATCTCTGCCAACTCTCTTAAGATTTGTTCATTTACATCGGGGTTCGAATTTATTGGTCTTTTCGATTCCGCCTCTCTCCTTCGCGTTCATGTCTATCTTGATTTTCTTGTTCAACATTTTCTTCTCTTCTTTCTCTCATGACTTTCTTCTCCATCTCGTTCTCGAATTCGCACACCATCGTATCCATCATTTTCTCTTCTTGGTTGTCTATCAGCTCTCCTTTGTATTCTTTCATACTCTTCATTGATATTTCCATTGTTACGATTTTGCTCGCGCCTTCTTTCTCGATTGTCATGATTGTTCTGCCGAATTGCTTCCTCCAATTCCCGTTCTTCCATTTCTACTCTTAATCTTTCCCTTTCGCGAGCTAGACGCGCTTGTTCAATATAATGCTTTTCGATGTCATCTTCAATCTCTTTTTGTTTCCTCTGTGTTTCTCTTACATGCAATATTCTTCTTCCTTCTTCCTGATTTTCTTCATCAATTGGACCATTCTGCTGCCTATTTCCTTGATTTCCGTTATTTTGGACATTCTGTAAAATCTCAAGACGTGGAATACACACTATTTCCCTTCTTTCGCAGCATCCTTCATCGAGATTTGGGTCTCTTTCTAGATTTTCTTCATTAACATTTTCTACAGGTAATATTCTCCTCATATTATCTCTAACCGATCCTGATCTTGATCTTGTATTACTTCTCGAGCTCCTATTCTGCAACCTCATATTTTCCATTCTTAACTCATGGTTTTGCCTTGTTAAATTTGCGCGTTCTTCCGCTTCTAATCGCCTTTCTTCATGTATTGTTTGTCTCAACGTTTCTAATGCTGCGATTTCTTCATTTCTATGAGCTGTTTCTCCCATTTCTTCTTGATTTCTCTCCTCTTGTCCATTATTTATCAATTGTTGCACCTCTTCTCTTTCTTCCATAGAATATGATCTCCATGTATGCATGCTCACCCTATCATAATCTATTACTCTATTCGGTGCTGGTTGAATTGGTGGTTGAATTGGTGGTTGTATTGGTGGTTGAATTTGACCTTCTTCTCTATCTCTTGCGTTTATCCTTGATGGTTCACCTACTTTATTTCTCCTTTCTCCAGCTAATCTCCCACTTCTCCTTACAATTGTTGGTTGTTCTGATGTATTCCTTCTTCTAGCCATTTCTCAATTTTAGTAAATTGTTGAAAGTTATTCGAAATTTCTTTCTTGTTACTCCTGATTCTTTCAATTCACAAGGTTGATCTTCTACTCAGTCCATGTTTCTAGCGCATATGTAGTTGCAGGAAATCCCACAATACACCCCTCACTAGAATTTACTTAACTAATCCATTTGAAGATGAATAACTATAAATTTTATTGATTATTTTCTTGAAATGTTTACAAAGGAAGTTAGAACAGAACTAAAGAAATTACAATCACTCTAGATTTTCTCTCTCCTAATGACTTGCTTAATAATTCAAAAAGAACTCTCTTTCAACAGACTTACTCAACCCTTTATATAGGGTATTACATAGTGGATGACAGCTAAGCTGTCCTTTATTTTCGGGAATAACTCGCGAAGTATCGCAAGTGTATAAGTGTTCGTCTTCGCGACACTCCTAAATCTCGCCAAGTCTTCACACTTTTCTCATGTTCTTGTTGCCGTCATCCATTGCGTCATTTATATTATTTCCCTGCGACACCTTCGCAATGCTGTCGTTTATTGATCTCGCAAAGTATTGATGTCGCGATATTCTGATCCTACAAGAAAAGTGGTAAGAAAGATGTCGTTCACTCAGACTTGTAAAGACTCGATTTAAGAAAATACTAAAAACAAAGAAAATATATACACAAGTTTGTCACAAATATCGAGAGAACTGGGACTTCGGATTCCACCATAAAATTCATCCATGCGATTCATATATTTATTCTAGACAATTTTAGCTCAAATAATAATAAAATATTGACTCTATGTTTTGCCAAGGTAGATTTTTGAAAAGCAACGACTGTATATCTAAAGCATGGGATATCAAAAGACTTAGCCTAAGTATAACCCATCAATTGAAATCACAACCATTCAATAAAAACCATAAAACAATTAACAATCCATGCAAAAAGTCATGAAAGAATTAAATATAATTACCACACACATGAAATATGGCTTCCTCCGTCATCCCAGCGATGGGGTTTAGCTCCTCATATCAAAAACACGCACAAAATAATAATCCATAGCTCAAAAAGGTGTTTTATTGAAGAAATTGTATAAAACAGAGATTTGTAACGTTGTAGTGGTGTTACAAACGTCACTGTTACAAGTTTCTAAGACTGTCGAAGAACGATAGTTGTTTGACTCTGTCGTTGTATTTAAGACTGCTTAGACGAGTCTGTTCTTCGTGTTCTTCAGAACGACACTTCTGAAGTGTCGTCTGCAACTCCTTCTCTTCTTCTTCTTCCTGCTGCTGCTACAACTCCTCTGCAGCTTGATTTACTGCCTCCAATCGACCCCAAACTCTCCGACCTCCCTCCTGGGACTCCAACCACTTGAATTTATACCCACGGGACCAATAAATCCGGAGCAATATCTTGCTTTTACTTCTCTCCCAAGTTCCGGGATATTTCCCTTTTATTTCTCTCTTCTTTCCTGTTGTACGCGTCTCTTCTTAGCTGGATTTCTTTTTTAGCTTGGACTTGATAGATTCGAATCATGCTGAGTCAATGAGAACTTCTTCTCTTTACGTAACTTCCATTCCCATGAATACTTTCCTTTTCTTGGTTCCTGCCGTTCGATTGCCAAACTGTCCCTGTTTCATTGAGTGTATATAGTAAGTTACCTTTCTTACGACTCTGGAAAGATTACTTCCTCTGTTTTAGTGAATCCCAAGCTAATCCCGTGAAAAACTCTGCCAAAAATCTTCCAAAAAGCCGTGTATTTCTCACTGCCCTGTTTCGAGTAACACAGAGTTATCCATCCCAAGTTTCTTTATTTAATCAAAGATACCATGCTTGTTTACTCCATTCAAGTACAGACCAATGAATTTGTCCGATTGAATCTCCTCAAAAGCTGCCCAGAAATCGAACCCTAATCTCCCATGTGAAGAGCACAATTTCCCGCCAATTTTGAAAATTCAAAATGTAGGAGATGACCTCCCCCTATCCTGAACTGAAGTGTGAATAGCAAGTGGTGGTGAGTAGTAAATAGGATAGCCCTTATCAACTGGACGCCCCTTAGTAATTGAGGTACCCCTTATCCAAAATGGGGGTCCATATAGTAATTTTCTCCCACGAGCCCAAAAACCACTTTTTGAGCCAATTTCGCCGCAAAAGCTTATTTCTCCAAAAACACCTATAGAAACACAAAATAATCAAATAAGTATAAAATTGAGCACTAACAATACACATTATTGAGATCAAAATAGACAAATAAATGCGTCTATCAGTGTGGTTGTTGTACCCCCGCTTTTTCAATTGGTATCAGAGCAGGCAAACACGTTCAAGACCTCAAAAGTCTGTGTTTGTGGCGATCTGATGACGGACGATATTATCTCTGATAACGCAACATCAGTTCAGAGTCACTCTTGTGAGTTTCAAAGTCCTGAAGCCTCTAAGAAAAACTCTGTCTCTTGTCCCTTGACTAAATCTGCATTCGAATGGGAAAAATCTCTTGATGAACAGTTGGATGATCTTTCATATGATAGTGATTCAGAAGAAGGGCAAAGTATTGATGAGGAAGTTGCTCAATATATCAAGCTGTTTGACCGTGCTTTGAAAGAAAAAAGGTCAACAACTTGCTTGAGTAAATACATGGCTCCTCTTTGTCAAGAAAATAGAAAATTGAGAAAACTCTTTAAAGGATATGATGGTGGGTATAAACTCTTAAAATATATCGTTAAAGATCGTGAAGAAGATGTACGCACAAAAAGGTCTGAATGTGATAATCTTCTCCGAAATTTCTGTGTGTTGAAAGAAAGACTTGCAGATGCTGAAGCAAGATATGACTCTCAACAAAAATGTTTTAGTGACCAAGAACTCAGTCTTCTTGCCAAAGAAAAATCCTTGGAAACTGACCTTGCAGCTGCTCTTGATAAAGTAAAATCACTGGAAGAGAATCTGAGAAGATTCAATTCTAAGCTCTACAAAATTGTCTTCTATGATTGGAGCATGTAAAGAACATCGTGATACACATGGTCTGGGCTATAAAGGAATAGACGCTCCAAAAACTAGTAAGATCAATTTCGTTAAAGCTATTGATAATTCCTCATGTGAAAAACCGTTCGCAGCTTGTAACGTGTCTAATGACAAGGATTCTTCTTCTTCTTCTAAATCTACTCACATGAAGACAATTAAGAATAAATTCTTTAAGTGCTTTTACTGCGGGAACAAAGGACATCCTGAGCGGAAATGTTGTTTTCGGTTAAGGAATGAAAAACTTCACAACATTCTTGCATGGGTGTCTAAAGAAGTTATTAAACCTGTCTATCAAATTGTTGGTGCAAACAACATTTTCGACAATCAAGGAAGATACTGTGACAAGTTCTTTATTGATCGTGATGTTGAAACAAAAAATTCCAACAATGGTAGAAGGAATAATGGCAGTAAAGCAACTGACTTCTTAAATAACTCTGAAAAGAGGAAAAGGTATAGGAGAAAGAAAGGAAAGTTGAGTTCCTTGCCTCACCCTGAAGAAGGCTGTGGTTCCAAGACTCTTACTCCAGATTTCATACATATTAATAATCGAGTCTCAGAACTTAAGGTCGGCATAATCAGTCTTAGACGGGGCATCAAAAAGACATGGAATGCGACTGGCTCGGGTATTTCTAGTTCCTCTTCTGATAAACCTTCATCAACTACGTTGTGTGATTTTTCTCTAAATCCCCTTGAAGAAGAGAAAGAAGAAGTCAATAATGATGAGCAAAATGCTCATCTTATTACGCCTTGACTGCACAATGTAGCATCCCTCTTATATATTAAGAAGGATGCTCTTAGTTCTCAAGGAGCATGTCTTGAGAATGCTGTCAGGGTTGTATTCTTTTTGTATTTGATGATCTTAAATCTGTTGAGCCTCGCTCCAGTTTTTTTTATTTTTGAAGAAAATCTCTTTTGAGAAAAATTCCATGTTTCTCTAATTGCTCCCCTTGGAATAAAAGTGGTTCATCCTTTGCTCGTTTTTGCCTTTCCATTTTCCTTGGCCACGAAAGTTTGTGACCTCGAGTGCACGAAGACCTGACCCACACGGACGTCAGTTTCCTAGGGTTTCTGTGAAACCTCTGTATATATATATATATATACCTGTGTCTTAGGGTGATACATTGTTCCCTAAGGTCAAAGGATTTAGCACAATGAATGAAAGCAAAAAAGTTGATGAAGCCAAGGAGGACAAGACTATCGAGTTTCGCAAAAACCCTATTTTCATAACATGCCATCATGCTATTGATCATGAAAACAAACTACCAATTCAGATGTCGTCACGACTGGTAGGAAATCTTCTTCAAGATTTTGAGATCATACGGGAACAACTCGGAATTGCAACAAGGAATCTTGATTTTCTGAAAAACGAACTGAAGAAAGCAACTGAAGAAAGCAACTGATGAGCTTGTCCATGTTCGATCTCTAGTTGCTGACCGGGTTTAGTGTTTTTCGAATCATGTTCTCTTAGAGATAGGTTGCCTAGTAAATCTTCTATTTTTCTATTTTTGTTAGAAGAATAACTAGAGGTTGGAATAGCCATTATTGTGATTTCACATAGCTATGTCCAAAATTTTCATCTTCATGTTTTTAGATTTATAGGTTTAAATTATAATTTGTTTGGAAGATGATTCTTGCAATATTAATCTTTATGGTTTTATATATTGCAATTGCTTATGGGATATGTGTGTTTGCGTCCGTGAACTATGATTGTCCCATATCTTGTCAAAAGTAAAGTCTTTCTAAGTCGATATTCTTATATTGATAAAAGAATGAATGGACTTTTGACAAATACAAAAGTTAAGCCTATATTGTCAATTATTGATGGAAGATAGGTTAAAATCTTTTGTTTTCAAGGATTATGTATATTGTATGTCATTGTGCAAATGGTGATAGAAAATAGAATGAACCTTGTGTATTCCGCAGTAATTGATCTTCACTGATCCATATTTTATGTATTACTGTGAGGCTCCGTAGTGTGTCTTATGTTGAGCACTAAACAACCAAGTTGATTATTTTTATGATTAGCTTTGTTGTTGTTCCGTAAGGTACTTTATGTCGATCATATTGAACTAAATTAATCATCTTGTTTGGTTATTCAGTTATGACTCCGTAAGTGTTCTTATGTTCGAGAATTTTTGACTGGGTTGATTATTTTCATGATTAACTTAGTCATTGCTCCATAGATTCTCTTATGTCGAGTATGACCAATTAAATTGATTACTTTTGTGATTAGTTTGGTTGTGTATTTCGATTAGATTAATTATGGGTTCTCTTGTGATTAATCTAATTGAGTATTTTTGAGTCTCCATAAGTTCACTTATGTTGAGCAGTACCGGTTAAATTAATCATGAATTTCTTGTAGTTAATTTAATTGTGTATTTTGGATTCAAATTCATACTTGTATGTGATTTGTTATGTCCAAAGAAATCCTTCTTTTCTTTCGAAATTAAGGTCGCTCTTGTTGTTCTTTCGGGAATGACATATTATGGGGGAGACTTCTTTTTGAACTTGCGCTTAATTTCCAAATCTTTGTGGGGAGTGCGTGATGTGGTTTTTAAAGTTGTTGTAGAAAGTGGTAGTAAAAGTTCGTTCAACTCAGACTTGTAAAGATTTGATTTAAGAAAATACGAAAAACAAAGAAAATATATATACAAGATTTGTCACGAGTACGAGAGAACTGGGACTTCGGATTCCACCATAAAATTCATTCATGCGATTCATATATTTATTCTAGACAATTATAGCCCAAATAGTAATAAAATATTGACTCTATGTTTTGCCAAGGTAGATTTTTGAAAAGCAACGATTGTATTATCTAAAGCATGGGATATCAAAAGACTTAACCTAAGTATAACCCATCAATTGAAATCACAACCGTTCAATAAAAACCATAACACAATTAACAATCCATGCAAAAAGTCATGAAAGAATTAAATATAATTACCACACGCATGAAATATGGCTTCCTCCGTTGTCCCAGTGTTGGGGTTTAGCTCCTCATGTTGAAAACACGTTCAAAAGATTTTTCCATTGCTCAAAAGGTGTTTACAAAGGGGAAGAAACTCAAAAGGAATAAAAGAGTTCAATCCCAACGTTTATATTAGTTGCAGAATAACCGTTACAAGGGTAACAGGAAGAATAAGACTGCTACAAATAAGACTGTCTTCTCTGTCGTAGTTTTCGCGACTGTCTTTGTCAGTTCAATGTTCTTCGTCCCTTTCTTCTTCAGCAGCAGCAGAGAACTTCTCTGCAATTATTTTTCTTCGCTCCTGAGCCCTCTGTTGGCTCTCCCAACTCCCGATTACCCTTTCAAACTTCCCCAGCTTCTTTTTTATACACCATAGACCAATAAATCCCGAGAATATCTTTCTCTGCCTTTCAACCCAAGTCTCGGCTTTTCTTTCCTTATTTTCTTCTTCTACGCGTCTTCTGATTTGGTTAAAACTCCTTTACAAAGATAGATTAAAGTCGAACAGGGAATGTAATATTCTTTCAGTCCACGTAACTTCCAAAACCAACTCGACAAATCCCGAGTAAAACTCTCCTCCCTGTTTTATCTAAATCTTCCTTCTCCCGGCTTATCTAGCCCAACTGGGTCAAATCCATCGAGTAAATCAAGCCTGTTTAGCAAAAACAGACCCATTGCAACTGATTCTAGCGATTGAATCTTCTCACAAGTGACCCAAAAATCGAACCCTAATATTTGCCGTGAAACTCAAAATTTCCCGCCTTTTTAATCGTTCAAATGAAGATGATGATGGTCGCCCCTTATCTGCCAGCAGAGTCCCTTTAGCAACTGGGGTGGAAATAGTAAATGAGTGCCCCTTAGTAATTGAGTGCCCCTTATCCAAATGAAGGGTCCTTTTAGTGATTCTTCTGAGGTGTAATTATAACTTTTCTGGGGAGTCTCCAGCATACTTCCGGGGTGCCTGTAGTGCGTCTTCTGGGTGCCTTTAGTAATTTTCTCCCAGGACCACTCTTCGAGCCAATTTCGCCGCAAAAGCTTATTTCTCCAAAAACACCTACAAAGACATAAAATACCAAAATAAGCGCAAAGTCGAGTACTAACATTACAGAGAATTGAGACTAAAATAGACACATAAATGCGTCTATCAGTGCGGCTGTGGAATATTTGAGGGGTTGTCTTTTATCTTTGAACTCCTTGATGAATGCATTTAGCTTCGGCTTTATGATTGCATCTAAATAAGATGATATGTGTTTATTTCTTTTGGTCATTAAATGTCTCTTTCGGAAATTTCATTAGGATCCCGTTCTTGTACCTTTGCCAATTTTATTGACAAAAAGGGGGAGAATTAATATGTAGTTCACACTACAAATACATATGGTTTTTGGATCGTTATGTAAGGGGGAGTGGTTTCCATGTGAGATGGAGTATTGACTAAGGGGGAGTGATACATATCACCATAGTATTGTTGTTGAAGTTGTCATACAATTGAACTTTGGCGTTGTATAATGATACTATGACACTGTATAACAATGATTGAGAACTCTTGTTTTCTTGTTGTTATAGCTACGGATTTTCAACAACGATGATGCTAAACTTACAACCTTTGGGATCATTGGAGTACTTGGAAGTGACGAAGATTTCGAGTAATGTTGAAGATTAGGTGTAGGATCAGAATAACGCAACACCAAGATTCTCGCGAAGTCCATAAACGACACACTGCGAAGACATCGCGGGATGGAAATAAAAACGACGTAGCGGATGACGACAGCCATAACGCGAGAAAGATGTGAAGATGTAGCGAGATCGAGGAGTGTCGCGAGATTTGACATTTGTACATTTGCGATACTTCGCAAGACATACCCGAAAATAAAGGACAGCTTAGTTGTCATCCACTATGTAATGTCCTATATAAAGAGCCGAATAGGCTTACGAAGAAGGGGATATTTTGAGTAGTGTTGAGCAAGTCATTAAGAGAGAGAAATTTTAGAGTGATTGTAATTCTTTGGTTTATCTCCCTTTCATGTTGTAACATTTCTGGAATTTAATCAGTAAAACTTATAATTGTTCATCTTAAAATGATTTGATTGTGTGGATTCTTGTGAGGGGTGTAGTGTGGGATTTCCTGCAACTACATAATGGCGCTAGAAACAGGGATGAGTAAAGGTTGATATTGTGATTTGGAAGGATTTGAAGTAGTAGATAAAGAATTTCATATAA
Organism: Papaver armeniacum; assembly: GCA_023531295.1. Classification (NCBI taxonomy): domain Eukaryota; kingdom Viridiplantae; phylum Streptophyta; class Magnoliopsida; order Ranunculales; family Papaveraceae; genus Papaver; species Papaver armeniacum. The sequence continues at coordinate 457,504 of JAJJWW010009309.1, read as the reverse complement.
TTTTCAACAGTTCATTAAGGTTAAAGAATGGCAAGAAGAAGACATACATCAGAACAACCAACGACTGTTAGAAGGAGTAGGAGACTTGCTGGAGAAGAAAGAAATGAAATGCGATAATCTTCAAGGGCAAACACAAGAAATAATGGAGAAAATCGGGTTCAATCGCCAATTCAGCATGTACCAATACAAAATAGAACTGAGGATTATGACAGAGTGAGCGTACACACTTGGCGATCGGATTCTGTAGATGAAATAGGGGAAGACAAGCAATTAGAAGGTAATGGACAAGAAGAGGGAGATCAAGAAATGATTGGAGGAATAATTCATGGAAACGAAGAGATTACAACGTTAGAGGCATTGAGACAAACAATACGCGAAGAAAGGCGATTAGAAACAGAAGAACGTGCAAATTTGACAAGGCAAAATCATGAGCTAAGGATGGAAAACATAAGGTTACAGAACAGAAGGTCAAGAAGCACTACAAGATCAAGATCAGTAAGGGAAGAAATAAGACGAGATATGCCTGTAGAAAATGCTAATGAAGAAATTCAAGAAGAGATACAAAATTTAGATGAGGAACGTCGCGAAAGAAGAGAAATAAGAGGAGATCATTATGTTCAACATGGTGAAATTCTCCAAGATGGGCAAAACGATGGAAATCAGAGAGATAGACGCCGACAAAGGCGAAATAATCAAGAGGATGGAGAAAATCAGGAAGAAGTGTAGTTGCAGGAAATCCTACACTACACCCCTCATAATATTTTATAGATCTAAATCTTATTAATCACCTAAATTTCAAATATAAGTGCTAGAAATATAAATTGACACAAGGATTTTTTACATGGTTCGATCAATATGATCTACATCCATGGTTCTTCACTATGAATTTTGAGGTTACATAAGAATTACATTTACAATCTCCATTAATGGATATTTTGTAGAGCTCTAGATCTAATTATTTGGGGAAGAAGATGATAAAGAAAATAAATCTCTCCCTAAAAATATCTCTCTCCTAAATATCTCTCTCTCTCCTCCCAAAATTATCCTCTCTTTCTCTCTCCTGCTCTCCTCTTTATATAGTATTTACATAGTGGATGACAGCTCATGTACAACTAATATTTCCCTTAATTTTGGATTTACCTTGCGACATTCTCGCGAGAGTATAAATGTTAAATCTCGCAGACATTATAGTTTTCGTAAGATCTTCGCACTTTCTTCATGTTTACGTTATCGTCATTTGTTATGTTATTTTTGAAATCACTTTGCGACGGTTTCGCGACGTTGTTAATGAAGATTCCGCAAGTGTGTTGTTGTTGCGATATTTGGATCCTACATCTTGCCTCTTTTTTCTTGAATATTGCTTGAAGAGCGATCTTTAAGAAAAAATCTGTTGTTGTAGTAGTCTTTGATCTTTGTTGATGAAGGAACGAGCGAAAGAATACTGGACTTGAAAAGTACGTACTTGCCTCTATTCTTTTGCGAAGTTCAAGCTTTGCGAAAATAAGAAGTATTATCTCTTGAAGTATGCGAAGTATAAAGTATCTTTGAAGAGGTATATGAAGTATGAAGTATCCTTGAAGAAATATAAGAAGTATCCATCCTTGATTGCGAATAAGAAGTATTGCGAAATTATTACTCCATGCTCTCTCGCCTCATGCAATGCTCTATTCTTTTGCGAAGTTCAAACTTTGCGAAGTGAATAAGAAGTATTAATCATTGAAGTATAAGAAGTATTGCCTCTGTTCATGCGAAGTTATTATTCCATTTTTGGTGAGGATTCTTGTTGTTCATTGGTGAATATCTTCTTTGGAAGTGATTCTTGCCGAGAAGATAAAGAACATAAGATGTTTTCTTGGTTATCCATAATTGCCTCTGTTCTTTATCTATGAGGGTATAATCATTGAAAAAGTGTTGAATGAGCGAGTTATTTCTTCATTCTTATCTTGCCTCTGTCTCATACTTTGTTCTCATGTGATAGTATAATCTCTTCAAGTTGCTTATAATTGTGAGAAATAATTTTGGCGAAATAATCACATTCTGCGAAATTCTGAATAATTCTGCGAAACTCTGAATAACTTTGCGAATTTTTGTAAAATACTTGTGCGAGTATAATGCTTATGTAATGATTATGTTATGAAATGTGTATGCGATGTTTATGCCATGAAATGCTTATGCGATGCTTTCATGATGCGAGTATAATGCTTGTATGATGAGAATGCTTATCTACTGCAATGTATAGCTAATGTTTGTGTTACTTAGCTCATTTTGCCGTTCTAAAATTGATGTAGCTTTAAATCGCTTCAATTCTTCATTTCTCTGATTTTGTCTCTAGTATATGCATTCCTCTTTGTGTATTTATTGTTTCTCGCAAGTTCTTACTTGTGCTTCATCTCTTCTTATTCCTGCACTATTAGTATCGCATAATAATATGATCATAATATCAAGTGTGCGGCATTTGCATTGCCTCAGTCTCATTATCATGTATATGTTCGCAAGCTTATCATTTAATCATTTTCTCAAGCTCGCAAGCTTATCATGTAATCTTTTTGCGATAAAAGAACCGTATTACCCGCATCCAAACTGTTTATGTTGAATTTTGTCATTGCGACAAGATCGCAGAACGTCTTTACATTTTCATGTAATAACCCATTGATCTTGCCTTATCATTTATCTTGTGTGGTCTTATTTTGCCTTCCTAGTTAAAGGTCTTATTTTGCCACCCCTCATTATTGCGACAATATGACAGGCCTAAATATGCTTGCGAACATAAAGCCCCATGACATTGCCGTCTTGCGACGAAATCGCAGGACGTCTTTACACTTTCATGTAAAGACCCATTGATATCGTCTTATCTTTGTCTTTTGTATTATTGCCTCTTCAGGATCATTGCACAAATATGACAAGCCTAAATTTCCTTGCGAAAATAAAGTCTCAACACATTTGCGTCTTTTGACACTTATCAGCTCCCTAATGGAGGGTGCCGCCCTTATCATCTCCCTGGTTGCCCCTTCAAGGAGGCGTACATCGGCCATACAAGACTAGCTCCTCCTATCCGGTCTTAACAGCAAGAAGTTGTTTTCGCAGCCTCTTATCCCTTATACCTATAGGGCTTATGGTTACGAGACTGCACCCTAAGTGGAGTTTTCTTCGAGCCGAGTGCAGCATGTGCCAAGACTTGTCAAGAGTGGTAAGGAAGTTCCATGCTCCCCGCACTCTTGACTCAACCGTGTACCTCGGCGCCTTGGTCATACGCTGACTCCTTGGAAGAGACCCTCGGTCGTCCAACCAGGGTATAACCTTATATATATAGTTGGAAATCCAAGGTATCTCTCCCGGATAGGCTTTCATGGGCCCCAAATCTCCATGACTCGAGTTCCGGGAGCGGTGTAACCTTTTCCCCGAGCCATGTCAAGAGATACCCCTTATATGACGCACTTTAGGTCTTACATTTGCCTCTTACGAAATATCATTTGCGAACTAGGGTGTACGCCATAAAGGTTCGTCCCATTCACTCACTCATTCATTTTTGTCAATTCATTCAATCATTCATTTTTGTCAATTCATTCAATCATTCATTTTTGATTATCTCTTCTCATTATCTTTGCAAAATTATCGCATTTCCATTATCTCTGCGAAATTATCGCATGTCTTCATTCTTTCATTCATCCTTTCATTCATTCCTTCATTTCTGTCATTTCCTTCACTTATTCTTTCATTTCTGTCATTTCTTTCATTCATTCTCACAATATCATATCATTTGAAGTAAAGTAAATATTCAATAGAAATATATAAATTAATCTGCGAGATTTTTCTCGAATCTTTGAAATCTTTAAGATCTTTGTAATTTAGAAATCTTTGAAATCTTTGTAATTCTTTATAATTTTGAAATCTTTGAAATCTTTGAGATCTTGAAATCTTTGTAATTTTTTTTTTTTTTTTTTTTTTTTTTTTTTTTTTTTTTTTATCAAATCAAAAATCTTTTATTTTCTGTAAAAGTAAAATGTTCAAAGAAAGTGGTACTTAGCTTTTGTGGTTTGTTGTTGTTGTTGTCTCTTGCGAAGTATATGATTTGCTTGCGAAGCTAGCATCCTTGAAATGTATAAATGTCGCACAAGAAAATCTTTTATTTTCTGTAAAAGTAAAATGTTCAAAGAAAGTGGTACTTAGCTTTTGTGGTTTGTTGTTGTTGTTGTCTCTTGCGAAGTATATGATTTGCTTGCGAAGCTAGCATCCTTGAAATGTATAAATGTCGCACAAAATATAATTATCTCGCAAAAAAGAAGTGTGAGAAATGAGATTTGAACCCTTGACCTGCCTCTTGCATATTCTCGCACCATACCAACTGTTTTAACCCTCTCTTGCGAAATTAATTTGCGAGATAGTCATCAACTTTCTTCTTTGAGAAATAAGCAAAGTCCTTGCGAAATTTCGCATAACAAAAATAAATATGCGAGAAGCAAGAATTGATCCCGCGACCTTCTACTTGCATTCATGCCTCCTAACCAACTGTGCTAGCCTTGCCTCTGCGAAGTGTTCCTGCGAAATAATCACCTACTTTCTTCTTGCGAGATATCCTTGCGAGATTTTCAAAGACTGTGCGAAGTAAACATTTGCATGAAGTAAACGAACGTCTGCGAAGTGTTTATGCTGCGAACGTTCGCAAGGTAAACATTTGCGAAGTGCAAAAATTCTTTGCGAATGGGGAGATTCGAACTCTAGACATCAAACTCCTTCTCTTCACTGCTGACCATCTGGGCTATTTGCTGCTTGCGAAAGAAACATACAATACTATAACTTTACTCCATTTCTTCGCTCTTATAAGTTCAAAAATATGCAGAAGGTGGGATTCGAACCCGCGACCTTAAGCTCCTCATGTTCGCTCGTGACCAATCGTGCTATCCCTCTTGTGCGAAAGGATCGCAGAATGGTAATACATGACTTATATTCACCCTTTTATACTCAAGGAAAAAATTGACAAAAATTCTATGCGAAGGGGAAGACTCGAACCCGCGACCTTATGTTTATACTCTTCGCCAGTGACCAATTGTGCTAGCTGTTGTTTGTGAAAGAAACACATAATGCTGTACTTGAGTTCATCCACCCTTTACCGTTCTGGAAAAAATATATGGAAAATATGAGTGATGTGAGGGTTGAACTCGCGACATCCACCTAGTATACCTCGCGCACAACCATCTGTGCTGGCTGCTGTTTTGCGATAGAAGACCATATTGCCACTCTATTATTCTTCATTTCTTTTCAGCAGTTCCAAAAAAGTGTGAAAAATATTGTGCTTTGCGAGAATTGATCACGCGAGCTCTAACCCATACTCCTAATCCCTGACCATCTGTGCTAGTTTCTGTTTGCAAAGATTCGCATGTAACCACCTCTTATTCTTTTCTCCTCTCTAGGTCAGAAAAAAATGTGAAAAAATATGACTGTGGCGAGATTTGATCTTGCGACATCAAGCTTCTTCGCTCCAACTCAAACCATCTGTGCGAGTTTATGTTTGTGATAAAAATCACAGCGTTTTGTTCTTATCCTTTTCTTCATTCTTCCTTTATTTCCTTCAACAATTTGCCTTTTTCTTTTTCTCCTGAATATGAAATCTTCCATTAAAAAATTAGCTTTCTTCCTTGAATTTCATCACAAACAACATATATATATATATATATTTTATATTTTCTTTATATATATATTTTTTTTTTTTTTCATGTCTTTGAATTGTTGACGGTGTTTTCTCCTTAAAGTTTATAGATCCAATTGAATTCGTCACCAACGATAGTCAATTTTTCTAAACTTTCTTGAACCAACAAGATTAGGTCCCTGTTTCTAGCGCATATGTAGTTGCAGGAAATCCTACACTACACCCCTCATAATATTTTATAGATCTAAATCTTATTAATCACCTAAATTTCAAATATAAGTGCTAGAAATATAAATTGACACAAGGATTTTTTACATGGTTCGATCAATATGATCTACATCCATGGTTCTTCACTATGAATTTTGAGGTTACATAAGAATTACATTTACAATCTCCATTAATGGATATTTTGTAGAGCTCTAGATCTAATTATTTGGGGAAGAAGATGATAAAGAAAATAAATCTCTCCCTAAAAATATCTCTCTCCTAAATATCTCTCTCTCTCCTCCCAAAATTATCCTCTCTTTCTCTCTCCTGCTCTCCTCTTTATATAGTATTTACATAGTGGATGACAGCTCATGTACAACTAATATTTCCCTTAATTTCGGATTTACCTTGCGACATTCTCGCGAGAGTATAAATGTTAAATCTCGCAGACATTATAGTTTTCGTAAGATCTTCGCACTTTCTTCATGTTTACGTTATCGTCATTTGTTATGTTATTTTTGAAATCACTTTGCGACGGTTTCGCGACGTTGTTAATGAAGATTCCGCAAGTGTGTTGTTGTTGCGATATTTGGATCCTACAAGAAGGAAGGAGAATATTACATGGGAGAGAAGTACAAAGAAATCACCAAGCAATTCAAGATGAAATTGAAAGGCATTATACTGACCAAGCACATCTAGCTCGCGAGAGGGAAAGACTAAGAGCAGAAATGGAAGAACAAGAATTACAAGAGGAAATTCGCCAAAACAATCATGATAATCGAGAAAGGAGGCGTGAGCGCAATCGCAATAATGATAATATCAATGAAGAATACGATAGAGTACTAAGGAGAACTGAAAGACGGCAAAGAGGAGAAAATGAGAGATATAATGGTGTGCGAATCCATGAAAGTAATGAGAGAGAAGGTCGCAGAGAAAGACGAGAAGAAAATGATGATCAAGAGAATCAAAACGGATATGAACGCAGAAGAAGAGAGGCGGAGTTAAAAAGGCCAATGGAAGATAATTCTAGTATAAACGAACAAATTTTGAAAGAGCTAGCGGAAATGAGAGGAATGTTAAATAATAAGAAAGAAGGAGGTAGGAGACAATTGGATGAAGCTATAGAAGAAGCTGCAAAAACCCCATTCACACGGGAAATACAATTAGAAGGAATACCCCCAAAATGTAATTTTCCTACATTAACCAGCATTTTTGATGGATCAACTTGTGCAATACAACATATCAAAGCTTATTTGAGATGTATGTTACAATGGGAAAATCATGACGCTATATTGTGCAAATACTTTGCATCAAGTTTAACAGAGAAGCTCGAAATGGTTTGAAGGCCTGCTTAAAAAATACTATAGCATCCTTCAATCATTTACAGGCTATATTTTTAGGGGCGTACATAAGCAACAATTTCTCGCGACCTGGCATTGAAGACGTATTTGGATTAAAACAAAGGGTTGGTGAAAGTTTGAAGCATTTGACCACGAGATGGAAGACAATGTGTAGCGACATGGCGGGTCGCGTTGATGAGAGATATCTTATTTTATCATTCATTAATGCTATGTTCGCAACCAATCTGTTATACATTCAAATTTTCAGAATTAAGAACACAATCACAATGACCGAGCCAATGAGAATTACAGGAGAAATATATTGCTCTCGAGGAAAAACAAAATGAGATGGAATCCTACCCGGTTGCGAACACGAGTTCGAATGCAAATAATGCAAGCTTGTTACCTAAGTTGATAAATACAATGGCGAGCACCTCGCAAGGACAACCAGAGTTGATAATGGGTGATAATCAGCAGAAGCTAGTAGCTATGGGGAGTCGTGACCAAGAAGAATACGAGAGAGAAAGAAATTTCTATAACCGCGGTGGAAATAACAAAATTCAAAGACTTGATCAGCCGCAAGAAAATTATGGAGGTCAAAGGCAAAATTATCATAGGGGACAAGGAAGCCGCAGGATAGTATGGGAAGAAATTGAGATGCCACCTCTGAATGCTAGCGTGGAGAAAATATGGGAAGCTATAATCTTGATGGAAAATATACCAACACCATGGAACATGGGAAAGGAGCCACCTCCAAGCGAGAGAAGCCATGAATTTTGTTCTTATCACCATTTCCATGGACATACAACAAATGACTGCAGAAACATAAAGAGAATCATTCTCAGGATGATAGATCAGGGAAAGTTAAGTCATTTTCTAGTGAGAAAAGTTCAACCTCAAGCATTATCATCTCCTCCAGAAATTCCTGTGGCGAACACAACAAAAGAACGTGAAACATTTGTGATAGAAGTTGGGGCAAAAGCAAAAAATCTGTTTTGTAACTCTATTGTACATTCGTACAAGACAATTGAAGATTTCCACGACATTACTCTCAGCAGGGTTTACGCAAGGGATGCCAATGATAAAGAAATAATGAACACCGCGAAGACGTCGCAACTGGAAGAATGGCAGAAGCAGATCACTTCTTTTACCGCAGAAGAAGTACCTGAAGGTGGAGGAATGCATGATAACCCATTGGTGGTGAGATTGGAGATTAACCCAAAACCTAACGATGATGAAGATGATGAAGCGGAAAACTCATGGGCAATTAATAGAATTTTAATTGATACAGGGAGTTCTGTGAATATCCTTTTTTATCATACCTACAAAACTATGGGAGGAAAAGATGCAGATTTGATACCTTCAACCTATAAAATTTATGGTTTTAATGGTACCACAAATAAGCCAAAAGGAGAAGTTCATATGCGAATTCCACTGAAAGGATTATCTTCTGGAATTTTATTCTGCGTAGTTGATGTGGAATCACCATACAACGCGCTGATCGGACGTCCATGGTTACATGAGATCTTAGGTGTCGCATCAAATTTCTATCAATGTATCAAGTTCCCTCATCCCACTGGTGTTGGTATCATAAAGGGAGATTGGGTTGAAGGAAAGAAGTGTTATGAGGTTGATATCGAATCCTGTGAAGAAAGAGTTGCGAAACAGAGGAGTTGGAAAAACAACATTAAAGAAAAACAAAGAGGTGAAAAATTAATGGTAGACGTGATAGAGCAAAGAGAGGAAGAAATGCTGCAAAATCAAAAAATGATGAAGACAGAAAGTGGCGAAGGTTTCGCAATGGACAAGAAAATGACAGGGAACTACAAAAATGCAGAGGCAGAAAGTAGCAGAAGTAAGAGACTTAAAGAATAACTGTAATTGTTGATTGTCAGAGAAAAACTGGGGAGGGAGACGACAAATGCAAGTTGTTAAAAAAAAAAAAAAAATCATGAGTGGTGAAAATGGAATAGTGTAAGAGTTGATATGAAGAAGAAGAACATATATTTTACAAATGGAAAACGCGTTGCGAAAGTACAAAGGAGCTTATATAGGCAGAAGAATCAACAAAATAATCAGAAAGCGGCGAACTTACTATGGCGTACACCCTAGTTCGCGAACACAATTTCGCAAGAGGCAAAGTACCTAAAGTGCGTCATAGTAGGGGGTACCTATTACATAAAATATATATATATATATATATATATATATATATATAATGGGACGAACCTTCATGGCGTACACCCTAGTTCGCGAATAAAATTTCGTAAGAGGCAAAGTACCTAAAGTGCGTCATGTAAGGGGGTATCTGTAACGTGGCTCAGGGAAAAAGTTACACCGCCCCTGGAACCTGAGTCATGGAGATTGGGGGTAATAAAACCCATCCAAGAGAGGTACCTTGGATTTTCAATCTAAGCTAGTGACTTAGATTGGACGACCGAGGGTCTCTTCTAAGGAGTCAGCATTTGACCAAGGCGCCAAGGTACACGGTTGAGCCAAGGGTGCCTGGGGCATTTGAAGTGTCTCGGCCATTCTTGGCAAGTATCGGCTTATGCTGCACTCGGCCCGAAGAAAACTCCACTTAGGGTGCAGTCTCGTAGCCATAAGCCCTATAGGCAAAAGGGATAAGAGGCTGCAAAAACAATTGGTTGTTGTTAGGACCGGATGGGAGGAGCTAGCCTTGTATGGCAGAAGTACGCCTCCTTGAAGGGGCAACCAGGGGAAAGATAAGGGCGGCACCCTCCATTATGGAGATGATAGTGTCAAAAAATACGCAAATATTATGAGACTTTATGTTCGCAAGAATATTTAGCCTTGTCATATTTGTGCAACAATCCTGAAGAGGCAAAAATACAAAAGAGTAGATAAGACGAGATCAATGAGTCCTTACATGCAAATGTAAGGACGTCCTGCGATTTCGTCGCAAAGACGGCAATGTCATGGGGATTTACGTTCGGAAGGATATTTAGGCCTGTCATATTGTCGCAAGAAAAATATCCTGCAGAGGCAATAATACTAGAGAAATGATAAGACAGGATCAATGGGTCATTACATGAAAGTGTAAAGACGTCCTGCGATCTTGTCGCAAAAATGAGAGGTGGCAAAGTAAGACCTTTAACTAGGAAGGCAAAATAAGACCACACAAGAGAAATGATAAGGCAAGATCAATGGGTCATTACATGAAAATGTAAGGACGTCCTGCGATCTTGTCGCAATGATAAAGTTCAGCAGAAGATATCTGCGAAACTATGCTTAATCTCCCATTCGAAAACAAATAACAGAGGCAAGTATGGGAATGAATAAGAACGTGTTATTAGTTTTCATTTGACAAATTTGCGCATATATTGATTGACCATATTGCAAAAAAAAGAATTGCTCTTTATGTGCAGGAAGAAATAAGAAAGATATAAATTATATTCAAAGACTCAAGAAAGTCGCAGCAAAAGAATACACCCGAAGATGGGAGATTGAAAAAATGATTGTACAAATATTACAAAGGCAGAAAAAGGAAAATAAAATTATTTCTCATTGGATCCTTCCCCTTCATTATCTTCATCAGATCCTTCAACTTCTTCATCTTCAGTGGACTCCTCTTCTTCTTCACTAGCATCGCTATCAGAAATATCCAGAGGAGGTATATTTTGGGGAACTTCATCAAGAAGGCAAGGGTATTTAGACTGAGGGATGTTATTGTCATCGCAGACCATCTCAATAGTTTGATTGCGAAAAAGAATAGCATCATTCTTAAAATTCGCGACTGATCTTTAGTTGGTTCTTCACTTTTAGAATATTTATCATCCCGAGAAGAAAGATTTTTGGCAAGTTGCTCTTTCTCGATTCAAGTTCTTCAATTCTTTTTCGAACCTTGCTTCAAACTTTTCGAACATATAACATTGAATCAAAGCAACTTGATGACAATTTTATGCAAGCAATTAAATAAAGAAGAATAATTAAAAACCTTCTCTCGTCGAAACCATATCTCTAACCAAGGCCGTATGCTCAGCTTAAAGACTAATGTTAACACCTAAATTATTTCTGGCATCATCTAGAACCTTCGCATCCCAAGCAAATTCATCATCATTGTTTATGAGAAGAAGGGAACGAATTTGATTCTCTCTTTCGCTAAGAATAGCATTTTGACGGATGGATATATCCCGTTCAATTTGAACTTCAAGAAGAGTCTTTTGGAATTTCGCTAATGCTTGAGCACCTTGTCTAGAAATGCGATCTTTATCATCTATGAGATCACTAATTTTCTTCCTTAAAATACTAATTTTCTCTTTAGAATTAAGATACAGATGTTTAAGTTAGTTGGATAAGCTTAAGCTAGATCTATGATCAATTTCTAAGAGGCGAAATCTGGATTGAAGTTCATTTAGAGGAAGAGATTTAATTTTGTTATTTGAAAAACTATCCAAAGAATCGTTGAGATGAGAAAGAAGAGCATCATCATCCATAGGTTCAGGAAATGAATGAAGAAGAATGGCTTCCTCAGAAAGGTTATAAACGTCTGCGAAAATGATAAGTCAGATGAGGGAAGATAACAAGAGAACAAAACAAAGGTAAAGGGAAAAGTTTCATACCATAAAGCTGTTGGTTGGAGCTTTGAAGGCTAGAAATCTTATTCTTCCGAGTGACAGTCGCCTTCTAATTGCTTGTTTTTCTCGCGAAGAATGGCAGCTTCAGTTTCTAATTCTTCATTTCTCTTGCGAAGAGCAGTAGCTTCAACTCCCAATTCTTCATTTTCATTGCGAAACTGAAGATTCTTTTTTTCGAGAACACTGCGCCTCTTCTCAAGATCTGAGGCAACAACAAAGGAAGCTCTCCCGGACTACAAAAGAAAATAAAAGAAATTAAAAAGGTCTGATTTAATTTAAGAATAAAAAAAAAAAGAGAGAGAGAGAGAATGAAAACATACCAAGACACTAAGAGAATTTAAGAAGCTTGGAGTCACTGATCTGGAGACCCCATGAAGAGAACTATCACTCTCAAGCAAAGGTGAATCGCAAATACTCGCGAGAGCCTTGCATGTATTAGAAAGGCGATCGTCACCCATCCCTTGCATGGAATCAGAAAAGATGCTAGACAGCTGTGCCATAGAAGATAAAGCTGGAGAATTTGAAGAAGGGATATCCACATCATCATATTCCTCATCACCAGAATTTTCACCTGACTGAAGATTCGAAGGAGAGGGGAGGTGAAGTTTTCGCTTCTTCAGAGGCGGAGCAACAAACTTCTCCTTGCGAAGAGGATTTTTACCTCTACCTTTGGCTTTCGCAGCCTCAGGGTTTTCTTCTTCTCCAACAACTTCAACACCAACCTTCGCACACAAATGAAGATAAGAAACAGAGGCAACAATATTGTTAAAATAAATAAATATATAAAGTGTTTCTTACTTCATCCATGACGGAGCGAAGAGCAGCTAAAGTGCTAACCTTCCTGGTCCGATTGTAGCTCAATCTTAACTTTTCAATCTAAAAATTTTCACGAGAATCAAAGGATAAGGGAATAAGCAACCAATGAAAGATTACGAAGTACGCGAAATTGGAAGACATGCCTCTTTATTCTTCTCGGTCCAATTGAATACCCAATGTCGATAAGTAGCGAAGTTCGCAGGAAGTACATTCGAGCATGCGATATAAGGCCCCTTTAACACCAATGGAAAAATACACCATCTATCGTCTTTAGAGTGACGAGGGACGTTGTTTTTACCAGAATGCCAGTCAATGTCTTGCATAAGGAGCTTATCGTTAGCAACGTCATCCTTTCTTTTCAGACGAACACCCCATCGAGTATTATCCCTCCTCATAGGAATGAATTCATAATTCTCGTAGAAACTCTCAACTGTGTATCTTTCAACGAGTATCGCCAGTTCCTTAAATTGTGGGTCCCTAACTTATGTTGGGTAAAGAGACCCCTTACCAGCGCCACGATTGGCGAATTCAAGTATTAAACGGATGCAATCCCCGCTTAATTGATAGACAGCTCGCGAGAAGTTCGCATGAGCAAGAATTCCATAGAATAACAGAAGGTTAGGGTTATAAAGAGGAATGGGAAGGCCGGCGAGAATTTGACCAAGCAAAATTATGATTTCATGATCATCACAATGATGATCTGTGAACAGCTTGGCAGAAAGAATGGATTTAGATTCCTGACCGGGAATGGTGGTTAAAGTAAAACCTTTTCCTTGAAGATCTTTTTGAATTTCTTCAAAAGAAACTTCGTATTTGCGACCGGTTGGAGCCATTTTCAGTATGGGAATGAGTGAAGAACTGAAGATCGAAAGAAATAAGAAGAAGAAGAAGATTTACAGTAGCATAAACGGAAATTACGGAGGAGAGTTGAAGAAAAATTGCAGAGAGAAAGTAAAAAAGAAGAAGAGGAGGGTGAGAAAACTATATATAGAGAAGAATTCTCGAAAAGATAAACGCATTTAATGCGAGAAGGGACGTGAACGGTTGAGAAATAACGGTTGAAAGAGACGTGTCAAGAAAAGGGTGGAAGAAGAGACACGTGTAATAATTCTGCGTTAGTACGGAATCATACAAATACAGAAAAATATGAAAAAGTGAACAGCTGCGGCATTTTGAAAATACTAGTTCTCATGACGTTCTCTTCTTCGCAGAGAAGACATGAGAAGACGCAAGATGTAGGATCAGAATAACGCAACACCAAGAGACTCGCGAAGTCCATAAACGATACACTGCGAAGACATCGCGGGATGGAAATAAAAACGACGTAGCGGATGACGACAGCCAAAACGCGAGAAAGATGTGAAGATGTAGCAAGATCGAGGAGTGTCGTGAGATTTGACATTTGTACATTTGCGATACTTCGCAAGACATACCCGAAAATAAAGGACAACTTAGCTGTCATTCACTATGTAATGTCCTATATAAAGAGCCGAATAGGCTTACGAAGAAGGGGATCTTTTGAGTAGTGTTGAGAAAGTCATTAAGAGAGAGAAAGTTTAGAGTGATTGTAATTCTTTGGTTTATCTCCCTTTCATCTTGTAACATTTCTGGAATTTAATCAGTAAAACTTATAATTGTTCATCTTAAAATGATTTGATTGTGTGGATTCTTGTGAGGGGTGTAGTGTGGGATTTCCTGCAACTACATTAGGCATGTGGAATAGGAGCTACAAAAGTTAATTTTTTTTTTTTTTTTTTTTTTTTTTTTTTTTGTATTCCATATGTATTAATAGTTTTGTCACTAAAATTGACAAAGGGGGAGATTGTTAGTGCATTGCTCGGTCGAACTCGCATGCGTTGCTATCTCAAGCATGTTTGTCAATATTAGTGATCATAACTATAAGTCTTGATTTATAGCCTATTATAGCTAAAGGTCTCGGATTAGGATAGAAAGTGTAGTTGATCTCAAGACTCCATGGCAATCATCATACAAGACGAAGGACTACTCAAGGAACTGGTGGAACTTCATCGACTAAAAGGTATGTGGAGACTTGAACTTATCTGTCACTCAAAAGTCTATTTACTCTATCTCCTATTATTGAGACAAAAGTCATTTTGATATATAGACTTTGATTATACACATTTGCTATTTCGAGCCGAGTTTAACTCGCCTATCTATTTCTCGAAATATGTGTTGGTAAGCATTCGATTTAGCCAAATTCATCTTTACCTAGTGACGAAAGTCATGTATGTTTCAATCACTCTAAAAATTGACTCTGACGAAAAATGGACTGTGAATAACGGCTATATAACGTTCTCTGAGAATGTTTCAATGATTGAAATGAGAGTTTAGATTACATAACCATTGGTAGGATATAAGCATTGTTGTGGAAACACATATATGTATAAGTCCTTATTCCTTAAACCAAAGTTTGCGAACTTTGTTGATCAAGAGAAACGGAATGTGGCGTGAGCCAAGTCGTGTATCGGAAGTTCTCGACCCGAGAATTTCTGCTGGAGTTTGTGAACTCCTTCCGTGAGCTTAACTCCGCGAACCCAGTCCGCGAACTTGAGTTGGTTATATCTAAAATCGGTTCTTCTTGAACTCATGTTTATATAAACTAAGGAATGCTTTTGCAAACCGTGGCTATAAAGTTCATGAACCGATTCGAGTGAATCAAACCGTTTTTGCTTCGATTGTGTCTTGTGTAGTTACATAAGATATAAGCAATTGAAAAACTATCTAACTAGTTCATTTGAGTCATTTGAACTAGTTATGGTGAAGAAGAATATGGTGGATATGAAAGTGATCATATGGCTAACCATTTGGTTAACTATTGTTGAACCAACAAATGTTAATGTTTGGGAACGGTTACATAAACCCAAAATTGGACATTTCATTTGTGTGTAACAAGCTAAGGTTTTGATCCAACGGTTGAGAAATTTTTGGTTGAATCTAATCAGGTTTTCATCTAACGGTGAATATAGAAATCTTTGTTACCAAGCTAATATTGATTGCAAACCCTGATTTGAAAGACTATATAAGGGAGAACTCTAGCAACTGGGAAACCTAATCCCCACACTTTACGTGTGATACTAGTTTGCTAAGCTAGAGTCGATTCTCCTTTAACCTTGGTTTTTCTTCTCTAAACCAGGTTAACGACTTAAAGACTTCATTGGGATTGTGAAGCCAGACCGATACTACTTTTCTTGTAGTTGTGTGATCTGATCTTGTTGTTTCTATCGTACGAGTAAAATTGGAATAATTGGCTTGACATTTATATCTCCGATAGGCAAGATAGAAAAGTAATCACAAACACTTCGTCTCATCGTTTGTTCCGCAATATCTTTTTTCGCTGCGTCAATTAAGATTATTGTGAGGAGATTGACAATACTAGGCTGTTCTTCGGGAATATAAGTCCGGGTTATCAATTGGTTCCTGTTCACCTTGATTTATCAAAAGACGGAACAAAACTTGTAGGTATATTCGTGGGAGACGGATTTATCTATTACCGTAGACTTTTCTGTGTGATACAGATTTGTTTATTAAAGTCTTCGACTTTGGGTCGTAGCAACTCTTAGTTGTGGGTGAGATCAGCTAAGGGAATTAAGTACGTAGCATCCTGCTGGGATCAGAGGCGTAAGAGCATAACTGTACCTTGTATCAGTGTGAGATTGATTGGAGTTCAACTACAGTCCAGACTGAAGTTAGTTTGGAGTAGGCTAGTGTTTGTAGCGGCTTAATACAGTGTGTGTTCAATCTGGACTAGGTCCCGGGTTTTTTCTGCATTTGCGGTTTCCTCATTAACAAAATTCTGGTGTCTGTGTTATTTCTATTCCGCATTATATTTGTTTATATAATTGAAATATCACAGGTTGTGTGATAAGAATGTAAATGCTACATTTTATACCCATATTTATATTAGCTAGGATACAATATTTTAGTTACTAATACTATTTTAGTGCTTTTGTAGAAAGTACAAGTGAATTCGATCATCCAACGAATATGTAATTGCAGGAAATCCTACAATACACACCTCACAAGAATTCATAATATCTAACACATATTTAAGATCAATAATCAATCTCTTTATTAATTGAGTTAGAAATTTTACAAGAAGGAAGTGAAATCAAGAATTTTATTGCTACTCTAGACTTTCTCTCTCCTCTAAACTTTCTCTCCACTCTCTATAAAGATCTCTCCCTTTTTCATAAACCTATTCGGTTCTTTATATAGGACATTACATAATTATGGATGACAACTAAGTTATCCTTTATTTTCGGATCTGACTTGCGACATTCTCGCAAGTGTACAAATATAAAACCTCGCAACACTCCTAAATATCGCTAGGTCTTCACATCTTTCTCGTGTTCTGGCTGTCGTCATCCGTTGCGTCATTTATGTTACTCGTCTGCGATGTCATCGCAATGTGTCGTTTATGGATTTCGCAAGGGCGTTGGTGTTGCGATATTATGATCCTATATCTTGCCTCTTCTCATGTCTTCTCTGCGAAGGAGAGAATGTCATGAGAACTAATCTATTCAAAATGCCGCAATTGTTCATTCTTTCATTCTTATCTGTTTTGACATGACTCCGTACTTTTACACAAAATTTATTACACGTATCCCTTCTTCCATCCATTCTTTTTCAATCGTCCTCTCTCAACCGTTCATGTCTACTCTTCGCATTAAATGTGTTTGCCTTTTCGAGAATCCTTCTCTCTATATATATTTTTCTTACTCCTCTTTTTTTTTTTTACTCTCTTTCTTGTTTTCTCTGCAATTTCTCTTCTTCATCTCTCCGTAATTTCCGCTCCTGCTACTGTAAATCTTTTTCTTTTTACTTCTTTTGATCTTCCATATTCTCTTCATTCCCATACTCTGAAAGATGCCTCCAGTCGGTCGTAGATATGAACATCTTTTGGAAGAAGTTCAAAAAGATTTGCTAGAGAAAGGTTTCACATTATCCACTATTCCCAATCAAGAATCTAAATCCATTCTCTCTGCCAAATTGTTTACTGATCATCATTGTGATGATCAAAAAATCATAATTTCGCTAGGTCAGATTCTCGCAGGTCTTCCCATTCCTCTCTACAACCCTGATCTTCCCTTGTTTTATGAAATTCTTACTCATGCGAAATTCTCGCGAGACATCTATCAATTAAGTGGGGATTGTATCCGCTTAATGCTTGAGTTCGCCAACCGTGGTGCCGGTAAAGGATCCCTTTACTCCAAAGAAGTCAGAGATCCTAAGTTTGAGAACTTAGAGATATTCGCTGAAAAGTATTCAGTAGAGAGTTTCTTTGAAAATTATGAAATAATAAATATGAAGAACGATAGAACTCGCTGGGGGTGCACATTTGAAGAGAAAAGAAAATATTCCCAGCGACAAAATACTTATGCAAGATATCGATTGGCATTCTGGCAAGAATAATGTTCCTCGCCATTCCAAAGACGACAAATGGTGCGTTTTTCCACTGATTTTGAATGAACCTTATATTTCAGGTTCAAATGTGCTCCCTGCGAATCTCGCCAATTATCAGCCTTGGGTATTTAATTGGCCCGAGAAAGCAAAATAGGTATGCTTCCTAAACTTTGCTCAATTTGAAATCTTCTCTCCTTTTTATACCTACTAACCTTGCGAAATTTTCAGATTATCAAGTTGAGGAAGAGTTATAAAAGAAATGCTAAGGAGAGCACTCTAGCAGCACTCCGTTCGATCACGAATGAAGTAAGAAATATTTTTCTTTATTATTTTTAACAATATTGTTGCCTCTGTTTCTTATCTTCATTTGTGTGCGAAGGTTGGTGCTGAGATCGCTGGAGAGGAAGAAAATCCTAAGAAGACCAAAGGTAAAGGTTCTCTTTGCAAGGAGAAGTCTACTGTCCCACCTTCTAAGAAACGAAA
Organism: Papaver armeniacum; assembly: GCA_023531295.1. Lineage (NCBI taxonomy): Eukaryota > Viridiplantae > Streptophyta > Magnoliopsida > Ranunculales > Papaveraceae > Papaver > Papaver armeniacum. Next base: position 438,992 of record JAJJWW010009309.1, on the reverse strand, counting down.
GATCCATTCCTCTTCTCCTTCAAGCCCTCAATCCAGCGAAAGCTCTGATGAAGATAATGATGATGTTGATATTTCTCTCGCAAAGGAGAATCCTCCAACTGAATCTTCTGTAGCGCAACTGTCTAGCATCTTCTCTGACTCCATGCAAGGAATTGGAGATGATCGTCTTTCTAGTACGTGCGAAGCTCTCGCGATTATCTGTGATGCTCCTTTACTAGAGGGTGATGATTCTCTTCATGGGGTCTCCAGATCGGTGACTCCCAGCTGCTTAAATGCACTTGGTGTCTTGGTATGTCTTTATTCCCTTATTTCTTCATAATTTCGATTTTAAATTATATCTTGATAATTTCTTTATTTTCCTTTATAGTCTGGGAGAGCTTCCTTTGCTGTTGCCTCAGATCTTGAGAAAAGGCGCAGCATTCTTGAAAAGAAGAATCTTCAACTTCGCAAGAAGAATGAAGAATTTGAAACTGAAGCTGTTGCTCTTCGCAAGAGAAATGAAGAATTTGAAAATGAAACTACTACTCTTCGCGAGAAGACCAAACAACTGGAAGTTGATTCTTCTACTCAGAAGAATAAAATATCTAGTCTTCAAAGCGCCAATCAACAACTTTATGGTATGAGACTCTTCTCTTTTTCCTTCGTTTTGTTCTCTCATTATCTTCCCTTATCTAACTTACCATTTTCGCAGATGTTTATAACCTTTCTGATGAAGCCATCCTTCTTCACTCATTTCCTGAACCTATGGATAATGATGCTCTTCTTGCTCATCTCAACGATTCTTTGGATAGCTTTTCAAATAACAACATTAAATCTCCTCCTCTAAACGAACTTCAATCCAAATTTCGCCTCTTAGAAATTGATCATAGATCTAGTTTAGGCTTAGCCAACCAACTTAAACGTCTATATCTTAGTTCCAAAGAGAAAATTAATACTTTAAGGAAGAAAATTAGTGATCTTATAGATGACAAAGATCGCATCGCTAGTCAAGGTGCCCAAGCATTAGCGAAATTCCAAAAAACTCTTCTTGAAGTTCAAGTTGAACGGGATGAATCCATCCGCCAAAATGCTATACTTAGCGAAAGAGAGAATCAAATTCGCTCCCTTCTTCTCATAAACAATGACGATGAATTCGCTTGGGCTGCGAAGGTTCTAGATGACGCCAGAAATAATTTAGGTGTTAACGTTAGCCTTCAAGCTGAGCATACGGCCTTGATTAGGGATATGATTTCTGATAAAGAAGGTTGTTAATTATTCTTCTTTATTTTACTGTTTATTTTTTATGAAGTTGTCATTAAGTTACTAATTCATTGTCATATGTTCGCAGATGCTGAGCAGAGATTTCGCAAAATAATTGAAGAACTTGAGTCTGAGAAAGAACAGCTCGCAAAGGATTTCTCTCTTCGAAATGACAAATATTCCAAATTGAAGAAGCAACTACAAATTACTGTAGCGAATTTCAAAAATGATGTTGTTCTCTTCCGCAATCAGACTATTAAGACAGTCTGCGATGACAACAACATTCCTCATTCTTCATACCCTTGTCTCCTTGACGAAATCCCTAAGAATGTGCCTTCTTTGGATATCTCTGACAGTGATGCTAGCGAAGAAGAGGAATCAAATGAAGGTGAAGAAGTAGAAGAATCTGATGAAGACGAAGAAAATGAAGAGGAAGAATCGACCAAGAAATAATTCTTTTTTCTTCTTTCTCTTTTTGTAATATCTGTACATTCCTTCTTTTAATCTTCTATTTTTGTAATCTTTTGTTGCTAATTTCTTGGATCTTCAAATATTATTTCTACCTTTGTTGTTCCTTTCTGCACATGTTAAAAGAACAATTCTTTTTTGCAATACAACTAGTCAATATATTATCAATCTTTCATTTTATGAGCGCGTAAATCTATCATATGAAGACAAATAACATGTTTTTATTCTATACATTCCCATACTTGCCTCTGTTATTTGCGTTCAAATGAGAGATTAAGCAAGTTACTTTCGAATAGTGATATGTGTTCATGCCTCAATCTCGCAATTCTTTCTTGAATTTTCGCAAGTAAGGAAATCTTGATTTCTTCCAAGATTTCCTTTTTTTTTTTTCTTTTTCTTTTTCTCTTATGTGGTCTTATTTTGCCTTCCTAGTTAAAGGTCTTACTGTGCCACCTCTTGTCATTGCGACAAAATCGCATGACGTCTTTACACTTTCATGTAATGACCCCTTGATCTTGCCTTATCATTTCTTTAGTATTGTTGCCTCTGCAGGATAATTTTGTTGCGACAATATGACAGGCCTAAAAATCCTTGCGAAAATAAAGCCCCATGGCATTGCCGTCTTCGACGAAATCGCAGGACGTCCTTACATTTTCATGTACTGACCCATTGATCTCGTCTTATCTTTATTTTTTGTATTATTGCCTCTTCAGGATTGTCGCACAAATATGACAAGCCTAAATTTCCTTGCGAAAATAAAGCCTCATGACATTTGCGTCTTAAGACACTTATCGGCTCCCTAATGGAGGGTGCCGCCCTTATCATCTCCCTGGTTGCCCCTTCAAGGAGGCGTACTTCTGCCATACAAGGCTAGCTCCCCCCATCCGGTCTTAACAACAACCAGTTGTTTTCGCAGCCTCTTATCCCTTTTGCCTATAGGGCTTATGGTTACGAGACTGCACCCTAAGTGAAGTTTTCTTCGGGCCGAGTGCAGCATATGCCGAGACTTGCCAAGAATGGCCGAGACACTTCAAATGCCCCAGGCACTCTTGGATCAACCGTGTACCTCGGCGCCTTGGTCAAATGCTGACTCCTCAGAAGAGACCCTCGGTCGTCCAATCCAAGTCTTAAGCTTAAATTGAAAATCCAAAGTATCTCCCATGGATGGGCTTTATTGACCCCAATTCTCCATGACTCAAGTTCCGGGGGAGGTGTAACCTTTTCCCTGAGCCATGTTAACAGGTACCCCCCTTTTATGATGTATTTTAGGTCTTACATTTGCCTCTTGCGAAATTTTGATTTCGCGAACCAGGGTGTACGCCATAGCAGGTTTGCCCCTTTCTGATATGTCATTGATTTTTGATTATCTCTTGTCATTATCTGTGCGAGATTTTCGCATGTTCTTTCTTATTTATGCAATCTCGCAATCATATCTTTATATTTCATAATATATTCTCTTCTTCTGTATATCAACTTCCTTTCGCAACCTCATCTCTTCTATTCATAAGAAAGATTTTTTTTTTTTTTTTTAAAACCCAACTTACATTTCTCGTCTTCCTCCCAATTTTTTCTTTGACAATCAACAACTACATTTATTCTTTGAGTCTCTTACTTCTGCTACTTTCTGCCTCTGCATTTTTGAATTTTCCTATCGTTTTCTTGTCTGTTGCGAAGCCTTCGCTACCTCCTATCTTCATCAGTTTTTGGTTTCGCAGCATTTCTTCCTCTCTTTGTTCTATTACATCTACCATTAATCTTTCACTTCTTTGTTTTTCTTTGATGTTGTGTTTCCAATTCTTCTTCTTCGCAGCTCTCTCTTCGCAGGATTCTATATCAATTTCATAACATTTGTTTCCTTCAACCCAATCTCCCTTTATGATGCCAACACCAGTGGGATGAGGGAACTTGATGCATTGATGGAAAGTCGATGCCACACCTAAGATCTTATGTAACCATGGCCGTCCGATCAGCGCGTTGTATGGTGATTCCACATCAACTACACAGAATAAAATTTCAGAAGATAATCCTTCAGTGGAATTCGCATATGAACTTCTCCTTTTAGCTTATTTGCAGTACCGTTAAAACCATAGATTTTGTACGTTGAAGGTATTAGATCTTCATCTTTCCCTCCCATAGTTTTATAAGTATGATAAAAAAGTATATTCACGGAACTCCCAGTATCAATCAAAATTCTGTTGATTGCCCATGAATTCTCAGCTTCATCATCTTCTCCTCACTAGGTTTTGGGGTTGATCTCCAATCTTACCACAAATGGGTTGTCATGCATTTATCCACCTTCAGGTACTTAATCTGCGGTAAAAGAGATAGTCTGCTTTTGCCATTCTTCCAGTGGCGATGTCTTTGCAATGTTTATTATTTCTTTATCATCAGCATCTCTTGCGAAAACCCTGCTGAGAGTGTTATCGTGAAAATCTTCAATTGTCTTGTATGAGTGTACGATGGAGTTACAAAACAGATTTTTTGCCTTTGCGCCAACTTCAATCACAAATGTTTCTCTTTCTTTTGTTGTATTTGGCTTGTGAATATCTGGAGGAGGTGGTAATGCTTGAGTTTGCGTTTGTCCTACCAGAAAGTGATTTAATTTTCCCTGATCTATCATCCTGAGAATGATTCTCTTTATATTTCTGCAGTCATTTGTTGTATGTCCATGGAAGTGATGATAAGAGCAGAATTCATTACTTCTGTAGCTTGGAGGTGGTTCGCTCCCCATGTTCCACGGTGCAGGTATGTTTTCCATTAGGATTATAGCTTCCCATATCTTCTCCACACTAGCATTCAAAGGTGTCATTTTGATTTCTTCCCATATTATTTTTGGATTTCGATGTCATCTGTGAAAGTTTTGCCTCTGACCTCCATAAGTTCCTTGCGGTTGATGACCTCCATAAGTTTCTTGTGGCTGATCAAGTCTTTGGATTTTGTTATTTCCACCACGGCTATAAAAGTTTCTCTCTCTCTCAAATTCTTCTTGATCACGACTCCCCATAGCTACTAGCTTTTGCTGTCCATCTCCCATTACTCTCTCTTGTTGTCCTTGCGAGGTGCTCGCCACTGTATTTATTAACTTGGGTAATAAGCTTGCATTCGCTGCTCTTGAACTTGTGTTCGCAATGGGGTATGATTCCATATCGTTTTGCTTTTCCTCAAGAGCAATATACTCCTCATGTAGTTCTCGCAACTCAGTCATTGTGATTGTATTTTTGATTCTGAAAATCTGAATGTATAACAGATTGGTTGCGAACATAGCATTGATGAATGATAGAATGAGATATCTTTCGTCCACACGACCAGCCATATCACTACACATTGTCTTCCACCTCACAGTTAGATGCTTCAAACTTTCGCCAACCCTTTGCTTCAACCCAAATACATCTTCAATGCCAGGTCGCGAGGAATTGTTACTTATATATGCCCCTAAAAATATAGTCTGCAAGTGGTTGAAAAAGGTTATAGTATTCTTTGGCAAACCTTCAAACCATTTTAATGCCTTTATTGTTAAACTTGATGCGAAATACTTGCATAATATTGCATCATGGTTCTCCCATTGTAGCATACATCTCACATAAGCTTTGATATGTTGGACTGCACAAGTTGTTCCATCAAAAATGTTGGTTAACGCAGGCAAATTACATTTTGGGGGTATTCCTCCTAATTGTACTTCTTGTGTAAATAGAGTTTTCGCAGCTTCCTCTATGGCTTCATCTAATTGTCTCTTACCTCCTCCTCTCTTATTATTTATCATTCCTCTCATTTCCGCTAACTCTCTCAAAATTTGTTCATTTATACCAGAATTTGGATCCATTGGTCTTTTCAACTCCGCCTCTCTTCTCCTGCGCTCATCTCTATTTTGACTTCCTTGTTCATCATTTTCTTCTCGTCTTTCTCTGCGATCTTCTCTTTCACTTCTTTCATTAATTCGCACACCGTCATATCTCTCATTTTCTCCCCTTCATCGTCTTTCAATTCTCCTTTGTACTCTATCATATTCTTCATTGATATTAGCATTATTGCGGTTTCGCTCACGCCTCCTTTCTCGATTATCATGGTTATTCTGTCGAATTGCCTCTTGTAGCTCTTTTTCTTCCACTTCTGCTCTTAGTCTTTCTCTCTCGCGAGCTAAATGTATTTGTTCAGCATAGTGTCTTTCAATTTCATCCTCAATTGCTCGTTCATTTCTTTGTATTTCTCTCTCGTGTAAAATTCTCCTTCCTTCTTCCTGATTTTCTTCGCCATCTCGATTATTTCGCCCCTGACGATGTCTATTTCCTTGAATTCTATCATTCTGCTCATTTTGAAGAATTTCAAAGACGTTGAATATAACGATCTTCCAATACTTCTCTTCCTTCGCAACGTTCTTCGCCTAGATTTTGTATTCCCTCTCGAGTTTCTTCATTAGCATTTTCTATAGGCAAATTTTGTCTTATTTCTTCTTTAACTGATCTTGAACGTGATCTTGTAGTGCTTCTTGACCTCCTATTTTGTAATCTTATGTTTTCCATCCTCAATTCATGATTTTGCCTTGTCAAATTCGCACGTTCCTCTGCTTCCAACCGCCTTTCTTCACTTATTGTTTGCCTCAATGTCTCTAATGCTGCAATCTCTTCATTTCCATGAATTATTCCTCCAATTACTTCTTGATCTCTCTCCTCTTGTTCATTGTTTCCTAATTGCTGCTCTTCTCCCATTTCATCTGCAGAGTCTGATCGCCAAGTATGTACACTCACTCTATCATAATCCACAACTCTATTCTGTATTGGTGGTGTACGTTGAATTGGCGGTTGAACTGGCGGTTGAGTTTGATTTTCTCTGTTGTTCCTTGTATTCATTCTTGAAGATTCTCCTATCTCGTCTCTCCTTTCTCCAGCAAGTCTCCTACTCCTTCTAACAGGAATTGTTGGTTGCTTTGATGCATGTCTTCTTCTAGCCATTTTTCAATTTTAATGAATTGTTGAAAATTATAAGAAATTTACTCCAAATTCTTTCAAATCACAATATCTATCTTCAATCAGTCCCTGTTTCTAGCGCCATATGTAATTGCAGGAAATCCTACAATACATACCTCACAAGAATTCATAATATGTAACACATATTTAAGATCAATAACCAATCTCTTTATTAATTGAGTTAGAAATTTTACAAGAAGGAAGTGAAATCAAGAATGTTATTGCTACTCTAGACTTTCTCTCTCCTCTAAACTTTCTCTCCACTCTCTAATGTAGGATCAGAATATCGCGACATCAATACTTCGCGAGATCAATAAACGACAGCATTGCGAAAGTGTCGCAAACGAATAATATGAATGACGCAATGAATGACGACAGCTAAAACACGAGAAAGATGTGAAGACTTAGCGAGATTTATAAGAGTTGCGAGATTATATATTTGTATACTTGCGATATTTCGCAAGTCATTCCCGAAAATAAAGGACAGCTTAGCTGTCATCCATTGTATACTACCCTATATAAAGAGTCGAGCAAGTCTGTTGTGAGGGATCTTTTTCGAGTGTTAGGCAAGTCATTAGGAGAGAGAAAGTTTGTGGTGATTGTAATTTCTTTAGCTCTTTTCCATTATATCTTGTAAACATTCAAAGAATTAATCAATAAAAATCATAGTTGTTCATCTTCAAATGTCTTAGTTGTGTGAATTCTAGTGAGGGGTGTAGTGTATGATTTCCTGCAACTACATATTGGCGCTAGAAACAGGGAAAGAGTAAGGATTGACATCGTGATTTGAAAGAATTTGGAGTAGTAGGGAAGGAATTTCATATAATTTTCAACAATTTACCAAAATTAAGAAATGGCAAGAAGGAGAAATGCATCCGAGCAACCAACAACTGTTAGAAGGAGTAGGAGACTTGCCGGAGAAGGGAGAAATGAAATGGGAGAATCCTCAAGAAGGAACATAAGGAATAATGAAGAAAATCAAATTCAATCACCAATTCAACCGGTAGCGGATAGAACTGTGGATTATGATAGCGTAAGCGTGAATACTTGGAGATCAGACTCTGTGGACGAAGGGGAAGAAGAACAACAATTGGTAAACAATGGACAAGAAGGGAGAGACCGAGAAGGGAATGGAGAAATAATTCATGGAAATGAAGAGATCGCAGCATTAGAGGCGTTGAGACAAACAATACATGAAGAGAGACGATTAGAGGCAGAGGAACGTGCAAATTTGACAAGACAAAATCATGAGCTGAGGATGGAAAACATCAGATTACAAAACAGAAGGTCGAGAAGCACTACAAGGTCAAGTTCAAGTTCAAGATCAGTTAGAGAGGAAAGAAGGAGAATTTTACCTACAGAAAATGCTGATGAAGAAAACCAAGAAGAAGCACAAAATCCAAGCACGGAACATTGCGAGAGAAGAGAAATGATGGAAGATCGTTATATCCCACGTCCCGAGACTCTTCAAAATGAGCAGAATGGTGGAAATCAAGGAAATAGGCAGCGTCAGGGGCGGAATAATCCAGTTGATGAAGAAAATCAAGAAGAAGGAAGAAGAATATTGCATGGGAGAGAAGCACGGAGGAAGCAAAAAGAGATTGAAGATGAAATTGAAAGACACTATGCTGAACAAGCACGTCTAGCCCGCGAGAGAGAAAGATTGAGAGCAGAAATGGAAGAACAGGAGTTAGAGGAGGCAATTCGCCAGAATAATCATGATAATCGAGAAAGAAGGTGAGAACAAAATCGCAACAATGATAATATTAATGAAGAATATGAAAAAGCACAAAGAAAAACTGATAGGCAACAAAGAAGAGAAATTGATAGATATAACGGTGTGCGAATTCGTGAAAGAAGTGAAGGAGAAGATCGCAGAGAAAGACGAGAAGAGAATGATGAAAGTCAAAGCAGACATGAACGCAGGAGAAGAGAAGCGGAACTAAAAAGACCAATAGATTCAAATTCGATGTAAATGAACAAATTTTGAGAGAATTGGCGAAATGAGAGGAATGATGAACAGTAAAGGGGGAGGAGGAAAGAGACAGGTTGGATGAAGCCATAGAAGAAGCCGCGAAAACTCCGTTCACACAAGAGATACAATTAGGAGGAATACCACCGAAGTGCAATTTACCGACATTAACCAAAGATTTTTGATGGAACAACTTGCGCGATACAGCATATCAAAGCTTATATGAGATGATGTATGCTACAATGGGAGAATCATGATGCTATATTGTGCAAATATTTTGCATCAAGTCTGACAGGAGAAGCTTTGAAATGGTTTGAAGGGCTACCTAAGAATACAATAACATCTTTCAATCACTTGCAGGCTATATTTTTAGGGGCATTTCCTCGCGACCAGGTATTGAAGATGTATTTTGGTTAAAACAAAGGGTTGGTGAAAGTTTGAAGCATCTAACTGTGAGATGGAAGACAATGTGTAGCGAAATGGCTGGCCGTGTGGAGGAGAGATATCTCATCTTATCATTCATTAATGCTATGTTTGCGACAAATCTGTTATATATTCAAATTTTTAGAGTCAAGAATACAATCACAATGACCGAGTTGCGAGAGCTTCAGGAGGAGTATATTGCTCTAGAGGAAAAGCAAAATGAGATGGAATCATACCCTGTCGCGAATACAAGTTCAGGAGCTGCGAATGCAAGTTTGTTACCCAAATTGATCAACACTGTGGCGAGTACCTCGCAAGGTCAACAAGGAATGAGGATACCAGATGATGGTCATCAAAAGTTGGTAGCCATGGGAAGTCGCGATCAGGAAGAATTTGAAAGAGAAAGAAATTTCTACAACCGTGGTGGAAATAATAAAATTCAAAGGCTTGATCAGCCGCAAGAAACCTATGGAGGTCAGAGGCATAATTCGCAAGAAAGCTATGGAGGTCAGAGGCATAACTATCATAGAGGGCAGCGAGGTCATAGGGTAGTTTGGGAAGAAATCAAGATGCCTCCATTAAACGCTAGCGTGGAGAAAATATGGGAAGCTATAATCTTGATGGAAAACATACCGCACCATGGAACATGGGGAATGAACCGCCTCCAGTGTGACAAAGTCATGAATTTTGTTCCTATCACCATTTTCATGGACACCTAACAAATGATTGTAGGAATATAAAAAGAATCATCTGAAAAGGGAAGCTAAACCATTCGTACGGACAATTAAAATTTTCTCGTGAAGAGAAGACTCAACCATTTATTTCCAAAGAGGTACACGAGATGCATGTAGTTACGGGGGACACCCATTTACACCCCTGCTCAAATTCAATCCATTTGAAAAATGATGTATTTTATTAAGTTGTTTTCTTGAACAAAAGGGAAAGAAACATTTGTTGTTTCAAACCCAAAACTTTTGCCTTCTCTGCCAATATCATTTGTTTACCTCCGTAATTTTCATCTTTATCTTGATAATGTTTTGTTTATGTACTTTATTACGAGTGTTTCTTCTTCCATTCTTTTTCTTAATTTTATTATTCTTAACCATTCCGTCCCACATCTCTTTTAAATGCATTTGTTTTTCTCGAGAACTCTCTTCTCATATATAGTTTTCTCCTTTTTCTCTTCTTCTCTTTTATTTTCCCTCATAACTTTTCTTCACCTTTCTCCTTCCATAATTTGATAATAGATAATGAAGTAATGAACATTTCACTTTATCTACCATTCCACATCAAGAATCCTCATCTAGACTTGGTGTTTCGATCATCAATGTGATGATCCATTACCATTATTTATGAGATTCTTGCTCACGAGAAATTCTCGCGGAGCTGTTATCAATTGATTTCTTTTCTCGTGGTGCCGGTAAAGGATCTTTATATCACGACAATGTTAAAATCCCCGATTTGCGGGTACACCATGATAGACCAAGGGAAGCTAAACCAATTCTTAAAATGTGAAGAGAAGACTCAACCATTACCAACACCTCCGAAATTCACGAGTAAATACAACAAAAGGGAAAGAAAACATTTGTAGTAGAAGTTGGAGCGAAGGCCAAAAACTTGTTCTGTAATTCTATCGTACATTCGCACGGGACAATCGAAGATTTTCATGATAATGTTCTCAGTAGGGTTTTCGCAAGAGATGCGACAATAGAGAAGTAATGAATATCGCGAAGACATCGCCACTAAAAGAATGGCAAACGCAGATTATTTCTTTTACCACGATAAAGAGGTACCCGAGGGTGGCGAGATGCATGACATCCATTAGTGGTAAGATTGGAAATTAACCCAAAACCCGTTGATGAAGATGATGGGGCGAAAAATTCATGGGCTATAAATAGAATCTTAATTGATCTTTCGAAGCTCATAAACATCCTTTTACCATACTTACAAGACTATGGGAGGAAAAGACGAAGACTTGATACCTTCAACCTATAAGATTTATGGTTTTAATGGTACTGCAAATAAACCTAAAGGAGAAATTCGTATGCGAATACCACTAAAAGGATTACCAACTGAAATCTTGTTTTGCATAGTCGATGTGGAATCCCCCTATAATGCATTAATTGGGCGACCTTGGTTACATGAGATCTTGGGTGTAGCATCAACTTACCACCCGGTGCATCAAATTTCCTCATCCCAGCGGTGTTGGAGTTATAAAAGGAGATTGGGCTGAGGGACAAAAGTGCTATGAAGTTGATGTGGAGTCTTGCGAGGAAAGGGTTGCTCAAAAGAAGAATTGGAAGCGGAATATCAAAGAAGAACAAAGAAGAGAAAGACTGATGGTGGACACAATAGAAGTGAGAGAAGAAGATATATTGCGAAACCAATGCTTGAAAACAATTGGAAATTGCGATGGTCTCGCAAAAGGGAAAGAAATATCAGGGAATTTGAATGAAGAAACAGAGAGCAACAGGAATAAGAAGTGTAAGAAATAAATAGTTGATTTTAGAGTTGTAAAAAAAAAAATGTGTTTGGAGTGACAAAGATATGTCAAAAGTACAAAGAATATGATGATCAAGGAAGGAGTACGCGAAAGTCTCGCGATTCATGAATATAACGAAAGTTTGGTTAAATAATTATAGCAAGATCACAGCAAATGAAGCAAGATTATGTGATAATTTCACAAAGATAATGAAGAAGAAAGAATCAAAAATCAACGAATGATTGCAAGAATTGATAGAAATGAAAGAATGAGTGAATGGGACAAACCTTTATGGCGTACACCCTAGTTCGCGAATGATATTTCGCAAGAGGCAAATGTAAGACCTAAAGTGCGTCATATAAGGGGGTATCTCTTGACATGGCTCAGGGAAAAGGTTACACCGCCCCTGGAACCCGAGTCATGAAAATTTGGGGTCAATAAAGCCCATCCGGGGGAGATACCTTGGATTTCCAACTATATATATAAGGTTATACCCTAGTTGGACGACCGAGGGTCTCTTACAAGGAGTCAGTGTATGACCAAGGCGCCGAGGTACACGGTTGAGCCAAGAGTGCCTGGGGCATTTGAAGTGTCTCGGCCATTCTTGGCAAGTCTTGGCACATGCTGCACTCGGCCCGAAGAAAACTCCACTTAGGGTGCAGTCTCGTAACCATAAACCCTATAGGTATAAGGGATAAAAGGCTGCGAAAACAACTGGTTGTTATTAAGACCGGATGGGAGGAGCTAGTCTTGTATGGCCGATGTACGCCTCCTTGAAGGGGCAACCAGGGAGATGATAAGGGCGGCACCCTCCATTAGGGAGATGATAAGTGTCTTAAGACGCAAATGTCATGAGGCTTTATTTTCGCAAGAAAATTTAGGCTTGTCATATTTGTGCAATGATCCTGAAGAGGCAATAATACTAACGCGAGGGTAAGACGAGATCAATGGGTCTTTACATGAAAGTGTAAAGACGTCCTGCGATTTCGTCGCAAGACGGCAATGTCATGGGGCTTTATGTTCGCAAGAACATTTATGCCTGTCATATTGTCGCAAGGAAAATATCCTGCAGAGGCAAAAATACTAAAGAAATGATAAGACAAGATCAATGGGTCGTTACATGAAAGTGTAAAGACGTCCTGCGATTTTGTCGCAAGACGTCAATGTCATAGGACTTTATGTTCGTAAGAATATTTAGGCCTGTCACATTGACGCAAAAATGAGGGGTGGAAAAATAAGACCTTTAACTAGGAAGGCAAAAATAAGACCACACAAGAGCAATGATAAGGCAAGATCAATGGGTCATTACATGAAAATGTAAAGACGTCCTGCGATCTTGTCGCAATGATGAATTTCAACATAAATAAAGATAAGATCACACAAGAAATTGAGTAACCAAGTAAACTTGTGAAAATGGCTATATTTCTTCATTTATTTGTGAAGAATTAGCAACAGCAGTTGCGAAACTAAGAAGTATTATTACTTAAAGGTTATCGATTTAATCTCTCATGTGAAAATAAATAACAGAGGCAAGTATGGGAATGATTAGAGTAAAAACTTGTTATTTATTTTCATATGATAGATTTACAGTAAGAGATTACAAAAATGGAAGGCTAGAAGGATAAATGTACAAGTATCACAAGAAGAGAAAAAGGAAAATGGAGCTATCTCTCAGTTCATTCTTCTTTTTCATCAGATTCTTTATCAGACTCCTCTTCTTCGCTTGCATCACTATCAGAGACGTCTAAGGAAGGCATATTTTCAGGAACTTCATCAAGAAGACAAGGATATGAAGAAAGAGGAATACTATGATCATCGCAAACTGTTGTAATAGTTTGATTGCGAAAACGGACAGCATCATTATTGAAATTCACTACAGTAGTTTGTAGTTGCTTCTTCAGCTTAGAATATTTGTCATTGCGAAGAGAGAAGTCTTTTGCAAGTTGTGCCTTCTCAGATTCAAGTTCCTTGATTCTAGTTTGAAACCTCTTCTCAGATTCTGCGAACAAATGACAATGAGTCAGCAACTTAATAGAAATTCGCAAAAAAAGAGGTGGTAAAGTAATGAAGAACAGTAAACAACCTTCTCTGTCAGAAATCATATCTTTAACCAAGGCAGTATGCTCAGCATGAAGGCTGACATTAACACCTAAGTTATTTCTGGCATTATCTAGAACTTTCGCGGCCCAAGCGAATTCATCATCACTATTTATGACAAGAAGTGAACGAATTTGATTTTCTCTCTCATTAAGTACGGCATTCTGGCGAAGAGATTCATCTCGTTCAATTTGGACTTCAAGAAGAGTTTTTTGGAATTTCGCTAATGCCTGTGCACCTTGATTAGCAATGCGATCCTTGTCATCTATAAGGCTACTAATTTTCTTCCTTAGAATATTATTTTTCTCGTGGGAACTAAGATATAGACGTTTAAATCGGTTGGCTAAACCTAAACTAGATCTATGCTCAATTTCTAAGAGATGAAATTTGGTTCGAAGTTCATTTAATGAGAGAGAGTTAATTTTGTTTGACGAACTACTTAAAGATTCGTTGAGATGAGCGAGAAGGGCATCATCATCCATAGGCTCAGGAAATGAATGGAGAAGGATGGCTTCGTCAGAAACATTATAAATGTCTGCGAAAATGATAAGTCAGGCAAAGAAAAATAAATGACAAAGTAGAAACGAAGAAAAGAAAAGAGTTTTATACCATAAAGTTGCTGATTAGCACTTTGAAGGGTAGATATTTTATTCTTCCGGTAGAAGACTCGAGCCAACTGTTGAATTCTATCGCGAAGAGCGGCAGTCTCATTTTCATTCTTCTTGCGAGATGTCGCAACTTCAACCTATAATTCTTTGTTCTTCTCCTTAAGTTGAAGGTTTTTCTTTTCGAGATTGTTGCGCCTTTTCTCGAGATCTGAGGCAACAACAAAGGAAGCTCTCCCAGACTATAAAGAAAAGTAAAGAAACTGTTAAGATAAGGTTTATAATCGAAATCACAAAGAAATAAAGAAATATGAACATACCAAGGCACTAAGTGCATTTAAGAAACTGGGAGTCATTGTCCTGGAAACTCCACGAAAAGAATCATTATCCGCTAGCAGGGGGGCATCGCAGATATTTGCGAGAGCTTCGCAAGTAGCAGAAAAACGATCATCTCCCATTCCTTGCATAGAATCAGAGAAAACACTAGACACTTGCGCCATAGCAGATTCGACTGAATGATTCTCCTTCGCAAAAGAAGTGCCAACCTCATCATTATTTTCATCATAGTTCTCGCTGGTTTGGGAATTAGAGTGAGAAGAGGAATGGATTTTCCGTTTTTAGAAGATGGAGCAGAAGATTTATCCTTGCGAAGAGTGATTTTATTCTTGCCTTTAGTCTTCGCAGCTTCAGAAATATCATTCTCTTCAACGCCAACCTTCGCACACGAATGAAGATAAGAAACAAAGGCAACAATATTGTTAAAAGTAATAAGGAAAAATATTTCTTACTTCATCCGTGATTGAACGAAGTATCGCCAGAGTACTCGCCTTTGGATTTCTTTTGTAGCTCCTTCTCAATTTGATGATCTGAAAAATTCGCGAGATTAGACATAAGAGGAAATGAAGATTGTAAAATAAGTAAAAGTTAGGAAGTATACCTCTTTTGCTTTCTCGGGCCAATTAAATACCCAAGGATGATAATTTGAGAGATTCGCAGGGAGTATACTGGAACCTGAAATGTAAGGTCCGTTCAAAAATAGCGGAAAGACACACCATTTCTCATCTTTAGAATAGCGAGGAACATTGTTCTTGCCAGAGTTCCAATCAATATCTAACATGAGTATCTTATCGTCGGGAATGTTCTCTTTTCTTTTCAATCGAGCACCCCAGCGAGATTTATCATTCTTCATATTTAGCACTTCATAATTTTCAAAAAGTTTTCTCCGAGTACTTTTCAGCGGCTATCTCTAAGTTTGCGAATTTAGGATCTCTGATGTTATCAGGATATAGAGATCCCTTACCAGCGCCACGATTGGCGAACTCAAGCATTAGACGGATGCAATCACCACTTAATTGATAAATAGCTCGCGAGAATTTCTCATGAGCAAGAATTTCATAGAACAAGGGCAGTTCGGGATTGTAGAGAGGAATGGGAAGACCTGCGAGGAGTTGACCTAGCGAGATTATGATTTTCTGATCATCACAATGATGATCAGTAAACAACTTTGCAGAAAGAATAGATGAAGATTCTTGATTGGGAATAGTAGACAAGGTGCAACCTTTCTCTTGTAAATTCTTTTGAGTCTCACCCAAAAGGGTTTCGTATCTACGACCAGGTGGAGCCATTCTCAGAATATGGGAATGATTAGAGAATTGAAGATCAAGAGAAAGAAGAAAAAGAAGATTTACTGAGCAGCGAAACGTAAATTGCGGAGGAAGAGAATCAAGAAAAAAATTGCAGAGAGAAAGTAAAAAAGAAGAAGAGGAGGGTGAGAAAACTATATATAGGGAAGAATTCTCGAGAAGATAAATGCATTTAATGCGAGAGGGGACGTGAATGGTCAAGAAAAAACGGTTGAAAGAGACGTGTCAAGAAAAGAGTGGAAGAAGAAACATGTGTAATAAATTCTGTGTAAAAGTACGGGATCGTAACAGATAAATATGAACAGTTGCGGCATTTTAAAATATTAATTCTCATGACATTCTCTTCTTCGCAGAGAAGACATGAGAAGAGGCAAGATGTAGGATCGAATATCGCGACATCAATACTTCGCGAGATCAATAAACGACAAACATTGCGAAAGTGTCGCAAACGAATAATATGAATGACGCAATGAATGACGACAGCTAAAACACGAGAAAGATGTGAATACTTAGCGAGATTTATAAGAGTTGCGAGATTATATATTTGTATACTTGCGATATTTCGCAAGTCATTCCCGAAAATAAAGGACAGCTTAGCTGTCATCCATTGTATACTACCCTATATAAAGAGTCGAGCAAGTCTGTTGTGAGGGATCTTTTTCGAGTGTTAGGCAAGTCATTAGGAGAGAGAAATTTTGTGGTGATTGTAATTTCTTTAGCTCTTTTCCATTATATCTTGTAAACATTCAAAGAATTAATCAATAAAAATCATAGTTGTTCATCTTCAAATGTCTTAGTTGTGTGAATTCTAGTGAGGGGTGTAGTGTAGGATTTCCTGCAACTACATCTAAAAAGATCTCTCCCTTTTTCATAAGCCTATTCGGCACTTTATATAGGACATTACATAATGGATGACAACTAAGTTATCCTTTATTTTCGGATCTGACTTGCGACATTCTCGCAAGTGTACAAATGTAAAACCTCGCAACACTCCTAAATCTCGCTAGGTCTTCACATCTTTCTCGTGTTCTGGCTGTCGTCATCCATTGCGTCATTTATGTTACTCGTCTGCGATGTCATCGCAATGTGTCGTTTATGGATTTCGCAAGGGCGTTGGTGTTGCGATATTCTGATCCTACAGAATAAACAGCAAAATGTGAGACTTATTGGTGTTTGTGACGAAAATGGCAAAATGTGGTTGGCCTGGTATCACCATGTATCAGCAACCACAATGATCAAATATGATGGACTGGTATCTCCATGTATCAGCAACCGGGTTGGCCTGGTATCTCCATGTATCAGCAACCACAATGATGAAATGCGGTTGGCCTGGTATCTCCATGTATCAGCAACCACAATGATCAAATACGCTGGCCTAGTATTTCTATGTATCAGCAGCACTGTATATCACGGCATCAAGGGAGGCTGGCCAAATTCCCAAATTATGTTGCGGCACCAACTAGCTATTTCACG
Organism: Papaver armeniacum; assembly: GCA_023531295.1. Classification (NCBI taxonomy): domain Eukaryota; kingdom Viridiplantae; phylum Streptophyta; class Magnoliopsida; order Ranunculales; family Papaveraceae; genus Papaver; species Papaver armeniacum. The sequence goes on along the minus strand of JAJJWW010009309.1, from coordinate 421,629 downwards.
ACCATGATGAAGCAAAGGGAAGAATTATCTTGGGCAGTTCAAAATGAGCCAAGCCCAATTGTAGTTCAGAGACAGTATACGTGGCCTCACTCTTCACCACATGTCTTAGGTGGTATATCGAAAGCATTTCAATTTCAAGCAACAACGACAACAGATATTAGGGGCGATGGTGATGTTGTACACGTATAAATGGGGTGGTCTTAGGACTTGAATAGAAGTTAGCATGCAGACTTTGGGAAACCATCATTGGTATCGATATTAAGAAGGAACCAAACTACAGCGAAGGTGATGTTGTTGCCGGTGACAACAGTTTCTCGTGGCCTACACGTATAAATGGGGTGGTCTGAAACTGAATTTAATCTACTTGCAGTTCTCGACTGGAATAGAAGTTAGCATGCAGACTTTGGAAACCATCATTGGTATCGATATTAAGAAGGAACCAAACTACAGGATTGAGAAGAGTTGGTGGCTGAGAGAGGACCGGAGAAGGGAAAGCTGACGTGGTCAGTTTATAGTGCAGCTACAAAGAAGAAGAGCTTACTGCCGATGGAGGAAGGTGCTCACAAGTATGGCTTGAATGATGAAGTTGTTCATCTGGGTATGGCAGGTCCGATTGCAGACACCATTTATGTTCAGGGAAGAATTAATGGATAACTAGTTGGTATCGTGTTTGATGTTCTGTGAAGGAAAGAAAACTGGAATGGAGACGTTGCAGGGGTGATAAGAGGGAGTTGCCGGTGACAACAGTTTCTCGTGGCCAACGTTTGAGTATTTATTGGCTGCAGGTATATGATTGAGACACAATATGGATTCTGTGTGTGGTGCCCACACTACACCCCTCACTATATTTTGGTTAATTAGTCCATTGAAAGTTGCATAATTGAGAATGTTTATTGATTAATTTCTCCAGTTGTTTACACAGGAAAAGTAGGATTACACTTAGCAAATAAAACACTCTTGAACTTTCTCTCTCCTAATGACTTGCCCAACAATTCCAAAAAGATCTCCCTTTACAACAGACTCACTCGACCCTTTATATAGGGTAATACATCTAAGCTATCCTTTATTTTCTGGGAATGCCTCGCGACGTGTCGCGTGTACAACTATTCAATCTCGCGACACTTCTTAACCTCGCCGAGATCTCACGTCTTACGTATGTCTCGCCTGTCGTTATTCTTTGCGTCGTTTATTTTAGCTCTGCCGCGACTGCCTCGCGACATCGTTGTTTATTAACCCCGCGGTAGTCCCGTATATTGCGATATTATGGTCCTACATCTTGCCTCTTTTTCCTTGAATATTGCTTGAAGAGCGATCTTTAAGGAAAATCATGTTGCAATGATCTTTGGTCCTGATGAAGGAACAAGCAGAAGAATACTGTACTTGAAAAGTACGTACTTGCCTCTATTCTTTTGCGATGTTCCGAAGTTTTGCATCTCCTGTCTCTCCTCATACTTTTCTTGCGAAGGGAAGAATATCATGAGAGCGATTCTTTTGATTTGCCGCAACTGCTTATCTTTATTTGTTCAACTCCGTACACACGAACCATTAATGCCCTTTTTCGACACGTCTCTTCCAACCGTTTATTCTTGGTCATGTCTCTTCTCGCATTAATTGACCTCGCTTTTCTCGAGGATCTTTTTCCTATATATAGTTTTCTTTTCCCCTCCTTTTCATTCTTTAGTTTCTCTCTCAACTTCTTTGATTTTTCTTCCGCAATTTGCGCTCCCCGCTACCGCAAATCTTCTCCTCAACTCGCGAAATCTTCTCTTCGTCTTTTCTAGCATCGATCTTAACCTTTAACCTCTCATCCATTCCCATACCGATAATGGCTGCCATTAGTCGTGCATACAAAACTTCTTTGATGAAGTTCAATGGGTTGCTCGAGAAGGGTTTCACTATATCGACCATTCCCGATCAAGAACCCTCATCCATTCTCTCTCGCAAGTTATTTTCTGATCATCAATGTGATGATCAAAAGATTATCGTCTCGCTAGGTCAAGCTTCTCGCGGGACTTCCCATTCCCTTATACGATCCGAGTTGCCTCTATTTTATGAAATCTTGGCCCATGAAAAATTCTCTTCGGCCGTTTATCGGTTGAGCGGCGATTGCATTCGCCTAATGCTTGAATTCGCGAATCGTGTGGCGCCGGCAAAGGATCTTTATACTCCACTCACCGTTAGACACCCCGATTTCAAAGACTTGGAAATATCTCACAGAGAAGTACACCTGGATAAAGATGGTTAATGCGAAGTCTCTTTGTAAATTGCTCATGCAGATATTGATTGGCACCCTGTAATAATACTACTCCTCGCCACTCCAAAGATGAGAAATGGTGGGTTGTACCCTTGTTTTTAAATGGTCCTTATATCGCGGGCTCGCACGTTCTTCCCGCGAATCTCGCGAGTGGTATCATCCTTGGGAGTTCAAATGGCACCAAATGAGGTATGTTTCCCATTTTAAAACTTTGCCTTTGCAACTTTCTTTTTTTTTTTTCATATGTCGAGTTTGTATAATTTTTCGATCGCCAAGTTGAGAAGAAAGTACAAGGATAATCCGTTGGAGAGTACTGCGACCCTACTTCGATCGCTTACGAAAGTGAAGTAAGAAATACTTCCTTTGTTATTTGAAACAATATTGTTGTCTCTTTCTTGTCTTTAACTCGTATGCGAAGGTTGGAGTTGAAGAAGCTGTCATGCATGAAGGATAAAAGTAAGGGCAAAACCATCGCCGCAAGAATAAATCTTCCGCTCCACTAACTAAAAAGCGAAGATTCAATCTTCTTCTCGCCTTAACTCAAACTCGAGTCTTCTGCTGAAGATGACCATGATTCCACCGCTCTCTCGCTACCCCGTTAATCGGTTCTTCTATGGGTCAGCTTGTCTAGTATCTTCTCTCGATTCTTTCCAAGGAATGGGAGATGCTCCCCAGCTTCTCTTTGCGACTCTCGCAAACGTGCAATGCCACTCCTAGGGCAATGATTCTTTCAATGGAGTCTCTAGAACTATGTCTCCCGACTTCTTGAATGCGCTTGGATCCTTGGTATGTATACAATCATATCTCCCCATTGACTTTATATTGTTGTATATGTATTAACGGCTTTTCTATCTTCTTTCATAGGTTGGAAGGTCTTCTTTTGTAGTTGCCTCAGATCTTGAGAGAAGACGCAACAATCTTGAGAAGAAGAATTCGCAATTGAGCAAGAAGATTCGAGAATTGGAGACTGAATCTCGCGATAAAGACGACGATTCAAAAGTTAAATACCGAACTTGACTCCCAAAAAGAGAGGGTATCCACCCTTCAAAATGCTAATCAAAGAACTTTATGGTATAATATTTTGCCTTCTTTTATTATTTTTATTTTATTGGTCGTGGTATTGCCACCTAACTTATTACTTTCAGACGTATATAATCTCTCCGATGAAGCTATTCTTCATACATTTATATGGATAATAACCTTCTTCGCTCATCTCAACACTTCTTTAAGTAGTTCTTCGAACAAAATTAACTCTCTTTCATTAGATGAACTTCAGACCAAATATCGCCTTTAGAGATTGAACATAGATCTGGTGCGGCCAACCAATTTAAACAAATGTTTCTTGAGTCTCGTAAAGAAATCAAAAATTTTGAGGAAGAAAATTAGTGATCACATAGATGACAAAGACCGCATTGCTAACAATGGTGCTCAAGCATTAGCAACATTTCAAAAAAATCTCTTCTTGAGCTACAAATTGAGCGAGATGAATTGCTTCGCTGGTGAGCGAGAAGATCAGATTCGTTCGCTCCTTGTTATAAATAATGATGATGAATTCGCCTGGCTACTTAAAGTTTTAGATAACGCAGAAATAACCTAGGTGTTGATGTTAGTCTTCACACCGAGCATACTTCCTGGTTAAAGATATGATATCCGACAGAAGGTTGCTTATTATACCTTCTTTGCTTCTTATTTCCGTAATATTGCTTGTAAATTGTTAACTTGTTGTTTCTTATTTGCGAGAATGCTGAGAAGAGGCTTCGGGTTAGAATTAGAGAGCTTGAATCGAAAAAAGAGCAACTCACGGAATTTTCCAAATGAAATTGAAGAACTCAAACCGAAAGAATGCCTCGCAAAGAATCTCTTCCTTCGAGAATAGATATTCCAAGTTGAAGAAACAATTTCTAACGACAAAGGAGAACTTTAACAATGATGCTTAGCTTTCGCAATAGAGGCATGGAGTATGTTTGTAAGACCACAATATCCCTCTCTGCATTCATATCCCCGGCTCCTTGAAAAGGTTCCCGAGAATCTGCTGTCTCGACGTTTCGATAGCGAGGTGGCGAAGAAGAAAATTACAGTGAGAATAATCGATTGAAGAATCGACGAAGAAGAAGAATCGCCAAAGAAATAACTTTTTTCGTTTCTTTCTCTGCTTGTAGTATCCGTACATTTACGTATCCTTATTATAGTGTATTTCAATGTGGTGCTCGAGTGGAGTTGTTATTCAAGTGGACAAGAAACTGGTGCTTAGACTCTTACACGGAATGAAATTGACCCGCAGATGAGAATGAAGATGGTGCCGTGACCTGAGTCGAGAAAATCAAAGCTGGTGATGTTTGCTGCCGTGAAGAAGATGGCAGTAAAAACTTAGAACGAAACCGCTGGTGATGTAGTGTTCGAATGAGTGCTTGAGAGTTGTGTCGAACTGGAGTTGGCAAGCAATTATTCCGGTGAATAAATTAGAAGATAAGGGACGAAAAAGCCTGGATATGGATAGTTCGTGTTGTGAACTATGGGTCTCAATGGGAGTTCTGGACCAGAAGCATGAACGGTGATATGGATGGACCAGTTAACATGGTGGTTAAATTCCAGCTGCCGGTGACGATCAGTTGGTGCTACGGTGTCTCATTTGGAATTTTAGTTCAAAGTATGGAAACAAAATCTTTTGATTTGAATGAGTACGAATTGGATTTTTGAATGCGGTGGTGTCATAAGGGATGATGTGGCACGCTCTCATTGGCTGGTAGTATATTTGTGACGAGTGGAAGAAAAGAAATAAAAAGAATTGAAATCTTCAGGGGAAGCCGGGGGGGAGGCGGCTGCAGAGCTGAGAAGAGGAGAAAACAAGGGTTTGCGGTTTTGATTTTATTTTCTCCATGGTTGGCTAAATAGTTTGTTAGGGTTTAGATCGAAACCAATTTATTTATATAGACTCTACGATGATATTTCTAATAATGATTCATTGATTAGTGATTTCTCTTCATATAGCTTGGTGTTTTATCGTTCATGTGATTTTTTTGATTATTTATGCTTTTGAATTGATATTTCGTGCTTCGGTTAAATCCCTAGACGTGGTGTGCAAGGATAGATAGGTAATGCTTTAGGATCGCTACATACGAAGCGAAGGAAGTTACAGCGGAGAAACTATATTTTAGAATTTAATATAACATCTTCCGGGACATGAGATTGATTTCGAAATTTGTCTTGAGTAATAAATAGAGATTAGTAGAGTTTTATATGATTGAATCGGTGGAAATCGAAAACCCTAACAACCCTTTCTCATTTTGCTTACGTCTTTGTTATTTATTATTTCATTTTGTCCGAATTTCTGAAAACTCTCAAAAAAACATCATATTGCGATTACTTAGTTTTTGGTATTAGTTGGTAGAGTATTTCACACTTCCTGTGGGAACGACCTGTACTTGCCATTGTCTACTATTTAGACGTTGTGCACTTGCAGTATTATTATTGTATGTTTCGGAACCTACCAAGTTTTTGGCGCCGCTGCCGGGGAGTGGTTGCATAATACACTCTGACTGATATCAATTTTTGTATATAGCTTATTTTAATTTTATTTTGTATATAATTTATTTTTCTCTTTCTTTTAGATTTCTTTTAGTTCTTTTTACCCAGTTCGTTTGAATATTTTCCAGGTACCTTAGTCTGAAGTGCTATAGGCAAAAAGATGCACTCGCAAAGCTTTTGCAAGGACCACTTGGAAGATCCACTAGAGGTTTGCTTAGCACATTTTGGGTATGATTTTGATGATGATAGTGTTATTTGTGAAGTCAATGCCTTATTAGACTCCACACCACTGCTAGACACTAACAAATGGAAGCCCAAACTAGAACCTCTAGTTATGTCTGAGTCTCGACTAGTTCCATCAGTCGAGAATGGTCCGACCTTGACCCATAATCCATTAAGTTCTGATTTTTTTTGTCTTGATGATATTGATAATGAAACCGTTTTACATAATAATGGGTCTATGAGTCGTGATACTATTGCTCCAATGAGGCCTTGTTCGGCAAGTGAATTCGAACCAACATATGTTTGTGTGCCCGACTTAGCTGAATTTGAACCAATATCAGTCGTGGAAGTTATTTCCACTGACTTAGAACCTGATTTAGGGAGTACAAAAACTGTTCAATTCTTTAAACAATCTTTACTAATTATCTGCGAACCTGATTTACTTCATATTCAAGGTTCGAATTATGTTTTAAATAAGATTTAATTCAGTTTTATCTCTCTAGGTACTAATATTTCTTACTGCAGGTTCATGTTTATGACTAATCATATTAGTTGGGTTGATCCCCAACTCTTCAGGCTTTATATATATGACTCACAGCTTACCTTGGGGTACCAACCCCACATTGTTTGAGAACGTGCTACTGGCAAGTAGGGAAACAGATAACTTTCGCTTCATGGGAGTCAACCTATCAGATTTGTTCCCTCTACTCTATCTCTTATTTTCTTTTTGTTTATTTTTTCATTTCCCATCTTAATTTCTATGTTGGATGACTCAATTACATTGAGGACAATGTAATGTTTAAGTGTGGAGGAGTGGTTAATTTTCCATATTTTTGCAGATTTTCACTTTTCTTAGGAATATATAAAAAAAAAATCAATTGCATAATATATCTGTTTTACTCGAGGACTAGCAAAATATAAGTGTGGGGGTGTTGATAAGCATGTAAATGCTACATTTTATACCCATATTTATATTAGCTAGGATATAATATTTTAGTTACTAATACTATTTTAGTGCTTTTGTAGAAAGTACAAGTGAATTCGATCATCCAACGAATTAACAGCAAAATGTGAGACTTATTGGTGTTTGCGACGAAAATGGCAAAATGTGGTTGGCCTGGTATCTCCATGTATCAGCAACCACAATGATCAAATATGTTGGCATGGTATCTCCATGTATCAGCAACCGGGTTGGCCTGGTATCTCCATGTATCAGCAACCACAATGATGAAATGCGGTTGGCCTGGTATCTCCATGTATCAGCAACCACAATGATCAAATACGTTGGCCTGGTATTTCTATGTATCAGCAGCACTGTATATATCACGGCATCAAGGGAGTCTGGACAAGTTCCCAAATTATGTTGCGGCACCAACTAGCTACTTCACGGCCATGATGAAGCAAAGGGGAGAATTATCTTGGGCTGTTCAAAATGAGCGAGGCCCAATTGTAGTTCAGAGACAGTATACGTGGCCTCACTCTTCACCACATGTCTTAGGTGGTATATCGAAAGCATTTCAATTTCAAGAAACAACGACAACATATATTAGGGGCGATGGTGATGCTGTACACGTATAAATGGGGTGGTCTGAAACTGAATTTAATCTACTTGGAGTTCTCGACTGGAATAGAAGTTAGCATGCAGACTTTGGAAACCATCATTGGTATCGATATTAAGAAGGAACCATACTACAGGATTGAGAAGAGTTGGTGGCTGAGAGAGGACCGGAGAAGGGAAAGCTGACGTGGTCAGTTTATAGTGCAACAGCAAAGAAGAAGAGCTTACTGCCGATGGAGGAAGGTGCTCACAAGTATGGCTTGAATGATGAAGTTGTTCATCTGGGTATGGCAGGTCCGATTGCAGACACCATTTATGTTCAGGGAAGAATTAATGGATAACTAGTTGGTATCGTGTTTGATGTTCTGTGAAGGAAAGAAAACTGGAATGGAGACGTTGCAGGGGTGATAAGAGGGAGTTACCGGTGACAACAGTTTCTCGTGCCCAACGTTTGAGTATTTATTGGCTGCAGGTATATGATTGAGACGCAATAAGGATTCTGTGTGGTGCTCGAGTGGAGTTGTTATTCAAGTGGACAAGAAACTGGTGCTTAGACTCTTACACAGACTGAAATTGACCCGCAGATGAGAATGCAGATGGTGCCGTGACCTGAGTCGAGAATAGCAAAGCTGGTGATGTTTGCTACCGTGAAGAAGATGGCAGTAAAATCTTAGAACGAAACCGCTGGTGATGTAGTGTTCGAATGAGTGCTTGAGAGTTGTGTCGAACTGGAGTTGGCAAGCAATTATTCCGGTGAATAAATTAGAAGATAAGGGACGAAAAAGCCTGGATATGGATAGTTCGTGTTGTGAACTATGGGTCTCAATGGGAGTTCTGGACCAGAAGCATGAACGGTGATATGGATGGACCAGTTAAAATGGTGGTTAAATTCCAGCTGCCGGTGACGATCAGTTGGTGCTACGGTGTCTCATTTGGAATTTTAGTTCAAAGTATGGAAACAAAATCTTTTGATTTGAATAAGTACGAATTGGATTTTTGAATGCGGTGGTGTCATAAGGGATGATGTGGCACGCTCTCATTGGCTGGTAGTATATTTGTGACGAGTGGAAGAAAAGAAATAAACAGAATTGAAATCTTCAGGGGAAGCCGGGGGGAGGCGGCTGCAGAGCTAAGAAGAGGAGAAAACAAGGGTTTGCGGTTTTGATTTTATTTTCTCCATGGTTGGCTAAATCGTTTGTTAGGGTTTAGATTGAAACCAATTTATTTATATAGACTCTACGATGATATTTCTAATAATGATTCATTGATTAGTGATTTCTCTTCATATAGCTTGGTGTTTTATCGTTCATGTGATTTTCTTGATTATTTATGCTTTTGAATTGATATTTCGTGCTTTGGTTAAATCCATAGACGTGGTGTGCAAGGATAGATAGGTAATGCTTTAGGATCGCTACATACGAAGCGAAGGAAGTTACGGCGGAGAAACTATATTTTAGAATTTAATATAACATCTTCCGGGACATGAGATTGATTTCGAAATTTGTCTTGAGTAATAAATAGAGATTAGTAGAGTTTTATATGATTGAATCGGTGGAAATCGAAAACCCTAACAACCCTTTCTCATTTTGCTTACGTCTTTGTTATTTATTATTTCATTTTGTTCGAATTTCTGAAAACTCTCAAAAAAACATCATATTGCCATTACTTAGTTTTTGGTATTAGTTGGTAGAGTATTTCACACTCCCTGTGGGAACGACCTGTACTTGCCATTGTCTACTAGTTAGACGTTGTGCACTTGCAGTATTATTATTGTAGGTTTCGGAACCTACCATTATGCGTTGTTCAATCAATTAGAATATCCGACCTTTTGGTTGTTGATTTAAATTGATTGACACTTGGATATTGGTCTTTGGTACCATCCAAGTTATCTATCTTTGATAAAGACTCGCAGATTTCTATTTGCTTGAGTAAAGATCAAATCGAGAGATTGAGATATAAACTCTTTGATATATTTTTCTCTAGATTGAGTCTGACTGTCTAGTTGATTCTCTAAAAAGTATATTGGAGTTTGTCCATACAGATTGCTAAGCGAAATATTGGGTGTGGTTGTTGTACCCCCGCTTTTTCAGTCGTTACCCAAAACAGAAAATGACTAAATATGTTTCAACAATCAACTCCCTTATCATTCTACCAAACCAATCTTCAGATCAAAGATATAGTAAAGTAAGAGACATTTCGTTTATTTAATATGAATTCCTTTGGTCAAAGATCAAACCAAGATAAAGATTATCGAAATAATCAATCTTAGTGAACAAGCTCTATCCAAGCAACTTAACAAGAAGAATCGACTAGAAAGTTTGTTATATCTTTGCACAAGCCTTATGTTTATCAAGATAAAATGTTTATTTGGATCCCAGAAAATCAAGTGTGCAAGATGAATCACAGAGATCAGAAACCAAACAGAAAAGTATTAAAGTCTTCAATCTTAAATCTTAAGCTTAAAATATAAACTTAGCAACAACTAGCCATACTCTCCTTTGGTAAGGCTGGTACTTTCAATTGAACTTTACGTACCATGCTCTGTTGAGTTAGGGTTTCAAATAAACTAAATATGACTAACAAATAGACATAAAAACTTATATAAGACTAACTAAACTGGAGAAATTCATCAATTTAAAGTAAAAGTAGCATGAAAAGAAACAATAACTCACCATGATTTTTTTTATTTCTTTCTTTAGTCGCTCTTCTTGTGTACGGTTTAGGCTTCAAACGATTTTCATTAGGACGACCTTTTCTATTTATTTGAGGAGGGTTGCCTACTTTTTAACTTCATTCACGTCATTTCCTTTAGAGTTGTTTATTTCCATCTCAATACTCGCACTTTTCCACTGCTATTAATTGTTCACATATTAATTTCTTGATAGCACTGCAATTATCATTATCCTTGGATACTACGTCCACATGTTATGCAACGTAATAACATAATTTCTTGTAATGTGTCTCTTTAGGAGTCGAATGCCAACTATCAAAATTTATTGGCACCTTTGTTTCTAATAACCTTTCATCTTTTCTCCATCTTCTTGATATGTAATTGTCTGGGATTAGATACATTTCATTATGCAGTAAGACACAGATCGCATGCTTGCAAAGTATGACTCTAAATTCAAATCTATGACAACTACAATCAATTTTGCATTCATCTTTTTGAAACCATACCTTAAAGATGATTTTTTTTCATCACGGTATCAAAATCTGGTTCGAGTTAGATTCTGGTTCAGATTTAGATTTTTCAGTTGGTATAATATTTTCACGATTCAGTAAAGTACCGTCTTCATCATAATCACAATCAAAATCATCATTTTCTGCTAGTTTTGCATAGTAAACTTGTTCTTATATGTCATATATTTGAACCAAGGTTCCATTCCTTATTTCATCTTGCACACTGATTATCTTCTAATATATCTTCCTCGCCAACTGATTGCGAAACTCTTTAAACTTCACACGGGTGTAAAGTTTTTGAATTTGTTTATCCATTTTATATGAATTTGAGGTTGGAATGGTTTTAAAAAATGATATAGCATCTGCTTTAAGCTATTTTTTTTTGTATCTGAATGCAGTGTCATATTTTTCAACAATTTACTTCAGAGATATTCTTGAATGAGCATAGCATTCAAAAAATACATTCATACTTGATAAGTGCATATTTCACATATAGTTGGTGTAAATTCCATGCTAGTAATTCCTTATGTTCTTGCAAATTATTGTATATTACTCTTGTTTTATTGTCTTTGTCTTTCATTAGGTGAATCGTATAAAAAGAAGTGGAAATAGCTACAAAAGTGAAGTTCACAAGTGAAGAAGGGACAAAGACCCAGTGGAACTCGTTCAAATGGAGGATTTCTAGTCATCATTTTGTAGAGGACAGGAAGAAGAAGTCAATGGCGAAAGAACGTAGTCATGCAGAGTTCGTATGGAAAATTTATGAGAAAAACAAGAACTTAAAAGGCAAAATGGTCATTTCGCAACAAAATCGCTAGTGGAACTCCTTTGTACGTTAAGGGGCGGTCATTCTGTTAAGGAGTGGACTGTTTCAAAAGAACTGCTAAAGGCATTCAAGTCTGTTACTAGGGGGATACCAGGAATTCAAATAGTGTTAAGGGCACTCGTCCAAGTTACTCAAAGCTGCCACCATTATCTTCATCCTTATTATTCAGTTCAGTTCCTTCACGACAGAACCAGGTGCAAAGCTTCAGCATGGACTATTGGTGATCGAATAAGAGAATTCGAATGGTACGATATTACTGGAGTGTGAAGATACGGCTAGAGAACATGGGTTGTGAACGAATTCAAGAATGGTTGGATGCTTCCATTAACGCCAGTGACACCCAGTTTGATGATCAGAGATGACCACGGTGATGATAGATGGTGAAACCGAGAGTTAAGATGAAGTTAGTTTTAGAAGTAATGGAGAACGATGCAAGAGTGTGAATATGATGGCTTGCTGCCATTAATGGAGTTGAACTCGAGAACTCAATGACAGTGATGATCATAACGATTATGAGAAGATGATGCTGCTACCATTGACGATGAAAATGAGATTCATGGCAGTGATGACCAGCGAGTAATGGAGGTTGAGTCCGAGTCAGAGAAGAGAGTGGGTCTGATGATATAACGAGAGGTGAACGAGGAACTTTTGCCTATAATATCTTGGCAGTAAATGTATAGGATTGTTTGAGCTTCTCCAATGGTAAATGTATGTGTTTCATATGTCGCATCATTTTTAAGACATTCTTTAGGCATAAAATCCTAAATATTAGGGACAAAATAATTTTATCTCCAACCCATAAAGTTTAATATCTTTCTTTCACTTATTTGTAGGTATATAATTGGTTAAAAATGTTTCCATTTTTATTTTTCATTGATTATTATTAATAAAAGTGTGAAGACATCCTCTAAGTGAATGTCTAAAACTAGAGGTTCACTTAGAGGATGTCTAACTTATTTTTAGCCACTTCATCCTTAAATCAATGGGTTGGAGATTGTTAGAGCATTGCTCGGTCGAACTCGCATGCGTTGCTATATCAAGCATGTTTTTCAATATTAGTGATCAAAATAATATGTCTTGATTTCTAGTTTACTTATGACAAGTCTCGGTCTAGGATAGTTAAGCATAGTTGAGCTCCAAACTCCATGGCGACTATCTTACAAAGACAAAGAACTACTCGAGGAACCAGTGGAACTTCATCCGACTAAAAGGTATGTGGAGACTTGAACTCATATATCACTCAAAAGTCTACTCTATCTCCTACTCTTGAGACAATAGTCGTATACGTATGATAGTTTTCATACATACACATTTGCTATTTCGAGCCGAGTTTACTCGCCTATCTTTTTTCTCGAAATATGTGTTGGTAAGCTTTCGCTTTAACCACATTTCATCTTTATCCCGTGACGAAAGTCATGATGACGTTTCAATATTGAAAATAGCTTTGATGACGATAGTCGTGAATAACGATTGTTATAACATTATAGAAGAATGTTTCAATGATTGAAATGTAGAGTTGAGATTACCTTCTATGGATATAAGCATATATAGTGTGTTCGCACAATAGTGTATAAATCCATGTAACGGAAACCAAGTGCGTGCATATGTGTGCATGCGGTATTGGTAAAGGAGACAGGTTGGGTACGTGTACCCGTACACGTACTAGCGGAAGTTTTTGTCCGAAAATTTCTGCTGAGTTTGTAAGCTTGCAAACTAGTAAACCAGTCACCTTAGGTACGCGTACCCACGGAAGTTTTCAAACTGAAAATTTCTGCTGAGTTTGTAAACTCAAATCCGGTAGCTAAGGTACGCGTACCCAAGCTGGTTATTTCTAAATCGGAAGTTCATGAACTTAAAACAATAATGTAGGTGTTGATGGTGGTTTTTAAACAAAGGGTAAACTCGTAAAACCCTAAAAATAACCTAATGTCACCAGTGACACATTTATTAGGACATTTAAGGCAGGTAGTCAGTATTTAATAGGGGGTATTTTTTCAAATTAGGGTTACAACGAACAAAACCCTAATTCACCTCCATGCCAATGGCAAATCATGCCAAGCCACATTTAGCCCGAGCTAGCTGCGCCATGCCAAACGCACTCTGCCTTGGTCCTAGCTACGCTAGTCACGTCACGTCAAGCCAAGCACTCTGGCTTGGCCCTAACGGCCACGCATGCCATTGGCACATGCCAACATGCTCGCCGGTAGCTTTTCCTACCAAGGACACGGCCCTAACGGCCACACATGCCATTGGCACATGCCAACATGCTCGTTGGTAGCTTTTCCTACCAAGGCCACGGCCCTAACGGCCACGCATGCCATTGGCACATGCCAACATGCTCGCTGGTAGATTTTCCTACCAAGGCCACGGCCCTAACGGCCACGCATGCCATTGTCACATGCCAACATGCTCGCTGGTAGCTTTTCCTAAGGCCAAGGCCACGCCATTGGCCATAACATGCGGCCACGCATGCCATGCCATTGGCACATGCCAACATGCTCGCGGGTAGCTTTTCCTACCAAGGCCACGGCCCTAACGGCCGCACATGCCATTGGCACATGCCAACATGCTCGCCATTGTAGCTTTTCCCACCAAGGCCACGGCCCTAACGTCCACGCATGCCATTGGCACATGCCAACATGCTCATTGGTAGCTTTTCCCACCAAGGCCACGGCCCTAACGGCCACGCATGCCATTGGCACATGCCAACATGCTCGCTGGTAGCTTTTCCTACCAAGGCCACGGACCTAACGGCCACGCATGCCATTGGCACATGCCAACATGCTCGCTGGTAGCTTTTCCCACCAAGGCCACGGCCCTAACGGCCACGCATGCCATTGGCACATGCCAACATGCTCACTGGTAGCTTTTCCTACCAAGGCCACGGCCCTAACGGCCACGCATGCCATTGGCACATGCCAACATGCTCGCTGGTAGCTTTTCCTACCAAGGCCACGACTCTAACGGCCACGCATGCCATTGGCACATGCCAACACGCTCGCTGGTAGCCTTCATCACCTAGCCGTGGCCCTAATGCGCGCTGGTAGCCTAACTTGCAAGCCGTGCAACCTAGGCCAATTCGACCGTACGCGCCACTGGCACACGCCAAAACACACGCTGGTAGCCTAATTTGCAAACCATGCAACCTACCACCAAGGCATTCCGCACATGCCATTGGCACATGCCACACACGCCACTAGCAGCTCTGGCATTGCCACTTACACTCAACGTACAACCTACCACCAAGGCGTTCCGCACATGCCATTGGCACATGCCACACACGCCACTAGCAGCTCTGGCATTGCCACTTACACTCAACGTACAACCTACCACCAAGGCATTCCGCACATGCCATTGGCACATGCCACACACGCCACTAGCAGCTCTGGCATTGCCACTTGCACTCAAGGTGCAACCAACACTCGAGATATCAACACAAACTGGGGATGCTTTCCCGGGGGTTTTGGTTTGGCGGTCACAGACTTGCAGGCGTACACTACGCTCACATTAAGAAAGCGTGAAAAGGAATAAAGCGGTCAAATAAATGAGGAAATAATGGTGAAAACATTTTCACCCATAAACACCTTGCGGTTACCACCTCCTCCCATTATTTCACCCTTTACTCTCTTCCTTCATGAGGCCAGGGTACGTTTCAATCTCGACTTGTATAAATAGGTCTTACCTATTTCCACCAGACACAAGTCTCGGTCGGAGAAAAATACTACACTCTCAGAAAAGGCAACTTTGCAAGCTCTCCAAAAAAGCTTTCATCTCTTGGAAGCTTACGAAGCTTCCACTTTCTGATACAAGTCGAGACACTACTCTCCCGCACTATTCTGGTCTCAACACCTTTCTTTGCTTCCTCCCCAAATCAACCCTTCTCCTCCACTTTGTGACCGAAGCAAGTCTGGAACGGCCATTTCTTGGTTTAGGCCGGACTTGTACAGATTGATCTCTCGAATCTATAAAGTGCTCACGTGCAGCACATTTGTTTAAGGTTTGAACCAGTTTCTCACTCACCTACCGAATTTACCGAAATCGGCAGAGACGATTTTTACCCATAAACAATTGGCGACCACAGCGGGAGGATTGATCTTTCGGTTACAATATCAATTCTAGCTTCCGTCCTCAAATTTCGCGCAAGCATGGTCGGCTATCAGGCGATCTTCACAAACATTGATCCCGCTCAAGGTCGTGATAACTCCTCAATTTCTGGAAGCAATACGACCAATAAAGAGGTCCCAAGACTGGTTGACCTGATGCGTGCTCAGGAGATCCACGCCAAAAACATGGACCTAATGAAGGATGCGATTAACAGCATACTCGACTTCCTCATCAATCTAACATCGGGGCTAAGTGATTCATGTTCCCCAGGAGATCAAGAGCAGAGGACTAACATCCCGAATGAGCATTCTCAAATCAACGGTTTCGTCACTGACTGGAAGCCAGCGGACCAGGAGGCGACCATGTTGGTAGAAAACTTATGTGAATTGCTCCACCTCTCCAAGGACCAGCGAATAAGAACCTTCTCTGTTATCAACCGAATAGCACTGAACGCATCACTAGTTCCTGCACCCACGGGGACTCCAAGGATCCCCGAAAGATCCGCCAACAATATTGTTTTCACCGATGACGACATGATGGTAGAAGACGGTCACAACCGGGCCTTACATGTTACGGCTCTCGTCAAGAACATAGAGTTTCTAAGAGCTCTCATTGACACGGGTGCATCTTCCAATGTCATCACTCTCAAGACACTTAAAGCTGCCAAGGTGCGACCTAACGAGATCGTACGACAACCCACTACGATGACAGATTTCGAAGGCAACCAAACTAGCACATACGGCTACATCAACTTGGAGCTGGCAGTAGGGCCAATTCAATCAAGCGTGAAGTTTGAAGTGATTGAAAAAGAACCAGACTACCACATGATACTTTGGGAAGGTCGTGGTCCGCACAATCTCAAAATCGTCCCTTCAACATACCACCAATGCCTCAAAACAAAAGATTGAACGGAGAAGTCGTCCGCATTCCGCGTCACTTTGTCCCCCTATGCACCAAGCCATCGCGTAGAAGCACATGGGCCGAAGGAGGGTTCAAAAGGCGTGGCGACCAAGATTCACAGTTTTCTGCTACCAAAATGGACATCGCTCAGAGATAGCGACAAACTGGAGATCCCCCGCAGAGGAGATTGCCCTTCCACCATCTCCTCAGAAGGAAGACCCGCCGATCTCCCGCCACCGGACGTAACCCGTGCTCGCACTAAGCGAGAGTGCACCCTTATCGCAGGACGAAGCAAAAAGGGAAAACTCACACATTATCACCGCTGTTAGCAATTAGCAGGGGAGACCATGACCCGGTCTCTCCGCTCGAAAGAATGTTTTCACAATAACCAGGAGGAAGTTCCGGACGCCCCTCAGAAGCTGCAAGATGGGACCGACTTAACCACCGACGAACTCGAAACTGTCAATATAGGGAATGAGGAATTTCCGCGACCCATTCTGATCAGTTCGACTTTACATCTGCGCGAACGCTCAAAGCTAGTCGACCTACTCAAAGAATACCAGGACGTCTTCGCATGGACTTACGAAGAAATGCCTGGCTTGGATGGAAAACTGGTCACCCACCATCTGCACATGATACCCGGATCCAAACCAGTCAAGAAGCCTCCAAGACAATTCAGACACGACATAGAAGAACAAATCAAGGCGGAGGTCCAGAAATTACTAGTCGCTGGTTTTGTCAAACCTATACACCATCCTACTTGGTTGGCCAATATCGTTCCGTTAAAAAAGAAGAACGGTCGATCGGATGTTGTGTCGATTTCGGAGATCCGAACAAGTGCTGCCCTAAAGACGATTTCCCGCTACCTAACATCGACATGCCGGGTAGACGCTACCGGTAGACATGGTATGTTCTCTTTCATGGATGGATATAGCGGCATGGATGTTCTCTTTCATGAATCCTTTGAAATGCGCCTTTGGTGTCTCTTCTGCTTGGGATTCGAACCCAAAAACTATCTCGGAAACTTCATATTTATTACACTTTGTGCTCAAGAATCGCCCATTTTGTATTTTCTTTGTTTTCAAGAATAAATATTTGTATTAATTAATTTTGTGTTTTTAGGTAATAAATAAAGCTCGGAGAATTTCGGGGCTAGAGCTCCCGGATCCGAGCCCGCTCACTCAGAACACTATACATCATCTCTTGATGCGCCACTTACCAACGACTCTCACACCCGCTCAACAACAAATTCACCCATACCCTATGACTACCATCTTCCACCATCATCTCGATACCCTCGTTTTGACTTGTCTCCATCAGTGATGCACAAGCAAGTCATTTTATTTTCATTAAATTTCTATTTTAATATCAAATTAGATTATAAATAGAGAGTGAAGAACATGTTTCGGACACGCCCGGATTAGCATGATGGATATAGCGGCTACAACCTTTAGGGAATCTTATATGCCTTCTCATGTACTGCCTCACATACCTAATCACTATGAGCACATGTATCATCCATCACGGGTTGAGAATGAACACTCTCCTCATACCCGAGGATAAAGATGTATGAGCACGACGAAGTGACGAGTAAGACTCATGGGCTAAATGCTAGCATGACCATCCATTTCATGCACAACCATACATTGAATATCCATATGAGGAATGCATACCCACTAGAACCCCTCTCGGAAACTTCTATTACACCGTAATGCCTTTCGGTCCTCTTGGACTATTTTGCATCAAAAGTATAACACTCTTAGAACAAGATTTTGTTCTCACAAACACACTGTTCACAAGTTTAGGTTTGGGGAAACTCCTTCACATCTACTCTTACGCCTCTCATGTTATATTTGTGTAAGATTGTTGATGTGTGTACATATCGTCTATTGGGCGCCTTGTTACTTACCAACGCGCCATGACTACCATCTTCCACGATATGATGCACAAGCAAGCAAGTCGACGATTACGTTGGACATGATGTGGTGGTTAAATCGAAGACTCGAGCGGATCATCCGAAACGGAGCTCGAAATATTGACAAGTATTCGAAAGATGCCGCGAATACAAGTTGAAGATGAATCCTTTGAAATGCGCCTTTGGTGTCTCTTCGGGAAATTCTTGGGATTCCAAGTAATTAATTAATTTTGTGTTTTTAGGTAATAAATAAAGCTCGGAGAATCGCAAAAGAGAATAAAAGTTGATCCTCAAAAACGCAAGCTATCCTCACGATGCCGCCACCACGAACCGTAAAGGAGCTCCAGAGTTTCATGGGCAAGGTAAACTACATTCGTCGCTTCATACCCCTTGTCTACGTGGTTCGACGGGCTTCCGAGCACAACTCACCACTACGTTTACCCCCTCTCGCTAAAAAAAGGAGCTCGAATTTCACATGGGTTTGGGACTAAATTACATTCTTTGCTAATTTTATTATGTTTTAATTCAAAGTGCTAGGGTTTTGAGATGAAACCTAGCTTATCACTATGTTCTTCATAATTCATGTGTTCTTCTTAAGTGATTAATTAGTTTTAAGATACGTTTACCCTACTGTGCATATTAAACTGCAAGCCACACAGAAGAGGAGGCCCCAAGCCGCCCGTTGAGCTACTCGGCATCTAAGCCATTGAGCCATTGACGCATGCACTTGAGGGAGCCTTGTGTATTGCTCGGCATCTAAATTTTGTCATCGCCATGCCACTTGGGCCCAGAGCCAGTGTGCTTTACCTACAGCCCCCGAAGGCTATGGCCGTGTATGACACGAGAATACCATCATGTTGTAACAAGTAACATCTGTTGTGACTTGTGCATAAGCCCCCGTTTTGAGCTCTCAAGGGCCCGTACCTTGAGTTTTAACCTCGGCGGAAATGCAATTTGTATAAACCACAGTGAGCTTGTGTGCGACTAAGGCGAGTTTGTCTTCTTGAAACACTACTAAAGCTGACATCTTTGTTCCTTTTGTGGTGGTGACTCCTGTGTTGATTTATATAAGCACCTTGAAATTTGTGTCATTGTGTGTGAACTTGTTGTTTTCTTGTCTTTGTGCAAAATTTTACAAATTACACAATCTTTGCTTTGCACATGCTGCTGCAATCTCTGCTGACAATTTCAAGAGAATAGCTAAGTCTTGAGAAATCAAGAGTCATTGAGTGTGAGTTTTGGTCTTGTTTTTAAACTGGCTTTGCCTGACCACTTGGTGCACCAACTAAGGGAGCTTAGCCTTGTTTGTCTTGACTAGCGAACAGGGCTAACATAAGCCACCAAGCAAGACCCACCTTTGCTAAAAAAGCGAATTTCACATGGACTACGTCTCGTCCTCTTGGACTATTTTGCAAAAGCGTCCAAAGAAATCCGGCAAATCATTTGCATTTAGGTTTTTAGTCTTTTATTTCATCTTTTAATTTCATTTAAAAAAAAAAAAAAAAAAAAAAAAAATAAAAAAATAAAAAAATCATAACTCTTTTTGTAAAAACCTCCAACTTTAGAGATTTTAGAGTCACTTGCATGTCCTCACCAACCGTCATGAAGCCTCCTATGTGAGGGAAACCACTATGTCTCTACACAACCTTTAGCGATACTGCCATCGGAGCTCTCCTCGCCCAAGAGGACGACAAAGGAATGGAATATCCCATACTACTTCGCTTGAACGTTGAGAGACGCCGAACTCGAATACCCCAAGGCGGAAAAGGTGTGTTTGGCACCTTATTTATTCCATCCAGAAGTTCGCACTACCTCCTCTCCAATAAAGTGGTGTTAGTATCCAAATCGACCACCTCAGAAAGTTTCTCGAAACCTCGCCATGATAGGGAGGCCGGCTAAATGGCTCCTGCAGCTGTCAGAGTTCGACATAACGTGCGTTTCCCCAAGGGCCATAAAAGGACAGGCTGTTGCAGACCTGTTAGCAGCATTCCCAGGAGAAAACACCGCAGAGTTACGAGAAGATCTCCCGGGAGACATTCCAGATATCTTTTTTGTCAAAGAAGAAACATGGCTGCTGTTCTTCGACGGATCTTCCACCCCCAGCACTAATACCGGAGGAGCGGGTGTTGTACTAGTATCTCCTGTTGGAGAAGTCTTCTCGCACTCTTTGAAGCTAGACTTTCCATGCACCAATAACTCAGCTGAATACGAAGCCTTCCTCATTTGACTATCCCTAGCTAAACAAGTCGGGGCCACGCGTTTGGAGATAAGAGGAGATTCCAAATTACTCATCAACCAGGTAAACGGGATCTATGCATTGAAAGAACGACGCTGCACCATACGGGTAGAAGCACAAAAACTACTAAATTATTTCGCCGAAGCAACCATCACACATGTCGGCCGTAGCAGACAACAAGCATGTTTGTGACTGCTTAGCTACACTAGCATCAAAGCTACAGTTCGAAGGAGCTGAGGAAACCCTGACAGTAAAACGGCGAACCATAGCTTCAACGTGGCTTTCACAACCTGAGAAAGCCGAAGACGATGACTGGAGAACTCCTATCATTCAAGAACTCAACAACTCACTTTTCCAAGGGAAGGTCGACCTCAAGACTTTGCGGAATTTCTTTATGCTTCAAGGTGTTCTGTATCATCGAAAATCCAGCATACTCTCTCGTCAAGGTGTCTCGGGAAAGAGGAAGCACAACAACGACTTGAACATGTTCATACCGAAGTCTGTGGAATAACATCAGTAGTAACCCTCTACCGTCGTTTACAACGACTTGGATACTATTGGCCGGAGATGGAAGCCCAATCCCGATTACTCCAGAAAGCGTGTCCAAATTGCCAGGCGCCCCCATGTCAGACAGAAGTCCTCAGCATCAGTCGCACTGGGGACTGGCGGGAGCCGTACATCGTTTTCCTTCGCGATGGCATTCTTCCTACTAACAAAGAGGATGCGTCCAAGCTAAAACAAAAGTCCAAAAGATTCGCGTTCCATGATGGGGTTTTTATATCGCAAGAGTTTCGGAGGAAGTCTACTGAGGTGTTTGAGCGGTACAGAAATCCCAGTTATGTTAAGAGAAATGCACGAAGGCGAACACCAAGGGAAACAGAAACTATTCCTGCAGATACACGAGAGGTACTACTGGCCGACCATGGAAGACGACGCGGCTACTTTTGTTCGGAAATGCCGAGAATGCCAGATTCACGGAAACCTCATCCACGCGCCTCCAACACCCTTGCACGCGATAAGTAGTCCATGGCCCTTTTATAGCTGGGGACTCGACATCATTGGGAAGATCAACCCACCGTCCTCAAAACAGCATGAGTACATAATAACCGCGACCGAGTACTTTACCAAGTGGGTTGAAGCTGTCCCGCTGAAAGGAACCACTGGAGCCACAATCGCGGCATTCATCAAGGAACACATCATCTGCCGTTTTGGCGTACCTAAACACGTCATCACCGACAACGTCACGCCTTTTGATAACAAACAAGTACAGGAACTACTTGAGAGGTACGGAATCAAACAAGTCTTCTCTACCGTCTATTATCCCCGGGGAAATGGGCAAGCCGAAAGTACCAACAAGACTCGATCGGAATCCTCACCAACAAGACACGACAATCCCGAGAATCGGCACGAGCAATTGCCAATGGCTCTCTCGGGCGTCTGAACATCTCCTAGAAGCTCCACCGGCGTGTCTCCTTACTCCCTCGTCTACGGTGCAGACGATCCTCCCAAAGATAAATCAAGATCCCGTCCGCGAAATTGCCGCAGCAAGCGGACCCCGGTGGAATGAAGCCGAATCACTCAATTCCATAGTGCGGAACTAGATATTATGGACTCCGAAGATCCCGGGCGAGAGGAACATGCACAAGCATACGAAACAGGATTTCCGGGCGTACAACGCCATGTAAAACCCGGGGTTTTCAAGGAAGGAGATCTGGTGCTAAGAACCGCCAAACACATCCAAAGAAGATGCATCGGCACCGAAGTTTTCTCCCAAATGGGAAGGGCCGTACATAATCACTAAAGCATATAACAGTGGTTACTACAAGATTATCAAAGAAGATGGGGGAAAGCTAGAGGCGGTCATCAACGGAAAGTGGCTTAAAGCATACTACGCCTAATCACTTCCCTGCAACATGCTACATCAAAAGTGTGAACACTCTCTCTGCTTTTACTTTCTTTCTTACCAATTATCGAATTTCAATACAATCCAACAGATTAACAGAATCTCTTTATTTCTTCAAAAAAAAAAAAAAAAAAAAAAAGGAGCCTTTAAATCTCATGATGCAAATCAGAAAAGCCCATCTAGTAAATTATAATCCCTACAAAATACCATCTTCAATAGACCATGGTATCTTTCAGTCCTACTCTTCAAGTCTCGAGTTAACTCTTCAATCCTCCGAGACTCCAGGGCCAAAACTTCCTCCTCTTCCAGCATGGCTTTTGTGGCAGGAATCACACCAGCAAGAATACCAGCTCTGTCGACCTTCACAATATTGAGGCGATGCCGCAACCAGCTAATGTTAAACTCCAAAGATTCACAGGTGGACACCATATTCTCCCACTTTTGAATGGCTGACTCCGCAGCAGCACGGATGGACACATTCTCCATCTCAGCAATCATTGGCAAAAGACAGTTCACTACGGAAACCAAGGCGGACGAACAACACTTCACTACGCTCCTGGTAGCAATATGGCCGTATGTCTTCCATATCCTCGTATAAAGGGCCACGAATTCTTTCCGCACCAGGAAACCGCCGACATTCCGATAATTGGAGGAGAGACACCTCATACGAGTCCCAAACGACAAACCTGCAGAAGGGTATTCATGACAAGAGAGCCCTAAATCAGCGTCCTCCAAGTCTGCAGCAGTCGACAAGGTCGGATTTGAAGGAAGGGGAACGACTAGGTCATCCTCGTCGATAACAGTGACGCATGCTCCAACGGGATATCTCTGCACAAAAGGGAAATTTTCCATTTATACAACAAGCGTTAAAGTGTATGTCAGTCCGCCAAAGAAGAAGAAAACATACCGGTATGATTTTCTTAACCCGAATAACCTTTGTTGGGATGCTCATGCAAGAGTCAGACCTCGCGCCTTCATCTGGAGAACCTGACTGGTTAGAAGATGATTCGAATCTGCATGACATGACAAAGAGAGAAATTCAACAAGAAGAACCTTTTCTCAAACGAGGGAGATGATGCAGTTGCGTTGGGTTTGAATACAGAACCTTAAAAAAGGATAGGAAGCAATGAGGGACATAACGCTTCCAGATATTTTGGCATGGACGATGCCCTAATTGAGCCGCGCGTGAAGGAAAGGCAAAATAAGGAAACTTTGCTATCTGTAGAAACGCCTAATCCCTCCTTGTCCGCACCGATCCCATCAAGTCACGCCAGCTAGCACGCTCAGCTTCCCTACCTTGCGCCGGTCCCACCAGCTAGCACGCTCAGTTTCCTAACTCGTGTCAACTTCTCAATGCCGCTGACTCCTGTCTCTCAATGATGCTTTGACTTCCCAATTGCGCCGCCTCCCGATTTGTGCAAAATCGCGCAGGCAAGGATTCCAAATCCTATTTATAAAAGGTCGACAAGCCTCCTCAATTCTCTTTACGGTTTCTTTGTTGATAGTTTGTCACCATCTTATGCTTACCTCGCAACAAAGCCCCTGTTCCGAGCTAAGCAGGGGACTTAATGTTGATGGTGGTTTTTAAACAAAGGTTAAACTCGTAAAACCCTAAAAATAACCTAATGTCACCAAAGACACATTTATTAGGACATTTAAGGCGGGTAGTCGGTATTTAATAGGGGTATTTTTTCAAATTAGGGTTACAACGAACAAAACCCTAATTCACCTCCATGCCAAGCCACATTTAGCCCGAGCTAGCTGCGCCATGCCAAACGCACTCTGCCTTGGTCCTAGCTACGCTAGTCACGTCACGTCAAGCCAAGCACTCTGGCTTGGCCCTAACGGCCACGCATGCCATTGGCACATGCCAACATGCTCATTTGGTAGCTTTTCCTACCAAGGCCACGGCCCTAACGGCCACGCATGCCATTGGCACATGCCAACATGCTCGCCGGGTAGCTTTTCCTACCAAGGCCACGGCCCTAACGGCCACGCATGCCATTGGCACATGCCAACATGCTCATTGGTAGCTTTTCCTACCAAGGCCACAGCCCTAACGGCCACGCATGCCATTGGCACATGCCAACATGCTCATTTGGTAGCTTTTCCCACCAAGGCCACGGCCCTAACGGCCACGCATGCCATTGGCACATGCCAACATGCTCGCTGGTAGCTTTTCCCACCAAGGCCACGGCCCTAACGGCCACGCATGCCATTGGCACATGCCAACATGCTCGCTGGTAGCTTTTCCCACCAAGGCCACGGCCCTAACGGCCACGCATGCCATTGGCACATGCCAACATGCTCGCTGGTAGCTTTTCCTACCAAGGCCACGGACAAACGGCCACGCATGCCATTGGCACATGCCAACATGCTCATTTGGTAGCTTTTCCCACCAAGGCCACGGCCCTAACGGCCACGCATGCCATTGGCACATGCCAACATGCTCGCTGGTAGCTTTTCCTACCAAGGCCACGGCCCTAATGGCCACGCATGCCATTGGCACATGCCAACATGCTCGCTGGTAGCTTTTCCTACCAAGGCCACGGCTCTAACGGCCACGCATGCCATTGGCACATGCCAACACGCTCGCAACCTAGCCTTCATCACCTAGCCGTGGCCATGATGCGCGCCGGTAGCCTAACTTGCAAACTGTGCAACCAAGGCCAATTCGACCCACGCGCCACCGGCACACGCCAAAACACACGCCGGGTAGCCTAATTTGCAAACCATGCAACCTACCACCAAGGCATTCCGCACATGCCATTGGCACATGCCACACACGCCACTAGCAACTCTGGCATTGCCACTTACACTCAACGTACAACCTACCACCAAGGCATTCCGCACATGCCATTGGCACATGCCACACACGCCACTAGCAGCTCGGCATTGCCACTTACACTCAACGTACAACCTACCACCAAGGCATTCCGCACATGCCATTGGCACATGCCACACACGCCACTAGCAGCTCGGCATTGCCACTTGCACTCAAGGTGCAACCAACACTCGAGATATCAACACAAACCGGGGATGCTTTCCGGGGTTTTGGTTTGGCGGTCACACGGCTTGCGGCGTACACTACGCTCACATTAAGAAAGCGTGAAAAGGAATAAAGCGGTCAAATAAATGAGGAAATAATGGTGAAAACGTTTTCACCCATAAACACCTTGCGGTTACCACCTCCTCCCATTATTTCACCCTTTACTCTCTTCCTTCCTGAGGCCAGGGTACGTTTGAATCTCGACTTGTATAAATAGGTCTTACCTATTTCCACCAGACACAAGTCTCGGTCAGGAGAAAAATACTACACTCTCAGAAAAGGCAACTTTGGAAGCTCTCCAAAAAAGCTTTCATCTCTTGCAAGCTTACGAAGCTTCCACTTTCTGATACAAGTCGAGACACTACTCTCCCAGAATTATTCTGGTCTCAACACCTTTCTTTGCTTCCCTCCCCAAATCAACCCTTCTCCTCCACTTTGTGACCGAAGCAAGTCTGGAACGGCCATTTCTTAGTTTAGGCCGGACTTGTACAGATTGATCTCTCGAATCTATAAAGTGCTCACGTGCAGCACATTTGTTTAGGGTTTGAACCAGTTTCTCACTCACCTACCGAATTTACCGAAATCGGCAGAGACGATTTTTACCCATAAACAGTAGGATCAGAATATCGCGACATCAATACTTCGCGAGATTAATAAACGACAGCATTGCGAAGGTGTCGCAGGAAAGTAAAATAAATGACGCAATGAATGACGACAGCCAGAACACGAGGAAGATGTGAAAATCTGGCGAAGGTTAAGAGTGTCGCGAGGATGAACACTTATACACTTGCGACACTTCGCGAGTTATTCCCGAAAATAAAGGACAGCTTAGTTGTCATCCACTGTGTACTACCCTATATAAAGGGGTGAGTAAGTCTGTTGTAGGGGGTTCTTTTTGAATTGTTAAGCAAGTCATTAGGAGAGAGAAAATTGAGAGTGATTATAATTTCTTAGCTCTGTTCTATCTTCTTTTGTAAAACATTTCAAGAAAATAATCAATAAAATCTATAGTTATTCATCTTCAAATGGATTAGTTGAGTAAATTCTAGTGAGGGGTGTAGTGTGGGATTTCCTGCAACTACATATGCGCTAGAAACAGGGACTAACAAGATCAACCTTGTGAATTGAAAGAATCAGGAGTAACAAGAAAGAAATTTCGTATAATTTTCAACAATTTACTAAAATTGAGAAATGGCTAGAAGAAGGAATGCATCAGAACAACCAACAATTGTAAGGAGAAGCGGGAGATTAGCTGGAGAAAGGAGAAATGAAGTAGGTGAACCATCAAGAATAAACACAAGAGATAGAGAAGAAGGTCAAATTCAACCGCCAATTCAACCACCAATTCAACCAGCACCGAATAGAGTAATGGATTATGATAGGGTGAGTGTGCATACATGGAGATCAGATTCTATGGAAGAAAGAGAAGAAGTGCAACAATTGATAAATGATGGACAAGAGGGGAGAAATCAAGAAGAGATGGGAGAAACAGCTAATAGAAATGAAGAAATCGCAGCATTAGAAACGTTGAGGCAAACAATACACGAAGAAAGGCGGTTAGAAGCGGAAGAACGCGCAAATTTAACAAGGCAAAACCATGAGCTAAGAATGGAAAATATGAGGTTGCAGAATAGGAGGTCGAGAAGTAATACCAGATCAAGATCATGATCGGTTAGAGATGATATGAGGAGAATAATACCTGTAGAAAATGTTAATGAAGAAAATCTAGAAAGAGAGCCAACTCTCGATGAAAGATGCTGCGAAAGAAGGGAAATGGTGTGTATTCCACGTCCTGAGATTTTACAGAATGTCCAAAATAACAGAATTCAAGGAAATAGGCAGCAGAATGGTCCAATTAATGAAGAAAATCAGGAAGAAGGAAGAAGAATATTACATGGGAGAGAAACACAGAGGAAACAAAAGGAGATTGAAGATGACATTGAAAAGCATTATATTGAGCAAGCGCGTCTAGCTTGCGAAAGGGAAAGATTAAGAGTAGAAATGGAAGAACGGGAATTGGAGGAAGCAATTCGACAGAACAATCATGACAATCGAGAAAGAAGCGCGAGCAAAATCGCAACAATGGAAATATCAATGAAGAATATGAAAGAATACAAAGGAGAGCTGATAGACAACCAAGAAGAGAAAACGATAGATACAATGGTGTGCAAATTCGTGAACGAGATGAAGGAGAAAGTCGCAGAGAAAGAAGAGAAGAAAATGTTGACCAAGAAAATCAAGGTAGACATGAACGCGAGAGGAGAGAGCGAGCTAAAAAGACCAATAAATTCGAACCACGATGCAAATGAACAAATCTTAAGAGAGTTGGCGAGAGATGAGAGGAATGTTGAACAATAGAAGAGGAGGAGGAAGAAGACAATTGGATGAGGCCATCGAAGAAGTGCGAAAAACTCCCTTTACACTAGAGGTGCAGTTAGGAGGAATACCCCCAAAGTGCAATTTACCCGCATTAACCAGCATTTTTGATGGAACAACTTGCGCAATACAACACATCAAAGCGTATGTGAGATGTATGTTACAGTGGGAAAATCATGATGCAATATTGTGCAAATATTTCGGATCAAGTTTAACTGGAGAAGCACTGAAATGGTTTGAGGGTTTACCAAGAAACACCATCACGTCATTCAACCATTTACAAGCTATATTCTTAGGGGCATACATAAGTAACAACTCCTCGCGACCAGGAATTGAAGATGTATTTGGGCTGAAACAAAGAGTTGGCGAAAGTTTAAGACACTTAACTGTGAGATGGAAGACGATGTGTAGCGAGATGGCTGGAAGAGTGGATGAAAGATATCTCATTTTATCATTTATAAACGCTATGTTCGCAACCAATTTGCTATATATTCAAATTTTTAGAGTCAAGAATACAATCACGATGACGGAGTTGCGAGAACTTCAAGAGGAGTATATTGCTTTAGAGGAAAGGCAAAATGAGA
The DNA here is from genome assembly GCA_023531295.1 of Papaver armeniacum. Classification (NCBI taxonomy): domain Eukaryota; kingdom Viridiplantae; phylum Streptophyta; class Magnoliopsida; order Ranunculales; family Papaveraceae; genus Papaver; species Papaver armeniacum. The sequence continues at coordinate 392,997 of JAJJWW010009309.1, read as the reverse complement.
TGGAATCATATCCAATTGCGAATACAAGTTCAAATGTTGCGAATGCAAGTTTATTACCCAAACTGATAAACACGGTGGCGAGTACTTCGCAAGGTCAACAAGAAAGGATAATAGATGATGGACATCCAAAGATAGAAGCCATGGGAAGCCGTGATCAAGAAGAATTTGAGAGAGAAATGAACTACTACAACCGTGGTGGCAATAACAAAATTCAAAGACTTGATCATCCGCAAGAAACTTATGGAAGTCAAAGGCAGAATTATCATGGAGGGCAGCGACGTCACAGAGTAGTATGGGAAGAAATCAAAATGCCACCATTAAATACTAGCATGGAAAAAATATGGGAAGCTATACTCTTGATGGAAAAACATACCTGCACCATGGAATATGGGGAATGAGCCACCACCAAGTGATAGAAGTCACGAGTTCTGTTCTTACCACCGCCTTCATGGACATTTAACAAATGACTGCAGAAATATAAAAAGAATTATCCTCAGAATGGTTGATCAAGGAAAGCTGAGTCATTTTCTAAAAAGTGAAGAGAAGGTTCAGCCATTACCACCACCGCCGGAAATGCACAGAACAAATTCAGCAAAGGGGAACGAAACATTCGTAATAGAAGTTGGATCGAAAGCTAAAAATTTGTTTTGCAACTCCATTGTACACTCATACCAAACAATTGAAGATTTTCATGATAAAGTTCTCAGTAGGGTTTTCGCGAGGGATGCTGATAATAAAGAAGTGATGAACATTGCGAAGACATCGCAATTAAAAGAATGGCAAATGCAGATTATTTCTTTCACCGCAAAAGAGATTCCTGAAGGCAGAGAGACGCATGACAACCCATTGGTTGTAAAATTGGAAATTAATCCAAAACCTGTAGATGGCGAAGATGACGAAGCAGAGAATTGCTGGGCGATAAATAGAATCTTAATTGATACGGGGAGCTCAGTAAATATTCTTTTCTACCATACTTACAAGACTATGGGGGGAAGGATGAAGAATTGATACCTTCGACGTATAAGATATATGGTTTCAATGGCACAGAATAAGCCTAAAGGAGAAGTTCATATGAGAATACCCTTGCAAGGATTATCAACGGGGATTTTGTTCTGTGTAGTCGATGTGGAGTCCCCTTATAATGCATTAATCGGAAGTCCATGGTTGCACGAAATTCTGGGCGTAGCGTCGACTTATCATCAATGCATAAAATTTCCTCATCCTAGCGGTGTCGGAATTATAAAGGGAGATTGGACGGAAGGACAAAAATGCTATGAGATCGACGTGGAGAGTTGCGAAGAGAGAGTTGCAAAAAGAAAGGGTTGGAAGCAACATGCAAAAGATGAACAAAGAAGAGAAAGATTGATGGTGGATACCATTGATGTAAGAGGAGAAGATACATTGCGAAACAAGTGCATGAAAACAGTTGAAAATTATGATGGAAATGAATCATTAAGAGATTTGAATGGTGCGAGGCGAGAGAGCGGGGAGAAAAAGTGTAAGAAATGAATAATCATCAAAAAGCAATAACAAAAGCATGTTAAGGGTAAGAGGAAGAAAAAATAATTGAAGAAGAAATATGCGAGGATCTCGCCATCAAGAATGTATGACAATTTGATTGAAGAATTAAAAAACAAAAATGATTAAACAATGTAAGGTTGTGCGATAGTTTCGCAAACAAAATGAATGATTGAATGAATTAACAAAAATGAAAGAGTGAGTGAATGGGACAAACCTTTACGGCGTACACCCTAGTTCGCGAATGATATTTCGCAAGAGGCAAATGTAAGACCTAAAGTGCGTCATATAAGGGGGTATCTCTTGACATGGCTCGGTGAAAAGGTTACACCGCTCCCGGAACCCGAGTCATGGAGATTTGGGGCCCATGAAAGCCTATCCGGAGAGATACCTTGGATTTCCAACTATATATATAAGGTTATACCCTGGTTGGACGCCCGAGGGTCTCTTCCAAGGAGTCGATGTATGCTCAAGGCGCCGGGGTACACGGTTGAGCCAAGAGTGCACGGGGCATTTGAAGTGTCTCGGCCATTCTTGGCAAGTCTTGGTATATGTTGCACTCGGCCCGAAGAAAACTCCACTTAGGGTGCAGTCTCGTAACCATAAACCATATAGGTATAAGGGATAAGAGGCTACGAAAACAACTGGTTGTTGTTAAGACCGGATGGGAGGAGCTAGTCTTGTATGGCCGATGTACGCCTCCTTGAAGGGGAAACCGGGGAGAAGATAAGGGCGGCACCCTCCATTAGGGAGATGATAAGTGTCAAAAGACGCAAATGTCATGAGGCTTTATTTTCGCAAGGAAATTTAGGCTTGTCATATTTGTGCGATGATCCTGTAGAGGCAATAATACTAACGCAAGGATAAGACGAGATCAATGGGTTTTTACATGAAAATGTAAAAACGTCCTGCGATTTCGTCGCGAAGACGGCAATGTCATGGGATTTTACATTCGCAAGAGTATTTAAGCCTGTCATATTGTCGCAAATAAAATATCCTGCAGAGGCAAAAATACTTGAGAAATGATAAGACAAGGTCAATGGGTCATTACATGAAAATGTAAAGACGTCCTGCGATTTTGTCGCAACGAGGGGTGGCGAAATAAGACCTTTAATTAGGAAGGCAAAATAAGACCACACAAGAAATGATAAGGCAAGATCAATAGATTTCTTCATTTGTGAAGACGTCCTGCGATCTTGTCACAATGATGAACTTCAACATAAATAAAGATATAGCCATACAAAAAATTGAGGAAGCAAATAAGCTTGCGAAAACGAATATATTTCTTCATAAAGTTACCAACAATAAGTTCAAAATTCAGATATTTCATTACTCAGAGATAATTGATCAAATCTCTCATTTGAAAATAAATAACAGAGGCAAGTATGGGAATGAATAGGATAAAATCTTGTTATTCTTTTCCACATGATAGATTTATGTATTCATAATGCTGGTCAGTTGAATTACAAAGAAGAATTGTTTGATTAATATGCGCAAGTAAAGAAAACAAAGATTGAATTCATATTTAGCAATCCAAGAAATTTACAATGAGGGGTTATAGAAATAGAAGATTAAAAGGGTATATATACAGATATTACAAGAAGCAAAAGAAGAAAAAGAAGTTATTTCTTTGAGGATTCTTCTTCTTTGTCAGATTCTTCAATTCCATCATTCTTTTCGCCAGAATCTTCTTCTTCGCTAGCTTCACTATCAGAGACATCCGAGAAAGGCATATCTTCAGGAATATCATCGCGAAGACAAGGATATGAACTAAGAGGAATGCGGTGATCATTGCAAAGCTGTTTCAATAGTTTGATTGCGAAAACGAACAACATCGTTATTAAAATTCGCTCATCTGTAGCTTGCAGTTGTTTCTTCAACTTGGAATATTTGATGTCGCGAAGAGAAAGGTTATTTGCGAGCTGTTCTTTTTCAGATTCAAGTTCTTCAATCCTTGTCTGAAATCTCCTCTCGGCTTCTGCAAAACAAGTGACAATAAATTAATACCAATACTGCAGAAGAAAGGAGTAATAAAGTAAAAAGGAATAATAAACAACCTTCTCTGTCAGATATCATATCTTTAACCAAGGCAGTATGCTCGGCATGAAGGCTAACATCAACACCTAAGTTATTCCCCGGCATTATCTAGAACCTTCGCAGCCCAAGCGAATTCATCATCATTATTTATGAGGAGAAGCGAACGAATTTGATCTTCTCGTTCATTAAGTATGGTATTCGACGAAGAGATTCATCTCGTTCAATTTGTACTTCGAGAAGAGATTTTGAAATTTTGCTAATGCTTGTGCACCTTTATTAGCAATGCGGTCTTTATCATCTATAAGGCCACTAATTTTCTTCCTTAAAGTTTTGGTTTTCTTATGTGAATCAAGATACATTTGTTTAAATCGGTTGGCTAAACCTAAACTAGATCTATGCTCAATCTCTAAGAGACTATATTTGGCTTGAAGTTCATTTAATGGAAAGGAATCAACTTTGTTTGACGAACTACTTAAAGATTCGTTGAGATGAGTGAGAAGAACATCATTATCCATAGGCTCGGGAAATGAATGGAGAAGAATGGCTTCTTCAGAGAGATTATATATGTCTGCGAAAATAATAAATCAGGCAAAGAAAAGCAGATGACAAAATAAAGACGACTTGAAGAGTAAAAATTTTATACCATAAAGTTGTTGATTTGCACTTTGAAGAGTAGATATTTTAGTCTTCTGAGAAGCAGACTCAACTTCCAATTGTTGAATTCTTTCATCTTTCTTGTGAGATATCGCAACTTCAGTTTCTAGTTCTTGGATCTTCTCTTTGAGTTGGAGATTTTTCTTTTCAAGGTTGTCGCGTCTTTTCTCGAGATCTGAGGCAACAACAAAGGAAGCTCTCCCAGACCATAAAGGAAAGTAAAGAAATTGTTAAGATAAAGCTTATAATCGAAATTACAGAGAAGCAAAGGAATATGAACATACCAAAGCATTGAGAGCATTTAAGAAACTGGAAGTCAATGTTCGGGAAACTCCGCGAAAAGAATCATTGTCCACTAGCAAGGGGGCATCGCAAATTTTAGCGAGAGCTTCGCAAGTAGCAGATAAATGATCATCTCCTAATCCTTGCATAGAATCGGAGAAGACACTAGACAATTGCGCCATAGCAGAAGTAGTCGAGTGATTCTCCCTCGCAGAGGAAGTACCAACCTCATTTTCATCCTCATCAGAGCTCTCGCTGGTTTGAGAACTAGAACGAGAAGAGGGATGGGTTTTCCGTTTTTTAGAAAATGGAGCAGAAGACTTATCCTTGCGAAGAGTGATTTTATTCTTGCCCTTAACCTTCGCAGCTTCGGGGATGTCTGTTTCTTCAATAACCTTCGTAGCTTCGGGAATGTCTATTTCTTCAATAACCTTCGCACACGAATGAAGATAAGAAACAGAGGCAACAATATTGTTAAGAATAACAAAAGAAAGTATTTCTTACTTCATCCGTGATCGATCGGAGTATCGCCAAAGTACTTGGTTTTGGACGTCTATTATAACTCTTTTTCAATTTGGTAATCTGAAGATTTTGCAAATCTAGTAAATATAAGAGGAAAGAAATATCGCAAAAGTAAATCTGAAATAGGAAGTATACCTCTTTTGCCTTTTCGGGCCACTTAAATTCCTAGGGGTGATAGTCTGCGAGATTCGCAGGGAGTACATGTGAACCTGCGATATAGGGACCACTCAGAAATAAAGGAACAACCCACCACTTCTCATCTTTGGAGTGCCGAGGAATATTATTTTTGCCCGAGTGCCAGTCAATATCTTGCATGAGCAGCTTATCAACATCAATGTTATCTTTTCTCTTCAATCGAGCACCCCAGCGAGATTTATCATTTCTCATATTTATTACTGTATAATTCGCAAAGAAATTTTCTACGGTATACTTCTCAGCGACTATTGGTAAATTTGCTAATCTAGGATCTTTGACATCATCAGGATATAAAGATCCTTTACCAGCGCCACGATTGGCGAATTCAAGCATTAGGCGGATGCAGTCGCCGCTCAATTGATAAATAGCTCGCGAGAATTTCTCATGAGCAAGAATTTCATAGAATAAAGGTATCTCGGGATTGTATAGAGGAATGGGAAGGCCTGCGAGGAGTTGACCTAGCGAGACTATGATTTTCTGATCATCACACTGATGATCAGAAAATAGTTTTGCAGAAAGTATAGATGAAGACTTTTGATCAGGAATGGTCGATAAGATGAAACCCTTCTCTTGAAAATTCTTTTGAGTTTCCTCAAAAAGGTGTTTATATGTACGACCAAGTGAAGCCATTATTAGAGTATGGGAATGAATGGAGAATTGAAGATTGAGAGAAAGAAAAAAGGGGAGGTTTACGATGTAGCGAAGCGCAAATTGCGGAGGAAGAAAGTTGAAGGAAAGTTGCGAGAGGGAAAATAAAAGAGAAAAAGAGAAGGGTAAGAAAACTATATATAGAGAGGAGAATCCTCGAGAAAACAAATGCATTTAATGCGAGATGGGACGTGAATGGTCAAGAATAAACGGTTGAAAGAGACGTGTCAAGAAAAGAGTGGAAGAGGAGACACCTGTAATAAATTCCGTACATGAATAAAACAGATAAAAATGAACAATTGCGAGATAAAGATGAGCAATTGCGGCATTTCAAAATGTTGGAAGATGAGCAATTGCGGCATTTCAAAATATTGGTTCTCATGACATTCTCTCCTTCGCAGAGAAGACATGAGAAGAGGCAAGATGTAGGATCAGAATATCGCGACATCAATACTTCGCGAGATTAATAAACGACAGAAGATTGCGAAGGTGTCGCAGAAAGTAAAATAAATGACGCAATGAATGACGACAGCCAGAACACGAGGAAGATGTGAAAATCTGCGAAGGTTAAGAGTGTCGCGAGGATGAACACTTATACACTTGCGACACTTCGCGAGTTATTCCCGAAAATAAAGGACAACTTAGCTGTCATCCACTGTGTACTACCCTATATAAAGGGGTGAGTAAGTCTGTTGTAGGGGAGATCTTTTTGAATTGTTAAGCAAGTCATTAGGAGAGAGAAAATTGAGAGTGATTATAATTTCTTAGCTCTGTTCTATCTTCTTTTGTAAAACATTTCAAGAAAATAATCAATAAAATCTATAGTTATTCATCTTCAAATGGATTAGTTGAGTAAATTCTAGTGAGGGGTGTGGTAGTCCTGGAAATGGGTTTATATTTATGTGCCTACATGTAATAACCAAAAGTGCACGGCATCTATCGGAGACGCGGCAAGTACGGGTCGAACCACAGAGACTTGTGGTGCCGTATGATTCTAAGGCTTCCTAAACTGAATTCCAGATGATATTGTGACACAAATATTGGTTTTGTTGCCGATACGGCTGAGTGTTTTGTGACTCTAAGCTAAGGAATGATAAATAAAATGTAACTAGATTGTAAAGCACTAGGGTGTCGACTCCACCGCCTAATCTTAGCTAAGCCAGTTCACCTTCAATATTGTTCTTGTCCCTTGTAATGGACAACGGGTGAGATGCAGGTCTGCCGTTTATCCAGGGTTTCAATGGATAATTTCTCATCAACTAAGGTAACTAAACAACCCCTAGTATTAGCTGTCTTGTCACAGTACAACTAATCACAGATTGGCTTTATTACTTAGATGATCAACTTATCCTAAGATGGATATCTAATCGCAATTAGGGTATCTCTCCCAAGCACTAGCTGTCTTCTCATGGCACAACTAGTCTGAGGATCAATAACAAACAATGAGGTATGAATTGCAATACACACAACATGGAAATAATCTGACTACAGTGGATGCATGGCATACACTTGTGAAAGTAACATCTTTGAAGTATTAAGATTAAATTTATCCTAAGCAAAATAGCACAACAAGAACAAAAGTATCAAATTATGAATCAAACTTAGCAGATGATTATGGGTTTCATCTAAACCCTAGCAAATGTAATTAAAACATCAAAATAACAATTAAACTACAAATTAACCTAATTGTTGCTCTGGCTAGCCCAGGCATGAACCCTAACACACACAGTTCACTGCTATTTATACATGCAAAATTTCCCAAAACCCTAATTTATTATAAAACAGAAATTAAATAAAAATTACTCTCACCCATACTCTGAATCGCCTTCTCCTCTTGTCAATTCGCCTCAGAGCTCCATGTATGGTTGTTGAGAGAGAACCCTAGTTCTAGTTTTCTCTAAATTAGCTTCTAGGGTTGGAGAAGCTAAGAGAGAGAAAACCTAGACCTAGAGAGGGATGCGGTTGTTGCAGGTAAGGTTGGTGGTGATGGGAAACATGGTAGGGAGATGATGGAAGGTGTGGTGGTGTTGTCTCTGTCAGGGAGAGGGAGGAGGTGAAGAAGAGCAGAGCTCTGCTCTGTCGGGTGAGAGGGAGAGAGGAAGAAAGAGAAGAAGGAGAAGAGAAATGAGGTGGTCGACTAGGGTATAGGGTATGGGGAGTTTCGCTGTTGAGCGGGTACAGCAGGGTTTGATGCAGAGGGGCTGAGCGAGCATAGGATGTAATTAAGGGCGATCTGAACGGCTCAGGGCGACTTGGAGTGATCTGGTGTTGAGCGGGAGCAGCGAGCTTCGATGCGAGTGGAGGCAGCGACCGTTGGATGTAGAAGATAGAAATCTCGACGGCTTGGAGTGGACGGGCTCGGATCCGGGTCGCGGGTCGGGTCTAGCTCAAGCCCATGTCTTGAGATGAGTTGCTACTTGTTGGGTTGCAACTGTTTCGCGCGCGGGCTTTGGCTTTCTGCTCCATGGATGCTCGACTCCAATTCTTCGCTCTTTGGCTCCTCAGTTTCTCCGAACTTTATTTATTGCCTAAAAACACAAAATTAATTAATACAAATATTTATTCTTGAAAACAAGGAAAATACAGAATATGGGATAATATCTGATTTCTAAGCGCAAAAGATGAGTAAAATGCCAATAAAAAGGTGTATAAATATGCACTATTTGGCACTCATCAAATACCCCCAAACCTGAATTTTACTTGTCCTCAAGTGAAACGAGAAATGAAGAAATCCTAACTATACCCACATCGCAGTCTCTCGAATGCATTTAGCGTATGCACTAAGCCTTTAAACCCCTAGGTGTCCCTAGTGGACGAGTTGTAGTCTCGTGAGGGTTTACTAGAGGTGTACCCACAAAACCTTCTCCAACTTCGAGTGTAAAAAGAGTCTCAAGCATCCAAGAAGCTATGAGTATATAGAGTTTCGCATGCTAGTAATGAAGTTAGAACTACCAAAGAACGCATTCTCATCCTTAAGTCTTTGAGCGAGAAGTAACCATACCATATGAAAGAATTCGGATTCGATTGTGATCATAAGCCTCGACTTCTGCCTCACTATTAGGGTTTTATGATAATTGCACTCAAAAAGATCGCTTTTTAGTCTTTCATGTGTGCGGCGGGAATAAAGAGAGAAATCCTGCACACGTTGTAGGTAAGAAGGATAACCTTCCGAAATAATTTGGAGACTCCACGATGTGTGGACAAAAAGAATCTTTTTCTGATGATCTCTAAGAAAGGAAATCAACCATTAGCAAGGGGTGGGAGTACTCACTTACCTTCTCACCCGATCGGCAATTAATATCACTCTCTCATAAGAAACCATAGAAACGTCTTCAATCTTCGGTCTTCAACTGTAGATGACGAACTTCTGAACTTTACAAAGACTTGACAAATTTTTTTTATTTTTTTTTATTTTTTTATTTTTTTTTTAAATTACAATAAAACTCAATTTTTCACAAACTTCATTAATCCTCATCCTATTTTCTTTTCTTTTTCTTTGTTGCATATAAACCTTGGACTATATCAACTTTTCTTTCAATATTCTGATGATGCTCCGCTTGCTGACGATGATGTGTTTCTATGGGTCTGTTGATTGAGAGAGAGAGAGTGATGCTAACGGCAAATCGGTATTTAGAAGGAGTTTTCATCTTTAGACGTCACCCTCATGATTGACAAAAACTAGCACTCAAGAGATCAAAAGTAGTCTTTGAAAATGGTGCGAAGTTGGGTAGCTCACCATTCCTACCCGGAATTTACGTAAGGTGACACACACTCTAACAGCTTTTTCTAGAAAGTTGCAAAAAATTGAAGGTTGGTGCCTCACTTGATGTAAAATGGGTAGTCTCCACTATGGGTGATCACAATTCTACTACCGAATATCTAAACAGCACCTAATTTGCTCTCCGGTATGGTTAAATCCAACTTTAACGCTCTAATCAACTAAGAAACCCGATTGTGTTCTTCGGTACTTCCAATTTCTGTTATTTCGGTCAGATTCTCTATGTAAACATAGCTAGAAGCATGCTAGTGACTCTAAAATCTCTAAAAGTTGGAGGTTTTTACAAAAAGAGTTTTTTTTTTTTTTTTTTTTTTTTTTTTTTTTTGAAAATAAAAGATTAAAAAGGCTAAAAACTCTATATGCAAATGCACCCCCAAACCTAAATCAAACATTGTCCTCAATGTGTCAACAGATAGGAAAAAAATTTAAACGAGTCACATACCATGAGAACTATGCGATAAGAGAAAAGGGAAGAGATTACCGGATGTCGGCGGAGCAAGGTTAGAGCTTCATTAATCAAGGCTAGAATCCAACATTCTCAGTGGAGATCATATCGGATTAGCACAATATATGCATAAGAAGACTCAACCGATTCAAGAAAAGAAAAATTTAACAAGTCCTACTGGATTATATACAATGAAAATTCACCATAAACCAACAGTCTAAAGAGTTGAGGATCAACCCAATAGAAAATATATACAAACATCAACAGCCTTACACAAATATAAAATGAGAGTGCAAGTAAGGCTGTATATGGGAATGAGTTTCCCCCAAACCTAAACTTGTCAACAGGTGTGGTTTTGAGCACAAAATCTTGCAATTTTAAAGGTGCATCATGCAAAAGGTCTAACTCAAAATGAGTTTTGCTAAGAACAGGCAGACATACACATTCCAACTGTGGTTCCCTAAAGGTGTTATACTTTGATGCAAAGTAGTCCAAGAGGACTTGGGAAGCACAAAGTTCTAGGCCTAAGTTAGGCATTTTCAGAAAAGTTGGTTTTGCAATTTTGTTACAAACTACACCTTGGTTTGGTGGAGGAGTTTCAATTTGTGACTCAGGAGAGGGGTTAGGTACATCTAAGTTGTGTTCATGCATAAGATCATTTGCACCATCACACACTTTCCTAAAGTCAGAAGAGGGTAAATCATGTTCATTTTCACAGGACAATTGCATAGGTTCCACATCATCATCACATGTATGAATATTAGAAGAAGCATCATTCATGGGGTTCACAGAAGAGACACTTAATGTCTCTGAACCTAAAGATTCTACTACATTTTCAAAATACGCATGCTCTTCATATTCATCATCATCTTCATTATAGCAAGAATTCATCTCTCCATTCAAAATTGTAGTATTTTTAGTGTACTCATCTACCTTTAGATTAGGTTCATATTCAGTGTTAGTTGCATGAGTAAGACTAGAAACACTATTTTCGATCCTATCATTTTGTAACTCAATCAGGTTCTTTTGAAGAATCATAGTGAGTTGTTCTATTGAAGGAGAGTCTTCACTAGTGGGTATGCATTCCTCATATGGATATTCATTGTATGGTTGTGCATGAGGTTCACTAGAGAAGGGAAATTCAGACATGTTGTTATGTGGATGGTCATGCATTGCATTCATTTCAAGCCTAGCATTTTGCTCCATGAGTGTTTCCATTATTGATTGCAAACTATGAGTTGGGGAGTATAAAATTGTTCATCTCCCCACTGTGGTGAATGATGCATGTGTGCGGGTTGATTATGGTCCCAATGATTGCCCGGCATAGTCACTTCTAGACAATTCGTACATTAGATTATCATGGTTTTCCCTAGACTGCCTAAAATCATGCAAAATATAGCAGATTCTCAAAGATGGTGGCCTAAGTTACCACATAAGGTACATGCATAAATTTCATATTGCCTAGGGAAATTAGATTCGACAGTTGCTCATGTAATTGCCTTTCTAAGGCAGATAATCGAGCTTCTAATTGATCTAAAAGTGATGACTGGGTGTGAGAAAAGTGTTCATTTTCAACCTGTGGTGGATGATGCATGTGCTCATAATGATTAGGGTATGTGAATTCGGGGCCCTGAGAAGGCTCATAAGATTCCCTAAAATCACTATGGTATGTGGGAGTTCATACTGTGAAGCGTGCCCATAAGCAAGCTCTCTAATTGATTTGTTTGTATCCCCAGTTGCAGACCAAAATCCTGACATGATTTAGCACTCAAATTGAACTCAAGCCCAGTTGTAGTGGACTTAATTTGATTTATTGGGTTTCATTTGGTTTGTGTGGGCTTTGGTTTATTGGGCTTCAGATTTGGTTGAGGAGGGCTTTGGTTTGGTTGGGATTTGGTTTTGTGGGCTGTAGGCTTGGTTATGTGCAAAGCCCAGGTTGTGTGTAAATGCACAGCCCAGTTACACAAGCTTATGTGGGCTTAGTTGGTTGCAGCCAAACTTGATTGCAAAGGAGCGAGCCCAGTCTTTGTTAAATGGGCTTCAGTTTTGGTTTGCCGGCCCAGGTTGGGTGAAAATGTAAAGCCCAGGTTGTTTTGCAAAGCCTAGTTGGGTGTGGGCTCAGTTGTTGTGTACAACCCAGTTTGTGGCTTACGTGGGTGAAAGTTGGCGAAACGACCAGTTTGATTGATCGGCCCAACTTTGGGTGGGTTTCGATTAAGAAAGGTTTTTTATGGCCGAGGCAAACACATAGCAAGGCAAACTCAGCTTGGACAAATCAAAGCAAATGCACCGGCAGGTGATGCATAGGTTGTGTGCACGCACGGGACGAAGCGGGTTCGGGGCGGCTCAAGTACAACTTGGCTAGTTTGCACAACACAAACTTAGACACAAGATGCGGTTAGGTGGTCACGGACAAGTGTGAGTTCGGCTCAAACATGGGCAATACAATACAAGACAGTCACGAGAATGGAGCATGCAATGGATGACAACGAGTCGATTGAACACTTTGGTTTTCACGGGTTAAGCTCAAACTTGCGGCTTGGGGGCTAGCAAGTTAACGGGGTAGAGCAATACACTTGGGTAAGCTCGGGTTTTGCTCAAACTCACATGTGACAGGGCAATAAAAGTGCTCATTCAAATGCCACGGTGTCATCAAGCCAACAGATTTCAATGCTCGGAGGTTATACACCTAGCAAGGAAGCTAGTTTATCAGTCAATTATGTTTCAAAGAGTTACAGGGCATGCTCAGATGCAAAAATGAGGTTGACGGCACTCTTGGCAGACGAGAACTAACATTTCAAGCAAGGTTAAGCATGCACAAGAGTAGAGGGTGTATGGCATCAACTCACTCAGTTGATGTCACTTGAGCTTTCAGCCAACTTGGCTATCCAAGCTCAGAATTTACTGCTCATGCACACAACACGGTTGTAGCTCAAACTTGTAGCCGGGGGCTAGCAAGGGAGCGGGGCTATCATGCGATCAAGGTAATGCACGGCAAGGTATCTAATTCAACAGGTGAGTTTATAGAGCATACATGATACGGGCGAGTAAGCAACTTCATGCAATAAAAGTGACTCGATTAACGGGGTCAAGCATAAGTCATCAATGCACAGATCGTTTGATACACAGCTCATTGTGATGACAGGTTCATGCAATACAGTTCAGTGCGGTGTCATAATATTTTCAGCTAGCATGTGTGAGGTCAAAGATCAAGGAAGTATTCACATGAGCATCATGACTAGCGGGGGCATGCTCGGGGTTTACAAAGCACGGGGCAATATGCTATGTTTGCTTACCTCAAGTTAAGGCTTTCCTTGGTTTCCTTGGGTTGGCTCACCTGCTCACGAGCACAAGAAGACAAAGAAAGTAGCATCAACGAACCACGAGGTTAAGGCAATAAGGTGCACGAGATGCACGAAGTGTACAACCTGAAGCTACAAATGTTGAGTGTTATGAGATGCAAACTAACGAGAATACAAGAACGAGGATGCAATATAAGATCTTTGAAATGCAAACAGTTAAGCTAATTTAAAAGGTACACGACTAAGTTACTCTAAGGCAGGGCAAAGAGCAATGATTCAAAGTGAATATGTACAAATGAACTAACTAAGATATAACTAAGGGAAAATGATACTTGTAAAATTATAGCTATCTACAAGGCTAAAATACAGATGTGAAGATATGTTACAATTTGGATGCAAATACAATCTTAACTATGCAAAATCTATGATAATGCAGGTGATAGAAAGGATTAAACTACATTTAACACTAAGCTAACACAGTAACTCAGCACATATATACAATTGTAAAATGAAAATCAGTAGAGAATGCAAATTATCAACTTAGCACACGCCAAGTCCCCGGCAGCGGCGCCAAAAACTTGGTAGGCCTGGAAATGGGTTTATATTTATGTGCCTACATGTAATAACCGCAAGTGCACGGCATCTATCGGAGACGCGGCAAGTACGGGTCGAACCACAGAGACTTGTGGTGCCGTATGATTCTAAGGCTTCCTAAACTGAATTCCAGATGATATTGTGACACAAATATTGGTTTTGTTGCCGATACGGCTGAGTGTTTTGTGACTCTAAGCTAAGGAATGATAAATAAAATGTAACTAGATTGTAAAGCACTAGGGTGTCGACTCCACCGCCTAATCTTAGCTAAGCCAGTTCACCTTCAATATTGTTCTTGTCCCTTGTAATGGACAACGGGTGAGATGCGAGTCTGCCGTTTATCCAGGGGTTTCAATGGATAATTTCTCATCAACTAAGGTAACTAAACAACCCCTAGTATTAGTTTGTCTTGTCACAAGTACAACTAATCACATTGGCTTTATTACTTAGATGATCAACTTATCCTAAGATGGATATCTAATCGCAATTAGGGTATCTCTCCCAAGCACTAGCCTTGTCTTCTCGAGCACAACTAGTCGAGGATCAATAACCGACAATGAGGTATGAATTGCAATACACACAACATGGAAATAATCTGACTACAGTGGATGCATGGCATACACTGTGAAAGTAACATGCTGAAGTATTAAGATTAAATTTATCCTAAGCAAAATAGCACAACAAGAACAGTATCAAATTATGAATCAAACTTAGCAGATGATTATGGGTTTCATCTAAACCCTAGCAAATGTAATTAAAACATCAAAATAACAATTAAACTACAAATTAACCTAATTGTTGCTCTGGCTAGCCCAGGCATGAACCCTAACACACACAGTTCACTGCTATTTATACATGCAAAATTTCCCAAAACCCTAATTTATTATAAAACAGAAATTAAATAAAAATTACTCTCACCCATACTCTGAATCGCCTTCTCCTCTTGTCAATTCGCCTCAGAGCTCCATGTATGGTTGTTGAGAGAGAACCCTAGTTCTAGTTTTCTCTAAATTAGCTTCTAGGGTTGGAGAAGCTAAGAGAGAGAAACCTAGACCTAGAGAGGGATGCGGTATTGCGGCAGGTAAGGTTGGTGGTGATGGGAAACATGGTAGGGAGATGATGGAAGGTGTGGTGGTGTTGTCTCTGTCGGGGAGAGGGAGGAGGTGAAGAAGAGCGAGCTCGCTCTCTGTCGGAGTGAGAGGGAGAGAGGAAGAAAGAGAAGAAGGAGAAGAGAAATGAGGTGGTCGACTAGGGTATAGGGTATGGGGAGTTTCGCTGTTGAGCGGGTACAGCAGGGTTTGATGCAGAGGGGCTGAGCGAGCATAGGATGTAACTAAGGGCGATCTGAACGGCTCAGGGAGACTTGGAGTGATCTGGTGTTGAGCGGGAGCAATGAGCTTCGATGCGAGTGGAGGCGACGACCGTTGGATGTAGAAGATAGAAATCTCGACGGCTTGGAGTGGACGGGCTCGGATCCGGGTCGCGGGTCGGGTCTAGCTCAAGCCCATGTCTTGAGATGAGTTGCTACTTGTTGGGTTGCAACTGTTTCGCGCGCGGGCTTTGGCTTTCTTCTCCATGGATGCTCGACTCCAATTCTTCGCTCTTTGGCTCCTCAGTTTCTCCGAACTTTATTTATTGCCTAAAAACACAAAATTAATTAATACAAATATTTATTCTTGAAAACAAGGAAAATACAGAATATGGGATAATATCTGATTTCTAAGCGCAAAAGATGAGTAAAATGCCAATAAAAAGGTGTATAAATATGCACTATTTGGCACTCATCAGGGTGTAGTGTGGGATTTCCTGCAACTACAAATAAATTATAAGGAATGCAATTTTTGCAAACCGTGGGTATATTGTTCATGAATTGATTCAAATGAATCAAACCGATTTTGTTTCAATTGTGTCTATGAATAAATACCTAAGCAGTTGACCAACTCTTGTTCTTATGAGTCATTTGAACTAGTTATGAGAAAGATGAATATGGTTAATATGAAAATGCTCATATGGCTAACCATTGGTTAACTATTTGTGAACCAACTAAGTGTACAAGTTTAGGTACGGTTACTCAAACCTAAATGTATACATTTCATTTGTGTGTGACAAGCTAAGTTTCGATCTAACGGTTGAAAGATATTATCTTGGTTGAATCAGGTTTTTCATCTAACGGTGAATATTGAATGCTTTGTTACCAAGGTAACTTAGATTGCAAAACCTGATTTGAAAACTATATAAGGGGAACTCTAACAACTAGAAAAACTAATCCCCACACCTCATGTGTGATACTAGTTGGTTTTTCTAGAGTCGATTCTCCTTTAACCTTAGTGTTTATGGGTAAAAATCGTCTCTGCCGATTTCGGTAAATTCGGTAGGTGAGTGAGAAACTGGTTCAAACCCTAAACAAATGTACTGCACGTGAGCACTTTATAAATTCGAGAGATCAATTTGTACAAGTCCGGCCTAAACCAAGAAATGGCCGTTCCCGGACTTGCTTCGGTCACAAAGTGGAGGAGAAGGGTTGATTTGGGGAGGGAAGCAAAGAAAGGTGTTGAGACCAGAATAATTCTGGGAGAGTAGTGTCTCGACTTGTATCAGAAAGTGGAAGCTTCGTAAGCTTCCAAGAGATGAAAGCTTTTTTGGAGAGCTTGCAAAGTTGCCTTTTCTGAGAGTGTAGTATTTTTCTCCTGACCGAGACTTGTGTCTGGTGGAAATAGGTAAGACCTATTTATACAAGTCGAGATTGAAACGTACCCTGGCCTCATGAAGGAAGAGAGTAAAGGGTGAAATAATGGGAGGAGGTGGTAACCGCAAGGTGTTTATGGGTGAAAACGTTTTCACCATTATTTCCTCATTTATTTGACCGCTTTATTCCTTTTCACGCTTTCTTAATGTGAGCGTAGTGTACGCTGCAAGTTGTGACCGCCAAACCAAAACCCTAGAAAGCATCCCTCAGTTTGTGTTGATATCTCGAGTGTTGGTTGCACCTTGAGTGCAAGTGGCAATGCCAGAACTGCTAGTGGCGTGTGTGGCATGTGCCAATGGCATGTGCGGAATGCCTTGGTGGTAGGTTGTACGTTGAGTGTAAGTGGCAATGCCGGAGTCTAGTGGCGTGTGTGGCATGTGCCAATGGCATGTGCGAATGCCTTGGTGGTAGGTTGTACGTTGAGTGTAAGTGGCAATGTCAGAGCTGCTAGTGGCGTGTGTGGCATGTGCCAATGGCATGTGCGGAATGCCTTGGTGGTAGGTTGTACGTTGAGGGAAAGTGGCAATGCCAGAGCTGCTAGTGGCGTGTGTGGCATGTGCCAATGGCATGTGCGAATGCCTTGGTGGTAGGTTGCATGGTTTGCAAATTAGGCTACCAGCGTGTGTTTTGGCGTGTGCCAGTGGCGCGTACGGTCGAATTGGCCTAGGTTGCATGGCTTGCAAGTTAGGCTACCAAATACAACATTAGGGCCACGGGCTAGGTGATGAAGGCTACCCGGCGCGTGTTGGCATGTGCCAATGGCATGCGTGGCGTTAGAGCCGTGGCCTTGGTAGGAAAAGCTACCAATGAGCATGTTGGCATGTGCCAATGGCATGCGTGGCCGTTAGGGCCGTGTCCTTGGTAGGAAAATCTACCGGCGAGCATGTTGGCATGTGCCAATGGCGTGCGTGGCCGTTAGGGCCGTGGCCTTGGTGGGAAAAGCTACCAAATGAGCATGTTGGCATGTGCCAATGGCATGCGTGGCCGTTAGCATGGCCTTGGTAGGAAAAGCTACCAATGAGCATGTTGGCATGTGCCAATGGCATGCGTGGCCGTTAGGGCCGTGGCCTTGGTAGGAAAAGCTACCGGCGAGCATGTTGGCATGTGCCAATGGCATGCGTGGCCGTTAGGGCCGTGGCCTTGGTAGGAAAAGCTACCAATGAGCATGTTGGCATGTGCCAATGGCATGCGTGGCCGTTAGGGCCGTGGCCTTGGTAGGAAAAAGCTACCAAATGAGCATGTTGGCATGTGCCAATGGCATGCGTGGCCGTTAGGGCCGTGGCCTTGGTAGGAAAAGCTACCAGCGAGCATGTTGGCATGTGCCAATGGCATGCGTGGCCGTTAGGGCCGTGGCCTTGGTAGGAAAAGCTACCAGCGAGCATGTTGGCATGTGCCAATGGAATGCGTGGCCGTTAGGGCCGTGGCCTTGGTAGGAAAAACTACCGGCGAGCATGTTGGCATGTGCCAATGGCATGCGTGGCCGTTAGGGCCGTGGCCTTGGTAGGAAAAGCTACCCGGCGAGCATGTTGGCATGTGCCAATGGCATGCGTGGCCGTTAGGGCCAAGCAAGAGTGCTTGGCTTGGCGTGACGTGACTAGCGTAGCTAGGACCAAGGCGAGTGCGTTTGGCATGGCGCGGCTAGCTCGGAGCTAAATGTGGCTTGGCATGGTTTGCCATTGGCATGGAGGTGAATTAGGGTTTTGTTCGTTGTAACCCTAATTTGAAAAAATACCCCCTATTAAATACTGACTACCTTCCTTAAATGTCCTAATAAATGTGTCACTGGTGACATTAGGTTATTTTTAGGGTTTTACGAGTTTACCCTTCGTTTAAAAACCACCATCAACATTAAGTCCCTTGCTTAGCTCGGAACAGGGGCTTTGTTGCGAGGTAAGCATAAGATGGTGACAAACTATCAATAGCAAACCGTAAAGAGAATTGAGGAGGCTCGTCTGACCTTTTATAAATAGGATTTGGAATCCTTGCCTCTGCGATTTTGCACAAATCGGGAGGTCGGCACAATTGGTGGGGCCGGTGCAGCTTGGGCGACGTTGGGAAGTTGGCGTGCTAGCTGGTGGGACCGGCGCAAGGTGTGGAAGCTGTGTGTGCTTGCAGGCGTGATTTGGGCGGTCATTGGGAAGTCGGTGCAATTGGTTAGGCCGGTGCAGCTTGGGCGACATTGGGAAGTTGGGCGCCCTTGTGGGCCCGTTTCTTACACGCACGATTTTGGTAAAGGGAAAAGCTGGTGGGACCGGCGCAAGGTGTGGAAGCTGTGCGTGCTTGCAGGCGTGACTTGGGCGGTCATTGGGAAGTCGGTGCAATTGGTGGGGCCGGTGCAGCTTGGGCGACATTGGGAAGTTGGGCGCCCTTGTGGGCCCGTTTCTTACACGCACGATTTTGGTAAAGGGAAATCCTTCCCTATTTCAGAATCTTCACGCCTATATATATAAAGTCCCTTTCTCCCATCTTGCACTTTCATCTTTTCATCCTTTCCTACTAGCGGAAGAGTCACAAAGAAAAACCAGCTTCCAGGTATGTCTTCCAGTACTTCTCTTGTTTCCCTTTTTATGTAGGTGTAAACCCTAAGAGTAGGCGTTTTTCTTTATATATTGCGCATATAATTTCTTGGCGTGTCTCTTGTAGAAAAAATTGTATGTATGCAACCAAGGGAAATACTGCATATATTATTCGAACCCGTAGGAAATATTGTATATATGATTTTTCGGTCCTGAAAGAAATATTGCGCGTGCAGTTTGAACCCGTAGAAAAATGCTCCATATATAATTTTGAATCCGAAGAAGGATACTGTAGACACACTTGAACCCGTATAAAATACCGCGTATATAGTCTTGAACCCGAAGAAAATACTGTGTATATAGTCTTGAACCCGAAGAAAATACTGCGTATATAGTCTTGAACCCGAAGAAAATACTGCGTGTGCAGTTTTTGAACCCGTAGAGAACACGCCCTCTCTTTTTTTTTTTGTATTTCGGGTTTTCTTTTTGTCGGGCGCGGTTATGTGTCAGGGAGATAATTTTTTTTTTTGTGTGCAGATATCTTGTTACTAAGTTGTTATTAAGAAATCCGACAAGATGTTACCTGAACAAAATTTCGCCTCATCGAAGGATGTCCATAATTCCAAACCAAACACGGATGATGAATTATTCGCCAAAAAAACTTGTCTCTGCTCGGAAAAATCACTCAGGTTTCGTGCCGATTTTGTTAACCGGTGGTGAAGATGAAAAGAAGACACGTTCGGTTCGCCCAGAGAACACCATACGGTTCTGTCTTCATAAAGGGGTATATTCCTCTTCCAAAGATTGATTTCGGGATGTGTCAAAGCCCATTGCGTTCTTTTGATAGATGGGTTGAGTTCATGGTGAGTAAGGAGCACATAAATACCAACCCGACTCGGCGCAGATTATTGATCTTTGTCGAGCTTGAAGAAACCTCCAGTTAGGAAGGATACCCGGGCTTGGTTGCTTTCATCTCCAGATGGTGTTTGGACACCCATACAATCATATGTAGATGGGGTGAGATAACTTTCTCCTTGGAGAGTGTGGCTCTCTTGTTGAATCTTTCGGTAACTGGGAACCTTAAAATCCAATTATCTGAAAGTGAGGTGAAGATGCGGGATGACCTTGCCGCTAAGTTGGGAGATTACGCTCGAAAAGACTCCACTGCGAAGTCGAAGGATTCTGTCCGGAAGAGGATGAAAGGTGCTTTTATAGCTGGTGGATGTCTCGGTGGTTTCCTGGACGAGTGGAACTCCGAATGAAAAGCGAGATCTTCATGTTGCGGCATTTTTGGCTCTCTCGGTTGTCTAGAGACATTTTTGATGACGGTTCCGGCAAGAAGGAAATAAGACCCGAGTTGCTAGCGGTTCTTTGTGAAGTTAGCAAAAGGTGAAGTTCTTCCCATTGGCAAGCTATTCCTCGGTTCCTGTATGTGCATCTGGATCACCTAGTTGCGAACATGCGAGTTTCGAATGGTTTCATGAAAGTGAATTCATATGTGCACGTTGCTTTTCCTCGCAAGTCCTGCTATGGGAGTACTTTGAGAAGTATGCTCCGAAACCGATGCCTTCGATTCCGCGAGTTGGGGGTTCCCGAATTCTTCGATGGGTGAACAGGGCGTCCAAAGGTTGGCATGAGCTTGGTTAGTCTTCTTGACAAGTCGTATGAAATCGATTTTCACCCATGGGAGCGGTCCATAGGTCGGTGACTCAAATTGACACCTTTGCTTCGCTCCGAACATGTCTTTGTCTTCGATGGCGATTTGAGCGTTGGTGAAAACTTGTTTATTCAAAGCCGCATGTCCGGTTATATGCCGTCTTTCTTTATGGGGTCTTTCCAGGATAGCCGCTTACAATATTGACCGTCTTGCTCGTCACATGGGTTTCGATCAAGGGTGCCTCTTGCTTACCAAATAGGTGATCCCTAAGGATTCATTGCGTGCCGCCCTTAATGTCGGTGCCCTTGAGTAGGGTATCCGCCTTCCCTTCTTTCAAACGGGAAGAGTAACTTCCGACGACCTTCGGCTATAACGAGTTCGGTGCGACGAGTTTATTATGATCCAAGATTTTGTGAATAGCGTGGTGGAGAACGTTCGTTGCAAACCTTCCCAGCAGTTTTGAAGAAGCATCCAATGTTGAGAGATATCAAGCGAAAGTTGCTTAGCAACTCGGAAAGTCCCCGGCCAAGGAACGGAGAACGAAGAATCGTCTTTGGCGGGTTCCCGGACGGTTTCAAAAGATCCTCCCGCAGCTCTCGTGTCTTTCAGTTCTTCCAATAATCAGGTATGTGTCATGTCCTTGTTGGTTTGTCTCAAAACACGTGAATTTCTGCTGAAAACATATGTCTTGTTTCTTCCAGGGCTTCGGTAGTGTTAATGCTTTCGCTGCCCTTGCACGTTGCCAGGAGACGGCAATTTCTTCGAAGAATTCCCGGACAGAGCCTACTCATAGCGGTGATGAGTCGAGAAAGAAGAAAGTTCAACAAGTGAGAGTGATTCCTCCGGCAAAGACTGGGTTATTTTTCTAGGAAGTGGTTCGGTGAGTTTCGCGCTTCTTTTCTTTCTTCTTCTTCATTTCTTCTTTTGAAAAATGTCTAACTCAAGTTCGCAGGAGGAATCCGGTTCGGAGGACGATTCTGGGATGGAGTCACACGAAAACTTGCCTTTGGTGACCACCGCCGGTGACTTGGAGATGGGAGTTAGCCAATCGCCGGGCACAGATGTGGTTCAAACGGTGGATGATTCTCTAATGGTTGTTGCCGTAGACATGGAAGGAGACCCTTTGCGAGTCGTGGGGCCAGTTGCAGACGCCATTTTCGATCCCTCGTATTTGGTTCCTTATCCAGGTCATGTGCGGGTTGGCGGCTTCAGCGTGCTGGCTAAGTATGAGGCGTTGTACACCAGAATCTGGGAGAAGTACGGACATATGGCAACAACCAAGAAAGTCACTAGTCGATTTGCGCTGGTTAAGCGTGTGGAAGAGGCTTTATCTTCCATTGAGGATATGCGTGAGGTGACTGGTCACACTGTTTCAAGACGTCATTGCCGACCGGGAGCACCATCGCGACGTGTGCGTAGAAAAGGAGTTCAACACTTCGTGGTTTGTCGAAGGCCTTCTTTGAGATCCAAAAGTTGAAAGATGCGGCAACCGAAAGCCTTTCCGCCGAGGAGATTGCACGACAGGAGGTAGAACTCAAAAGCTTTCCAAGATGTTGACTATGAAGAGAGCGGCTCTTGAAGATGCAAAGTTGACTTTCTCCAAGAAGAACAGACCTCTGTTGGATGATTTTCCTTGAATGTTTCTCTGTTAAACTTTCATTTAGGTTCTTTTTCCTTTTTTTTTTTTGAAAGACATACTGGATGTCTGGTTCAAGGTTTGACCAGTTTTGGTAGACACATGGTAGCTTTTGAGGATATTGGATTATTTCTGGGATGAATGGTTTTGATAATATGACTCTGATTATGTTTTTGGGAAAGGAATATTGCTTTTATGAAAGTGTGTGCTAGAAATAGGCACAATACTCAGTAGTATAATGGTTTTACTAAGAACCTAAAAACAGATCGTATACCTTGCGCAGTCTAAATTTACTCACTTCATAGGTTTTTGCGAACATGCCCCTCTCCATGTAAAAAGGCGGTTTCTTTGGTAGCATCGCCAGCAAGTCCCCAATCACCGGTAGCATCTTCAGCGAGTCCCCAGCTTTCTGGTGTAGTTTTAACAACTGGTAACCGGGTTGTCTGGCAGTTGAGTCGGATTGAGTCGCAAGTCCCCAATCGTCTTGACTTCTGGATCAAAGAACGAGATCGACAGTCTGACATTGTATCCGATAGATCAATCCTCCCGCTGTGGTCGCCAATTGTTTATGGGTAAAAATCGTCTCTGACGATTTCGGTAAATTCGGTAGGTGAGTGAGAAACTGG
The DNA here is from genome assembly GCA_023531295.1 of Papaver armeniacum. Lineage (NCBI taxonomy): Eukaryota > Viridiplantae > Streptophyta > Magnoliopsida > Ranunculales > Papaveraceae > Papaver > Papaver armeniacum. Next base: position 369,841 of record JAJJWW010009309.1, on the reverse strand, counting down.
TTCAAACCCTAAACAAATGTGCTGCACGTGAGCACTTTATAGATTCGAGAGATCAATCTATACAAGTCCGGCCTAAACCAAGAAATGGCCGTTCCAGACTTGCTTCGGTCACAAAGTGGAGGAGAAGGGTTGATTTGGGGAGGGAAGCAAAGAAAGGTGTTGAGACCAGAATAGTGCAGGGAGAGTAGTGTCTCGACTTGTATCGAGAAAGTGGAAGCTTCGTAAGCTTGCAAGAGATGAAAGCTTTTTTTGGAGAGCTTGCAAAGTTGCCTTTTCGAGAGTGTAGTATTTTTCTCTCCCGACCGAGACTTGTGTCCGGTGGAAATAGGTAAGACCTATTTATACAAGTCGAGATTGAAACGTACCCTGCCTCATGAAGGAAGAGAGTAAAGGGTGAAATAATGGGAGGAGGTGGTAACCGCAAGGTGTTTATGGGTGAAAACGTTTTCACCATTATTTCCTCATTTATTTGACCGCTTTATTCCTTTTCACGCTTTCTTAATGTGATCGTAGTGTACGCTGCAAGCTGTGACCGCCAAACCAAAACCCTGGAAAGCATCCCCGGTTTGTGTTGATATCTCGAGTGTTGGTTGCACCTTGAGTGCAAGTGGTAATGCCAGAGCTGCTAGTGGCGTGTGTGGCATGTGCCAATGGCATGTGCGGAATGCCTTGGTGGTAGGTTGTACGTTGAGTGTAAGTGGAAATGCCAGAGCTGCTAGTGGCGTGTGTAGCATGTGCCAATGTCATGTGCGGAATGCCTTGGTGGTAGGTTGTACGTTGAGTGTAAGTGGCAATGCCAGAGCTGCTAGTGGCGTGTGTGGCATGTGCGGAATGCCTTGGTGGTAGGTTGTACGTTGAGTGTAAGTGGCAATGCCAGAGCTGCTAGTGGCGTGTGTGGTATGTGCCAATGGCATGTGCGGAATGCCTTGGTTGTAGGTTGCATGGTTTGCAAATTAGGCTACCAGCGTGTGTTTTGGCGTGTGCCAGTGGCGCGTACAGTCAAATTGGCCTAGGTTGCACGGCTTGCAAGTTAGGCTACCAGCGCGCATTAGGGCCACGGCTAGGTGATGAAGGCTACCAGCGAGCGTGTTGGCATGTGCCAATGGCATGCGTGGCCGTTAGAGCCGTGGCCTTGGTAGGAAAAGCTACCAGCCAGCATGTTGGCATGTGCCAATGGCATGCGTGGCCGTTAGGGCCGTGGCCTTGGTAGGAAAAAGCTACCAGCGAGCATGTTGGCATGTGCCAATGGCATGCGTGGCCGTTAGGGCCGTGGCCTTGGTGGGAAAAGCTACCAGCGAGCATGTTGGCACGTGCCAATGGCATGCGTGGCCGTTAGGCCGTGGCCTTGGTGGGAAAAGCTACCAATGAGCATGTTGGCATGTGCCAATGGCATGCGTGGCCGTTAGGGCCGTGGCCTTGGTAGGAAAAGCTACCAATGAGCATGTTGGCATGTGCCAATGGCATGCGTGGGCCGTTAGGGCCGTGGCCTTGGTAGGAAAAGCTACCAATGAGCATGTTGGCATGTGCCAATGGCATGCGTGGCCGTTAGGGCCGTGGCCTTGGTAGGAAAAGCTACCGATGAGCATGTTGGCATGTTGGCATGTGCCAATGGCATGCGTGGTTGGCATGTGCCAATGGCATGCGTGGCGTTAGGGCCGTGGCCTTGGTAGGAAAAGCTACCGTTGGCATGAGCATGTTGGCATGTGCCAATGGCATGCGTGGGCGTTAGGGCCGTGGCCTTGGTAGGAAAAACTACCAAATGAGCATGTTGGCATGTGCCAATGGCATGCGTGGCCGTTAGGGCCGTGGCCTTGGTAGGAAAAGCTACCAGCGAGCATGTTGGCATGTGCCAATGGCATGCGTGGTCGTTAGGGCCAAGCAAGAGTGCTTGGCTTGGCGTGACGTGACTAGCGTAGCTAGGACCAAGGCAGAGTGCGTTTGGCATGGCGCAGCTAGCTCGGGCTAAATGTGGCTTGGCATGATTTGCCATTGGCATGGAGGTGAATTAGGGTTTTGTTCGTTGTAACCCTAATTTGAAAAAAATACCCCCTATTAAATACTGACTACCTTCCTTAAATGTCCTAATAAATGTGTCACTGGTGACATTAGGTTATTTTTAGGGTTTTACGAGTTTACCCTTCGTTTAAAAACCACCATCAACACTTAGGTTTCTTCTCGAGACCCCGTAGGTTAACGACTGAAAGACTTCATTGGGATTGTGAAGCCAGACGAAACTACTTCTCTTGTAGTTGAGCGATCTGATCTTGCCATTTTTTATCGTACGAGTTCAATTGAATAATTGACTTGAGATTATATCTCCGATAGGGCAAGATAAAAATAAATCACAAACATCTTCATCTTATCGTTTGTGATTCCACAATATCTTGTTTCGCTACCATACGATTAAGATTATTGTGAGGTGATTGATAATACTAGGCTGTTCTTCGGGAATATAAGTCTGGGTTACCAATTAGTTCCTGTTCACCTTGATTTATCAAAAGATGGAACAAAAACTCATAGGTTTATCTGTGGGAGACAGATTTATCTATCATCGTAGACTTTTTTGTGTGATACAGTTTTTTTTATTAAAGTCTTCAACTTTGGGTCGTAGCAACTCTTAGTTGTGGGTGAGATCAGCTAAAGGAATCAAGTGCGTAGTATCCTGCTGGGATCAGAGACGTAAGGAGCGCAACTGTACCTTGAATCAGTGTGAGATTGATTAGGGTTCAACTACATCCGGCACGAAGTTAGTTTGTAGTAGGCTAGTGTCTGTAGCGGCTTAATACAATGTGGTATTCAATCTGGACTAGGTCCCGGGGTTTTTATGCATTTGCGGTTTCCTCGTTAACAAAACTTCTGGTGTCTGTGTTATTTCTATTCCGCATTATATTTTGTTATATAATTGAAATATCACAGGTTGTGCGTTGAGATCATTCAATTAGAATATCCAACCTTTGGTTATTGATTTAGATTGATTGACACTTGAACATTGGTCTTTGGTACCATTCAAGTTAATCTCTCTTATATTTAATTAGACTCGCAGATTTCTATTTGCTTGAGTGAGATATAAATCGAGAGTTCGAGATAATATAACTATTTGATATAATTTATTAAGATTGAGTCTAGTTGATTTTCTTGAAAGTATATTGGAGTTAGTCCATACAGATTGCTAATTGAAATATTGGGTGAGGTTGTTGTACCCCCGCCTTTTCAATTGGTATCAGAGTAGGCAAACACGTTTAAATACCTTACAAGTCCGTGTTTGTAGCGATCTGACACTATGGACAATAGTGATATCTCTGACTTCGCAAAACCAGTACGGGATCCTCTTGATAATATTCAGAGTTCTGAGACCTCCAAGAAGTCTATCATTACTTCCCCTCTGTCTGAGACTGATACAAACTAGGAAATTCGCCTAGATAATCAATTGGACGAACTTTCAGATGATAGTGACTCTGACGAGGAACCAAGTATTGATTTAGAAGTCTCACAGTATATTATACTCTTTGACGATATCATTAAAAAATGGGATTTATGGCCTATCTGGCAGAATATCTGTTTCCTCTCTGTCGTGAAAACAGGAAACTAAAAAAACTCTTTAAAGGATATGATAGTGGTTATAAACTCTTACAATCAATCCTTAAAGATAGAGATGAAGAAGTCCATTCAAAGATTGTTGAATGTGAAAAACTTCAGAAAAGTTTCTGTACGTTGAAAAAAAGACTTGTTGAATCTGAGGCAATGTATGACTCTCAACAGAAATATTTTAACGACAGAGAATGCCTTTTTCTTGCCAAAGAAAAATAATTGAAGGATGATATATCTAAAGCTGTCAGCAAGGTAAAATCACTAGAAGAGAATCCGAAGAGATTCAACACGAGCTCTACAAAATTATCTTCCATGTTAGGAGCATGTAAAGAACATCGTGATACACGTGGTCTGGCTATAAAGGAATAGACGCTCCAAATACTGGGAAGATCAATTTTGTCAGTGCTAATAACAACTTGCTATGTGAAAAATCACCTATTACAGCTGATGATCCTGTAAACAAAGATAGTCATTCTTCAAAGACAAGGCGTAGGAGAACCATTAAAAACACTACCTTCAACTACTATTATTGTGGAAACAAGGGTCATGTTGAAAGGAAATGTCGTTTTCGGATAAGGAATGAAAAACTTCATAACATTCTCATATGGATGTCAAAGGAAGTAATCAAGCCTGTTTTTCTCCATTCTGAGAACATCCTTGTTTCAAAACCGGAAGAGTACTGGGATAAGTCCTTTCTTAGTGAGATGTATGATACTAACTCCTTATACGATCGTAGAGGAAAGAATGTCATATGGACTACTAAGACAGTTGATGGTCCAGTAAAAAGAAAAAGATGTCAAAAGAAAAAGAATGGTTTAATTGAGGAAGGAATATCTTCTAGCAAGGATTACGCTGTGACCAAAGTATCAGATTTCGATCACATTCACATCAATAATCATGCCTCAGATTTAAGAACCTGTGTGAATAATCTCAAGCGGAAAATCAAAAAATTAAGGAAGAAAGCATTTTCAGGTATGTATTGTTCTCCTTGTAATAATTCTTTTGAGAATAATCCTGTTAATCCTCTTTGTGATTCAGAGAAGGAAAACGATGATGAGTTACATGAACCTGATATATATATATATATATCATGAAGATTTTCTTGGTATGTACTAGTTCGGTAACGGAAATAGTCTCCTAAGATATAATGGTGCAAACTATGTGTAGGACCAGAATATCGCGACAGCAATACTTCGCGAGATTAATAAACGACTGCGTCGCGAAGGAGTCGCATGGAAGTAAATAAATGACGTAATAGATGACGACAATCAGAACATGAGGAAAGTGTGAAGACTTGGCGAGATTTAAGAGTGTCGCGAAGACAAACAGTTGTACATTCGCGAGCATTCGCGAGACGTTTCCGAAAATAAGGGACAGTATAGCTGTCATCCACTATGTAATACCCTATATAAAGGGTCGAGTAAGTCTGTTGAAGAGGAGGTCTTTTTTGAATTGTGAAACAAGTCATTAGGAGAGAGAAAGTAAAGAGTGATTGTAATTTCTTTAGCTTTGTTCTACATTTCTTTGTAAATCTTTCAAGAAAACAATTAATAAAACACATCATTGTTCATCTTCAAATGGATTGATTAAACAGATTTGAGTGAGGGGTGTAGTGTGGGAAATCCTGCAACTACATTTGCGCTAGAAACAGGGATTGAAGAAGATCAACCTTGTGAATTGGAAGAATTAGAGATAACAAGAAAGAAATCTTGAATAATTTTTACTAAAATTGAGAAATGGCTAGGAGAAAGAACGCATCAGAACAACCAACGATCGTAAGGAGAAGTGGAAGATTAGTGGGAGAAAGAAGAAATGAAGTAGGTGAACCATCAAGGATAAATGCAAGAAATGGAGAAGAAGATCCAATTCAACCACCAATTCAACCATCAACTCGACCACCAATTCAACTATCAACTCAACCACCAATTCAACCAAAGACTAAACAGAGTAATCGATTATGATAGAGTGAGCGTGCATACATGGAGATCGATTCTACGGAAGAAAGAGAAGAAGAACAACAATTGATGAATAATAGACAGCAAGAGAGAAATCGAGAAGAGATGGGAGAAACAATTCGTGGAAATGAAGAAATCGCGGCATTAGAAACGCCGAGACAGACAATACACGAAGAAAGGCGGTTAGAAAGCGTAAGAACGCGCGAATCTAACAAGGCAAAACCACGAGTTGAGGATGGAAAATATGAGGCTGCAAAATAGAAGATCAATAAGTAGTAACAGATCGAGATCAGGATCGACTAGAGAAAATGGGAGAAGAACATTACCTGCAGAGAACATTAATGAAGAAAATTTGGAAAGAGAGTTAAATCATGGCGAAGGAGGTCGCGAAGAGAGAGAATTAATAGAAAATCGTTATATTTTGGTGAATAATCACGATGATGGAAATCAAGAAGATAGGCGGCCTCGAGGACGAATAACCCGACTAATGAAGAAACACAAAGGAAACAAAAGGAAATTGAAGATGATATTGAAAAGCATTACACCGAGCAAGCACGTCTAGCCCGCGAGAGAGAAAGATTGAGAGCGAGAAATGGAAAATCGGGAATTGGAAGAGGCGATCCGGCAGAATAATCATGATAATCGAGAGAGGAGGCGTGAGCGAAATCGCAACAATGGAGATATTAACGAAGAATACGAAAGAATACAAAAAAGTAGACACGAACGAAGAAGGAGAGAAGCAGAATTAAAGAGACCGATCAATTCAAATTCTGAGGCAAATGAACAAATTCTGCGAGAATTAGCAGAGATGAGAGGAATATTGAACAACAGAAGAGAAGGAGGAGGGAGAAGGCGATTAGATGAAGCTATCGCGGAGGTCTGCGAAAAATCCTTTTACACTAGAAGTGCGATTAGGAGGAATACCCCCAAAATGCAACTTACCAAAGACTAACTAGCATTTTTGATGGGTCAACTTGTGCAAGACAACACATCAAGGCTTACGTGAGATGTATGCTACAATGGGAAAACCATGACGCTATATTGTGCAAATACTTTGCGTCGAGTTTAACGGGAGAAGCGTTGAAATGGTTCGAGGGTTTACCAAGGAATACAATCACATCATTTAATCATTTACAGGCTATATTCTTAGGGGCGTATATAAGTAACAACTCTTCGCGACCTGGTATTGAAGATGTATTTGGGCTAAAACAAAGAGTTGGCGAGAGTTTGAGACATCTAACTGTCAGATGGAAGACGATGTGCAGCGAGATGGCCGGAAGGGTAGATGAAATATACCTCATACTGTCATTCATAAATGCTATGTTCGCAACCAATCTATTGTATGTTCAAGTTTTTAGAGTCAAGAATACGATTACAATGACTCGAATTGCGAGAACTCCGGGAAGAATATATCGCTTTAGGAGAAAGACGAACGAGATGGAATCTTATCCAAAGTGGCGAACACAAATTCTAGCATCGCGAATGGAAGTTTATTACCTCAACTTGTACACACAAAGGGCGAGCACATCGCAAGGGCAACAAGAGAGAATGGTGGATGATAAACATCCAAAATTGGTAGCTATGGGAAGTCACGATCAGGAAGAATTTGAAAGAGAAAGAAATTTCTACAACCGTGGCGGAAATAATAAAATTCAAAGGATTGATCAACCGCAAGAAACCTATGGAGGTCAAAGGCATAATTCGCAAGAGACTTATGGAGGCCGAGGCGGACTATCATAGAAGATAGCGAAGTCACGAGTAGTGTGGGAGGAAATTAAAATGCCGCCATTGAATGCCAAGTGTGGAAAAAATATGGGAAGCAATACTTTTGATGGAAAACATACCTGCACCATGGAACGTGGGAAGTGAACCACCACCACGGAGATAGGAGTCACGAATTCATTCTTACCACCGTTTCCACGGGCACCTAACAAATGACTGCAGAAACATTAAGAGAATTATCCTGCGAATGGTTGACCAAGGGAAACTGAATCACTTTTTAAAAGAAGAAGAGAAAACTCAACATTTACCGCCGCCACCAGCAAAAGGAAAAGGAACATTTGTTATAGAAGTTGGGGCAAAGAATAAAAATTTGTTTTAGAGAGTCACAAGAGAGAGCGGCGAAAAAAGGAAAGATTGGAGGAAGAATGCAAAGGATGCGCAAAGAAAAGAAAGGTTAATGGTAGATACCATAGAAACAAAGGAAGAAGAGGCAATGAGAAATGAATGCATGAAAACAATTGAATATCATAATGGAAAGGAGATATTGAAAAGCTTGACTGACGCAGAGGCAGAAGGAAGTAAGAATAAAAGGTGTAAAAAGTGAATAATTACGAGAAAAGATAACAATTTAATGGTGAAAGCATGATAAGGATAAGAAGCAGAGATGATGGTTGCGGAAAAATTGTACGTGAATCTCGCCATGAAAAATGTGTACAAATCTATTGAATAATTGAAATGAGATTGTGCGAAAACTTCGCAGACAAATGATTGAATAAATTGATAAAATGAATAAGTGAGTGAATGGGACAAACCTTTATGGCGTACACCCTAGTTCGCGAATGATATTTCGCAAGAGGCAAATGTAAGACCTAAAGTACGTCATATAAGGGGGTATCTCTTAACATGGCTCAGGTGGAAGGTTACACCGCTCCTGAAACCTAGGTCATGGAGATTTGGGGCCCATAAAAGCCTATCCGGGGGAGATACCTTGGATTTCCAACTATATATATAAGGTTATACCCTGGTTGGACGCCCGAGGGTCTCTTCCAAGGAGTCAGTGTATGACCAAGGCGCCGAGGTACACGGTTGAGTCAAGAGTGCGGGGAGCATGGAACTTCCTTACCACTCTTGACAAGTCTTGGCACATGCTTTGCGCACTCGGCCGAAGAAAACTCCACTTAGGGTGCGCTCGTAACCATAAACCATATAGGTATAAGGGATAAGAGGCTGCGAAAACAACTGGTTGTTGTTAAGACCGGATGGGAGGAGCTAGTCTTGTATGGCCGATGTACGCCTCCTTGAAGGGGCAACCAGGGAGAAGATAAGGGCGGCACCCTCCATTAGGGAGCTGATAAGTGTCAAAAGACGCAAATGTCATGAGGCTTTATTCTCGCAAGAGAATTTAGGCTTGTCATATTTGTGCAATGATCCTGCAGAGGCAATAATACTAACGCGAGGGTAAGACGAGATCAATGGGTTTTTACATCAAAATGTAAGAACGTCCTGCGATTTCGTCGCAAAGACGACAATGTGCCAGGATTTTATGGTCGCAAGAACATTTAAACCTGCCATACCTTCGCAAAATATAATGTCTACGCAGAGGCAAAAATACTAAAGAAATGATAAGACAAGGTCAATGGGTCATTATATGAAAGTGTAAAAGACGGCCCGCGATCTTGTCGCAATGAGGGGTGGCAAAATAAGACCTTTACTTAGGAAGGCATAATAAGACCACACAAATAATGATAAGGCAAGATCAATAGATTTCTAAATCCATGAAGATATCTAGCGATCTTGTAGCAGTGATAATGTTTAATTTTCAAAAAAAAAAAAAAAAAATATATATATATATATATATTTATATCTCGCGAGAATGATTATATTTAACCCGCGTCTTATGGACAAAGGCAAGAATGATTATATTTAAATCGCGAGAATGATTATATTTAACTCGCGAAGTTGATTATATCTTATGGACGGAGGCAAGTGTGAAGTTATAATTACAAAGAAGGGTTGTTTGATTAATATATCTGAACAAAGGAAGCAAAAGTTGAAATTTACATTCAATAGTCGAAGATGCATGTGTACAGATATTACAAGAAATCAAAGAAGAAAGAGAAATTATTTCTTTGCTGGTTCTTCTTCTTCATCTGATTCTTTGGTTCCATCACTCTCGGCGTCAGATTCTTCTTCTTCTTCATTAGCTTCACTATCGAAACATCCGAGACGGGCAAGTTCTTGGGAACTTCTTCAAAGAAGAAAAGGATATGAATGAAGAGGAATGTTGTGATCATTACAAACTATCTCCGTAGCTTGATTGCGAAAACGAACAAGATCATTATTAAAATTTGCCACCGTAGTTTGGAATTGTTGCTTCAGTTTAGAATATTTATTCTCGCGAGAGAGAGATCCATCGCGAGTTGTTCTTTTTCGGTTTCAAGCTCTCCAATTCTAGTCTGAAATCTCTTTTCAGATTCTGAAAACATGAGGAAATGAATTAATGTTAATAATACAAAAAGAATAAGAACAGAAAAGTAAAGAAGTATGACAAACAACCTTCTCTTTCAAAGATCATATCCTTGATTAAGGTAGTTTGCTCGGTGCGAAGACTAACATCAACACCTAAGTTATTTCTAGCGTTATCTAAAACCTTCGCAGCCCAGGCAAATTCATCATCATTATTTATGACAAAAAGTGAACGAATTTGGTCTTCTCGCTCGCTAAGCATGGTATTCTGACGAAGGAGCTCATCTCGCTCAACTTGCACATCAAGGAGAGATTTTTGAAATTTTGCTAATGCATGTGCACCTCTGTTAGTAATGCGATCTTTCTCATCTATGAGATCACTAAATTTCTTCCTTAAAGTTTTGGTTTTCTTCTTGGAGTCAACGTACTTTCGTTTAAAAAGATTAGCCAAACTTAAACTAGATCTATGCTCGATTTTAAGAGATGATGTTTGGATTGAAGATCCTTTAATGAAAGAAGGTTAGCATCATTTGAAGAACTACTTAGAGATTCATTGAGGCGAGCAAGGAGTACATCATCATCCATGGGCTCGGGAAATGAATGAAGAAGAATGGACTCTTCGAGAGAGATTATATATGTCTGCGAAAATAGTAAGTCAAGCAAAGAAAAGTAAATGATAAAATAAAAGAAATCTGAGGAATAAAGATTGCTATACCATAAAGCTGCGATTTGCACTTTCAAGAGTAGATACTCTATTTTGTTGAGAAGTAAGCTCAGCCTCCAGTTGTTTAATCCGTTCATCCTTCTCGCGAGATGACGCAGCCCCAACTTCTAGTTCTCGAATCCTCTTGTTCAATTGCAAGTTCTTCTTTTCAAGGTTGTTGCGTCTTCTCTCAAGGTCTGAGGCAACAACAAAAGCAGCTCTCTCCCCGATCAGTAAAGAAAATAGAGAAATAATTAAAGATAAGAGCGGAGTCACAAAGAGGTAAAGAGGTATGAACATACCAAAGCATTGAGAGCATTTAAAAGGTCGGTGTGTTATTGTTCGAGAAACTCCGCGAAAAGACTCGATATCCTCCAACAATGGGGCATCACAAATCTTAGCGAGAGCTTTGCAAGTATCAGTTAAATGGTCATCTCCTAATCCTTGCATGGAGTCCGAGAAGATGTTAGACAATTGTTTCATTGGAGACTCAGTTGGTTGGTTCTTCTTCACGAGAGAGATGCTCGAGTCATTATCATCATCCGATGAAAGTTCGAATTTGAGTTAGAAGAAGGTCGGGTTTTCGTCTCTTAGAAGAGGGACCGAAGATTTGTCTTTGAGAGGAATGGCCTTATTCTTGCCTTTAACATTCGCAGCTTCGAACTCTTCAATTTCAACCTTCAAACACGAATAAAGATAAGAAACAGAGGCAACAATATTGTTTGAAATAATAAAGGAAAATGTTTCTTACTTCATCCGTGATTGATCGGAGTATTGCCAGAGTACTCGACTTGGGATTTACTTCATAACTCTTCTTTAGTCTATCAATCTATAAATTTTGCAAGTTTAGTAAATATAAGAGGAAGAGAATAATGCAAAAGCAAAGCTTGAAAAGAGAAATATACCTCTGTTGCCTTCTCGGACCAGTTAAATTTCCAGGGATGATAGTCTGCGAGATGTGCAGGCAAGGTATGCGAACCCGCAATATAAGGTCCTTCCAAAAGTAAAGGAATAACCCACCACCTCTCATCTTTTGATTGGCGAGGAGTAGTATTATTACCTGAATGCCAATCAATGTCTTGCATAAGCAGTTTGTCTTCGGGAACATTTTCCAGCTTCTTCAACCGGGCACCCCAGCGAGTTTTATCGTTTCTCATATTTATTACTTTATAGTTGGCAAAAAAAGTTCTCTACAGTATATTTTTCAGAGATTATTTCTAAGTTTGCGAACCTAGGGTCTCTGACATTATTAGGGTATAAAGATCCTTTACCGGCTCCACGGTTAGCAAATTCGAGTATGAGACGGATGCAGTCGCCACTTAATTGATAAACAGCTCGCGAGAATTTCTCATGAGCAAGAATTTCATAAAATAATGGAGTCTCAGGATTATATAGAGGGATGGGAAGTCCTGCGAGGAGTTGACCTAGCGAGATTATAATTCTCTTATCATCAGATGGATGATCAGAAAATAGTTTTGCATAAAGAATAGATGAATAATCATGATCAGGAAGGGTTGATAAAGAGAAACCCTTTTCCTTTAGCTTCTGTTGAACATCATTAAAATGCGGTGTGTAAGTACGACCTAATGAAACCATTATCAGAATATGGGAATGAAGAGAGAAATTTAAAATTGAAGAAGAAAGATTTACAGTAGCAGGAGCGTAAGTTACGGAGAAGGAAGTTGAAGGAAAATTGCAGAGAGAAATAAAAGAGAAGAAGTGAAAAGATGAGAAAACTATATATAGAGAGAAAGATTTTTGGGAAAATAAATGCATTTAATGCGAGATGGGACGTGAATGGTCAGAAATAAGCGGTTGAATAAAACGTGTCGAGAAAGGAATGGAAGAAAAGACATCTGTAATAAATTCTGTGTAAAAATTACGGAGTTAAAATAGATAAGGATGAGCTATCGCGATATTTCAAGATATCAATTCTCATGATATTCTCTACTTCGCAGAGAACACATGAGAAGAGGCAAGATGTAGGACCAGAATATCGCGACAGCAATACTTCGCGAGATTAATAAACGACTGCGTCGCGAAGGAGTCGCATGGAAGTAAATAAATGACGTAATAGATGACGACAATCAGAACATGAGGAAAGTGTGAAGACTTGGCGATATTTAAGAGTGTCGCGAAGACAAACAGTTGTACATTCGCGAGCATTCGCGAGACGTTTCCGAAAATAAGGGACAGTATAGCTGTCATCCACTATGTAATACCCTATATAAAGGGTCGAGTAAGTCTGTTGAAGAGGAGGTCTTTTTGAATTGTGAAACAAGTCATTAGGAGAGAGAAAGTAAAGAGTGATTGTAATTTCTTTAGCTTTGTTCTACATTTGTTTGTAAATCTTTCAAGAAAACAATTAATAAAACACATCATTGTTCATCTTCAAATGGATTGATTAAACAGATTTGAGTGAGGGGTGTAGTGTGGGAAATCCTGCAACTACACTATGGAAGGGTGCAAGAAGGAAGTTGAGAATGAAAGAAACAAATTTGCTGAGTTTTATGAGAACCCTGTTCTTATAAATTGCTATCATGCAGTTGATCATGTAGACAAGCAACCAGTTCAATTGTCACAACAACTGGTTGGAAATCTTCTTCAAGATTTTAAGGTCCTAAAAGAACAGTTCGTGATCACTAAAAAGAATCTCGAGTTCGTGAGGATAAAGCTAGAGGAAGCCAATGAGGAACTTGTTTGTGTTCGAAATCTTATAGCACGACTTGGATAGATGTTTTATTTATTTTATCTAGGAAACTTCTTAAGATAATTTTTATTCTTGTTTTTGTTTAAGAAGGATAACTAGGTTTGGAATAGCCATTATTGTGAGTACACATAGCTATGTCCAACATTTTCATCTTCATGTTTTTAGGTTTATTTGTTTAAATTCTAAAAAGTTTGTTTGGAAGATGATTTTTGCAATATTAATCTTTATGGTTTTATATGTTGCAATATGTTATGGGATATGTATGTTTGAGTCCGTGAACTATTATTGTCCCATACGCTGTCAAAATTTATCTCTTTCATATGTCGATATGCATGTATTGATACAAGATCGATGAACTTTTGACAAACAAAAGTTAAGCCTATTATGGCATTTATTGATGGAAGATAGGTTAAAATCTTTTGTTTACAAGGATTATGTCTGTTAAATGTCATTGTGCAAATGGTGATGGAAAATAGAATGAATCCTTGTATATTCCGCAGTATTGATCTTCCCTGATCCATATTTTATGTATATATGTGTGGCTCCATAAGTATTATTGTGTGAGCATTTCCAACTAGACTAATCATAGATTCGTTTGTGGTTATTTTGGTTGTGTATTCTGATTAAATTAATCATGGGTTCTCTTGTGATTAGTTTAATTGAGAAATTTGGATACAAAATCTTTTTTGGTTTTTGGTGTCCAAAGAAATCCTTATTTTCTCGTAAAAGTAAGGTCGCTCTTGTTGTTCTTTCGGGAATGACATCAAATGGGGGAGACTTATTTTGAACTTGTGTTTAATTGCCAAATCTTAGTGGGGAGTGCGGCTGTGGAATATTTGAGGAGTTATCTTGTATCTTTATAAACTCTGTGATGAATGCATTTAGCTTCGGCTTTATGATTGCATCTAAACAAAGTTGATATGTACTTTTCTTTGGTCTTGAAGTGTATCCATGAAAATTTCATTAGGATCCCGTTTTCGTACCTTTGCCAATTTTATTGACAAAAAGGGGGGGGGGGGGAATTAATATGTAGTTCACACTACAAATACATATGGTTTTCGGATCATTATGTAAGGGGGAGTGGTTTTCGTGTTGAGACGAAGTATTGACTAAGGGGGAGTGATACATATAACCATAGTATTGTTGTCGAAGTTGTGATATGAGAACTTTGATGATGTGTAATAATACTATGCCACTGTATAACAATCATCGAGAGCATTTGTTTTCTCATTGTTATGGCTACGGGACTTCAACAACTATGATGCTGAATTGAACATCTATGGAATCATGAGAGTACTTGGAAAAGACGAAGTTTTCGAGTAATGTTGAAGCACCAAGGAGATCAAGCATGTGGACGAGAAGCTACAAAGTTTTATCTATTTTGTAATCCATATGTATTGATAGTTTTGTCACTAAAATTGACAAAGGGGTAGATTGTTAGAGCATTGCTCGGTCGAACTCGCATGCGTTGCTATATCAAGCATGTTTGTCAATATTAGTGATCAAAACTATATGTATTGATTTCTAGTTACTTATGACTAAGTCTCGGTCTAGGATAGTTAAGTATAGTTGAGCTCCAGACTCCATGGCGACTATCTTATAAAGACGAAGAACTACTCGAGGAACCAGTGGAACTTCATCCGACTAAAAGGTATGTGGAGACTTGAACTCATCTATCACTCAAAAGTGGACTCTATCTCCTACTCTTGAGATAATAGTCGTATAAGTATGATAGTTTTCATACATACAAATTTGCTATTTCGAGACGAGTTTACTCGCCTATCTTTTTTCTCGAAATATGTGTTGGTAAGCTTTCGCTTTAACCACATTTCATCTTTATCCCGTGACGAAAGTCACGACGTTTCAATCTTGAAAATAGCTTTGATGATGATAGTCGTGAATAACGATTGTTATAACATTATAGAAGAATGTTTCAATGATTGAAATGTAGAGTTGATATTACCTTCTATGAATATAAGCATATATAGTGTGTTCGCACAATAGTGTATAAATCCATGTACCGGAAACCAAGTGCGTGCATATGTGTGCATGCGGTATTGGTGAAGGAGACAGGTTGGGTACGCGTACCCGTACGCGTACTGGCGGAAGTTTTTGACCAAAAATTTCTGCTGAGTTTGTAAGCTTGCAGACTAGTAAACCAGTCACCTTAGGTACGCGTACCTAAGAAAGTTTTCAAACCAAAAATTTCTGCTGAGTTTGTAAACTCAAATCCGGTAGCTAAGGTACGCGTACCCAAGCTGGTTATTTCTCAAATCGGAAATTCATGAACTTAAAACAATAAATTATAAGGAATGCAATCTTTGCAAACCGTGGGTATATTGTTCATGAATTGATTCAAATGAATCAAACCGATTTTGTTTCAATTGTGTCTATGAATAAAGACCTAAGCAATTGAACAACTCTTGAACTAGTTCTTATGAGTCATTTGAAGTAGTTATGAGAAAGATTAATATGGTTAATATGAAAGTGCTCATATGGCTAACTATTTGTGAACCAACTAAGTGTACACGTTTAGGTACGGTTACTCAAACCTAAATGTATACATTTCATTTGTGTGTGACAAGCTAAGTTTCGATCTAACGGTTGAAACATATTAGCTTGGTTGAATCAGGTTTTTCATCTAACGGTGAATATTGAATGCTTTGTTACCAAGGTAACTTAGATTGCAAAACCTGATTTGAAAACTATATAAGGGGAACTCTAGCAACTAGAAAAACTAATCCCCACACCTCCTGTGTGATACTAGTTGGTTTTGCTAGAGTCGATTCTCCTTTAACCTTAGGTTTCTTCTCAAGACCCTGTAGGTTAACGACTGAAAGACTTCATTGGGATTGTGAAGCCAGACGAAACTACTTCTCTTGTAGTTGAGCGATCTGATCTTGCCATTTTTTATCGTACGAGTTTAATTGAATAATTGACTTGAGATTATATCTCCAATAGGGAAAGATAAAAAGAAATCATAAACATCTTCATCTCATCGTTTGTGATTTCACAATATCTTGTTTCGCTACCATACGATTAAGATTATTGTGAGGTGACTGATAATACTAGGCTGTTCTTCGGGAATATAAGTCTGGGTTATCAATTAGTTCTCGTTCACCTTGATTTATCAAAAGACGGAACAAAAACTCATAGGTTTATCTGTGGGAGACAGATTTATCTATCATCGTAGACTTTTCTGTGTGATACAGATTTGTTTATTAAAGTCTTCGACTTTGTGGGTGAGATCAGCTAAGGGAATCAAGTGCGTAGTATCCTGCCGGGATCAGAGACGTAAGGAGCGCAATTGTACCTTGAATCAGTGTGAGATTGATTAGGGTTCAACTACAGTCCAGACCGAAGTTAGTTTGTAGTAGGATAGTGTTTGTAGCGGCTTAATACAGTGTGATGTTCAATCTGGACTAGGTCCCGGGGTTTTTCTGCATTTGCGGTTTGCTCGTTAACAAAACTTCTGGTGTCTGTGTTATTTCTATTCCGCATTATATTTTGTTATATAATTGAAATATCACAGGTTGTGCGTTAAGATCAATCAATTAGAATATCCAACCTTTGGTTGTTGATTTACATTGATTCACACTTGAACATTGGTCTTTGGTACCATTCAAGTTAATCTCTCTTATATTTAATTAGACTCGCAGATTTCTATTTGCTTGAGTGAGAATTAAATCGAGAGATCGAGATAATATAACTCTTTGATATACTGTATTAAGATTGAGTCTAGTTGATTCTCTTAAAAGTATATTGGAGTTAGTCCATACAGATTGCTAATTGAAATATTGGGTGAGGTTGTTGTACCCCCGCTATTTCAGAGATGATATTTTATAAATATTGTTGTCCATCCTATATGGTTTAAGACTTTTTCTCCACACACATTCCATTGGAGAAGCTCTTAGCCTGGTTTGATGACTGAACGAAGGAGATTGAAAGGTTCTGTTAAGAGTTTATGACGGTCAAGAGACTTGGTTTTCTGTTAACTTTGAAGACTTGCGAGAGAATTCAACTGGAGAAGGGATTTTAGTGATTTTAGATAAGTTTCAGAAGCTAGAAAACAGCTACCAAGAGGTGCTATTGCCATTGATTTTAGTGATGGATGGCGAGGATTGAAACGCGTTTTAGTGTTTAAGTCGGCTAAGGAGAGATTGATGATTATCGGATTCGAAATCTCAGTTACAAAAGGCTATAAATAGAGGTTGAAAACATCAACATAAGACATCTCCTCAACCCGAGTTCATGCACACAACCTGTTTGGTAGAATTCTAAAAAGAGAGAAAAACATAAAAGAGTTGTACATCACAATAAGAGAAGAGGCTAGGAGCAATAAATTAGGGTTTACCCCTTAGGGGGAAACCTTGGTATTTTGTAACGCATTTTCTTTGTAGGATCAGAATATCGCCAGAAGGACATATTTGCGAAGTTTTCATCTACAACACATTGCGAGTGTCGCAGACTGATGGCGTAATAGATGGCGGTGATAGAAACATGAAGAAAGCTCGAAGATCTTGCGAAAAATAGAGTGTCTCATGAGACTTAACATTTATACTCTTGCGAGGACATCGCAAGTCAGATCCGAAATTAGAGGTTAGCTTAGTTGTATATGAGTTGTCATCCACTATGTAAACACCTATATAAAGAGGAGAGCAGGAGAGAGAAAAAGGGGGATAATTTTGGTAAGAGAGAGAGAGAGAGATTTTTTAGAGAGATTTTATTTTCTTTATCATCTTCTTCCCCAAATAATGAGATCTAGAGCTCTACAAAATATCCATTAATGGAGATTGTAAATATAATTCTTATGTAACCTCAACAATTATAGTGAAGAACCATGGATGTAGATCACATTGATCGAACCATGTAAAAAATCTTGTGTCTCCATTTATAATTTTAGCACTTTAATCTTTATTTTGATTATCAAATAAGTTTAGATCTAGAAAATATTATCATAATATCACAAGGGGTGTGTTGTGGGATTTCCTGCAACTACATTTTTGGCGCTAGAAACAGGGAGGAGTAAAGGATTTATCCTTCCTGTAATTTGTTGGTTCAAGAAATTTCCATGAAGATTAATTATTGTTCATATTTTTCTAGATCTACAAAGTTTAGGTTCAAAAATGGAAATTTCATGGGAGAAATCACACTTTCAGGGAGTTAACATCATCAACAATTCAAAGATATGAAAAGAATAAGAGAAAAAAAAATTAGTTTCTGTGGTGAATTTCACGGAAGAAAACCAAGGTTTCAATGGAAGATTTCCATGTTCAGGAGAAAAAGCAAGAGGCAAATTGTTGAAGGAAATAAAGGAAGAACGAAGAAAAGGATAAGAACAAAACGCTGTGATTTTTATCACAAACAGAAACTCGCACGCGATGGTTTGAGTTGGAGCGAAGAAGCTTGATGTCGCAAGATCGAATCTTGCCACAGTCATATTTTTTCACATTTTTTCTACAGCCTGGAGAGGAGAAAAGAATAAGAGGTGGCTACATGCGTATCTTCGCAAACAAAAGCTAGCAGAGATGGTCAGAGTGGGAACAAACAAACCTGTGGTCATGTGTTCGAATTCGCAGCCACACAAAATTTTTCAAATATTTTTGAACTTTCAAGTGAGAAAAAATGGAATAAAGTTATAGCATTGTGTGTTTATTTCGCAAACAACAAGCAGCCCAGATGGTCAGAGAAGAAGTATGCAAACCAGAGGACTTGGGTTCGAATCTCCTTCCTCGCAAAGAATTTTTTGCTTCGCAAAGAGGGGAAAAAAATGATAATTTCGCAAGGTTGTTTCATTATTTCGCAAGCAAGAGGCAAAGCACGTTGGTCACCTGCGAGGTTAATGAGTTCATGGTCGTGAGTTCAAATCTCAACGAACGTGGATTTTTCGCAAGAGTATTTTGCAAGAAGAAAGTAGGTGATTATTTCGCAGAAACACTTCGCAGAGGCAGGGCTAGCACAGTTGGTAACAAGCAAAGAGAATGGGTTTGAAGACGCGGGTTCGAATCTCGCATTGAGTGTATTTTTTCGTGAATTTTTGAGTAACATAGAGATGAAGTTATCAATAAACAAAACCATTGTTCCATTATGTCACAAACAGGAAACTAGTACAGGTTAGTCCAGGCGGTGAAATACAAGTATAAGGTCGCGAGTTCAAGTCTCGCCACTTGACCTTTTATTTTTGCTGCAAACATTTATGCATTCAAGAGGGATTGTCAAACGGTGCTGCAAGAGACAACTTCGCAAGCGAAGAAAAAGAATAAGAAGGCAACTTCGCCAACTTTATCAAAAACAGAAGTTGGCACATATGGTAAAGTCATTAGAGTATGCGTTCGTGTTCGCAGGATCGAATCCCAACTTTCGCAGACTTTTTGCATGTTTTTACTTGAAATGCTAGAGACGAAGATCACATTAAAAGAACGATATGGTCACATTCTTTCACAAACAAGAGCCAGGAAAGTTGGTCAGGAGGCATGAATGCAAGCAGCAGGTCGCAGGATCAATTCCTTGCTTCTCGCACATTTATTTTTGTTATGCGAAATTTCGCACGGACTTTGCTTATTTCACAAAGAAGAAAGTTGATGATTATCTCGCAAATTAATTTCGCAAGGGTGGGTTAGAACAGTTGGTATGGTGCGAGAATATGCAAGAGGCAGGTCAAGGATTCAAATCTCATTTCTCACACTTCTTTTTGCTGCGAGATAATTATATTTGGTGCGATGTTTATACATTTCAAGGATGCTAGCTTCACAAGCAAATCATATAGTTCGCAAGAGACAACAACACAGACAAACCACAAAAGCTAAGTACCACTTTTCTTGAACATTTTACTTCTACAGAAAATAAAAGATTTTTGATTTGATTACAAAAAAAGCGATTCAATCGCAAGATTACAAATATCACTAAGATTTCAAGATTATAAAGACTTCAAAATTACAAAGATTTCTAGATTTCAAAATTACAAAAAACCCAGAAAATTCAATTTATATATTTCTCTAGAATATTTCTTTTATAGACAATAAAAGATTTTTGATTTGAATCACAAAACGCGATACGATCGCAGAATTATAAAGATTTCACAACTACAAAGATTTCAGGACTATAATGTATTAGAAATTCTCTTGAATATTTACTTTGCTTCAAATGATACGATATTATGAGAATGAATGAAAGAAATGACAGAAATGAAAGAATGAGTGAAGGAAGTGACAGAAATGAAGGAATGAATGAAAGGATGAATGAAAGAATGAAGACATGCGATAATTTCGCAGAGATAATGGAAATGCGATAATTTCGCAAAGATAATGAGAAGAGATAATCAAAAATGAATGATTGAACGAATTGACAAAAATGAATGAATGAGTGAATGGGACGAACCTTTATGGCGTACACCCTAGTTCGCGAATGATATTTCGTAAGAGGCAAATGTAAGACCTAAAGTGCGTCATATAAGGGGGTATCTCTTGACATGGCTCAGGGAAAAGGTTACACCGCTCCTGGAACCCGAGTCATGGAGATTTGGGGCCCATGAAAGCCTATCCGGGAGAGATACCTTGGATTTCCAACTATATATATAGGTTATACCACGGTTGGACGCCCGAGGGTCTCTTCCAAGGAGTCAGTGTATGTTCAAGGCGCCGAGGTACACGGTTGAGCCAAGAGTGCCTAGCGCATTTGAAGTGACTCGGCCATTCTTGGCAAGTCTTGGCACATGCTGCACTCGGCCCGAAGAAAACTCCACTTAGGGTGCAGTATCGTAACCATAAGCCCTATAGGTATAAGGGATAAGAGGTCGCGAAAACAACCTGGTTGTTGTTAAGACCGGATGGGAGGAGCTAGTCTTGTATGTCCGATGTACGCCTCCTTGAAGGGGCAACAAACTGGGAGATGATAAGGGCGGCACCCTCCATTAGGGAGCTGATAAGTGTCTTAAGACGCAAATGTCATGAGGCTTTATTTTCGCAAGAAAATTTAGGCTTGTCATATTTGTGCGATGATCCTGAAGAGGCAATAATACAAAACGCGAAGGTAAGACGAGATCAATGGGTCTTTACATGAAAGTGTAAAGACGTCCTGCAATTTCGTCGCAAGACGGCAATGTCATGGGGCTTTACGTTCGCAAGAATATTTAGGCCTGTCATATTGTCGCAATAAAAATATCCTGCAGAGGCAATAATACTAGAAAATGATAAGACAAGATCAATGGGTTATTACATGAAAGTATAAAGACGGCCTGCGATTTTGTCGCAATGACGAGGGGTGGCACAATAAGACCTTTAACTAGGAAGGCAAAATAAGACCACACAAGAGAAATGATAAGGCAAGATCAATGGGTCATTACATGAAAATGTAAAGACGTCCTGCGATCTTGTCGCAATGACAAAATTCAACATAAACAGTTTGAATGTAGGTAACAGAGATCTTTCATCGCAAAGATAGATTACGTGATAAGCTT
The DNA here is from genome assembly GCA_023531295.1 of Papaver armeniacum. Lineage (NCBI taxonomy): Eukaryota > Viridiplantae > Streptophyta > Magnoliopsida > Ranunculales > Papaveraceae > Papaver > Papaver armeniacum. The sequence continues at coordinate 348,242 of JAJJWW010009309.1, read as the reverse complement.
GCGAGTTTGAGAGAATGATTAAATGATAAGTTGGGGATCCACCCATAGCACCTGTTTTGGAAACACTAGCTTCACACAAATATTAGTAATATAAAGCAAAAGTGAAGCTATGAACCGATAAAAGCTTCCCCCACACTTATTCTTGTCCACACTTGGAAGCCTAGTTAGTAAGTTCGCGAATGATTCGCGAATCATTCGCGAATTTTTCCGTATCACGAATTTTACCGTTTTATTCGCGTACGTTTGCAACTCCGAACCCAAGTCGCGTATTATGTGGCATTCCGGATTATTCGCGAATCGTTCCACGAATTTTACGTATCCCGAATCCCGAATGATACGCCCGCTAATTCGCCATAAATTCTTTAGCTTTACGTTTTTAAAGGCCCCACTTTTTGGGGTTTACCGCCTCCGGGCATACACGACCTAATATTAGACGTTGTTGTAATTTTTATGAAATAAAAATGATCAAAAAATTTGAAGGTGAAGGTGAGAGAGATCTCAAACTCACCACCAAGCATCTAAACCACTATACCACGTCCTCTTGGATAACTAATGTTGTATATATTATTAATATCATCATATTAATTTTATTTTTATCTAAATAACTCACACATATGCATAAAAATTGGTCTATGACCTTATAAATATAAATTATTTAGTATATATAGATACCGAATTTTCAGAGCCGAACTCACATTTATAAATCGAATTATACACGTACGTATGCCGTTCCAGTTCACTTTGAATCACGTCCCGTTGACCGAATCTTGGACCGAATCTGAATTTTACAAAACCGTATAATACTCGTACGTTTGCCGTTCCGTACGTTTTCCGAATTCCGAATTGCTAACTAGGCTTGGAAGTGTATAAAGAATATAGGAGTCGGGTACTTCCACGGTTTCGGGTTCCATAACCTGCATAGTATGAGAATCAAGTTTCTCTAATGGCGGAAATCGAGAAACAAAGTCATTCAACAATATTCTCGAAGCACATACATTCAAACCAATAAGAGGTAAAGGAGAAGAAACAATAGGCAAAGGGTTAGATAAACCTTGCACAATCTCTCGTATCACGGAATCCTCTTCATCCTTGAAAAACTCAAGTGAATTATTCACCTCTTGTGTATCATGGTCCTCTATCAAACCTTGCAACCATTCTTCATCCGTTTCTGCCGTAACCAAAGTATCGACATAAACATCATCATTACAATCATGCACAAGTTCAATTGGGTCTTCCACAATATTGGTCATAACGGTCTCATTCTCAACACACTCCTTTTTGTTGTAAGGCACATACTCTTTTGTGGATCCAAATTTTATTATAAGAAACTTTTTTAGAACACTCGAAAATGCATCATCCTCAAGCTCCACCCTTTGAATAGGCTCTTGATCATTATTAAGATCAATGCTTGAGTAATCTACACAAGTGTCGACATATTCCTCTTCGTCTTCATCTTGATCCCAAAAAGACTCCATTGTACACTCCTCGGGGATGTCACCATGAGTTGGTTCAAACGATGTATTTTCATAATAATCATCATCACTATCATAGTCATCATAACATTGGTCCTCGCTGAATTTAGTGTTGCTAATCTCGAACTCATCCTTTTGAATAGGTGAATGATCATTATTACGATCAAGAGTTGAGTTAACTACACAAATATCAACAAAAGTCCCCGAAGGTTCGCCTTTTTCAACATAACTATTCATTTCCTCCTTGTATTCTTCAATGCCTTGTCTTAAAGTGGAAACACCTTTTTGAAGCTCTTGGAGTGTTCCATCCAAATTCTGAAGATAGTGTTCCATTTGTTGGTAAAGCTCATTCGACAAAGAAAAAGTAGAATTACTTACTTCCGTATTGTTAGGCCAATTATAATCCCTTTGAATGGGTGTATGATCATAACTACGATCAGAAATTGGGCCATACATACTATGAGCACATTCGGTCGATGAAATTGGTTCCACGCTTGGTTGTCCACAAATTGACTCCATGCTGTCCATAAATCGTTGCATTTCATCTACCAAACTAGAGGAAAAATTATAAGGAAAACAACTATTCTCCCCTCCTTGTGGTTGCTCACTTACATAACCACCATAAGAAGGTTGATATGTATGAGAATAACTCATAGGGTACGTGGAGTATTGATCATAGCCAAAGGATTGGTTTTGATTATACTCCCCATAAGGGTGATAGTTTTCATGTTGTTGAGGTTGAAAGCCGTATTGATTGCTCCAATATGCTCCTTCCATAGAAATAAGCACCTAAATAATTCTCAAACTAAGGTTAAAACCCAAAATAAGAAAAAATAAAACAAAAACTAAATACAAAAATAAGAAACCAAAAACAATTAACAACCGTTGCCTCCCGACATGGCGCCAAAATTTGATCGTTTGTCGTAAGCGACACAAATATAATTACACTTTCTTACTACTCAAAATATAAATATAGCAAGGGCAAGAAAGGATCGATCCCACAGAGAGGTCTAGGTTGTCAAATTGTTTAGGTTTCCTATATAAAACACCTAAGAATTTCGATTGTGTAAATAAAAATAAACGAAAGCAAACAAAGTCACGCAAATCAAGGATGTGAAAATATTGGATAAAGGTTTCATCTTCAATTGTAAACAAGTTTATGAATATATGAATAGAATTCGTATTTAATCTCGCTATCATCAAAAGCCATAGAATACCTTATTGCAAGAATACTCCGTAATTTCCAAAGTTATCAACACACACATTAGGGCTGCGTATGTGAAATCTACCTAAAGAATAACCTAACGCCTTGCGCTAATCAAGTTCAATTCCTAGGAGCATTAAGTTTCGAAATAGGCTAATCAATGCAATTGTAATACATTGCGCAAACAATTCGAACAAAGGTCAATTTCTACATATGATTACAAGGATGTATCACTACAACCTAGAATCATATCATGCTACTTGTATTCAAGGTTATCGCTCGATGAAAACCCTAAAATAGCTATAGATATGGATGTGAGTTCAATCAATTCTAGACTCGACTAAACAAACATTCAATCATATTGCAATCCATCAATCATGCAATTATTATAACCCGTAGAAATCATACGATAATATTGAGAGAAAACTAATTCATAAAAATCATAACTTGGTTGCAAAATCCAACTACATCTTCAACCAATAATAAAAACTTAGTTACTCATGGCATAGGAGTTCATAGCAAGAAAGAAGAGAAAACCTATCATGTGAAACCCTAGAGCCAAAAGTAAAAGTCTCCCTAATGGAGATATCTCTTTAGGTTTAGAGAAAAAGTTCTATTTATATGCCTCTCCCAAAAGGATACCCAAAGTAGGTCAAGTCTTCTCCAAACCCGTCTCAAATTCGTCCACCAAGCCCAGGAGTGAAAATAAGTCTCTGGAATTTTTGGGTCCAAAAGTGGTCGCGGATTGCCGACGTCATCGCCGGATCCGGCCGTCGGCGCCGAATCCGTCCACCGGAAAATTTGTCTCCGGCCGCTTTTGTCATCGGAACCGTCGCCAGAAGTGTGCACTCCCAAGAACTCATCTTCCCTTCTCTGCATTTCAAACATTCACAAAAGTCATCTAAACCAATTCCTCATTTCTTGCGAAAACGCACCCAAAAGCGTGATGCGTAGCTCATATGTCCGGCCGTCGATTCTTGCATCCGACTCATACCCCCCTCGCGATTCACTGAAATATTGCGATCGACACTCTAACCTCTGAAATCCGGCTATCGGAACTATGCTCACCGGTGCGCCATTCTCGCTCCGTTTTCGCACAATTTCTGCAGTGCTTTGGTTGCCAAATCTCAGGTCAAGTTCAACTCAATTCAGCTCAACTAATCAGCACCAGGAGTCTCTCATCAAGCCACCACAATTTTACATTACAGCTGCACCTGCAATGCACATTCTCAACAGCCTCATTCTCTTATAGTATCAAAACCACCCAGTAGTCCACAAATCAGCTCCTTCTTCCCTGCAAACAATTTCTCATTCAAAAACATACACGAGCATATACCCAGATTTCCTTTTTCAGATTGGCTTCTAAATTGAGTCTTTATCTCTTATAACACCACCACAAATTGGCGCGTAAACAATTGCATCCTCTCTCAAATTATCCTACAATTTGCGGATACTTTCGCCATCGCCAACCTTCAATTCCAAGTCTTCTTGCGCACAGCCACCACCAACACCTTGCTGCTCCTTTTTCGATCATGGCAGCAACAATATAGTGCCAACCCATGAGCCATTCCTCCCTGAACCTTCACTGTAGTTCATTGCCTCCACCAGACACCAAAACCTGCAATATCTCAATTCCCAGAAGCTCCAACAGCGCAATCTCATAACCTGAATCCATTTGACCCAGCTGCCATCATCCTCAGCTCCTTCTTGACCCTTCCATGGCCTGGCAGCAACAATGCATTCATAGCAGCAAACCCATCACAGCAACAACACAGTCGAGCTCCACCTTCTATCTCGCAAACCCTTCTAATCATCACCAGAACCACCTCAGTTTCATTCTCTCATATCAGCAGCAACAGGGTCTTGCACTGCATTGCAACTTTGTTCATTGTAGTGCCAGAAAGTGCACAGCTCTATCAACACCACCTGATGAAACCACCTGCAATGCCATTTCCCAGCTTTGTTCACTCTGACCTGCAATTTCTGTTTCACAGCATCACCACCCCATCACTTGCAATTGGTTCAAGTCCAGCTGCACTTGCATTTGCACCTGCAGCTTCAACTCACAGCTCCATACTCAACAACACCACAGCTGCAACTCCATTGTTATTAATGACTCGGCCTAACAAAGAGCAATCTAACATCTTTGGCACTTCCTCACCGCTGATCGTAGCCAACACCAGCTCCACCATCTCAAGCGACCACTAGTAAAGCACCAACACCCCTTAGTTGTTCCCGGATTAGGTAATTCCACAAACACACCGATGTGTGTTACTCGTTAATACAAATTTGAACTTGTCATTGATTCCCAAGCTCTTTCAATCTCCTTCCCTGCTAGCATACAAAACCCAGAGTTGTAAACATTCACACACACAGCCCATCATCATCACTGTCATGTATTCTTTCTGCTCCCATTCCATCAGTCGACAGCAGCCGCTCAGCAATGCTCAAATTCGAATCAGCTGTAGTTATACAAACCCACTTTAGCTTCTCTTTGCTGGTCTCAGATGGAGCTCGTAATCCTTGATATATGGCCATCGAACCCATGGCAATCATCATCTTCTTTACAGCATCAAATCTCCTCCAAATCGATCTCCACTCTCATCTCAGGTGCTTGTACTAAATGTCTGAGAAACACTCGACCTAGCTTTTAGTTATGAAGGGGGAGGTGCCCCTTAACGATTTGTAGTCTGGCTTTAGTGAATAGTCAGCTGGTTGCCCCTTATCCTCGACTGGCTCCAAATAACACTTCCCTTAACCAAATCTGCTACCCCTTAACATGTGGTGGGCTCTCATTAGTATTAGCCGATGAAATGTCCTTTACCATTCCGAGTTCTTCTTTTGCCCATAACTTCTTCATACGAGCTCCGAATGACTCTGTTCTTTCGCCATTGTCTTCATATTCTCGTCCTCTACACAATGAAAAGTAGAAATCTTGTATTTGAACGAGTTCCAATTGGTCTTTTTGCTCCAAATGACTCCATTGGGTAGACTTTTTTAGGCTATGGTTATCCTGAAGCTAAAATGTTAACCCTAAATCAAAGATATGTTTTTTTATTAAATTTATATATAAAATCAAATTAAGATTAATAACCCCTATTTTTTTTTAAGATATTTGATAAAAAAACATGTTTAATCTTTAATGAGGGAGGATCCATGGACACTCTTAGATGGACAATGTCGGACAAGATTTGCGCCATTTTCTTCGGAAAAGCCAAACGATAATGAATTTAAGTCTAATATTTTGATGGTATATTCTTATTATAAGACTCTACATTCCTACGAAAAATGAGCACAATCCGAGATGTATAAAACCACCATCTACCCCTTTGAATATCAGCCGTTCAAAATTAACGGTTGAAATTAAGATCGGTAGATGGTCAGGTTTGCTATCTCGAATTGCATTCATTTTTGGTAGGAATATAAAGTCTTATAATAGGAACATATCATTAAAATATTAGACTTAAATTCATTATCGTTTGAGTTTTGCGGAGAAAATGGCGCAAATCTTGTCCGACCTTGTCCATCTAAGAGTGTCCATGGATCCTCCCTCATCTTTAATAAGAACGTCATGGTTAGTTCTTCTTTTTCTTTGTTGGTTTTAAGTTCTTCTCCATGGGTTCTTCAAGCGCGATTTTTTTTCTTCTTTCTGTTTTTCCCGATTTTTAAAGACTAAAAAACACATCACGGAAGAAAGAGAAAAACGAAAATTGAAAATTTTAAGCCACGTCATCAGTGGGATTGACCGTAGAATTTACGGTAAGCTAAACCGAATTTATTGTATCCTATATTTGATGGTAAAAGTGGGAAAAAAACTGAACCTAAAAGGTGTTTGACATCGGAGCGGGTATCCACCAAGGTCTTGATCGTGTATTACCATCGGAAGTCAAAGATTGGCTTCTTTCATCATCACATTGGGTAAGTTTACTCTAGATTTTGGGAACTATCTATAAATAGAGGATACTGCTTTTAATGTTATCTTTAATATAATACATAATTTCTAATTTCTTCATATTTTGTGGAACATCGAACATACTCTAGCAGAGTTTATCAAGGTAAGAGTGACAATGAGAAACGTAACATGTACTTCCTCAATACTTTCTGTTTTCTGCTTCACTTGTAAAATAATGCTCTCAAATTTTGATAATTTTGATGAGAATATTTTAGTTGTTTGGAGAACTCAACTAACTCGATTGCCTAAAAAGTGTCACTAATAGTATTAACAAGATAAACAAGAGATAACACAAACACGTAGCCAAGTTATGCTACGAGGGAAAAAGTGCATTCACAAAGACAATATAAATAATGGTAGTACTAGCATATACTTTTTTTTTTTTAAAAAAAAAAAAAAAAAAAAAAAAAACAATGTTATACTACGAACCTAGGCTAAAAATAGTTAAACTAAGTTGTTTGTTTTACAAAAAAAGGATAACAGACTACAAAACCGCGTCATCGTCTCCTTGAAGTACCAGCATCAGCGAAAGATGAGAATAGAAAACAGAACCATACCATTGTCCAGCAGCTCCAGCAGCGGCTTTCCTTGAAGCAGCAACCGCTTCCCTCATCCTCCTCATTTTTGCTGTTGTGCGTTCAACAAACTGATAACTAGGACCAAATTTGATAAAACTTCCGCTAACCACTCTTTGGACCAAAGTTGAGAGGGAGGCATAGAATGGAAGATTGTTGAGTACAAATTAACGAGTCTCCCTAACTACCTTGTCATCTTCCACAACTCTTGAAACAAAGTCAGTAGGGGTATTGATTTCCCTAGGTACAACTTTAAAAGAACACCGGTGAGCGCACCCAGATCTAAATGTATTCATGATATCAGTTGCTAATTCGTTGCATATTTTTTCCTGTTCTTTAGTATATTCTTCTTCAATAATCTGACTTTTCCTCATCTTCCCCTTGTGTTTCCCACGGCTGGGGTTATCATCAGCCTTATCTAGGTCTCTCTTTACCAACGGCTTTACTGCTAGGTCATCAACATAAGATCGTTTAGAAAGCATGAATTCAGACATCCAACAACTTTTACACTATCTAAAGTAATGACAATGCGCTTGCTTGATCCCAGCATTTCTGCCAACAATAGAGCTTATTCTACACCTTCTAATTCATGTAACTTGATTAAACCCAGATCCTTAGACCTTTTTGATGAGACAGTAACAATAACACCATCATCATCTGTACCAACGACTCTTAATCCTGCTTTATTAAGATTCAAGGCACCATCACAAAATAAATGCACTTCGTTTTTTGAGGGGAGTAACAACCTAACTAGCTTTGTATCAGGAATATCAACCAATCGAACACCGGGTTTTACTACCAATAGGTGTTTCTACAAAACATTATCATCTAGAACATAGCACTTGGGTAGCGAATGATAATCACCTGGTAATTCGAAGTATTTGACAAGCTCTTCGTCTACGATGGGTTTATCGGCATCTGCCTTGCCAATCTTTTCAGATCTCCTCGAAAAACCTTCAAGAGACGCCATAAACCCTAGTATTTGACAAGCATATACTAGTTAAAAATATCATTTTTATCATCACTATTAAAAGAAAAGATAAAAATAAAAGTTGATAACACAACTAATTCTAACTTGTGATTTTTAAAGTCTAAAGCTCACTATAAACTGTAAACAAAATATAGATAATATTTTTGACTTGTGATGTTTAAATTTTAAAGCTCACAATAAACAAACTGTAAATGAAATAAATATGTACAATACGAGTAAGGATGTCGGTGGAGGTAAAGAAAGGTACATGTAACAAAAGATATAACCTTAACCATGAACAATATCCAACCCCGGTATCCCATCACAAGGAAAAGAAAAATAATTAAAAAGGACGATAAATATATATATATATATATATATATATATATATATATATATTTTCATCATAACTCTTATCATTAATTGAACATGTACATAACTCTTATCATTAATTGTTCAAAGATATTCCTTTATACTCAAGGTGATCCCATACCGAAAAAGTGAAAAGCTTTAATTATGCTTTTCATCATATACGTTTTAATTACCAGCAATTAAAGCATATCTTCTGGAAAATATTATTTGTTAATGTGCTAGACTAATAATAGAAGTTTTCTATGAGAATTTTCGGAAATATGGTTTGGCATTTAAGTGGAAATAGGAAAACCGAAATTAGGTACTTTAATGTGAATATCCTGAGAATATTTTCGATTTTGGAATTTCCTTGTTGTCCAAACAACCTTGGTGTATAAATACTTGAGTTTGCATTTCTTGCAAACTATCATAAGAGTCAGGAAAACTTCATTCGTGTTGTTTCTGGTGGAGCCGTCTATCTGGAGAGGAAAGTACCCTAATTAGGCGAAATCTCTTACGACCGCTCGTTTAAAGACTTCTGCGGGATCAAGAAGCTCTACGAGTACTATTGGTGGAAACTAGATAATTGCATTGTTATTTTAGTTTTTGATTATTGATTTGATTGACTAACAATTGTTGAATCTTTGATTGCACCTAGTTTGTTTATTCCATGTTCATTCTCTTCTGATATAAGGACACTCAAAACATATCAAAGATTCAACGTTTCCATGGATCTAAGTTATTTTAGATCTATTAGATAGATTCATTGATTTGCCATTGTTAACAGACTCCATTCTGTGCGACAAATCAATAAGGAATCAAGTTTCTTTTTGCAGGTTGCTACTTTGAATATTAAATCGAAGAATGAATACTTTGAAGATTTGAAGACTTTGTTCTTGTGATTTGATCTTGGTGTGACTTTCTGTGACTTGATTTTCTAGGATTAAAAGGTTGTTTATTTTCGATAAATACAAGCCTTTTGAGATCAACAAGTTTTTTGTGATTTTATCATAAACCTTGTAATCAAGATTTATTATTTTGGTAATCATTGTCTTGTTTGATCTCGTAACCTAGGAGCTTCGGATTTGGCAACAAATCTTAAAAATAAAAGATTTGTAACTATACTTTTATCATATATTTCGGTATTGTGATTGGAAACTGAGTTTGGTTACCAAACAGTTTTGATCCTTTAACTGTTTGGAATACGATCCAAAGGAATCTTATCTTACCAGTTGAAAGATTGGTAGCAGAAGTTATTGTGAACCATTAAGAAGATTTACTATATATATATCTACTAGATTTTGTCCTAAAGAGAACATCTGTTCTGCTAAGATATCTGGTATTCTAACGTCTATTGAAAACTTCGGTTCTGCTAGATGTTATCAAAACAAGAATACTGCTGAATCTGAGTAACTAGGAATTTAGATTGCTTGGTATCGCCTACACGAAGTTACAGTTTTACTTTTTGTAGCGTCTTAATTCATTGAGTATTCAAACTGGACTAGGTCCCGGGGTTTTTCTACAAGATTATAGTTTCCTAGTTAACAAAATTCTAGTGTGTGCTTTACTTTATTTCTGAATTATAATTTTCTTTATATTATAATTAAAGTAAATACACTTGTACGTTAACTAGGCACTTTATATTGATCCTATAGTGTTTAGGTCTTGTGCCGTAACTATTATCAAGTGAACATCTTGTTGTTGTATTGTCTCGATCTTGTATCCATAGACGATCACACAAGGTGTATTGTGATTCGCCACTTGGATTTGATATCTCACATTGTTAGGCCAGTCCGGACTAACCATGTTCCAAGTGGACACCGTGTTGAAATATTCCTTTAGTGATTGTTGCTTAAAGAGGTTTATACACAGAGGGTCTTGAATATGTTGTGATCAAACCCTTGTCATTTTCAGTATCTTGTGGATTTAGTGCACAAACCTTGATCGTCTTGGATCCAACTAGAATTGTGTTTATCTTTGATAGACTTGATTGGCTGGTTGCGTGAGATCGGCATCGCCCTATAGTTTCTATTTGAGATCTATATTGATTGTATGCAAATTTAAAAATTGATTATTTCGGTAATCAAAGTTTAGATTGATCTAACCAGACAAAGGAGTTTATTAGTTTAAACGGAAGAGCCTTTGTCAAAAACTCACATATCTTTATAGCAAAGATTGATTAGAGTGGTTACCAAGCAGATCTTTCTTTGTTGTTTGAAATATGATCCAAAGGACTTGTCATTCACGTGCGTGACTCTAGAAGATGAAGGCGCAGAGAGATACTGAGGAAACTAAGTAGCTACGGGTAGTCTACTTGGTCTCAACTATACGAAGTTGGTATTAGATTTTGTATAACGGCTTAATTCTGAGAGTATTAAAAACTGGACTAGGTCCCGGGGTTTTTCTGCATTTTAGGTTTCCTCGTTACCAAAATATTGTTGTGTTATTTACTTTGTTTTCACAATTGTTATTATAATTAAGTAAATTACACACATATGTTAAGTCCATAACACTTGATATTAATCCTATAGAGTTTCGGTTTAATACCGTACCTCTTATCAAGTGAACACTTTGTTTTTGTATTGTCTCGATCTTGAATCGATAGTCAATCACACAAGTGATCTTGTTGTTTTGTTGTCTCGATCTCGTATCCATAAACAATCACACAAAGTGTGTACCGAAGTTGTTGTATTGTCTCGACTCAGTCCATAGATGATCACACTTGGTAAAGGACTTATAGGTTGAAAAATAAAAGATTGTGGTGTATTTGGGTACCCTCGGATTTTCACAATCATTAGTTTTATTATGAATTGGATTCTCCAAATATGCATTTGTAATATGATATTGTACATAGACCAACACAAAAAATTAACATAGATTTCACCCTCCCTGAATTTCTCAGTCCAACCCATGTAACTTCCAGTCAAAACCTCTTTATCTTTTCAAGAACCACTTAGCCTTATCCCAATACCGCTAGGTTTTTCCTAAAATCACCTCACTTCCTCTCACTACCCCTTTACAAAACCATTTTTCTTATCTTTCTCGTTTTATTTTGTTTTCTCCCGGCTTATTTAGATCTGTTGGTGGAAGTAATCATCTTTGAAAAACGACTCATGTTTTTATTTTGAGCCTCTAATAAAGCTCAATAAAGATCTTGTTTTTTAGTTCATCATGAAGGTTGATCTACTGTGTTATATGTTTAAGAACCTTGATTTTGAATATGTTCCCCATGGACAATCTCTAATTTCTTTCACTGAGGTTAATTTTCTATGTAATATCTTTGAGGGTCTCCATATAGACGATGGTGTTAATAATCATGTTCAAGCTGAAGGGTTTATGGTCTCTGGTGACTTGATTCCTGGACAAGATACTATTATTGGCGAAGTTATTAAACCTCTTTCAATGTGTGTTGTCGAAGATTCTGAGAACTACATCAGTATTTTGGCGACTGAAGTCAATTTTTCCGGTGATGTAGATGTCGGTAAATTCATGATAACATACTTGAAGAGTCCCGACGAGAACGATAAAACTATGGTCTATAATAGTTTTCAGGCAGTGAAGTATGGGGATTCAGGTGACCTAGTTTTTGATCAAGTCACTTATTTTGACTTAAGTTTTACTTGTAGTTGGGCTTATTCTAATTATGGGTCTATGGTTAATTTCGAAGTTTACTTTTGGGTTTACTGCTATTTGAGGGTTTTGTTGGGCCCTCTTACTTGGATGACAAGTAATTTTATATGAGAATGTATTATTCAAACATTTAGATCCCCTGGTGTCTTTGGCGATAACTCAAGGGTTTTGACTTGCGCTCTTGTCACTAGACTTCATTTCTCAGATATTCTTGATCATTGGTACTTTTTTCCTAGCTCATGTTGTGTAATATGTACATCCTTCACACAAATTTTTATCTTTCTCTTATTGTTGTGATTTTCTTTCTTACCTTCCTTAAACAAATTCAAATAGATTTTTATTTATTTGAGCTTGATGATATGTTTTTCAAATCTCATTTGTCTGTGATTACTTATGTGGGATCTATCAACTTAAGATATTACTTGGTGTCTAATAAGATAATTACTAATCGTGATGGAATGGATTGCTTCCTTGGCCAAAGCATGGATAATAACATTGTTCTTAATATTTTTTTTTCTTTTATGGTGGGTTGGATGTAGAATTTTAGAGGTGGGATTTGGTGGAATTATGTTTCCCTCGGTATGTTTGGTTTCCCAAATCCCTGGAATCACGTTTCCCACGAGAATTAGTTTTCCAGCAAATCCTCCATATGATGTCCAATCCATCCCCCCTTAGATTTGATGGGAAAGTTATCATGGGATTTACGGACCCATTTTTTTTTAAACTCTAAACCTTATATATATATATATATACAATTTTAAGATTTTGAGGGTCATGCCAAACAATATATGGACTTCAACACAAGATAATTCTACGAATACTAGGAATTTTAACTGAGCTACCAAACACCGAGGGATTTATACGAATCCTAGAATTTTTAGTCCTAGAAATCGTGAATTCTGCAAACAAACCCACCATTATAGCATTTTTCATACACTAGCGATCATGGGAATCACTTTTTATAGACAAATCAGACTTAATTTATATTTGTTATCTGCGAAAGTGAATGGCATCTTTACTCTGGTGTTTAGGGAGTATAAGGCACATTATGTTGCTGTGTACAATTGGTATGGTTGGATGTCTATAGGGTATTTATTTTCTTCTTGGCAAGTTCTTGAGGATATTTTGACTATAATCTTTCTTTTAAGTCAGTCTGTTATCTTGAACACTTGGGATGGTATGCTGGACTTCTATTGGATATACCTCGACATAAGACCTTTAAACCAATTTACTCCTTCAACGAAGGCTTGAGCCTTAAGTACATATAAATGTAGTACAAGTGTAGGATGTATTCTGTTGATGGTCACAAGGGGTCTGTTTGGATGTGGAAAAACTATTTTTTTGAAGATTTTTTGGTTTCTTATATACGTTATTTGCTTGTTGTTTTGTGCAAGTTTGTGGTACTTTCTTCAATTTCTCTTGGGGCCGATTCTACTACTACTTATGTGGATTTTCATTATTATTATTTCCATCATTCTTCATTTAAGAAGCGTGACAGTCTTTCCTTAAGCCACTTTACTCATTGGAGGGCTTGGGTCCGATGTGCTGTAAGTCGATGTTCCTGTTGGTTGCAAATCATTGCTTCCTCCAAGTCGTCCGGGCATTCAACTATCTTGATAGATTTATCGTATGGTGTTGGTTTTCTCTCATGCAGTTTATCTGTAGTGTTGGCAATCATTTTGGTCGTGGATGAAGCCTCCTTAGTCTTTGATAATTTACTCTTTTGTTCCGTTGCAATCTCAAGAAATAGCCTCTATCTTGTTGTTTCTTTAAGTAGTTTTTCTAGCTTTGCACTTAGATTTACATTTTAATAGTTGTAATTGTTATATCAGCATGAATAGTGAAAAATGACCTGAAATGATTATCCCAACGGTTGAGGCAGATTGGTAGCCTTTTCCAAGGCCTTTACTTATAAAATACTATTATAAACTAGGTCAACCAACGGTGGGACAGAGGGAGTATAAAAATATGATATTGCACAGCTGAGTGAAAGGGCATGCGCATCTTTCGTGTGCCTAGACTAGTACAAATAAAAATATAAGAATAGCAAATACTTTTCCAGTGGCGGGAGATGAGACACGCGACTCGGGAAAGATACGTCAAAAGACGATATTTACTCTTATTTGGATTATTCGGGTCCGTTTTGGTTTCTCAACCATTAAAACCAAATCCTAAACCCACAATTTCATTTCAGGTCATTCTTCACTATTTGGCCTCCAAAGTAAACAATGGCTTCTTCTTCCCTCTTATTCTCTCCACTTCCATCAACAGCTTTCCTCCATAAAAACCCTAATCTATCTGCTACATCTTCTTCCTCTCTTCTCTGCAACTTTTCTCCACTTTCAATTTCCATTTCCATCAATAGTAACAACAACAAACGTAAGACTTGTTTCTATGTTTCCTCTTCCTCAGTTGTTGGATACCCAATTTCTGCTGAAATTAGTGCTTCTTTTGATGCTGGTAATGGTACTTCAAGAAGTAGTGGTAGTAGAAGTAGTAGTAGCATCGGTGGTGGTGATGGTGGTGGGAATCTGGATATTGCCCAACTTGGAATTTCGGATGAGATTGTTTCTGCTCTCTCTAGACGTGGAATTACACAGCTTTTTCCCATTCAGGTTTGTCTTTCCGTGTAAAAGTTTTTAATGTATAATTGAGTAGACATGTTTATAACTAAACCTAATTCATTGAGATTTAGATATTGTTGTTTGGTACATATGGAAAAATTGAAAGATGTTTCCTTTAGTATGAAATGCATAAAAAAAAGTTATCTTGCTGTTTGCTGCGAAGAAATGGTATCTTAGAAAGAGGTTTAGGAGAACTGCGTCTTTGAATTGCTTATGTAAGTTTGTGCAGGCCATGAATATGAAAGAATTTTTAAGGGTTTGTGTGGTGTGCTTACTTTTTTTTTCTTCTTTCTGTCAAATTCTATCAGAGGGCAGTGTTGGAACCAGCCATGGCAGGACGTGATATGATTGGAAGAGCTATTACTGGTTCTGGAAAGACTCTTGCCTTCGGTATTCCAATTTTGGATAATATTATTCGAAATCGTTCTCCTCGCAGGTTTGATTTTGAGCATTTCTGTTGTAGCAAAATAGTTACATTTGCCATCGTTTTTCATTGTTCCTACTGCTACTTCCTGATTGCCTGTAACGGTCTGGAGTTTAGAGAGCCTCTCCATAAATTTAAAAGTTTGTTGAAGCCAAGTAATATCCCAAATCATTTCTTCTTAGATATTTACCTCGAAATTGTAGTTGGGAAACTGTCTCGTATTCAGGTTCAATAACCTCGTTGCTGGAACTTATACGAAAACTTTTGCTTATATATATATATATATACATATATATTTTTCCGTTAGTGCTCTATTTTTCATCCTGTGAATGTTTGATGAAATAAGCATAATGTGTCATGAGGCATGGCCGCATGGGTAAACATTGTTTCACATCAGCTGCTGTCTTTTTTATGCTGTAGGCAAAGGCGTTCTCCTAGTGCACTCGTCTTGGCTCCTACTCGAGAGCTTGCTCGGCAAGTGCAGAAAGAGTTCAAAGAATCTGCACCCAACCTGAGTAGTGCTTGCCTTTATGGTGGAGTACCAATCACTAACCAAATTCGGTCACTTGGGATGGGCATAGACATTGCCGTTGGCACACCTGGAAGAATTATTGACCTCGTTGAAAGGGGTGCCCTCAATCTGTCTGAAGTGAAGTTTGTTGTGCTGGACGAAGCTGATCAGATGTTGGCTGTTGGTTTCCAGGAGGATGTTGAACGCATTTTGAATTATTTACCTGAAGAAAGACAATGCATGTTATTTTCAGCAACAATGCCTTCATGGGTGAATGAGCTTTCAAGGAAATATCTCAACAAACCTGTAGTAGTTGACCTTGTAAGTTATTTATTACACCCTGTATAATATGTTCCTTCTACATAGGTCATATTCATTACTTTGTATAACATCGAATTGAAGTTCACTTGAATTTTAGACTTTAATCACATAATTTGGCTGACGGTATCTCCATGCAGGTGGGTGATTCACATCAAAAGTTGGCTGACGGTATCTCCCTCTTCTCTATCGTGTCATCCAACTCTGGGAAGGAAAATACTCTTTCGTCACTGATATCTGTAAGTTCATAGCTTTCATCACTGAGATCTGTAAGTTCATAGCTTCTACTAAAAGTCATGAATAAATGATACGTCTCCACGTTCCATTCTCTGGTCTGTGTATTTTACTATTTTTGCATGTTTATAAATGCATTATCAGCGTCATATATGGATTTCTCCCTATTGCCATCTGTAATATGGGACCTGTACATTGACCCTGTCTGCTCAAAGATTTCAATCTTAATTGCTAGCTTCATGAAGACGAGGACTTGAGGTTTCATAATATCAAATAAGTCAGACATAGTTTTCGTTCAAACGATAGGATGCAGCTAATCAGTTGAACAATACCACAACTTGAATATCTTGTAGAAAATGCATTAGTTTAGCCTTTCTTTCTTGATTTTTTTTGTGAGTTTATTTACTGGATAGCTATTTTTTTTCCTCTTGATTATCACCCACCTTTTATGTAGTTGACCAGCTCCACCAGCACGAATGTTTCTGCTTAACTTTCTGGGTTTGTTCATTTCAAACAAATTTTGTACTGGCAGACGTATGGGCAAGGAGGTAAAAGCATAATCTTCACGAGGACTAAAAAAGATGCTGAAGAACTTTCGAGATCTATGGGGGGTGCTCTTTCAAGCAAAGCATTGCACGGAAACATGCAGCAGTTCCAGAGGGACAAAACTCTTGCTGCTTTTCGTGATGGACGGTTTAATGTATTGGTTGCTACAGATGTTGCTGCTCGTGGACTTGACATCCCTAATGTTGACCTGGTAAGGCAGTACCTACCAGTCTTTGCCTTCTCTAAAACAGAATGTGTTTATTTTGTTTGAGCTGCAGTTGTATTTGATGTGTTTCAGCTTATTCATACTAAACAAATATGTGCAGGTCATTCACTTTGAAATCCCCAATACCTCCGAAATTTTTGTTCACAGATCTGGTCGAACTGGTCGTGCAGGAAAGAAGGGTACTGCAATTCTTATGTATACAAAGGCCCAGCGCCGTTCCGTCACCACTATAGAACGTGACCTTGGTTGTAAATTTAAGGAGGTATGCTTCTTTTTCTTGTTGAGTCAACTTGGCGAGTTCCATACATCACAACATCTGATTGTCTCAAGGGCTTGTCGTGGATTTACAAAATGGAATTGAATTAGCTACTATAGTGGCTGATAAATACCACCGTATCTTAAGAAGTGCATTAGTTTAAAACTGAACTTGTAATTTGCATGGATTCTGCTAAATGAGAGCGATAATTCTCTAACTAGTTTATACTTCTATTACCAGCTTCCAAGCATCGCAGGAAGTATAGGTAGCATGGATGGGAATGAGAGAAGTTATGGAAGGTATAGTGACTCGGGATCAGGAATGAACCGCCAATTTGGAAATTACTCCGAGTCTCGAGGAAACTCAGGTGAACGTCAGTATGGAGGTTACTCAGGGTCTCGAGGGAACTCCAGCGAACGTCAATATGGAGGTTACTCAGGGTCTCGAGGAAACTCTAGTGAACGCCAACCTGGAGGTTACTCGGGGTCAAGAGGGAACTCTAGTGAACGTCAATTCAGTGGTTACGGAGGTTCAAGAGGGAGCTCCAGTGAACGTCAATTCGGTGGTTATGGGGGCTCAAGAGGCAGCTCCAGTGAACGTCAATTCGGTGGTTACGGTGGGTCTCGAGGGAGCTCCAGTGAACGTCAATCTGGAGGTTATTCAGGGAGTCGAGGAGATGCCTATGGAACTAGAAGCCAGGAATCCAGAGGGTCCAGACCATCAGAAGATCGCTTTGGAGGTATTGAGAACTCCAGATCAAATGATTACTCACGGATTTCGGACTCGATGAGTATTCCTTTTGCAAAATCTAGAGGGTCACAGTCTAATAGGTATAATGACAACGAGAGTAAGCAAAGCTCAGAAGATGGTTCAGTTGAGAAAAAGAGGGATGCTGGTTTCAAGCAGATATTAGATATGCTTAGGGAGCAAACTTGATTACAGCCAATGCTTTGGTGATTCTACTGGTAAGTTGAATTACATTTTGCTCACTAATTTGAGCAGATACATCAATGAATTCTGTTTTACTATAAGACTGGACAATAGAACTTTTTCATAAATAATGCCCTGGTTCTCCAAAAACCTCATCCTTATCTTTGTATTTGTTTTGGTGGGAAGATTCTTTTAGGTGCATTGGCAAGTCTGTGGTTATCATGATAATTGTAGCAATTGATTGAGAATTTTAATTTGTTCAATACAGCAGCTTCAAAAGCGATGGAACTACGGAAGTCACTCAGTGACAGATGGACCTCCTGCAACTGTGATACCAATCTGTTTATCATCAGTTTAAAGCGAGCAGCTCTGCAGCACAGATATTAAAGCATTGGAAGGAGATCAGGAATCCGTAAGTATTTTTCGCAGGGTGTGGATGCAAATATATTTGGATGTTTAGAAACGATCAGCAACTTAAGTTTTCTGATTCTTTTTGATATTATTTTGCAAAGTTCTAACACAATTCCATACCTATGTTCTGATCGACTGTTTTGACATATTGTTAGAAACACTACATAGTTATGTAATTCTTAGGAAATAAGCATTATGTTTTCTATTTCCATTTCTACACCGATTAATTATAATGCCTCCCTCGCTTCCCCCTCTTTCGGTAATTATTTCCTTCTATTTTCATATGTGCTTCACGCAACGTTGCTCTTTTTCTTTCTTTTTGCCAAAATAACCTAACTTTAACTCCATGTTTGATCATTTATGGAGAAAAAGTGACCAGGGTTTCAATATCTTCCTTGAGCCCACCATATGTGGTGGCTTTTAGAAACAGACTATGATTTTGATTTGCTATACATAGTTTATTACTATTCCTATGTACAGATTCATACTTCTTCTTTTTTTACTGTGAGACCTTCTTTTACAGATTATAGTCTCTACCATCTACACCAGAAAAATTCATTTAACTAGACCCCATAAGTTGGTTTACCTGTTTGAAGACTAAGATCTTGAGATTTTTGCATGGTTCTCAGTAACTTGATATTATCCAAGCTGTAGACGACCCATAGACAGCCTCACCGACGATTTCATTTCCTCGATGTCGGGTCGGCTTGTCCTGCTCATAATCATCCATTCTAATCTATGACTCAAATTAGACAGACCATCTTTTGGTATTATTGTTCTTATAATTGTGATTATAGTCAGTACCTACCTTTCTGAATACCATTACCATCTAATTCAACAGACCCACAGACATGCAGATCGCAAGGATATAACTCTTTCAAATGCCCCATCATAGTCCCCACTGCCAGAATCAGTCACCATTACCTTTTGCATCATCTACAGTTACCTGAAAATCATTGATAACCATAATAACTCTAGTTCACAGCAAATGAACTTCCTTTTATTCTTAAATTCCTTTTTCCTTTCATGCTGCAACTTAACTTTCGAGAAACACTACTGTAGATATAAAAAAAAGGCAGTTGAAATTTGAAAATCACAAAAAGAAGACAGGAACATTTATGCATCAGGGTTCAGGTTCAATATATCCTCTTTGTATTGTCCATATGATATGCCCATACATTATTTCCGACATTCGCAGCATCCTCAATTTGCTCAAACTTCTTGTTTTTGTGTGCGTGTGATGGTGGATGGTAATTGCTTTTGCTTATAAAAAATGTGCTGTATTATCAAACACAGCGCTGCAAGGTTTTACTTTGCTGAAATTCAGTAACGCCCATGCCTAAGAAAATATGCACTGAATTGTTCAGAGGGACATTTGAAGGATGACATTACAAACATGTGGGTGTACATTTCAAGTGAAATCTGCGCTCAATGGACACGATGCCGCTTGATGCATTTGCACAACTTTGTTTTTTCGGATATGGTGCTATTCGCCATAAGATGTTCTCAGGAAATGATTCCCTGGTAAAGTCAGCAACGTTACAAAACACAAGAAGACACAAAAGAATGGCCTCTGATTTGCATCATCATAAACCAAACTTCTAAATAAACCAAACTCATTTTTCTATATTTATATACCATACAATGTACTCCGAATTTACATAAAACTAAGATAAGATAAACAGATTAGGATTGAAGTTTATTGTCCCCCTCCTTGATTGGAGTGGATGAGTTCTTACAATGTGCAATGGCAGCTTGAATCGCACTTTGCAATTCTTCCATACTACTTTCACTTGAAGAAGAATGAACACCTAACGGAGTTGTAAGAAGCAGACCACTATTAGTCGGAGACGTCCACATCGATGCCGGCGCAGAAAACTCTCCTCTTCTTCCTCTTGATTCCCTCTTCTTCTTATTACCATCACTTCCTCTTAAACTTAAATTACCTGAAAATGATGAATAAGGTTCTCTCTCAAAATCAAAGTTCCCTGCAGCAGTTTCCGTTCTTGTAGTAGTAGTAGACGTCTTCCCACTGCCAGTTTTGTAGAACAAAAGTGGTCGAACCATTTTAGCGTACCTCCTTATAATCTGAATCATATTAAAACCACCAGTCTTCTTCTTCTTTTTCTCCATTTCTTTCTCTCTTTCTTCAAATTCACTGCCCTTTTGCCGTCTTGGAAACTTCAAGAAAGAGAAGGATTTTGCTTTGATTCTTCCATTGATCTCTCTTGTATTGTTGTAGATGTTATTGCTGCTCATGGTGTAAGTATTGCTGGTAGTGACCGTGGTGTTGGTATTGGTATTGGTGGTGGTGGTGGTGGTGGTTTTTTTATTACTATCATCTTGTAATTCTTTGATAGGAAGAGTGAAACTATCCAATGAATTGGTGGAAGAGCGAGGGGAGATAGGTAAATGAGAAAGAAGATGAAGAGGTAATAAATGTCCATGAAAGAATATATCATCAGCTGGAGATAAGTCTATTGCAAATGAATTATGTGGTGGTGACAGTGTAGCTGTAGGGGTTTTGGATTTGGATTTAGTATTGGTAATAGTTTTTTCATTTGAATGAAGAGATATTGTGAATGAAAATTCATGAGAAGGAGAACATGTAGTTGATGAGGGTGGTGAAGAAGTTATGGTGGATAATTGCTGCCTTTTTTTTGTTGATTGTAATTCATGTAACATCTCTTTTTCTCCACCACCACCTTCATAATTTTTCTTCTTTTGTTGATTGCTGTTCATGGTATCAAAGATCTTTCTGTTAACAAGAATATCTATGACTAGGTTGTTGTTTATGTACACAACACTATAAGAGTTAGTATCTTGCTAGAATATTTCCCTCTCTTTTTCAGTTGTGAGTCTTAAAGAGAGAGAGAGAGAAAGACAGAGATAAGGAACACTGAAGGCAGGGTGTGGAATGGATATGAAATCAGGAGAGACAGACAGAAAGAAAAATAACATGTAGGACTATTCTATTTAAAGGTTGCAGCTTAGAAGAGAGTGTTGTAGCTGCACATTCTTTGAGTAAAACATTTCCTCTTTGCTAGTCATGTACGGATATAGGAATGAAATCTTAAGTACGTGGATGATCCGGATCAAACACACGCAGTTATCCGGCCGTTTTAAATTTAGTAAATCTTAGGTTTATGAGGATGAATACAAATGACATATAAAAAAGCCCAAGTTTTTTTCATGATTTTTTTATTTACTGGGTGTTCTTCCTACTAAGTTAATATCTCAAGGTGCAGGGTTCCAAATTCCAATTGCCTACTTCTAAATAATACTTTAAGTATCAAAACATAGCACATGGTATACTCTGTCTTATTCAATGTCCATCCATGAATGAAACCCCTTTTCTCCTCAACAATATTATGTACCAAATATTAGACTTTGAATAGAAATATGATATCTAACTTTACACTAAATTCATTATTATGAAAGATATATTTCTTGGAAAAGATAGATATTAGGTGTTGCTTAAGACATGGACTTACAAAACCTTTCATGAATAAACTAAGTTTACCAAATTAAACTAGATTTTTCTTCCTAAATGGTTGGTAGTTACAAGTTAGAAAAAGATAACATACCCAACAAAATATCACAGTTTACAAAAAGAATCTTAAAAATGATAAGAATAGTTTACAAGTTTCAAAAAATATTGATTTTGCACACACAAAATTTGGTTGGGGAAATGAATGTTGTTGCTAGTAGTTTACACTGTATTTGATGAGATATTGAATAGAGTATATATGAAGCATGGGACATGGGAGCTAGAAGAATGGAACCAAACAAAAGAGTTGATGTCACTTTTAATGAGATAGATTATCAGAGAAACCGATAAGGTTTCAAAATTTGAAAGCTGAGGCCTGAGGAGGTAATGACTTTGAGGGTTCATAATGTTACACATATACAAAAACCCAATCACCTTCCAAGAAAGAAACACATCTCTCTTTATGTCTTTGTTATTGAAAGCTGTCCCAAGACCCAACTCTTAACCCCTTGAATTTTTAGTTTGTTTTTACATTTCTCCCATATCCAGCACATTCTGTAATTAGATTAGAAGATTTGATTATAACAACCAACAGAAGTATTAAATGCTTGATTCAGTGAGATCATGGGTACAGAGACACGGAGTACAAACTTAAATGATTATCGAAATATTGACTTCTGGTCGTTTAATCACCGGAGTGTAAATATATATTGTACCCATAGTGAAGCGATCCCACCAAACTTAAACCAGAAGGAGAGATCATAATCGGTTGGCTGGATGAAAAACGACCTTACCACGATCCTAATAAGAGCATGGAGAATCTTTTCAAGACCTCTTGATACAACCACCAAGTGTCTGACCCACTCAACCGCGAGACACTTATATTCCAGACACTTACTGCATGCAGCGAGGTAATTAAAAAGTGTGGAACGAGAGAAGAAGATTCGGTTGGTGATGATATATGATCAAATGGTACGTAAATGAAGTCCCACAAACACGTGCATGCTGGTCCAATTCCCTCCAAATGGTCTTCATAAGTTGGTGTTTAATTTGTTTGTTCGTATTCTTATGGTCAACATCTCCGTCGTCAATCATAGATGCATTATTACCATTACCATACTAGTTTAAGTGCTACACGCGTTTCTAATGATATGTTCATTTCCTGACTGAAACTGTTAGTAGATTATTTGAATGTTGATGATAGTTCGAAAGCAGTGTAGGGAAACATATGAAGATGACTTAATTAATAGTTTAATGTACGGATAAGAACTGATCATTTGTAAGGAGGTTTATTGAGATTTCAGAGCACCCCCGCCAAGGGTGGAGATACAAGGCTCTTTTACCGAAATAGTTATCCTCCTTTTACTTCTTTTTTTGACACTTTTCCTCGCCCTCACCACACTTCACAGGTCAATTACTAATAGTGTTTCCATAACTTCAACCAAGTTGTTCTATTAGTCCGACCGGGCTTGTGTTTACAAATGCTAGTCAACAAAGATGAGGGCAAATTATGCTGATGATAGTTTAGACCGAACGCAGACAAACGTTCATTCTTAAACCTGATACCGTTTTTAAAATTGAAAATTCTCCAAAATCTAGTGCTTTTTTTGTTGTTGTGCCTCTCTTCATCTCAAATCATAAAAGGTATAGTAATGGATACAATGTACGGCGCTGACTTCAAATAGTCAAGAGACTGAGGACTATTCCTTTTCCAGGAAAAGAAAGAAGTTTTTGCCCCGTTTCTTCCAAGCGCCGAAGGGCGTTCATTTGGAGTTCCGAGAGATTGGTTAGGCTAATTTCGTTTGCATATATACACCGCATTTAGCCTCATTTTTCCTAGGGGAGAAAGATCACGATCACAATCACTCGCAGAACCCAACCCACAGGATCTCCAAACATCACATGCTTGTATACACGTGGAAAAAGGGATTCCAAAATATTGAAAGATTGAAGAAAGAACAAACATGGGATGCAACAAAACTTCGCCTTCACGACAACCACACGAACGCTTTCCCTGTGGGGACAAAATATTTCTATTCCCACCTCTTTTTTTAATCTCCACCCCTGAAAAGAAAGAACCATTCAAATAATCTCATGTCTACTTCGTCGCACAAAGAGCATCGTGGGGAAGTTCTTCACTTATAAACATACAACAATGTAAGACAAAGCTCTCTTTCTCAAATGAACATCCACTGACACTACATACAGTCAAAGCAAAAGTTTCGAAAAGCTTCGCCAAGTCTGGTAAAATGGAAGAATTATTACTTTAAAAAGTATTGGACGGGCCATATCTTACACAGATGTGTCAGTTTCATACATGTGCCTTCACCACAAAGAATCAGTCTTTCCCATAAGAACTATAAACTAAGATTTCTGCAATGCCCAAACTTGTCAAGAAGTTACTTTAGTTTCTTTGTGATTTTTAGCGATGCAGAGATCTGATCTCTCTGAATTCTAATAAAAGAATGAAAGATGGAAGTAAAAAAATGCAATCAAATATAAAAGATGGAAGTAGTTGATTTGTGAACACTCTAAATTTAAAAGAATGCAATCGGCACATCTAAGATATATACATTGATTCTGATTTGTACAAACATCTCTCAAAACCCACCAAACTACAAAAGACTCGCACTCTGCAACATAGGAGACGAAAATCTAATCGCGATTTACCTATTAACATATTTACACCTTCTGCAATATATATTTCACTATATAAGAAATAATCTTCTCAAATTCGACTGTACACCTGCAACCAACAAAAACAAAACTTGAACAGTTAACCAATGGTCACTAAAAGAGAGTAAGAGGTGACAATGGAATGAATAGTCGATGTAAGCTTACAATATACAAGATGTTACTGGAATAATCAAGAGTTTTTCGAAGATCCAGATGCTTCCAAAACCATAGAATTCCTATAAATGCTAGCAACACAGGATAGATGTAGCCTAAAGTCAGAAAACCAAAAAATGAAGTATGCATTTGTTTAAACTAGGGCGCATTATTAATAGACATGCAGAGATAATTTACCGTCAACTGTTTCCTTGAGGATGATTAGGACCTAAGTATTTCTCCAGGGATTCTTTCTTCCGTTCAGGATCCAGGCTACAGATGAAAACACAACCTTTTTAGTAAGTTCCTCTATTTAATCCAAGAAATTGACCGTGACCTACAAGGCTACCATGATGTCTGAGGAGAAGAGAAGTGGACATACCTATTTCTGAAACCAAGAAGAGCACAATGTACTGCACGCATAGCAGCAGAGGCAGGAGCTATGGCAGCAGCAGGAGCTGCACAAACAGCACTTGCCAATGCGGATCTTGCCCCACCACCGCGCTGATAAGTCTTCAGTGGTGTTCCAACCAGAGCAGATGCTGTTTTCCCTAGGCCATCACTGAGACTCTCATAAGCCTGTTGATCATAATGAGAAAAAAGAAAGCAGATGATGAATAGGATCTAACACTGTTAAATGTGCAGTACCGAGATGAAGTAGCCAAGTATATCACATTAAATAAATAAAAATAAAGTGCCTGATCCATGTCATAACCACATGATCCCATGACGAGAAAAAAGAATACCAACACATTTGATACTAGCAAAAGGAAGCAGAAAACTAAAGATTGGTATTACTAGAAAGTAGGAAGCATTAGACACCAAATTATCTAAAATAAGAAAGCGATAAAACCAGCTAAAGAACATTGGAAATGTCTTACCTGTTGGATCCCTTGTTGTGCATCTTTAGGTTGATTAGATCTCACACTTGTCTTTGTTTTACTTCTGCCCGAAGAGGGAACAGATGGCGGTATTCTTGTAAGAATATATTCGGTTTGGAGAAGGATGTCATGAGCTCCACCAGCCAAATGTACTCCTAGTCCAACAGCTTCAAGTGAAATACTTCTCAAAAATGCTAGAGCCCCTGGTGGTATTATATGGATATATGAGTATGTTAAGTGTAGTTCATGAAGATCCATGAAAAATGTTACATTAACTAAAAATTGTGCTTCTGCATGTAAAGATACCATTTATTCCAAAAAAAAAAAAAAAAAAAAAAAAAAAAAGGAAACTAAAACAGTTAGTCAAGAACTGAAAATGTAGTAAAGTATAAGGAGGTATCAGAAAGGCCAACCCAAAGAATTGGATAATGGGGAAACCTGCTACTACCTACTGCAACTTCCCTAATATTTTGTCATTCATAAAGGGCATGCTATATAGCCATATTTTAAAGCTTCAAACTCAGAAGGGTGATAGAACATAGAAGACGTACAATCATGCAGTGCACAGACGAATAAAAATGTCACACATGAAGCCATTAATGAATAAGTAGTTAGAGTAGCGTGATTTACCTCTTTGGATTCCACTGAGTAACCTATGATCTTTCTTATAATTCTTGACTGGTAAGGAAACCAGCTTAGCAGCACCAGAACCAACAGTGACTAATGATCGAATAGGAGGAAGGCCTTTCAAAAGCTTATGGATCTACAGAAATGACACGGGATTCATTAATATCAGTGGAGAGTACAACTACAGCATATGACCTATAAACTCTTTAGCGTACGACAAATAGACTCAGTTTGAAACCTGATTATGTGAAATATCTTCTAACCATTCGCCGGCAATCGTCTCACATACACTACCCCAGCCATATATCCCAACAGCATGTACGTGTTTGAGCTCTAGCTCAATCCCCTGCATCAAGAATTTGACAAGAGAAAAGATGAAAAGATTTTTGGAAATTCGTATCAAGTGAACTACGCACAACAATATTCTAAAAAGAAGATATGAAAAGAAAAAAAAATCGCCGAACACTCATTGCCAGAAAAACAGCACCACACAAATGAACTTAAGTCCGAAAACTACCACAACTCTGAGCCAAGTATGGCGAATCACCATTAGCTTTTTCAGCCATGACTAGTATGAAACCTTCACGAATTCCGAAGTCAAATTTCACAAGAATAAATGTCATAATGGGTGTTGCAAAATACCTTCCACGGAACTAGATTAACCAGGTGCACATAATTCCCTCCTCCTAAAGCTGCTAGATCAACACGGCGAGGATTATAGTCGACCCGAAAAACAACAGGCCATATGTCAAATTTCTGAAATATAAAAGCCACAGTTAGTCCAGCATTTCTCACATAAAATTCTATGATGGTAAACAGGGAAATGATAAAATGGGGGAAACGGATGCACATGTTCAGCTTCAAAGAGTTTTAGCCAAGAGATGCAGAACAAATGACATGAACTTAAAAAGAATATTACACGCATTAGAGTACTTGCCTGGAAGTAAGGAAGCAGCGCTTCCTCTGCAACTGTATTCACCTCAAAATCATTCTTATAATTTGGCAGAGTACTTGACCTTTGCAAATCATGAGGGAGATTTGGAAGCTGCTCAGCTGATGAGTTTCCGAAGAAGCTGATGAGGAAATCCAGTTGGTCTTGATCAAGATGCAATAGCATAGGTAGAAAAGCAAGGCGTAACCTGAAGTTAATAGCAAAACAGATGAGCATCTAACTGCCGACCGTTAAGTAAATTTGAAGTACAACACCCTTACCGATACTCCTCAAGAGGGGTCAAAGGATCTGGTCTGACACATTCTAGGTCCAACTTGAACGCTTTTGCGGAGGATTCTCTAGGATGATCTTTTGAGTGATAGTATCCCAACACCTAACGAAATAAACCAAATACCGTTGAGTACATTCACGCATCCATATAAACGTGATAAAATGAATGCAAGGAAAGGTACTAAAACTTAAGAGTATTACCGTGATCCAAGGTGCATCTATGCTTCTATCGTAAAGACTAAAGTCGTGAACTGATATAGAAAGCTTTGATACGCATATTTCCCCATCAGGAAACATGTCATATTGAACGTCCAATCCAGATAACGAAAGCTCTAGACAGGTGGTTGCATCTCTTCCACCCGTTTTCGTAGTATGCATATTATCCTTCCTTGTGATGTGCCAGTCAGATCCTGCGAACATTCTCCATCTGACGTTGATTTTCATAAGATGCACTCGTCCCCTTGAAATGCCAAACTCATCAGAAATTTTACAACTTTTAGTAGAAATCTTGTCTACTCCTTTAGATTGTTCCCATGTTGGATTTTCAACGATATCCGGAATATGATCCTCGACGATTCTTAGAGAGGTGTTCTGATACCATCCATTATTCCCAGACCGATTTTTTTCAAGATTTTTATTGCTTGAGAGAGACTTAATACCTGTAACTGGTGAATTGTTTCTGTCAGATATCTCTGGAAGAGGACATAACCCAGTAAAGTAATAACCCTCTATTAGGTCAGGAAAACAATCTTTCTGCAGAGATGATGCTTGAGTACTTTCCAGCCCTCTGGGATTTGCCTCATTGACGGGAAAGTTTTGAGAGAAAAACTCAGGTTCGCTGACATTTAAGTTGCACATCCCCACAAGAAGAGCTCCATCAAATGAATCTTGACACTGCAGGTCGCGTTCAACAGATGAACTGGCACCATTTCCATGCAGATTAAAAGCATCTTCGCATATCTCATCCATTAGTCCAACCACACCATATTTTCCGCTACACATGGCATCTTTGTTCACTGAAAGCGTATCAGAAGATGAAGAGAGAGAGACATCACAGTCCTTCGAATCAGTAGTGCTATCATGTCGATTTAATGCCTGCTGAACAGTATTCCACCTGGTCTGCAAATGCACTACTGACTCCTCCATATCAGGTGCAAAAAGCTGCTGGAGTTGAGCAACCAAACGGATCAAACCAGATGTGGTATCATGGCAGGTATCCAAGTTAATGTGAGAATCAGAGACATCTAGTTCCCATTGACGACCACTCTTGCAGTTTGTTGTCAGAACTGCTTCCACAAGGGCCTCGCCCGCTACCTTAACATAGCCTGCCTGGCGAAGATACTTAACATCATAGATCCGTTTAGGATTCTTCTGACCAGACAATTTACAAATAAGAAGTCCTAGATCTTGCACTCTAATTTTGTGGTAATTCTCCACAGCACTTGCTAGCGTTTGACTAGAAATATTTACAGATGATGCAGCTAGGAGACATCCTACATACTGTTCCGCTGATTCTTCAATAGAACTAGTAGAACCACTTCCCGCCAAATTGTTGACGTGAGGTTCATAAACTAGCCCAACATCCACCAGGTTTAAAACAAAAGATTCTCCATAAGCAGCAGTATTTTCAGAATAACCCTCTTGGGCACTATCAGTTCTCCCTTGTTCCCTCTCAGGTGAAGGCAAACTGAAAAAGGAGCATACTGCATCCAACCAATCCACTCGACCGCCAGGAGCAATTAATGTTCCACATCTAACAGTAATAGATGTGAAACTGTGAAAGATATTTGGTTCCTTCAGAAGAAAAACTGTAGTGCCAGCAGAACCTAAAGACAATGCATTAGCACCTTCCCCATCACCTCGTCGCCTAGTAAAGTTGCTACAAGAGATCAGGAGAAACTCGTGACCAGGGGAACTATCAACGGAACCCCACAACTCACCTTGACCATGGCCTAGCCAAGTGAAACTGGAACCCTTGATTCCTCCAAGATCTGACACAGTTAGCAACTCAAACTTTTGAATTCTCAGTTTAGCACAATGCCAAGAACCTGAAAGTTCCTTCTGTGTTGAGCATTTTATATCCTCTACCTTGCTCAACTTAACCAAAATCTCCAAAGCATCACATTCCACAAGAATTGATGTTTGAGATGCAGAATCTGCTTTCGTTGAAATGTTGTTATCTCTTGGTGCCATATTTGAACTTACTTTACATGATAACACATCCACGGCTTGATTTAGAAGCCGGTTTAAAATCTGATACTGCAAACTACCAAGATCAATTGAAGCAGAAGAGAGACGAATGTGCACAAAAACTGAAGAGCTCAAAATTATCTCTTGTCGGGTGCGAGAATTTATATCATCCAGATCTCCTACTGCTGCCACGGACGCAAACTCGTAACCTTTACCTCTCACTTTATTTCTGCTCCGGGAATCCTGTGAAGTAGCTAGGTTTCGAGCTCGCTTTACTATCCAAGGTCCAGTTACAGGTCCATCCTGCCAAATTATACTAAGGCCAGATAAAGAACTCATTTTGCTGGTGACATTAAGAACCTTGTGAACAGAATAAGTGGGCTTCAACGGAAGAGAGTTATCATCATAATGAGATTTACTGATCAAGTAAACACCAAGGTTTCCTATATTCAAATGGATGGAGCTGGAGGATTTAGAAGAATAACCACGTTGAGCTTTTGCATCAGCAACTTTTTCTTGGCTCAATGGTAGGGATATATCCACACCAATGAATTGATCCCAGGATGTATAATGACTACCATCTCCCCCATGACAGGGAAAACACAAAATGAACCTCGCATTAGAGAGAACTATATTTCCCTGCAAAGATCCTTTTGAAGCCAACGTTTTAACACCAGGGTCACTTCTTTTCAGGTTCCCGGAACATGTTGAGTTGTGCATATCACTGAATTTATTGATATTCTTTGTATCGAAAGACTCGCTGACTTCCTTTGACAGATCCAAAAGCATGCTTAGCAGATTGAGGTTCACCCAGAAAACAAATGGTGGCAGCTTCACAGAAAAAGATGATGAAGGCATCGACCTATCATCCCCATAATTTGAAGTCATGCTGAATTGGCAGTGACTGACACTTGAAGTCCTCAGCAATTTGATTTTGACTAAATCATCCTTCGGGATGGTTTGATGCCTAAAACCTTTTCCTTCGAATTTTTCTGACTCAGGATCTTGGGGCAAAGTGAACGCAGGGAGAGCACCTTCAAGCTCAGCCTGCAAATGCTGGATTAAAAGAGCCCGACTTTGAGCACTATTCTGACTACTATCGGCATTGTTTCCAAAATAGAAGTAATCATCAAGTTCGATATGCTTTACAATCGCTTCAAACTTCATTTCGTGAGAACATATCTGTTGACCTTGTCAAAATTTTAAAATTAGTCTAATAAAAAACACATGTAAGCAATATAGAAGAGGTGAAGAGAGTAGTACAACAGAATAAAGAATATGAATTGCATATCTCAAAACACAATAATCACCTGCAAATCAAGAAGTATGTCTTGACAGTTCACACCAAGAAAATGTACATTTCGACCAACATTTCCAGGGTTGCCAATCTTATCACATGAATACTTATGGTCTTCATCATTCAACGAAAGCACAACGGCAACCCCAGCAATGGTTGCCTTAAGATTTGTTCTGACAGGTTGCTGTTCTGAAAAGCAAGGGAGAAACGAACTTGAGAGAAAGCTCTTAAACAAGAACAACATAAACCATTGTTTACTGAACCAGGAGGAAGAAGAGCAAAGAGCTGTGCAAAACAATGATGTGATTCTGATAGGGAACTACTAACCAACTCGATAACAAAAATTTATGATATGAGATGTAGCCGATTGGTACACTTACAACCAAGAGATACCAATGCTAAGGATTACATACCACAAGGAATATTCAATGATCCAGAAGCAAGGGAGGATGCAGCAGTAATTGCACTAAATACAGAACAAGTCCAGTTCCATACACCACTGCTGCCTAAAGCTGATTGGGAATTTCGCAGTTCATCAAAACACTCGAAAAACTGATCTACACTGCAGATAACTCAAAGCATGAGAGCATAAAAAACAATTAGCATATGTTTGATACAATGATAATCATCGAAGAACCATCTGTAAATACAGTATTCAACCTTCCTAAATTGTCAAAAAAAAATTTGCGGTGATAAGCAAAAACATTGGAATCATGGCATACACTAAAAGGTAAATTTGGGAAAACGAGTAGAACACATGTGGAAACGACATAAAGCGAATATGATTATAAATACTGCACTCAAAAATGAGATGCGTTTTAGCGGTCTCGACAACTCTTGTGAGAGGTAAGAGGTAAGGTTCTAAAAAGTTCAAAGGCCAATATGAATCAGTCTTCTTGAA
The DNA here is from genome assembly GCA_023531295.1 of Papaver armeniacum. Taxonomy (NCBI): domain Eukaryota; kingdom Viridiplantae; phylum Streptophyta; class Magnoliopsida; order Ranunculales; family Papaveraceae; genus Papaver; species Papaver armeniacum. The sequence continues at coordinate 316,171 of JAJJWW010009309.1, read as the reverse complement.
TGTACAAATGAAGCGAACTTTTCAAAGCACAAAATTAAGAGAAACAAACCTTGCTCCAAAATCTGGTGCTGCTTCTGTTCTGTCATTTAGGTTTTTGTGGGCGTAAAGTGGTACCCAATCCGGTATAACATGTGACCCTTGTAATAATGGATCAATTGTCGTTTCATAACCTGTTTGTGGGAAAAAGTCCAGTGGGAAACCACCTTCACTCCATTGTGTCACCTTATCTGTAGCTATTACAGCAGAACTGATGATAGAAGGATGGAACTGAGATGCCGAACTATGATAAACAGAATTTGTACCCTTACTGTATGCAAGACCTTCATCTTTGTCCAAAATCTTGAAAGATTCCCACAAACATATCATCCACATTATGGTGCTTGGATGAAGTCTTATTTCTACAGGATCAATACAGATGTCTGCATCCAGTTTCTGAATATCCAGGGTACCATTTTTCCAAGGTATACTTAATTTCATATTCCCTGAGAAACCACCACCTTCCCCAGTCAAAATAGGAGCATTTACATCTGAAGAGGACCTTCCCGTATAACATTCACTGAAGGATGCTCCTGAAGCACTTGGACTTTGTGTCTGGTTGTCAATATCATCCATATGAAGAAGTTCAATTACTGCTCCTTCGAACTTCAAAGAGTTTGTCAATCTTGAAATTCCAAGAAAACTGTCAAATTTTGCAGCTGAACTTGCATTGGCTTCTTCAGAGACACATGTACCATATTCTGTCTCAGTAATACGAAGAACCAAAGCTCTATGTGATCCTGATCTTTTCTCATCCTTCTCTGAACAAGGCTCATATGCAACAATTAGGTTTTTTATCTTTACATGGAAACTTGCAAGCAACCATCTGACCAACTTGGCAATCGTTTTAACTCCTTCGTGAACATCCAGGGAAATAGATGCTGCAGCATTATTTGCCGTTTGGTTCTCGACATTGTCTGAGGAATTGTGAACAGACTGTTTACAGTCTTGACTAGAACTACAAGTTTCAGCTGCAGCTGGTATATCATGCCCCACACGTGGAGCAAGGATAAGCTCAAGTTCTTCTATTTCAATCTCACAATTTCTAAGCTTCCAGGGAAATTTCACTAGTAAAGAACCAATTGATCCTTCCTTTACAATGACTGGTGTGGCACCCAACTAGAAAAGACAACAGACATTTTATTTCAGAATAAGTCATAAAATAAAAGAAAAACATAAATAACTGAGGTATTTTGCAATTGCACAGACACTGGTAAGTATAAAACATGATTCCTGGTGCACTCTAAGACCACCTGCTACTTGATAAGCAAATCAGCTAAAATACTTTAATATGTCCAATTAGACCTTTCAATGGATCAGAAGGTTCAATTCGATGGGTCCTTCAAGCGTCAAAAACTTAATCTAGTGACCTATGTTGTTTATTATTAGTAAAATATAAATAGCTAATTATCCCAAATTTTAATTCTGATGCAGCTGGTTGAATTACTTAAAGTATATAACTGACTGACCTATGTTGTTTGTTGCCATATTACATCTTGCAACTACACTATTAAAGTTTCTTTGCAAAATGTTTGAGAGTTGTTTAGAATGATGTGCAGAGGCTTTGCAGAGTTCAAGCAAACTGCAAAGCAACACGCCACCTCTAGTTGATTAACTTGATTTCGATGTTATCCTACATTAAACTGCCTAAATTATATTATACTATTGCACCCCTGCCTAATTTTAAGTAAGACTCTAATTATCATTAAGGTGCGTAAAAAAGAAAGACTCAGTGGCTCCTCAACTAAATAGTGTGAATAGCCTAATTTTATCATGTGACATGGATTTTACGACTGCAGAAATTCCTAACAACTATAGTTCATCCATCTAGTTGAAATTATAACTGCATATCTACACAGCTTATCTATTAGTCTCCTCAACTATCTCAATACAACTTTAGACCAAATTGAAATAAGCTAACAGTTCATGCATATATAGTAAATTAGAAGTAGCTGAAAATTCATATAAAAAGGTATAACAAATAGCTTAAAAATTATGTGTAAATCATAGAAATTACCTTTTGATTAAGATAATCAACGTTAAGAGCAAGATCACTAAGCTGAACAGTACCAGCACCAATTTGTACCTCAAGCTGATCTAAATCAATATCACCAATTATAAACTTGCCTAGTTTCTTCTTAAACACAAATTTCAAAACATGTTTAATTGCCCATCGAGGAATCATCGCCTCAGCAGATTTGGTGATGTACCACGGAAACATTGTATTTATTTTTTTGTATTGATTGTTTTTTCTAGGGCTAGGGTTTTCCAATTACTTCGAAATTTGGGCGTAATGATTTGTTTCTTGTTGTTGAAATTTTAATTTCCATGAAAGAAGACAAGAGTTGGTTTCAGTTGGAGAAGAAGAATTATAGGGAGAAGAGAAAAAGAAGAAGAAAACCAAAACGTGCCCCTTCCTAAAGAGTCTTCTTCTGAAGTTTAATATTTATCATCATCATCAATTTTCAGGGTTCCTGCTTACGTGGTGGGAATATATTTACTTCGACCTTTTATTTTTTATAACCCTTTTAAATTGACACGAGTTTTACCGAGTTGTTACTTACTGGAGTCAATTAGGAGCCGGAAAACTGATATTATCACAATTCGGGACAATTGCGTGTCTAACGCGGACACGGCACTAGTACTAGCAAATCATATGTTTTGATTTGCCGGCAGGCACTAAGAGCAACCACCGTCATCGACTATAACTAAAAATTTGGTCAAAAACACAGACGCTACGGAGAGGAGTATCGATCAAATACCAGACTATAACCAAAAACCAAACTATATTTGGTCGATAGTATGGTTTTGGTCGGGCGTAATTTAAGACTACGCCCGACATCAGGCGCAAATATTAGTTGCGTTTCGAGTGAGCGTAATTTTAATTTGCGTTTGGTAGTCAGGCGCAAATAATAGCTTCGTCTGTTTCAAACGTAACTTTAATCTACGCCCGATGGGACGTAGTTTACATTTGCGCCAGATATCGAGCGGTATGTTACAATTGCGCCTCAACCAGGCGGTATGGTTCCATTGCGCCCGATGGGACGTAACTTTAAAGTCCGCCTAAAGCCGAGCGCAATTATTAGTTACGCCTTAAACTATATGGGGCGTAATTTTAAACTACGCCTCATCTACCATCAGGCATTAACTGTAAATTAACTAGTCCCACGATGAACGAAGCAATTCCGAGGATTCTCTATATTTTGTCTTACGGTTCGTTGGACTACTAGTCGCCAATTGGCAATGGATATTGGATGCTCATTAATAGTCCTACATGGGCTATTAACAGCAATACACCGTAAATTACTGATGATTACTTTTTTTTGATCGGCCATTACTGATGATTACTGATGAGCCTCTCTATCCATTGGTGATTGGTTTTTATTTTTGGATCACTTTTCTTTTTTAAAGACCGAAAGGTTATAGCCTTATATAGGAATCTTACACCCAACCAACTGGGGAAGTGTAAACAAATTTACGCCATGTAAAAGCAGTTCCTATAGTTGATGAATACAAGAACTCATCCATGTCGGGTTTCCCAGTTGCGCCCCATCAGGTGTAATTGCAATTCACGCCTCATTGGGCGTAGTTCAGTGTTACGCCCCATCAGGCGTAGTGTTTTAATTGCGTCCCACCAGGCGTATTTATTAATTGCGTCCCGTCAGGCGTAGATTCAAGTTACGCCTCTCCTTCGGGCGGTTTTATATATTACGCCCCACACCAAACGCAATTTTAGACTACGCCCGACTTCATGCGTAAATTAAAGTTACGTCCCACCCGAGCGCATTTTATACCTACGCCCCATATCAGACGAACTCTTATACATCCGCTCCACCAAATTTATTCCAGCACCGTAACGTCTCAGCACTGACTAAACCCATTTTTTTAGTTTTCATTTGGTATTTAGTCTTTAGTTATAGTCGTATGACTGCAGTTGCTCTAATACTAGCAAATCATATGTTTTGAACTCTGTTTGGAATTTGGAATAATAAAGTATCTTACATCAATCAATAGTCTAAGGAAAGTTTGTTGGAGCATAAGGAAAGGTGGTGTGTATGTATGTGGGTTAAAGATCGTTCGTGATATTGGGCGACGGAGATCATAGTCGACCCGTTATATCTGATACTCTTCTGTTCGACCATATAAACCCATCTTTAAATCTAAACAGTTTCCTAATCTAATTAAACCCCTAGCCTAATTGGCTAACTCTACCACTGTAAATTAAACAAGAGAAAAAATGAATTTGAATATCAAGCTATTCCAGGGTGATTCCGTGCTCTCCATCTGATTTTTGGTCGACCAAAGGAAGACCTTCTATATGGTCACTCCAGTGTTATTTGCCAGCCACAATAAATGTACAAAAAAGATTAAAATCAAGTTTTTGGTTCTTCAAATTTCATGAAACTGAAATTCATCTTTAGATAATCAAACAAATTGATTAGCAATTTCCATCAAATAAAATCAAACTAACAAATTACATGTTCAGTGTTCATTCAAATCACCATTGGTTCGATTGGAATCAATCAACTTCAGTATCTCTTTCGCTAGAAAAATAAATAATCAATTTTCAGTTCTCAAAAATTGAGCTAATCAATCACTGTATACTTCAATTGCTTTCGAAAACAACAGTTAAAGGTTCTCAATTGAATAAATGTTTGATCTAACTCTGTCAATTACATAGTTGAAGGTACATTCCAACCATTACAGTAGCAGAGACGAGGTGAAGAAAACAGAGTTTTAAGAAAATCTATGAGTAATATTTACAACACATGGTAGTGAAAAATAAAAACACCCAGAACATCAAAAATCAACAAACCCAAAAAAAACAGTGGAAGATGTAGATTATTTTTTTTCTGTTTTCCAAGAAAAAGAGAAAACAATCTAAAACCTAAAATTTATACATAACCCACAATAATTACGAAGAGAATGAGAGAAATCCTAATACCATAGATACTAGAAAAAGAAGATTCTTTTGATTTCTCTGTGTTTTCTTGGTACATGTCTTAAAATGGTTTTTTCCTTTGATGATAGAAACAGATCGAGTGAGTGAAGGAGAAAGCCATAGCTGTAGAAGGGATATGCAGTAGAGCAAAAACTAGGGCATAGCCTCGAGCTACTTAAATGACCAAAACACCCATCATTAGCTTATAACTACCGCATGTAATAGCATGGACAGTGGAGTCATTGGTTTTTCGAACTTAGGCAACTCACTCACTCACTTTTTTTTTCCTTTTCTTTTTTTTCTTTTGGGTTGTGCTTTTATTTTACAATGTTATCATTTACATTTATAAATATTTGATTTTATTCATATGTAATTAATTTTTATCCATTTTTATTCATATACATTCATATTAAAATTGTGCGCCATATTGTAATTTTTTTTTTTTTTTGGTCAATCAACATATTTCAATTCATTCAAATCAAAATACTGATTACATGATCGCTTACAAGAATAACAAAAACATCAAAATACAAGATAATTATGCCCCTAATACAAATAAAGATACCAATTACAAGTATATCGCAAAGAGAAAGAGCCATAAACCGTAAAGATACCTAATTTTTGTTTAGTAGTAGGGAAGAATGATGGTATTATCCGGAATCAATTCCAACCATTTAATCTGATTTTTTTCTTCTTTGATATAAGAGATGCTCCTAAAAGAAAGGAGTACTTTGCTTGTAATCTTGTATAATCAAACGAACCCGGATGCCCTAAATCTCTTAGATTAAAGAAAGATTCAAAGCGATATCGTGTTGAATGGTTGATGTTTTTGAATCGAGATTAGCAAGCCACGATCCAGACACGAAGATTTAAAGAAATCGCCCTCAAAGTGAAGAGACAATCGCCCAAAATGGTGAAGAAAAATTGCCCAAAATGGCGAAGAAATATGCTAAAACGTTAGAAAACATGTTTTATTTGATTAAAACTTAAAAAGGAAAAGTAATCTTGCTCAGATATGGTCCAAAAAGGACCAAATCTGAGCAAGAGCTTTATGAAGGCTAAAGTTTAAAGAAGAGATTTTTTTTTTTTTAGAACAGTGATCTCTACAGCTAATCTAGTTTATTAGCTTAAAATTTATGTTAGTAGAGGGGTCTAATACCCAACCTTCCTGTGGAACAAATATATACGACGCCACTAATGTGTTTGATTTAGTTATATTTTTCTTTTTCGGTCGACCCCCACTTCTGTAGCAGTAATCTAGTATTCTTCTTGCGGTATTCTCTTGTTTTCTTTTTCCTCATGGATACAGCACCGGCTTTCTTCTTTCTCATGGATACACCACCAAAATTGGGGATATTATCTTGCCTCCATGATCCAATTCTTATTTGTTCTCATTGAACCCTTAATGCATTGTTGTTAGTAAATTTAGGTCACGCATATAGGAACATCGTATAAAGAGAAAATTATACATGTATATTTGATCGTGCCGATGAAAACAAATGTTTGAAACTTTAATTCATGCGAAAGGAAATCAAATTAATGTTTTAAGGATTTCCCCATGGTATTCTAATGATCTCAAAGAAGTTGGTTTTCTTTTCATGTGTGATTTATACAACAACTAGGGCTTAACCCGTGCCGTAACGGCACGGGATATTTTTGTCTCTAATACGATATTGTTCACATTTGTCTAGCATCAGTTTTTCGTGGGTAATAATTTTGATATTCAAATAGGTTTTGACAAGACTAATAATGGGTTACTTGATCTTTTTATTTATTTCAATTTATTATATGGACGGAGGAATAATGTTGTCCCAACATGAAATTTAAAAAAACAAAAAAAAAAAACAATAGATGTATTCCCCATTTACTATTCCATTCCACCGTAATTTTAATTTCAAAAAGAATATTTCATCTAACAATATACCTAAGTTGCCAATCGAACTCCACGATGTTTATGAATACATGAGTTCCGAAATTATTGATAACTAAGGCTCTACGGAGTGAAGCAAAAACCCATAATATTTTCCATACTATACACAAACACTATCATTTTATTTTATTTTTGCAAATGTGAGAGTTATAAAAATGAAAAACCCTTGGCTATTGGAAAGCTGAGATATACATGTGTGAGCTGAAAAAATAAACCTATAAAAGTAAATCAAAACATGTGTAAGATTCTTCCTCAATCATATTGATAACATAAAATTGAAGAAATTCGTGGATAAAAAATGTCTCATCAACTATGCTAAATAGTGCATGAGTGGTGTTCTCACATCTAGTGTTACTTAAGTAATTTGGAACAATAAAGAACATAATCATATTGATATTTGTATCTACATAAATTCAACTAACCTTCTGAAGAATAATTATTAGTTTCAAAGTAGAGACGACACAAACTTCTATCGCCTTCAATCCGTAGAACACATTGGGTTTAATCGGCCTTGAGATTAAACAAATACCCCAACACTAATCAAATAACGTCTACAAATCCGGGATCGAAACAGAGTGCTAACAGGAAAAATGAGAGACTAACATCAGTGTTACAAAGAGAATACCCTATATCTATCAAATTTTGTTAACCAAACATGTATTCAAAATAAAAAGTCATCAACTTAACACAAAAATATAAAAGAACCCAACTTAAATCAATACTTGCATAAAAAAAACTTATAAAAAAATATCCTAATTATTAAATACCGTTAAAATCACTATTAGAGATTTAATTGCATGTCTCATTAAAAATTACGGTAGGACGAAATCACCAAAATGATCTGTAGAAATTTCAATCGATATGTAGCAATTCAGAAAAGTTTACACTTGTGGTAATGCACTCTATCTAAGTGTTGTCGATTGATATTTTTTTTAGAAGGTTTCGATTTTCATTGGAGAAACCGAGAGGGAGTGTTTCATTATATTAATTATCATTCAAAAATCCAAGAGCCAACTTGCGCTCGACTTACGGGATCTCAATAAAACCGTAGATTTATCTATTGGAAGGAGAAATCTTGATACTAAAAATGCAATTTTTAGTATTTATTATATAACGTGACATCCCAGTGTTTTTTTAATTGTCATGTATTTTAACCGAGTTTATATATTAGCATTAAGACAATCAACCACATTTATACTTTATAGTGTTAGCCTTTTGTAACGACACATAATTAACATAGTAATTACTACTCACCAATACCCACCAGCACCACAAAACCACCAGATATCACTTCTTTCTCCACAACCACCACTGCCCATCCCTCGTAGAATATTAGGAACACTTCTAATTTTTAATCCCAGACGTCATGTATAAAGTTTAGGTTGAACAAAATTGGGTCGTCAATTAATTTATTCAACTATATGTTTTTTGTTAATACTGAAAACCATGCATCCAAACGGTTACTAAAGATAGCAGTGGTACCATTTGATCCAATGATCATGATCATTTTGTCTTATATAATTTGGTATCATCCCCGAAATATTTGTTACCCGCCTTTATTAATTGTGTTGAAACCATTCACCACTACTATTTGTTCCACTAAAATTAATGTTACCGCCTCCACCACTTACTAACACCCTCCAACGCTTCTACCACCCACTACTTCTTCTACTACCACCGTCACCATTAATATTTATTGAAATAATTTTTATCAAAATTATTTAGTGATGGAAATATGTATTAATATATTAACTAAGGGCATTTATGATGTACAATTAAAAAATAATTTATTATGATAATTTAATGAGACACCAATAAATAAAACACTTATATACTAATATTTAAATTGAACAAACCATGACCGTAAATTTATCTTCTCTCTAGACAAATCTGGACCACCACTGACATAGGCAAACTTAGCCAAACTGTGTTATGTATTCTTGAAGTTTATTATGTACAATAAAAAAAAGTAATATCAAATAAAAAATTAAACCAAGAGTAACTAAGTAATTTATCTACCTTAGGACATCTTTTTCATCCCACTACCACTACTTACTTCTTCCACCACCACCACCACCATTAACGTCATCACTCCACAATTCTCATCAACACCCACCACCATTATCCCCATCGTTGATCCACCACCCCCACCCACCATCACAACCACCATTAATGAAAGTGTATTTATTTGATTAGTTAAACAAACATTTATTATGAAATATTAATAGAACATTTATTATTGAAAGTTAATTAAACTGATCATCTTACAGCCGTAGATTTAGCTTTCCCTAGGAGAAATCCTGACCGCTCTTTAACTTTCCTAAGTTGTCCAAACTATGCTTTATAAGGGAGATATAATTTATGAACCAGCCAACACTGCGACATATATATATCCTTATGTTTGAAAATAACAATTGATCAGGAGAATGTAGCCATCCTCAATAGGAAAAGTTATGAACAATCCATTGTATTGTATATGTGCATAGATCAAGATTCAAGAGGGTTTTATTGAGGATAGTTGTTTAACAATTCTGTTTCCATGAAATTTGAAGTTTCAACCGTAACGATGAAAAAGGTTTGTATATATTTGTGCTTCAAAAATCTGTCTAGCAATCCATATATACGTATGATTGCGGACAATCTTCTCTATAGTATTGCTCCTCTTTTAGGACGGTCACAATATTCCACACGCCATCAAGGACCTGTTTCAGCCAAGATGTAACTTTTAAACTTTATATTTTTTTCATAGCTTCTTATTTACTACTATTTCAGGATTTAATCAATATGATTCATGGAGAACGTCCAAGAAGTTAATGTATGAACGGATGTTTTTCTCTTTAGTACCTTTCATTGAAATTTACAAGGAAAAAAAATACTCATATCAGTAATGCACAGATTAAAAATAAAAATAAAATTGTTAAAATTCTCATATCATGGAATTTTTAATAAAATATTTTTTTAATGTTTTTAGGTAACCCAAAATGTCATCAGTTGTTATTGTTGTTTTTTATCGGTAAAGAAAATATTATATTAATCAAAAGGAGGGGTACAAACTGACTATACCACCCAAAAAATATGGGAAAAGGGAAGAAGAAGAAAAGGGAAAAAGAAATCGGGTAACATGCTGTTAGAGCATGCATAGCTCGGTTGAACCCACCAAGTGTTGGTATTTCAAGTTTGGTTGTCATATTTTAGTGAATCAAAACTCATCTAAGAGTCGCTTGATTATGTACTAGAGACAACTTTGTATAGGTTAGACTAGAAAGTCTAGGATTATAAGACATACAAGTATTACTTGAAGACCTGAAGAATGTGAAGAAGTAACAAGCTATAACGACGACATCATCCTTCCTCTTGAGGTTAGTAATATTGACTTGAACTGTTTCATTCCTAACGTATCTTTCAAGTCGTGCTATATTGAAAACATAACTGCGGAGCTGTGAATGATTATACTCTAGTAGTGAGACATGATCACATGATCATAGTGTTAAGGAATTAGGATACGAAGTATAACGCTTATCTTTTGAACTTCGTATATATGACATCGACATAATTGTATGAATGCTATTGTGATTATGTGTATGGGTAAAGGTGAAGATTTCATCCTATGAAACAATGTTTACATTTGTTTAAAGGAAGTACATTCATGAACTTGTTTTATGAATCGAAAGGGAAATCGCTAGGCTTATTGGTATTGTTATTCATTGCATATCTTTGGATTACCAATATGTGTGAGTTAGTAGAACCGATCATAACTTGTTATGTATCTTGGTATAACTAATCACAGTGCCTGACTTATGATTTGGTATGACTTTTATTAGTGTAACCGATCCTAAGTAATCACCTGAGATGATATGATCGATATTTGTAATTGGTGTGATCGATCCTAGTAATTGGTGTGAACGATCACAAAAGAGTTGTGTAATCGATCCTTGTAATTGGTGTAACCGGTCCTAGTAATGGTGTAACCGATCCTGGTAATTAGTGTAACCGATCCTAGTGACTTGTGTAACCGATCACAAGTAATACCATGAGAATATGGTAACCGGTCCTGGTAATTGATGTAACCGATCCTTGTGTTTGGTAAAACCGTGAACCCATGATTAGTGAATTGATATTTGATCAATCACATAGTTGTCTTGGAATACAGATGAACCAATTCTAAACTTGTTTGGAAGTGTGGTATAATCGATTCCAAGACTGTAAATATGAAAGAGGATTTACAAAGAAAAGATGTCAACATACTTTGAACATGAACAATAAATCTTATCTTTTATTGTTCAAAGACATTCCTTAATAACTCAAGGAGATCCAGGTCCGAAATAAATTAAGAATCTTTTAATTAAGGTTGTTAGTTTTGTATGCGTTAATTACCAGCAATTAAATGCATATCTCTTGGAAAATAAAAATTGGTAATGTGCATTTACTAATTGGAGATTTTCTATTGAGAGATTTTGGAAATATTGGACAAAGCATTTTCAGGAATTATGAAAACCGATTTTGGGCATTTATTGCATATCTTGAGAATATTCGGTTTTGGAAATTCCTTGGTGTCCAAACATCCTTGGTCTATAAATACCCAAGTTTTCATTTCTAGCAAACTATCCTAAGAGCCAGACAAACTTCATCTTTTTGTTGTTTGTGGTGGAGCCGTCTATCCGGAGAGAAAAGTACCCTAATTAGGTGAAATCTCTTACGACCGCTCGTTTAAAGACTTTTGTGGGATCAAGAAGCTCTACGAGTACCGTTGGTGGAAAACTAAATAATTGCAGTTTATTTTAGTTTTTCAATTGATTTGATTTACTAACAGTTGTTGAACTTTGATAGCACCTAGTTTGTTTATTCTTGAGAATCTTCTCTTCTGATATATAAGATTCACTCAAACTAGATCAAAGTGTCGACAATATCTTTAGAACTGTTTGTAGATCTAAAGACATCTTGTGATAATCCATTGTTAACAGACTCCGTTCTGTGTGTGATTGATCAGAAGAGATTCAAGTGGTGTTGTTCAGGTGTTTATTGAAGATTAAAGAAGATTTGAAGACAAATAAGATTTCTTATTTGGTTTCTATATCTTTGGGTGTGCACAAACCTTGATCGGCTGGGATCCAACTAGAATCGGATTTATTCGATTGATTAGTTGTGTGAGATCGGCATAACCTTATAGTTTCTTGTTTGAATCTATATTGATTGATTGCAAACTAAACTCTGCTACTTCGGTAGTTGTTGGATAGATTGATCTAACCAGGCAAAGGAGTTTATTTGTTAAACGGAAGAGCCTTTGTGATGTGATTGTAGATAGTGATAAAAAGTTGTCGTTCACTCGGACTTGATGAGATTCGATTTAAGACTTAAAAATAGAAAACACTAAAAATAAAGAAAATATGTATACACGGTTGTCACAAAATATTGAGAGAACTAGGACTCGGGTTTCCACCATTAATCACATTCAATTGGTTCGTATATTGATTCATAACACTTCTAGCTCTTTTATGGATTCTATTTCTTTGCCGAAGGTAGATTTCGTAAAATATTAGTTGTAAATCATGAGCATGACGCATCAAAAGCTCTAAGTCTAAGCATACATCATCAGACAAAATCACAAACTAATTAATAAAAATCATAAATCAATTAAATCAATGAAAAAAGTCATGAAGAATCATTATAGTTACCAAGCAATTGTGAAACATGGCTTCCTCCGTCGTCCCAGTGTTGGGGTTTAGCTCTTCATGCTCAAAACACACTCATAAGATAGAAACATGGCTTAAAATGTGTTTTTATTGAAGAGGAATAATAATACAGAGAATCTGCAACGTTGTGATGGCGTTACAAAGTTCACTGTTACAATTTTATAAGACTGTATAAGAACGATAGTATACTGGTGTAACAAAACTGCGACTGTCTGTGTTGGTCCAATGTTCTTCGTATCCTCCTCCTTCAGCAGCAGAAACCCGATTCCTACAACTTCTCCTGCATCTCCAATCTCTACTCTATTTTACCCCAAAGTCTCGATTCTCGTTTGTGACCTCCCAGCAAGGCTTTTATACACGGCCGGCGAATAAATCCCGAGAATCTTTGCCCTTTTCTTCTCTTCAAGTCACCGGGATATTTCCTTTTTTTCTCTATTGTTTACGCGTTAAAACAGAGTCTGTGTCTTTCAAAACTCACGCAAGGTGCAACAAAAATCTCCAAAACATATTTTCTGCTATCATATCCAAGTAACTTCTAAACTTGCCAAACAAAATCCCGATACTTTCTCTTATCCTCCGTGACTCGAAATCAATATCAAAAACTTCCTTTTTGATCGAGTTTAAATCCATTACCCATCCTGTTTTGATATAACAGACCTAAGCCAAGTTGATCCCGTGAAAATCTTCGGCTGAATCACTCCCAAACCCGATCCAGTAAACTCGCAAAAGAACATAACCATTTTCCTGATTTATCATCAAACTCGATGATCCATCCCAAGTTCGTTGAGTCAAATACCCATGCTCACTCTGTTCACCCAATACAAGTCCAATCATACAAAAATCTCCGATTGAATCTCTCCGGAAACTGAACAAAACTAACTCAACCAAACCCGAGACTCTGTTTCTTCAAATACCCAACTATCTGCTCAAATTTAGTCGAATCAAACTCATATACCAGGCCTGTTTAGTCAATTAGAATTCATCTGTACCAAACCCAGCGACTGAATCTGTCCAAAAGTTGCCCAAAAATCGAACCCTAAATCTATTCTTCTTTTCCCGCCTTTTTTCTGAATTTGAATTTGAGAAGATGACCTCCCCATATCCATTCCTGAAGTCCCTTTAGCACATGCTCCTGTAGGGGTGGGACTTGGGTTGGGTCAACCCACCCAACCCATGCCCAACCCGAACGTTGGGCAGGCATGGGCAATGTATTTTAAAAGTTTGGGCAAACTCGGGTACAATTTTAATAAACCCGAGTTAAACTTGGGCAAGCATGGGAACAAATATTTATAACCCGAGCAACCCACCCAACCCGAGGAACTATAATATAAATATATAAACTATTTTTATAATTGGTAGTAAAGCAATTTCAGCCATTATCTTCAAACCTAATAATGAAAATATAAATCATATCTATCTCATTATTAATGCAATATGAAAAAAAATTATATTATTGACAATAATCATAAGTTATTTGGAAATTTAAGCTAAATACAATAATCAAATCTTATAATTACTAAAATTTGTTATTATCACATTAATAAAAAATAAATTTAAGACTTAAATGAAGATCATTAGAGCGTCCACAATCGACGACTATAACCAAAATTTTGGTCGAAAAACCAGACGCAGTGGAAGGAGTAAAGATTAAAAACTAGACCAAAGACCAAAAACCAAACCATATTTGGTCTTTAGTTTGGTTTTGGTCAAGCGTAATTTAAAACTACGCCCGACGTGAGACGCAAATATTAGTTGCGTTTGGAGTGGGGCGTAACTTGAAGTTACGTTCGAATGGGGCGTAACTTGATAATACGTTTGAATTGAATTGGGGCGTAACTTTAAATTTCACCTGGAATGGGGCGTAACTTTAAATTACGCCTGGAGTGGGGCGTAACGTTAAGTTTTGCCTGATTAAAATTGGGGCGTAACTTTAATTTCGCCTGGAGTGGGGCGTAACTTTAATTTCGCTTGGAGTGGGGCGTAACTTTAAATTGCGCTTGACTAAATTTTACTCTATCACCATAGCGTAACACCACGGCCTAAACCCAAATTTTTGAATTTTTTTTGGTTTTTGGTCTTTGGGTATGGTCGCACCACTGCAGTTGCTCTTAGGGTTTATATGTGTGTGTGTATATATATATATATATATATATATATATGAGTCTACTAACTAACCCCATTCTATGTCCACAATTTTTATGTTGTAAAGTATTAGCATGGGTCAACCCGAGGAATCCGGGGAACCCGAGGAATATAACTTCAGGCGGGACTTGGGCGGACCTCCACGGGCTCCACGGGTTCCATGGGCAATCTGGGCAAAGAATTTCTACCTCGGGTCTGCCTCGGCCAAGCCTTCCAACCCGACCAACCAACCCAAGTCCCACCCCTATGCTCCTGGGGTGCAAATAGTAATTTATGGGGCGTAAATAGTAATTTTCCGGAGTGCCTTTAGCTCATTTCCGGGGTGTCTTTAGTAGTTCCTCCTAAGGGTACAAATACCACTTTTCCGAGCCAATTTTGCAGCAAAAGCCTATTTCTCCAAATACACCTATAAAAACATAAAATAATCAAATATGCACGAAATCGAGTACTAACAATACACATAATTGAGATCAAATCAGACACAAAATTGTGTCCATTAAATACCCCCAAACTTATTATTTGCTAGTCCTCGAGCAAATTTAATTCAGAAAATAAACTCCTAACTCACTGTCGCAGGCATCGCGATTGCACTTAGCATGTGCAACAAGCATTTAAACCCCTAGGTGGCCCTAGTGGCCGAGTTATAGTCTCGGGAGGGCTTACCAGAGGTATACCCATAAAACCTTTACTCCAGACCCTAGATATCTATGCAGAACCTTGGAATAGCACTAAAGAACCTCCTTGGTTGGCATACTCTCATTGACTATAGGAGGAAGTACCCTGATGCGAAATTCCAATGTTGTACACGAGTTTGCACTCAAGCATACTAAAATTCATATATAAGTGACAGAGCTCTACTCAGATAGTCGCACTATGGACATCAATATCCGGAGTCAACAAATCACATGAATAGATTAAGAGATGGATATAGAGAAAAACATAGATGGTTTTGATGTTCACTAGATGAACGGTGTTTCTCATATCTGTCTGAAGGCCACTGCCAAAATGAACCTATCTTAATGGGACTGAGATACTAGTCTGACTAATATCAACACAACTGGCATATACAAGGGAACCAGTGGTCGATAATCCTAACTCTAGGTCAACACAACTAGCATATACAAGGATACCAGTGGTCGACTTTATTGAATTTATTCCTATTGGTCCAGTGGTCCTGGTCTCAATTTATTTTTTTTATTTTTTTTTATTTTTTTATTTTTTTTTGTATCTCAATCACTCTATTTCACCATAGCAGTGGTAACAACTTGATTCGTGAGCCCCACCTAATCACTTAGAGAAACATATTTTAAAAAGAAAACAAAATAAAAACAGAAGTGAAAAGGACTCAACGAGATATGGCAAAACTACCATGTTATTTCTAACACCTGAGCTCTATGCTTTTATGAATAGACTATTTAGATGTTTCCATCTAATCAGATTGGTTCCTCAACTCCTACAACCAAGATGCTTCCATCCACTTAGATTGGTTTGTGCTATCCTTAATAGGCATAAATTTCTAGGCTCTGGAGTTTAATAATGCAACTAAAAAGTTTCTCCCATACCCCTAAACTTAAATCTAACATTGTCCTCAATGTTCTATAGATAAAATTAAAAACATGAACAAGGAGAAAATGTTACCATTTGAAGCAAAAGAGTTAAGGAAAGATATTACCGTGTTGCATGAGCATGGGTTACCTCCCAAGAAGTGCTAAGTTTAACGTCTTCAGCCAGACATAAGTAAAATTTAATCACCTCGAATCATATAGCAATAACCGAAACAACTGTGGATCATCTGCATCAAAAAGTGTTACCACAGACAAAAAGAAACTGCAACAAACCAAGAAAGTGAATAAACATAGCACACCCTTACCTATTTTCCTGTTTAGGACAACTACATCTAGTTGTGGTTCAGGTTCAGGTTCAATAAAGGGGTCTAAATAAAATATTTTCATCTCATAAGTAAGATCCGAAAGATCAGGTTCTAAGGTCTGGAAAAATTTAGAAGCACATAATAATAACCTGAATAATTGAGGATCTTCTAAGTCAATCAGATTTGACTCACACAGTTGACCACAATAAAAGTGGTGGTCATTCTGAAACAAATGTGTCGTTTCTATTCTCCTAAAGTACTTAGGTTTAGTCTCAAAACTTAACAATTGACACATTTGAAACTTATACGTTCCCACATTTGGAAGAAAAATATTTGATGGGAAAACAAAGTCAATCTGGGTATCTTAGCCTGGGTAAACCACATCAACCAGAGGATGGGTTTCTAACAACTGAAATTCGTCCTGGACATTACTAGGTTCAGGAAAACGTGTATGAAGATAATCTTTTAAAATGGTTGAGGCACATATGTCAAGTCCCAAGTGATGGACCTTTCTAAGAGTTAAAGCACATGGAGAATGATAATCACCCCCAAACTTAGAGTTTTCAGTGTCTCTGGAAAGACTAGTCACAACTTCCCTAATTTCAAGGTCATCAGATTCCTGAAAATGGTCAATTGATTCTTCTAAGTCAGGTTCATCCTCACTCATCTCTACGAGTTCATTTTCTTTTTCTAAGTCTGTTGTTTCTAAATCGCTAGACTCAAAATATACCCATTCCTCTAAACCATAATTGGCTTCGTAATCGAAAGGAAAAACTACATCATCTAAGGAAATGTTATCTTCAGTCAAATCCTCGTCCTTTTGAATAGGTAAATAATCATTAAAATTTTTTGGATTTGAACTAGAAATAACATTATCATTATAAAGATCAATTGGAGTAGAAAATTCCTGATCACTATGCCTACATATTTCAGATTCTTCATCAGCACTATCCTCATCATAATCATCATTGTAATAACATGAAAATGGTCGAACCTTGTCTAAAAAAGTAGTGTTACCAATTCTAACCTCGCCATCTTGATTATGAAAATAACTATCCTCGTTTTCAAGGGTATTATTGGAAACACTATGTTGGAAATTAAGACTATCTTGAGCCAGTTTTTCCACAATCCTATTTGTATTCTCAGTAAATCGCTTGAGAGACTCTTCTAAAGACATCTGTGACTGATCTAGGGACTCGTCTAGAATATTAAAGGTTTCCTTCATAAATAAGGAATGACTCTTGAGAGCCTCTTCTAGAGAAATAGAAGGATTGTTTTGCTCATATGACTGGTGGGTGTGCGAATAGTAATTGGGCTCACCCTGGAATGAACCATAACCTTGAAAAGGATGGCATTCCCAACCACTATTCACACTATAGTCATAATAAGGATAATGTCCATGTGGCTCAGTCGAATAATCATTGTATTGGCTATTATAAATACCAGTTCGACATAATCTGTGCACATGCAAATGTAAATGCTGGGGTTGACTATTTCGGGTAGGCTTGGGTTACCTTTAGCAAATATATACCTACAGTCAGAGACTGGTCAAAGGTACGAGGCTAAGGCTTGTGGTGTTTCGGATGATAACGCCCAGAGGGTTCACCTTACTAAACCACGTGTTTTCCTACTAATCAGTGCCGGACGATGCAATATGAAGTGCACGTGTGCTTTCGTGTTTTTTTTTTTTTTAAATAAATAAAATATATACAAACAAGCCAACAAAATATAAAAGTTCCAAAAATAAAAACTAACAAAAATAAATAAAATCTAAAAATTTTGGGATTTCCTTCTCTTTTAGGCAAGTCCAACTTTCCACTTTTAGTTTCCAGCAAAACCTGCACACCAAAAACAAAAATACCCAGAGTAAAATCTAACAAAAGAAACAAAATAAAATAAACCTAAAAAATAAAATCTAAAACCTAACCTAAAAACAAGTCCGCGTCGGCGGCGCCAAAAATTGATGTGATTGTAGATAGTGATAAAAAGTTGTCGTTCACTCGGACTTGATGAGATTCGATTTAAGACTTAAAAATAGAAAACACTAAAAATAAAGAAAATATGTATACACGGTTGTCACAAAATATCGAGAGAACTGGGACTCGGGTTTCCACCATTAATCACATTCAATTGGTTCGTATATTGATTCATAACACTTCTAGCTCTTTTATGGACTCTATTTCTTTGCCGAAGGTAGATTTCGTAAAAGATTGGTTGTAAATCATGAGCATGACGCATCAAAACCTCAAAGTCTAAGCATACATCATCAAACAAAATCACAAACTAATTAATAAAAATCATAAATCAATTAAATCAATGCAAAAAGTCATGAAGAATCATCATGGTTACCAAGCAATTGTGAAACATGGCTTCCTCCATCGTCCCAGTGTTGGGGTTTAGCTCTTCATGCTCAAAACACACTCATAAGATAGAAACATGGCTCAAAATGTGTTTTTATTGAAGAGGAATAATGATACAGAGAATCTGCAATGTTGTGAAGGCGTTACAGAGTTCACAGTTACAATTTTATAAGACTGTAGAAGAACGATAGTATACTGGTGTAGCAGAACTGCGACTGTCTGTGTTGGTCCAATGTTCTTCGTCTCCTCCTTCTTCAGCAGCAGAAACCCGATTCGTGCAACTTCTCCTGCAGCTCCAACCTCTTCTCTATTTTACCCCAAAGTCTCGATTCTCGTTTGTGACCTCCCAGCAAGGCTTTTATACACGACCGGCGAATAAATCCCGAGAATTTTTGCCCATTTCTTCTCTTCAAGTCACCGGGATATTTCCTTTTTTTCTCTATTGTTTACGCGTTAAAACAGAGTCCGTGTCTTTCAAAACTCACGCAAGGTGCAACAAAAATCTCCAAAACATATTCTCTGCTATCATATCCAAGTAACTTCTAAAGTTGCCAAACAAAATCCCGATACTTTCTCTTATCCTCCGTGAGTCGAAATTAATATCAAAAACTTCCTTTTTGATCGAGTTTAAATCCATTACCCATCCTGTTTTGATATAACAGACCTAAGCCAAGTTGATCCCGTGAAAATCTCCGGCTGAATCACTCCCAAACCCGATCCAGTAAACTCGCAGAAGAACATAACCATTTTCCTGATTTATCATCAAACTCGGCGATCCAGCCCAAGTTCGTTGAGTCAAATACCCTTGCTCACTCTGTTCACCCAATACAAGTCCAATCCAACAAAAATCTCCGATTGAATCTCTCCGGAAACTGAACAAAACTAACTCAACCAAACCCGAGACTCTGTTTCTTCAAATACCCAACTATCTGCTCAAATTTAGTCGAATCAAACTCATATACCAGGCCTGTTTAGTCAATTAGAATTCATCTGTACCTCCCCCTATCCATTACTGAAGTCCCTTTAGCACATGCTCCTGGGGTGCAAAAGTAATTTATGGGGCATAAATAGTAATTTTCTGGAGTGCCTTTAGCTCATTTCTGGGGTGTCTTTATTAGTTTCTCCTAAGGGTGCAAATACCACTTTTCCGAGCCAATTTTGCCGCAAAAGCCTATTTCTCCAAATACACCTACAAAAACATAAAATAATCAAATATGCACGAAATCGAGTACTAACAATACACATAATTGAGATCAAATCATACATAAATTGTGTCCATCACTTTGCATATGACTTGAGATATCTTCATCTGAAAGAATCAAGAGAGTTGTTACCAAACAGATTTGTTGTTCCTTTACTGTTTGGAATACGATCCAAAGGAATTGTTCCAGTGCGTCCACTTATTGAATGTCGGAAGCGCAGGGATACTGAAGAAACTAAGTGAACTAGGTTTAGTTGCTTGGTCTCAACTATACGAAGTTGGTTTAGATTTTGTATAGCGGCTTAATTCTGAGAGTATTCAGTTCTAGACTAGGTCCGGGGTTTTTCTGCATTTGCAGTTTCCTCGTTAACAAAATCTTGTTGTGTCTTTTACTTTTCTATTTCCGCAATTATAATTGTTTATTATAATTAAAAGTAAAATACACAAACGTTAACTCTGTAATACTTGATAGTGATCCTATAGAGTTTGGTTAAGTCCGAACCTATTATCAAGTAATCACACTTTGATTGTTGTATTGTCTCGATCTCGTACATAGACAATCACACAAAGTGTGAATACCGATTTTTTGTATTGTCTCGACTTTGTCCATAGACAATCACTTTCGGTAAGAGGACTTATAGGATGTACTAATAGTTGAATATTTCCTAAGCCAGGTCCAGTGAAGGGTCGTGATGGATGTACTTACGGCTTTGGCCCATTGGCCACTCCAATGTCCAGCCATGATAGTTGTACATCGCCAAGGCCATCCTGCTATATCGTATTGCACCATTGTGGTACGAGATTGGCCTTAGGCCAATGACCTGCGTAATGCGCCATTGTGGCGCTACTTTGTTCTAGGCCATCCACCCAACTGGCCTGAAGCACCATTGGTGCGATATTGTCTCTTAGCCAATATAACTTATTACTTGTACTCTCTTAGTATGATATTGGCTCTTGGCCAATATGTCTTCGCAATGCGTCATACTCGGCGCCATAGTGGCTTTAGGCCAATGTTCCTATTAACACGCAACGAAACTTGAGATGAAGCTTCATCTCATGCCATGACGAATCTTTGAGCATACGCCATGCTAAAAACACGGGGTGTTACAGTTCATCTTAGGGGAGGGAATCAGAAAAGTTTGAGAAATTGCAGTGGTATTGAATGGTGTATTTTGGGCATTGAAAACTATGAAGAATAACAAAGCTTTTGGGTATGAAAGCTTGTTCTATTTTCTGAATAGGCTAAGTAGCCTTTTATAGTAGTTTGAAAATACACTGCTCTTCTCGTAAGTAGTGGAGGTAGTGAGGTTGAGGAGAGATGGAGAGCATGGAGATGATGGACGTAAGATGAGAAAATAGAGTGAGCTACGTTGGTAATCAAAGTAAGGGAATGGTTGTAGGCTCGGAGCGGCCTGTGCCTAAGTCCCAGGCATTTTCCTTATGCTTGGACAATACTCGGAATCCAGTGATGCATGCAAGATGCATCGGCAATAGCCTAAATGGCTTTAAACCCTTAGCAGAACAGGGGGTAAGATGGTACGGTGTGTAAGTTGAGTTAGCTGCACCATGCTCCACGAGCATGCCTGCAAGGGCAAATGGACGTGCGTTTGCCTAGCTTTAAGGCCCGGATCGTAGCTTCATCATGGCGCACCGAGGAAGTTATGGCCTGCGCGCTCAGGCGCGCCAGGCGTAATTTTCCGGTTCGTCACAGTACATGTGCGACATTGTAGCACGCCTATAGTCATTCATAGAAGTTGGGCCAATGTGCTTTTGGCCATGGCTCGATATTCGCAGATTATGGCATATGAATGATACGAATAGGTCATGGCCTAAAATTAGTCTTTGGCCTCAATTCGGCCAAGGCCATTGGAATGGGATTCCTATTTCAACTAGGAAAGCCAGGTTGTATTTGGAATAAAACTATGTTAATCATGAAGGAAGCATGAGCTAAGATCGGATCCTTTTTAGGGCGCTGCAATCCTTACACCATTATGATCTGATCATTGTATGGCTATAATCTAGGGTTTGAGTTTATGGCAATGTGTCAGGCCCAGGTTTAAAGTATAATATACTATTCTAGTACAAATTTGAATACGATAGCGTCGTTATAGTATATTCAAGGAACTCGGCCATGGGAGTTTGCGACTTGAGGCGATACTATATGACTATGTGTTAAATATAATACTTTCAGTAGCATGTTAATTCGAGAATGGCATCCAATCCTATTCTGAATATAAATATTGTCATTTATATAGCATAAAAAGGTGTATATGTTGGGGCACATGAAATAAGAGGTTTCTGCTGGGGAAAGCCCTATACACATTTAGAATGTCTACAGGACTACGGAGTCCATTGATTGAATACGCTTTATTGATTCTCTTGCGGAATACAAATTGTTTAATACAGATTCTCCGATCCCGATACCGGGTCAGGGATTTTCATTATATTTTTACAACTAGGGCAAAGCTAATTTTCTCCCCGAATGCCCTTGTAAAATCTCACCATCAACAGGAGGAGCCGAGTGGTGTTCAAAAACCCATCGTGGAAGAATGAATCAACAAGTTAATTACATGAGATCTTGAACGAATAATCACATCTTGTCAGCTCTGAAACCTTTGTTAGTGCCAAATTTATCCCTTTCAATCATGAAACTGTTTCTGTCAAGTAATGAGTTGCTAGTCACTTCCTCTACTGTTGGATCGATCATCTGCGAAAGAGTAAAATAAGAGTGGCAGTATCAGTAGGATCCTAAGGTATGAGCTCTGAGACATAAGGGTCAAGATCCTAAGGCACCAGCAACCAAGCTTCGGCACAAACTCCCGAATTTTGTGATTCAGTCGTAAAGTGACATTTATTTACAACTACCTTGTGATTGAATTAAGCATCAGGATTAAGGAATTTAGCTTTCCATACCCTTAAATAATATGCAAAAGGCAGGAAGTTGATGTACCTCTGGATTGGCTTTTCCCTTCCATTGCTTCTTTCTTTGCCTGACAGCTAGAACACAGGAAAGGACCATCCCAAGAATGCAACTTACGAAGATTTGTAGAACCAGAATGTACTGATATTCCTTCTCTCGGTTTCATATCTACTTGACACACTGCACAGACGAACAACTTGAACATGTTGCACAAGGGATATTCCGTATCCAACCTGCAAGGCACGCCAAATTCTTTAGCATAAAGATTACATTTTTGTTTTCTTATCCATAAGCATTTATACAACCTTTATAAAAACTGATCTTACAGCAGGAGTTTTAATATATGGGATTTACTGGGGGGTTGGGGGAAAAAGAAGTTCAAGTCGCTGGTGCTTGGTGCAAAAGCTGTTTATTGGGTATCATTTATAGGCCTCGTTTTGAGACTGAAAATTTGAATCTGTATAATCCCATGGACAGCACTTATAGACTAGGACCCTTTAGCTAAGCGTTGAAAAGTCATCCTCGGTTACCCACTCCACCAGGCCAGTCTAGTTAGCTGTCACTTGTATCATTTCTAATACGTTTGGTTCTTGATCCATTGCTTCCATCAAAAATAAGAAAAAAAAGGGAAGATATCCATTACCTCTGGGCCCATCAGGTACCAAATATTTTGCCAACAAGATTATGTGTAAATAATAAATATAAAAGGAGTGGGTGAAGAAAGACTCTAAGAAGTATAAACCTTTCTGCGAGCATAGCGGATCCTTCCTCAAACATCTCCTCCACTAAATCAGGCGGTGTGTACTCTGGATGAGAAGATGATGAAGATGACTTCTTTTTGAACATGGCCTTGAACACTCCCTTTCCATGTTTTCTTGGTGGTGGTATAGATGGGGTCAACTTCTCCATCGGTAAAATATCTACAACAATGCATGTTGTATCATCTCGAAGCCCCTTTGAATGTAAAGCCTCCTGCCAATTTAATAACAAGGGACAATTGATGATGCAATCAAGAGAAGCATCAGCAAAAGGCAAAAATTATTTATATTATTTCAGTACCTTGACAATTTGCTCAGCTGCAGCATCTGGAGGCATTCCCCTACAGCAGTTCAGCGCAGTTTCGGAGGATAAAGCATCCCAAACACCATCACTTGATATGATAAGCCTCCCTCCAGCAGAAGAAAGCTAAAAATAAAAATAAAAATCAGTTGTTGTAATGATAACAAAAGCAGGTTTAACTGCCAAGTTGTAGTGATTAAACACATTTTTAAGAATTCAGACATATATATAACAGCGGTAACAGAGGCGTGGCAACCTTCACTTGCTTTACATACGGAACAGGAACGATGAATTCCCCAACGTCCATATCTCCAATAGATCTTGAAAGACACAAGCCACCTGGCCAACATCTGAGAGGTCCAATCTGAAAATTGGAGTTGAGTCAAAGGGTCAAATTGTTTATTTTCTCCATAATTCTCACATTAATGAATATCTCCTATTTCAGACACAGCATGAAAACCAGTGTTATGCAAAGCTGAGACCTTCCGAAATGAGATTGTAACAAAGTATCTTTAACAAATGGTTCGCCAACAATCTCAAATTGTATTTATTCAACAAGCAGCAAGGCGGGGCATATTTTCATAACACTTTTTCTTAAGCCATGTTATTTCAGTAGCCAAGAATTGATCAACAGTTGCCTACTGCCTACATGATAAGCAGTTGGGCATCTAGTCTACAGATTGAGCAGTTAATGGAAGTTCACTATGACAATCAAGTTTTGAGTCTCAACCACACTGAAAAATCACAGATGAAACCAATTGGTATGGAACCATAACTCTCTATGTTATACTTATTACAAGATAATCCTCATGTTCATTACTCCATTGATCCTCCATGACAATAAAAATTGCATATCTCACATTTTAGCCTCTATCTGAGATAAAAACAATGTACTATTTTATCAATCGAAAAGGAAAAAAAAAGGTTTCAAATTCAAAGACTTTGGAAGTCGCACTAAATTTGATCCCGTCAATATTAGTATCATTTCCAAAATTGTGCCATTAAATAAGAGCATCTTCAGGTTTACACAAAGTATAAATTTAAGATATATTACGAGAAAAAATTGTATGAAACTGGAGCAGGTGAGTCCCACAAAGTCAGTAAATAAACTTCAAAGCAAAATCCATTTGAACTTCTCAAAAAATACAAGTACCTGTGCACCACCAACAATATTAAGCCGTCCAACCTCGCCACCGCTTGCTGTTATGCGATCTCTCCTGTTGAAAGTGTTAAGATTCAGGCACTGTTACTGGAGATAAATGTAAACGAAAAAGTGAAGCAACAACCAATGTACTAACTCCGAAACTTACTCCTCTTCATTGCATTCCAACCTATGATCTTCCGACAAAGAATATATAGTTCCCTCAGAAGATTCTAGTATGCAACGAGAATCACCAACGGAGGCCACGGTTACCACATACCCGTCTATTATCACAAAGGTGACAGTTGTACCCGACGTTCTTGCTGAAAATTTAAGCACTTTGTTAAATTGCACAAGGTCGACTTAACCACAAGAAAACAAAAGCAGATGCTAGGCAAAAATCAGTGTACCACAGATAACAAAGGCAAGATGGACTACTACGGTACCTTTATCTTGTAAATCTTTGTCTGTTTTCACGAAACCTGCCACTAAAGCTCTTGGCAATGCTGCCAACCACTCATCTCTACTAAGATCTGCCGGAATAGCCCCCACAACATTATTAAGAAGATTCTCCTTAGTATATATAGCAGCCGTAGATCCATTGTGTCCATCAAATAGCTGCAAACACATGATGCATATTATTGTTAATCCATTTATAGCTACTGATAACACAGTCAAGGAAAAAGAGGTTATATACAATATGAAACATTATATAACCCTAAATGCCTTCTTGAATCTGACAGGCCATACGAGTGCTGCTTGATGCATTAATCCCAAACCAAGTTGGCATTAACGACCCCGATTGATGAATGGACTGCGATTGGGTGTTTGCAAAAAGGCTACGAATTGCAAGGAACCCAATAGCTGTTGAAAACGAACAGCTAATGAATAATTCATACAGAGACTCCACATACTGCTAGTGTAGAAGACAAATTGACTCAATCCTGGTATGCGTCCGGCTAGCTTTTCACTATTAGAATGAGCCAACTCAAGAATTCTCCAAGTAAGCATGACCATCAGAAGGCAAGTGTAGACGCAAACAATAGTGTTGATCTTATATGCTTACTGTGTGAGTTGGCTTATGAGGTCAAGCTTTTAGTGTAATCTACAGGCGACTCCACTGAAACGTGTTTATTCTTTGAATATGTATCCTTAATCTCCAGATTTGTTATAAGTTAGTACTTACAAAGGCTTGTCGCAAAGTAGTCTCACTCCAACGGTGTTAGAGAATTTAAGAATTGACTAAACAGTTATGGGCGGTGGACATCCTATAATCTCCACATGATCATCATTTGAAGAATATCCTACATTGCTTATATTCCCATACTGAAAAATGAATATAATATGACGCCCACAGATACTTTAACATGGTATCAGAGCTAGGCGAGTACAATATGTAAATGGCCTAACGGCCACCCTATGGAGGTACAGGTGTTTAGAGGCTAAAGAGTGCCTACAGGTGAGGGGGGATGTGAAGGATAATAGTCCCACATTTGCTTATATCCCCACTCTGGAATCCATATCTAGCCTAAGCCTAAGATACAATTTTCTTCCTGTGAATAGCTAGCTTCGCAAGCTACACGAACTCCCTATTTTGTCCAGCACCTAATAAATTTAGGCTATCATCGCACAAAACCCACACTAGCGGACAACATAAAAACTTCGCTGGAGTTCTTGAGCCAATTTCTACGAGTTAGAATTAGGGACCAAATTGACATGCCTGCTTTACTATTCATGTGCAGTGATTGCGCATGATGATTTCTCGTAATGATTGCGCGTAATGATTGCGCCTTTTGAGGCCCTAAACAATGGAATTTCGAGTACTTAAACTCTTACATGATGTCATGATTAAAACATAACTTGAGCTAGGTTTCACTGAATTGGCTAAACGAGGAATTTATAACAAATGGGAGCAATCCAAGACAAATTAATCAAACAGATGTATGAGTTGAATGCAGTGTTAAAATTGGATAATAAATTTACAAAGTATATAGATGATAATCACATACCCCAAAAACAGAAAAAGTACTGTTCCCATCTCCAGGTATTCTCTGACATTCTGTCTTGAACAAAGTAAAATCTTCACCCTTCTTGCTTTGACTTGCTTGTCCATGAAGAATATCAGGTTTCTCAATGGTTCTCTCAGTTGATACTTCTCTCTTCAACAATACTGAAAGCGGAACCATATGATGCTGATGTTCATGCTTTGTTGCCATCTTTTCCCCAAACAAAACTTCCCTAATTAACCCTAGAATTCAATCAAACTAAAGAAAACAAAACGAAAAAACCTAAGTCAGTTATTTAGCCGAATTCTCCTCACATTCGGTATAAAATTTACTCATATTCTCACATTTTAAGGTAAATTCTTCCAGAAAACAAGAGATCTTTCAAGAAATCAGGAGTGCAAATGAAATATTAGAAATGGATTAGCTTCTTCTTTTCTTTAAGGATTTGATTCAAAAGAAGAAGGTAAGAGATTTGCAGAGATAAGTTGAAAGTAAAGATTAATTAATGATTTGTGGATTGGTTAATAATCCTGACAAAACAAGATTCAAGATCAAAGAAATTTGTTTACTACTGAAACCGAGAAGATCAGAAGAAGAACTAAGATTTAAATCTGAAGATCGAAAGAAAAGATTAAAATACTAACAACAACAACATAGAGATTTTTTGGATTCTCTTCCAACCAGTCTAGAGTCAGTGAGAGCAAAAAGAAATTTCCCTTTTTCATTCTTAGTTTTCAACTGTGACATGTCAATGGGTCCCATGATTCGGCTTGGTCAATAAACTCCCTCTATAGTCTACTCTGTAAGTCCTGTCCCCAGCTCACAAAGCTCTTCATTATTTCTGCAATCGAGTGAACCAAATTCCAAGTGCATATGAATCTAAAGATTAAAATGAAAAAAAGAGCAATAATCTAGCTGCGGCATGATTTCTCTGCAGAGTTGAAAGTCCAAACGCACTAGCTGAAGCTCCTTTTCGTAGATAAGAAGAACCCCCAGCACCTTTACATCCGTAAACTCAACTCACTGTTTCCATGTGGGCTATGTCAAGAAAACGATCACCTAATTCATTTGGGTCCTCCACGAGAATTAATCACTGTAGTGATTTATGATTAGGTCAAACTAATCATACTGGTTTTTCTTATCCAATGCTAATACTCTTGGATCATGAGATTATATATACTAAAATAAAATGCTTGACTGAGTTAATCAATCATCTACTTGCAATTACTAAATTATTACTAATTACTGTCGTTTAGTAGTAAGATTTACCAAGTACTCTAATACGTACATAATAATTGATAATTCTTTTATTTTAACAACATTTTTTTAAGGATTGGGTCCAAGTAACGAAACCGCGTTAAGCCGTCAATGCTACCACTATTGTCAGCTCGATCAGCAAAAATAAAAAGGGCAGATTCAACCGAATTTAACTGATGGAAACAAGAATAACTGTTAGATAATGAAGCATACCGAATCTCATGGCTGAAGTGGGCCATTCTGTCAATAGAAAATCTTCTACCTAATACTTTGACTTCTATTTAAACCCGGCGGACAAGTCGCCGAAATTCTCGGCGCCGATTCCATTGTCAAATGGACCAGATGAAGATAGCTGTCTTTGTTCGATCTCAGACACTAGATTTCAGGATGCACAAAATATCTGATGATAATTATTTTCTTATACTTGAACATTGAGTACAACACCTCTCTGTTAATCAAGCTATAATTACTGTATTATAACATGATGAGTTCCAGATCAAAGAAACATGATGAGATGGATTCTTGGCAAGTTGCATGAACCAGTGACATAATGTTAGGTAATACTAACACTGTGTCAGTCGTTTTGGGATTTGATAAATCTCGAGACATAACCAAGCATCTAGCACTGCTAAGTGATCTTTATTTACATTTGAATTACCATGTACTTTTTTTTTTCCCGAAAAGAGGATAGAATCCTCAAATTATAGATTGATAACTTTGATTCTCATAAACATGAGAATCCATTGCAATTATAAGATTACGACAGTTTTCAATGTAAAGGTAGTGCAACATAGCTTTAAGTCCATCACCAGTCCAAGTGTTTTGAATGGCATTTAGATTACAAAAAGTCGCTATATTTGCCGTCTTTCTAATACTGAATCTAGATATTAAAGTAAATGCAGTCGCCTTGAAGTTAATACAACAATTTAAGTTTGCTTCAAAGTCTTCACAAATCATATAACGTTGTTGTCTAGCTTTTGCGTATCTTCCCATTAGCAGCTTTAGAGTAGGTTCTGAATCACTTTGAAAAGTGACATTGTAGCCACTCCATTCAGTTGCCCATCGGAAGGCAGCTTCAGCCCCTTTCTCTTCTAATTGTTCCCTGGTTGCGCAGTCCTCAAAGGATCCTCTTGCCTCAATTGTATTACCTGAAAAATCCATCAAAGTTATGCCAATTCCGGATTGATTTATTGGGATATGCATAGTTATAGCTATTGACATTCGCATACTTAGATATGTTACATGTTTTTCAGGTTCTCTAACCAGAATTTTTAGATCTTCATCATGCATAGGATCATAGAAAAGAGTTTGCATTACAGTGTAACCAGGCCTGCTAATATTCATTATATTATTGATAAATTGTACTATCTTTTTTGTTGTGTAAACACTGTTTTGAGTCTTTTTTTGGAAAGTGATTTCGCATCGCGCTTTCCATATATGCCAGATAACTATACTACAGAATTCAGGCCATTCTATTATCCCTTCACCTTTGTTTTTTTCAAGAAACCAATCGTTTAACCATTCATGAAAGCAATTTTTTCCATCTGTCACATAATTTATATCAAAATTTAATTGCATCCATACCTGAATTGCAAAATTGCATTTGAGAAAGAGATGAGATAGTGATTCCTCATTCTCATTACATAATTTGCATTTAGTGTTAATGTTAGGGAGAATTGCCGCTACTCTCATACCTGTGGGTAATATGGCGTGTGCTGCTTTCCAGATGAACAATTTTATAGATGGAGTCACTTTTAATCTCCATATCCTACCCCAATCACTAGCAGTAGTGTTACTACTTCTATTGATTGTATTATACAAAGATTTTACAGTAAAATTACCTTTTTTCTCTAACTTCCAGTGAGCAATATCTTCTATATCCGATAACGGGATAGATATATTCAGAATTTTATTGACAGTACATTCATCAAAGCAATTTTTCAATTTTTGTTCATCCCATTTTTTGTTTGTTGCAAATAGTTGACATGCCTTTTTCAAATCTGCAGTACCTGTGTTTGGTTTCTGTAGTGGAGCTACTGTGTTTGGAATCAATTGATCCTCCCAAATATGAATAAGGTTCCCATTTCCTATTTCCCATCTACAATGTTTTTTAATTTGTTCAACTCCATTGAGAATCCCTTTCCACACCCAACTGTCCCCATCTTTTGGCTTGGTATTAATATGAAGAATATCACATTTTGGATAGTATTTTGCTTTTAGAATTTTCGCCCCTAATGAGTTTGGTTTTTCTTTCAACCTCCACCCCATCTTTGAAATCATTGCTAAGTTAAACTTTTCTATGTTTTGAATTCCTAGACCCCATCTTCAACTGGTTTACAAAATGACTCCCAAGATTTTAGATAGACACCTTTTTTACCATTTTTATTCTTCCCATTCTCATCTTTTCCCCACCAATAGTCTCTCTGACGATTTGTAAGTGTTTGACAAATTTTCTTTGATATTTTAAAGCAATTCATTTGATACACCGCAAGAGAGGATGTTACATTCTTAACCATCACAGTTCTTCCAGCATTGTTAACTGTGTCACCATTCCACCCTTTCAGCCCATTTGTCATGTTTTTTATTAGGGGTTCAAAACTTTTAACTTTTGATCTATTAGTGAAAAGAGGAGATCCTAAATATCTATCATCTAGAGGGATAGAGTTTACTTCTAGGATCTGCTTAACCCTACTAATTTTATCCGGGTCAGTTTTTGGACTGAAAAAGACCCCAGATTTGGTAAGATTTATTAATTGGCCAGAGTTTGTTCCAAAGTCTTTGAAAAGAGTCACCAGCTTGTGACAAGTTTTTATATTCGCTTTACAAAAGATGATACAATCATCCACGAAGAGAAGATGACTCACAGATGGCGCATATCTAGAAATTTTAATTCCTTTTAAGTCACCTTTCTCTTCAGCAGATAAGATTGTCCTAGACAAAGCTTCCATACACATCATGAATAGATAGGGAGATAAAGGATCTCCCTGTCTTAGTCCTCTAGTTGGTTTAAAGAAATCAGTTGGAGACCCATTTAGAAGGAAAGAAAGAGAAGTGGTTGAAATACATTGGAAAACCAAATTACACCAAGTTTCAGAAAATTCCAGTTTTTTCATAATTTCTATTAGAAAGTTCCATTCGACTCCGTCGAAAGCTTTTGACATGTCTATTTTTAAACCCATCAGGCCATTTTTACTTCTAAATTTTCTCATCTTATGAATTATCTCGTGTGCTATAGTTATATTGTCTGCTATTTGTCTACCGGGTACAAAAGCAGATTGGAAAGGGCTTATTATCTTATCAAGTAAGCCTTTCATCCTATTTGCCATGAGTTTTGCTATTATTTTATAAGTGGTATTACTCAGAGCGATCGGCCTGAACTCAGCAGTGATTTATGTACTTTGAGTATTAGGAAGCGGGTAACTCTATAATAGAAGCAAAATCTTGGTAGCTTTGCTTTATACGTTAAAAACCGATACGGTTCGGTTTCAAATAAGAGAAGAGTCGTGTGGGATAGCATTTGTCTTCAAATAATGGTAACACCGGTTTTCAAACCAATAAATTGAGTTCATCTGTTTCGGTTTTGGTTCAGTCAGAAGCCGAGATCATGTGCAGCCTGAATTATGACCTAAGTTTACCTTGTAACCCAAAATTTTAGAGAAAATGGGTTAATTGCCCAAAAATTCTTAATACAGTTCAAATAGATTAGTAAACATTATCCATGGGTGAATTGGACACGGGAAATCCTAGACAATTTTGTCCCACAATTTTATGTTTTTCTTTAATTTATCCTTTTCTCTTTTTAATTTAAACACAAAATATATATCCGATTTTAATAAAGTTTATATTTTTAGAAAGGATTTTAAATGATCTACAAAACAAAATCCACTATTGATAGTAAATTTTAAAGTTTTTTTTTCTCAAAAAAGAATAGCTAGGATGAAACTGGTTGCATCCTGACTTAACCTAAGATAGAAAAATTTATTGAAAAAAAATAGTTAGGATGAAACTGGACGCATCCTGACTTAAAAATAAGAAAAAGAAAATATTCAAAAAAAATATCTAGGATGAAACTGGTTGCACCATGTGTTAAAATAAGATACGAAAATTAAACTACCATCTGTTCTATAAAAATGAAAAAGCTAGCACAACCACCGCCGTCATCAACATTTGCAACCGCCACAAACAGCTTATTAGTACCACCATCCTTCAATAACAACAAATATACAACAAACATCACAATATCACCTTCAACATGATACAGGATGAAACCCGATTCATCCTGAGAAAAACATACTTCTTTGTCAGAATACGCAGGATGAAACCAGATACATTTTGACGATGACATATTTTTTTATCGGAATGTGCTAAGATGAAATTGGTTTCATCCTAGTTTAGGCTGTGACTTGCTTAGATTTATCCAAGCTTAAGAGCAGTTCCTATGGACTCAATAAACTTGAAGTTTGTTGATTTTGCACCCACTATGGACTCAACAAACATGAAAAATGGATGTATAAACCAACAAATTTGTTGGTTGCTTGAGTGAGATGGAACATGTAGCGCGCGCGTGATGTAAGAGCTGGCGAGCTTGGCACCAACGCAGGCGCTTGACCCAAAAACACTGGCACTTGTCTTTCCAACGCCCGTTGTTACTTCAAACGCCAGCGTTTTTTCTAAATGCGCCGCGTTTGACCCAAAAGTGCCAACGGCTCCTTCCTCCAACGGTTGTTGCTCCTTTTTGTTTCCCTATAAATTCAGTTCATCTCCATACTTAAAACTCACACCTTCTTCATCACTACCTCAAAATTACACAATTTCATACCATCTCTAAACGATAATAATGGTACTAGCGCTTGAAGTTTGAATTCAGAGAACAAAAATGGTGTCTTTCTTTAAGAAAGTGAGAGGATGAATAAAATAAATAAGAGATGATTTTTTTATGCGAGAGAAAAGTGAGAGAGGGAGGGGAAAAGAAATAAGTTTTGTGAGAGAAAGGGAGACGAAGATAAAATAAATAAAAGATAAATATGTTACCAGAGAAAAACAACCGATGTAGCTACTTTGAATTATAAAAGAACAATAATGGTACTAGAGCACTGATAAACAATAATAATGGTACTACCGCGTGAAGTTTGAATTCAAATAACAAAAATGGTGCCTTTCTTTGCGAAAGTGAGAGGATGAATAAAATAAATAAGAGATGAATTTTTTTGTGTGAGTGAAAAGTGAGAGGATAAATAAAAGAAATAAGAGATGAATTTTTTTGTGTGTGAGAAAAGTGAGAGGAATAGTAAAAGAAATAAGTTTTGTGAGAGAAAAGGAGACGAAGATAAAATAAATAAGAGATAGATATGTTACCAGAGAAAAACATGGTGTCGGTGTAGCTACTTTGAATTAAAGAAGAACAATAATGGTATTAGAGCACTGATAAACGTAATAATGGTACTAGCGCGTGAAGTTTGAATTCAGAGAACAAAAAGTGTACCTTTCTTTGAGAAAGTGAGAGTGAATAAAAGAAATAAGAGATGATTTTTTATTTTTTTTTGTGTGAAAGAAAATTGAGAGGAAGAGTAAAAGAAATAAGTCTTGTAAGAAAAAGAGAAACGAAGATGAAATAAATAAGAGATAGATATGTTACTAGAGAAAAACATGGTACCGATGTAGCTACTTTGAATTAAAGAAGAACAATAATGTTACTAGAGCACTGATAAACGATAATAATGGTACTAGCACGTGAAGTTTGAATTCAGAGAACAAAAATGGTGCATTTCTTTGAGAAAGTAAGAGCATGAATAAAAGAAATAAGAGATTATTTTTTTTGTGAAAGAAAAGTGATAGGAGGAGTGAAAGAAATAAGTTTTGTGAGAGAAAGGGAGCCGAAGATAAAATTAATAAGAGATAAATATGTTACCATAGAAAAACATGGTACCGGAGTAACTACTTTGAATTAAAGAAGAACAATAATGGTTCTAGAGCACTGATAAACGATAATAATGGTACTATCGCGTGAAGTTTGAATTCAGAGAATAAAAATGGTGCATTTCTTTGAGAAAGTGAGGGGATGAATAAAAGATATAAGAGATGAATTTTTTTTGTGTGAGAGAAAAGTGAGAGGAGGAGTAAAAGAAATAAGTCTTGTGGATGAAAGTGAGTCGAAGATAAAATAAATAAGAGATAGATATGTTACCAGAGAAAAACATGGTACCGCCTACCGGTGTAGCTACTTTAAATTATAGAAGAACAATAATGGTATTAGAGCACTGATAAACGATAATAATGGTACTAGTGTGTGAAGTTTGAATTCAGAGAACAAAAATGGTGTCTTTGTTTTAGAAAGTGAGAGGATGAATAAAAGAAATTAGAGATTAATTTTTTTGAGTGAGAGAAAAATGAGAGAGAGAGAGGAAAAGAAATAAGTTTTGTGAGAGAAAGGGATCCGAAGATAAAATAAATAAGAGATAGATATGTTACCAGAGAAAAAAAATGGTACCGGAGTAACTACTTTGAATTAAAGAAGAACAATAAGTACTAGAGCACTGATAAACGATAATAATGGTACTAGTGCGTGATGTTTGAATTCAGAGAACAGAAATGGTGCCTTTCTTTGAGAAACTGAGAGGATGAATAAAAGAAATAAGAGATGATTTTTTTTTTTTGTGTGAGAGAAAAGTGAGAGGAAGAGTAAAAGAAATAAGTTTTACGAGAGAAAGGGAGCCGAAGATAAAATTAATAAGAGATAGATATGTTACCAGAGAAAAACATGGTACCGGAGTAACTACTTTGAATTAAATAAGAACAATAATGGTACTAGAGCACTGATAAACGATAATCATGGTACTATCGCGTGAAGTTTGAATTCAGAGAATAAAAATGATTCATTTCTTTGAGAAAGTGAGAGGATGAATAAAAGATATAAGAGATGATTTTTTTCGTGTGAGAAAAAAAGTGAGAGGAGGAGTAAAAAGAATTAAGTTTTGTGAATGAAAGGGAGTCGAAGATAAAACAAATTAGAGATATATATGTTACCAGAGAAAAACATGGTACCGCCTACCGGTGTAGCTACTTTGAATTAAAGAAGAACAATAAAGGTACTAGAGCATTGATAAACGATAATAATGGTACTAACGCGTGAAGTTTGAATTCAGAGAACAAAAATGGCGCCTTTGTTTGAGAAACTGAGAGGATGAATAAAAGAAATAAGAGACGATTTTTCTTGTGTGAGAGAAAAGTGAGAGGATGAATAAAAGAAAAAAGAGATGAATTTTTTTGTATGAGAGAAAAGTGAGAGAGAGAGAGAGAGAGAGAGAGAGAGAGGAAAAGAAATAAGTTTTGTGAGAGAAATGGAGACGAAGATAAAATAAATAAGAGATAGATATGGTACCAGAGAAAAACATGGTACCGAAATAACTACTTTGAATTAAAGAAGAACAATAAGTACTAGAGCACTGATAACGATAATAATGGTACTAGTGCGTGAAGTTTGAATTCATAGAACAAAAATGGTGCCTTTCTTTGAGAAAGTGAGAGGATGAATAAAAGAAATAAGAGATGATTTTTTTTTTTGTGAGAGAAAAGTGAGAGGAAGAGTAAAAGAAATAAGTTTTGTGAGAGAAAGGGAGCCGAAGATAAAATAAATAAGAGATAGATTTGTTACCAGAGAAAAACATGGTACCGGAGTAACTACTTTGAATTAAAGAAGAACAATAATGGTACTAGAGCACCCATAAACGATATTAATGGTAGTAGCGCGTGAAGTTTGAATTCAGAGAACAAAAATGGTGTCTTTCTTTGAGAAAGTGAGAGGATGAATAAAAGAAATAAGAGATGACTTTT
The DNA here is from genome assembly GCA_023531295.1 of Papaver armeniacum. NCBI lineage: Eukaryota > Viridiplantae > Streptophyta > Magnoliopsida > Ranunculales > Papaveraceae > Papaver > Papaver armeniacum. The sequence goes on along the minus strand of JAJJWW010009309.1, from coordinate 279,787 downwards.
TTGTGTGAGAGAAAAGTGAGGAAGAGTAAAAGAAATAAGTTATATAAAATAAATAAGAGATAGATATGTTACTAGAGAAAAACATGGTACCGGTGTAGCTACTTTGAATTAAAGAAGAACAATAATGACACTAGAGGAAACGGTGGAAAAGTCTACTGACATGGACATTGATGTGGACACTTCACCAGCTTTTAAGCTTTCGATTATTGAATCCGCTCTCATTACTGATGACTCTGAATACTCCGTTGGCAAGTCAGCAACTACACCAGAACTTCAGACTAATCTAACCAAGTCTCCATATTTCCAAATCATCCCCAAACCTGCACACTCAAACCTCAAACTCTCCAGACCATCTTTTCAGTTGTCATACTCAGTATATAATCTTTCCATTCACTCAAAAACCTGCCAAACTGTCAGACGTCTTCAAATTCCTACTTGGGTTATCAATGAGGTGAACCGTCTTTTTGAGATGGGTATTAAATTAGGTATTAACTATCTTTCAATGCCTAATCACACAAGAAACCACCTATCTATAAGCATCTCAGGTGCCGGTCCTATCATAAAACCTATTCCTATACTACCTCTGAAAATTTTACCTGAGGATGATTTTGCAGTTCAAAGTCTGATCTCATTAGATGAAGTTGGTGAAGTTTCTATTCATGAACCTAAACAGAGTTATCTGCCTCTTATAAATGGGGAGGGGTTAGATGATACGTTCATAGCACAACCAGATGAAGAATACAACTTGGAATCTTCAGACTCTTCCACACCTATTTATCCCCCGGGTTTTGAACCGTCTGGTTTTCGAGATGATGCAATTTCCAACAACTGTGAAGAATAAAATATACTTATAATTCCAAAGAGAATGTTCAAAGAATGTAAAAGGCTTGGTGTTGTGGCTATAGATATGGACAAGGATAAGGACACAACTTAACCAAGGATAAGAAGATCAACAAAATCCAGGGATGCAATGAGCTCTCAATGAGTTTGAAGATACTCACATGGAATGTTAGAGGGCTTAACTCTAATGATAGAAGGATGGTAGTTAAAAGATGATTCATCTTATAAAAGCTCCAATTGTTATTTCACAAGAAACCAATATGCAGAACTGCTCTCTTTACGATATAAAACAAATTTGTGGATACCAGAATTGGGGTTGGACTTTCCAACAGTCTATGGGAAGTTCAGGTGGTATGCTGACACTGGGACAAGGACTTTGTGGAGGTCACTGACTCTCTTGTGGGAGATTATACTCTATTCGTTTCTTGCATTAACAAAGCTGATGATTTTGAATGGGTATTAACAAACGTATATGGCCCTAACAAGCCTGCAGAGAGACATGATTTTTGGGTTGAACTGGACAATACATCAAGATATTGGGACCTTCCATGGTGTATTGGGGGTGACTTTAATGTCATACTCAGATGTGAGGAGAAAAAATGCTGCAACAAGATCACAAAGAGTATGAAAGATTTTTCTAAATTCATTTACACTCATGATATAGTTGATTTACCTATGAAAGGAGCTAGGTACACATGGTCCAACGGACAATCCGATCCTGTTATGTCTAGAATAGAAAGATTTCTTCTCTCCCCAGCTTTTGAAGCTCACTTCCCTTTTGCCTCTCAATTAGCCAAAGCTAGACCCACTTCTGATCATATTCCTCTTCTCCTAGATATCTCTGATCCTTCTTGGGGTCCTATCCCTTTTAGGTTTGATATCATGTGGTTTTTGGAGAATGGTTTTATAAAATATTAGAGGAGTGGTGGAAGTCTTTCTGTTTTGCAGGTACAACTAGCATTGTTTTATGGCTGAAGTTGAAGGCACTTAAGGATAAGCTGAAAATTTGGAACAAAGAAGTGTTTGGTCTCACCAACTCTAAGCTGCATTTGATTCTTGAGGAGATTCAAGAGATTGATGATTTTGCTGAAGATAATATTCTTTCTGAGGAGGCTGTTAGAGAGAAGATTAAACTTAAGACGGATTTTGAAAAGTCACAAAAATGGAAGAAATATCATGGAAGATCAAGTCCAATACTCAATGGTTGCAGGAGGGTGATAAAAATACTACTTTCTTCATTAGTCATGCTACTGCAAGGAGAAGGGCTAATAGAATTAGGCAGCTCTACATCAATGGGGAGTTAACTTCAGACAGAGACAAGTTAAAAGACCATATTGTGGGTTACTATGAACATTTGTTCACAGAAGATGAGATCATCAGGCATGAATTAGAGGATATTGAGTTTGAGAAGATTAACCAAATTGAGTCTGATATTTTAGAAGTGGATTTCTCTGAAGAAGAAGTGGTCAATGCTGTCAAGGAACTTGGTCATGATAAGGCACACGGTCCAGATGGCTTCCTAATAATGTTCTTTCTGAAGTGCTGGAGTTTCATAAAGAAAGACATCATGGACACAATTGCTGAATTCTGCTCCACTGGTAATATTGATCCTAAACACAATTCTACTTTTATCACTTTAGTCCCTAAGAAAGTTCATATTGAAATAATAAAGGATTGTAGACCTATATGCTTGTTAACTAGTGTCTACAAAATGCCAAAGTGATTGCTTCTAGATTGAAGTTAGTCATGGATAAATTGATCTCTCACGTTCAATGTGCTTACATTGAAGGGGAGACAAATCATTGATGGGACTTTGATTGCTAATGAGTTGGTGGACTCTAGATTGAGATCAAACAAGGCTGGCATTATCTGTAAAATTGACCTTGAAAAGGCGTTTGATAGAATTGGAAGTATCTTGAATTTGTGTTAAATAAAATGGGTTTTGGTAGTAAATGGTGTAAGTGGATCAAGTTCTGTTACTCTACATCCTCCTTCTCAATTATTATAAATGGGAGTGCTTTTGGTTACTTTAAAAGTACAAGAGGTGTTAGACAAGGCTGCCCTGTCTCCCCTCTCTTGTTTAACATAGCTATGGAAGGGTTCTCTAGGTATTTGGATACAGCCGCCGGTCTCAATTTGTTTAGTGGTTTATATGTTTCATCATCCAGTATGGTGGTAAATCACTTACATTATGCAGATGAACTTCAGAATATTTTTTCAGTTCTTCATTGTTTTGAATATATTTCTGGCCTCAAAGTTAACACAACAAAGACTAGACTTATTGCCAAGGTCACTGACTCTCTTGTGGGAGATTATACTCTATCCATTTCTTGCATTAACAAAGCTGATAATTTTGAATGGGTATTAACAAACGTATATGGCTCTAACAAGCCTACAGAGAGACATGATTTCTGGGTTGAACTGGACAATGCATCAAGATATTGGGACCTTCCATGGTGTATTGGTGGTGACTTTAATGTCATACTCAGATGTGAGGAGAAAAAAGGCTGCAACAAGATCACAAAGAGTATGAAAGATTTTTCTAAATTCATTTATACTCATGATATAGTTGATTTACCTCTGAAAGGAGCTAGGTACACATGGTCCAACGGACAATCCAATCCTGTTATGTCTAGAATAGATAGATTTCTTGTCTCCCCAGCTTTTGAAGCTCACTTCCCTTTTGCCTCTCAATTAGCCAAAGCTAGACCCACTTCTGATCATATTCCTCTTCTCCTAGATATCTTTGATCCTTCTTGGGGTCCTAGCCCTTTTAGGTTTGAAGTCATGTGGTTTTTGGAGAATGGTTTTATAAAATTATTAGAGGAGTGGTGGCAGTCTTTCTGTTTTGCATGTACAACTAGCACTGTTTTATGGCTGAATTGAAGGCACTTAAGGATAAGCTGAAAATTTGGAACAAAGAAGTGTTTGGTCTCACCAATTCTAAGCTGCATTTGATTCTTGAGGAGATTCAAGAGATTGATGATTTTGCTGAAGATAATATTATTTCTGAGGAGGCTATTAGAGAGAAGATTAAACTTAAGATAGATTTTGAAAAAATCCCAAAAATGGAAGAAATATCATGGAAGATCAAGTCCAATACTCAATGGTTGCAGGAGGGTGATAAAAATACTACTTTCTTCATTAGTCATGCTACCGCAAGGAGAAGGGCTAATAGAATTAGGCAGCTCTACATCAATGGGGAGTTAACTTCAGATAGAGACAAGTTAAAAGACCATATTGTGGGTTACTATGAACATTTGTTCACAGAAGAGGAGATCATCAGGCATGAATTGGAGGATATTGAGTTTGAGAAGATTAACCAAATTGAGTCTGATATTTTAGAACTGGATTTTTCTGAAGAAGAAGAAGTGGTCAATGTTGTCAAGGATCTTGGTCATGATAAGGAACCCGGTCCAGATGGCTTCCCAATAATGTTCTTTCTGAAGTGGTGAAGTTTCATAAAGAAAGACATCATGGACACAATTTCTGAATTATGCTCCACTGGTAATATTGATCCTAAACACAATTCTACTTTTATCACTTTAGTCCCTAAGAAAGTTCATATTGAAACAATAAAGGATTGTAGACCTATATGCTTGTTAACTAGTGTCTACAAAACGCCGAAGTGCTTGCTTCTAGATTGAAGTTAGTCATGGATAAATTGATCTCTCCTTTTCAATGTGCTTACATTGAAGGGAGACAAATCATTGATGGGACTTTGATTGCTAATGAGATGGTGGACTCTAGACTGAGATCAAACAAGGCTGGCATTATCTGTAAAATTGACCTTGAATAGGCGTTTGATAGAATTGGAAGTATCTTGAATTTGTGTTAAATAAAATGGGTTTTGGTAGTAAATGGTGTAAGTGGATCAAGATCTGTTACTCTACATCCTCCTTCTCAGTTCTTATAAATGAGAGTGCTTTTGGTTACTTTAAAAGTACAAGAGGTGTTAGACAAGGCTTCCCTATCTCCCTTCTCTTGTTTAACATAGCTATGGAAGGGTTCTCTAGGTATTTGGATAGAGCGGCTGGTCTCAATTTGTTTAGTGGTTTCTCTGTTTCATCATCCAGTATGATGGTAAATCACTTACTTTATGCAGATGACACTATTTTCTTCATTGATCACAACAAGGAGGAACTTCAGAATCTTTTTTCAGTTCTTCATTTTTTGAATATATTTCTGGCCTCAAAGTTAACACAACAAATACTAGACTTATTGCCATTGGTGATGTACCTGAGCTTACTACTTGGGATGCTGAATTCGGTTGTGCTACAGACTTTCTTCCTTTTATGTTTCTTGGCATGCCACTTGGTGCAAAATCTAACTCCAAGCACTTATGGGATCCAATTATTGAGAAGTTTGATGCTAGACTCTCTCAATGGAGAAAATGCAATCTTTCTAAGGGAGGTAAGCTCACTCTTGTAAAATACATCTTATTTGCTCTGCCTATTTACTATTTTTCTCTATTCAAGGCACCTGCTTCTGTTCTAAAAATTCTCAATAGGAAGATGGGAAACTTCTTATGGGAGCATGACTCTAGCAGTGATTACTCGGCATGGATCCCAGAAAAAGTGAAATCTCCATATGGTGTATCATGTTGGAGAGCCATTGCTAATAATAATGAGCTAATCTCAGCAAACTCTAATTTGGTCATTCATTCTGGCAAGCAAATAGCATTTTGGAATGATATATAGATTGGTACGAATTCATTGGCTGCTTTAGGTCAAGATCAATCAAAAATTCTTCAAATCCATTAATTCTTATCTCCACCTATTAGAGAATGAAAAAACAAAGCCAGTAGAGAAATAATGAGATCATTCAAACGTCGTACAAAGAAATTATGAGCAAAACAGTGGAAACATGTCCAACACCAAATTGTCCAAGATGTATGTCGGTTGTAGGGAACTGTTGTGTTTGGAAATCTAAGAATCGACATAAACACGTGGGGATAAAACCTACCGATTTTTGGTACTTTTATTGGTGCAAAAAATAAGCATTTAATTAGAGCTCTCAGAATCGGTGGAAAAGTAGGAAATATGGTCTCGTTATGACTTTAGCTAACACCTAGATTTCATGAAGACTATATAGAAGGACTCCCAAGACATCAAGAAGATACCTTTAAACATAATTCAGTACAACGAAAATAAAGCAAGGAGCTCTGGCGATTAGAAATACTCTACAACTACTTCGTTTTTTTTTTTTTTTTTGAAAAAATAAGGTTATATTAAAAGAAAAAATATTTACAACCCAATGGAGGGTTCAAACACTTATATTAAGAGTGTAGAACAGTTTCCCAATTAAAAAAATTAACCTTACATCAATATATCTAAAAGTATCCTTCTCATGAAGCCATAAGACAACAGTTTGCTTTATAATCATGACAAGTTCATCCACAGACTTATGCCTAGCTCCAAAAGCCCTATCACATCTCTCAGTCCATAAGTGCCAACTGATAGCATAATGTATTTTCTCCCAAACATCCTTGCACCTGCCCTTCAATTTACATTGAGTCCAGATCTCAAAAAGACCTTGAAGAGAATTAGACATCACCCAGTGCATCTTAAAATCCTTCAAAAAGTGTATCCATACATCATGAGCATACTTACATTTCACAAATAGATGATCAGCTTATTCCACCTCTGTCTTACGATACCGATCATTGGGATAATTAAAATATTTTTAAATAAAAGAAGACAAAATTATCGCATAAGAATCGACATAAACTGAAGATTTCATCGTTGGCGTTATGCTCATTCTATTCTTAGAAGTTAATTTTCGCATTATCTTCCTTTTCAATTCCTTAAAATCATGTTGGTCAGCGTCTCTCTTTAAATCACCGTTCAATTGAAAATTCAAATTAGCTGGCAACTGAATAAGAAGATTCCAATTAGGCTCAATTACTCAGCTTCTATCGAGGATCTAATGATAGTAGCTTGTTTCCTAGCAGACCAAGAAATATGATCTAAACTATTGTATATATTTTCTTTTGATACTTTGATCATAGTACAATGACCAGGTTACCAATACTAAAATTGTAAGAAAACTTTACTTCGTATGTTATGTTTTCAATAAATACCGACTCGAAAGAATAAATCATAGAAATGAAACAAGTCAAGTTTGTAATTACTAACCTCGAACTGAAGGATGATATCTCCGATGTTGCCGATAAGTCTTCAGGTCTTCGTAACTAACCGGAGAAAGTCTCAAAATTTTTATGTTCCGAGTCTAACCTAATAAAGTTAACTTTAGAAATATAATCAATCGACTTTAGTTTTGGTGGTCTCACAGAGCATTGCTCTAACAAGTACATTATATCGCCTGGCTTGGTATCCCGGTTCATATCAAGTTGGCCAACCATCTATTGAAAACACACTAACTCCAATTTGTGCAAAATATAAAACCACAGTATAATGTGAAATACTATTACGATAAGCACGTCCTATTTAATGAGATAATAAAAAAATTGGGTGTAATGTGAAGTACGTTTACGAAATCTGTGGATGGGGAAAAACGGTTCGCCGGTTTTTTGGGAAGTGGAGAGACGAGCGTGTTGTCGAGACTCCTCGACCGGGCAAAATGTTAATCGTCACACAGATGCACCGCTGCAAAGGGGGTGCTTAGATTCGAGAGATAAATCTGTATGACTCCGGCCTAAACCAAGATAATGGTTGTTCCAGAATCAATTCGGCCGCAAAGAAGGAGATGGGTTGATCTGTAGGAGGGAAGCTGAGAATTGTGTGGGATCAGTGATGATCAAGAATTGTGGGTGTGTTGAAGGTTTCTGCAATATTGGTGAACTGATGAGTTCGAATAAGTTCTGATGGATTGATGAATTCCTGAGAGTAGTTACTCGAGAAATTCTGTGTGGAAGATTGCTGATAGCTAGTGATCATTCGTTGTCCTCAATCATGGATTCAGAGACTTATTTATATTGTCAGAGTTGTGAACACCTTGATCCCTGTAAGTGTGACGGTTTCATGAGTGGAAGAGTGGGCAAGTGGAAGATCGTGGTAAAGTTAGTTCTATGTCGTGTGGAGACTTGACGGATCGTGCACCCACTACTTTGCTAACTCCTTCAACCGTTTACACAACTTATGCACATTTCTCGTCGTGGATGAAATCCATGTGCTGTAGGCCGCCAGACCAAAACCCTAGTTGTTATCCCCCAATTTGACGTGATTGATGTCTCACGAATCGTGGAGTCTGCATGACAGACGTGTATTTAGTTTGTCAGTTGTTGACTGATTAGACAATGAGTCTAGGTTTTGTTGAATCGAGCATGTTTGACAAATGCTCAGTGATTCATGGGTCGAACATGTAGTTCTCTGAAATGATGTCAATATTGTTAATTCAGTGACGAATTATTGACTAGTTGAGCGATTGAGCAAGTGTTGCTCAATTCGGCGAATGCGAATATTGAGAATTTGATGAGCAACTGAGCAAGTATTGCTCAATTCACCAAATTAATGATTTTTGATAATCTGACATGCAACTGAGCAAGTATTGCTCAATTCGACAAATTATTAATGAATTGCCGAATATTGATTATATTCGGACAATTGAGCAAGTAGTGCTCAATTCAGCGAATTGAGCCAATAAAATATTAAAATATTGGTAGATTACCGAATATTATATAATTAATTCATATATTAGTTATTGAATCAATCATAAATTTATTAGTGTTTGAACCTGCTCAGAATGATGATTTCGTAGAGCGTTTATTCGAAACCCTAATTTTTGATCAATCCTCCATCAATTGGCGAATTGCTGAAAATTGGTCATGAGTGAAGAGGGACCGACCATATGGGGTAATGAGCGTCCATGTCGTGCCCAGTGCTCGAGTTGAGCACGCACCAGGGTTCTCAGTTTGAGAGTTGGTGAAAGAATGATAATTAAATGGTGGTTTCACCATTTACTGAAAATATTGTTGGATTCAGCATTAAGTGATAAAACCTAAGTATGATAGATGGGGATCGACCAAGAGAGCATGGGACTGGCTCTTGGTGATCACGTGACCAATTGTTGGTCGTTTGGAGAGTTCTCCAGTTGGTTAGAGAGAGTTCAGGCCCAGTATGAGCAATTGAGCAAATTAGGTCAGAATTGCAAAAACGTGTGGGACCGGCTTCGTGCAAGCCCTAGGAATGACCCTGGTCGATCATGAAGGCATGCACGTGTTTCCATGATGTCCGTGCCTCCATACCGAGAGTTTCAGTATTTTCTGATGTGCGTTCGAGCGACATTGTGAATTTTCAGAAGAGTTTCATCTTGACTGAAATTCTTGATTTTTGTTGGAATTAGCATGTATGTTGAATTCATCAATATTTCGAAAATATTAAAATAAAAGTGTTTTAATATTTAAAATTTCCGTGGGAGGCTAGCCATTCGTGTAACTATGTTGGCTTTTGGTTTTTCGTGATTTGAGCAATATTTGAGAAAGTATGAAGAAATCATGAATTTTGCTCAAATCCAGGAGATTCATGAATTGAGGGAAATAATTATAAAAAACTAGGGATTGTAAGGTGTGGGACCGGCCATGGCTAGGGCATGGCCGGCCGGCTAGGTTGCCCGGCCCCGCACACCTTTCCCTATTTTATATTATTTTTTATGAATCCTTGAAGTTATGGAGAATCCTTGAAGTTATGGAGAATCCATGAGTTTTGTTGAAAACAAAGGAGTTTTCTTGAGATTAGGGAGTAATAATTATAAAAAGCTAAGGATTGTGAGGTGTGGGATCGACCATGGCATGGACATGGCCGGCCGACTAGTTTGCCCGGTCCCACACGCTTTTCCTTATTTTATAATATTATTTGGTGAATCCACAAAGTTATGGAGAATTCACGAGTTTTGCAAAAACAAGGAAAGTTGCTCAAACCAAGGAGTTTTAGTGAGTTCACGAAATAACAAAATAAGAAAAATAATGGGAAAGGCACGAACCGACCATGGCTAGGGCACGGTCGGCCGGCCGGCCGGTGGGCCCACCCTGAGCGCCTCTCATTAATTTATTATTATTTAATGCTTTCTCCTGTTTTGTGAAGGATTCCTCATTGTTTCACGTTTTTGGATGCTCGTTCGTGCATCTGGGTGCTCATTCGTGCATCATTGTCGAGTACACTTGCACCATTTTTGTGGGGCTTACTCAGTGATGGTCCAGATGCCCGGTTGCTGAGTATTTATTACTAATTTATGAAATTCAGTAGAGAATAATTCATTGAAACTGAGTAATAAAATGAATAGTTGTTCATTATTAATTCATAGTATCAGCCGTGGATTCAACTACGAATTCAGAATAATAAAACAAGCATTACCATCCTATGGGATCGCGGATTCGACCACAGAATCGGAGTAATTAAGATTATCCATTACCATTTCATGAGATCAGTGGATTCGATCATGAAATCGGAGTAATGAGATAGCACGGTAGTTTTATTGCCGTGAGATCAGGCCGTGGATTCGACCATGGAATCGGAGCAATTGTTATTGTCATTCCATGGGATCAGGCCGTGGATTCGACCATGGAATAGGAGCAATTGTTATTGCCATTCCATGGGATCAGGCCGTGGATTCGACCATGGAATAGGAGCAATAATAGATTATTCATGGAATTCAGTGGTGAATGTCGGCAGAATTAATTTATTGTAGAAAAGATATTAGCCAGTTAAAGCGTCACATCTATTCTGAATGGTGCATAGTCAGGGAGTCACGGTGTTGTTTACGACCTGAAGGCGTTAGTGTTCTCGATCTATGGAGAAACGCCTGAATATATACACGGTCTCTCCACATAATCAGGGAACGGTGAGTGTCACCGACGTCCTGAAGGAGTCCGCCGCCCAACTATTCTTCTATGTGGAGGTGGGTCTCTCTCCTGCAGTCAGGGAACAATGAGTGTCACCGACGTCCTGAAGGCGTTAAGCTCTCAATCTACGGAGAACCGCCCAAATACGTTATTCTGCATAGAGGTCACGACGAAATTACAGGGATCGAACGCTCAGCTAGTGGAGGCTCTTCAAAAACATATTCATCATGGCTTCGTAAAACATGAATCGTTGCATGCCGGAAAGCCGTGTCAAAAACATGCCTCATGATTTCACGGTTTTGCCCTTTGTTGAAAATCCACCATCAATATTAAGTCCCCTGCTTAGTGAGGGATAGTCATGTTCCGCAGTAAGCATTAAATGGTGATTTTCAGTCGATGAGATCAGTGGTTGAACTCAGTCTACAAAGGTAGTTTCAGAATCCTCGATTTACCCAATGATGTCATGTATGAGCAAATGCACAGACGAGGACCCTGATAGTAAGGTAGAACGTCATCTCGTGAGTGTGGAGAGATGAGGCACTACTGATTTGGGCGCTTAGAAGCTTAGTTATGGTCGGTTTAGGATTTACGGGCCCGAGCCCAAAAAAGGAAACCCATGTTTTATTAGGTTTTGGAAATAAATTTGATATAAAAAGGGAATATCCCTAAAATTCTTTTTGTTATTTGACCGACCAGCTCTCCCTTTCTTCATCACCCTCACGAGTTCAGCAGCAGCAGGAAAAGTTCACGCCAGCACCACCGACGTCCGATCACCGTCCGACGGAATTCCGGCCGGCGCCTATTATTTTTTTTTGCTGTATGTTTCGTGATTGATGAGGTGTTCACAAAACCAAAAATCACATGGTTGCGTTCATGCGTAGGATTTATGAAGGATTTTCATAAAACGTATATATATGCCTGTTTGTTCGTTAGTTGAAGGAACGAGCAAAAATCCCTAATATGGAAGAGATTCATAAATTTTTGAATAAACATGGTCTAGTTGCAGTAGCAAAAGTTTTGTTTATTAGGTTCCATGAAAACCCAATTTTTTTTTTCAAAGCATGGATTTTGCAAATACTTATAAGAACGTAGGTTTGTTCGTAAAGAGTAGTAAATAATGATCCTTAGGGTTAAAGGAAATTTTGAAAAGACCTGGAATTCATGATAAAATTTATTTGAGAACTCTCGAAATTTTATTTAGAATATGTGGACTTTTGCAAAAATAGAAAAGACCCTGGTTTCGTAGACGAATGCTCGTTTGAGCAAAAGATTTTTTTTTATTATTTACGTGAGTTATTAGCTCACCCTAAAAAAAAAAATTAAAAAGGGTGCGTGAGTTATTCACGTTTTATTAAATATAAATTAAGTTTTTGATTTATGAAGAATTGTTGAAAGCAAACAATTTACGAGTTGATGAATTCGTAGCGTATGTATGAGTTTAGTGATTTTATAGTGTATGTACACGTAGAAATCAGCGAATGTTCACATGGAAAGTTATGTGAATTATTCATAGTTTCTTGAAAAGTCTGTGTTGACTCTTGAATAATATGTTTTATGCTCGACTTTGCAGGATTGAAAGAACAAGCAAGTTTTGGGGTTTTACGTTGTTATCACTAAGTTCGTGAAATCGTAAATAGGTAAGAGTTGAGGATTACCATTTTGTAGACATTGATATGAGCATCATAATTGTCTTGTTGCTTTAATTACATTGTGTTGATGAAATTTGTGTATGGATGTCGCAGCAGCTTTGCAAAATGACTCAATCCCGTAGCGCTTCTGAGGATGATGTTTCTTCTAGAGAGGATGTTTCCACAGACGCATCTTCCAGAGATGATGGTTCCTCCAGAAATGATGATACTGAGATTTCTAAGGAGAAAGAGGAAAATACCAAGACTAAGAACATCCCAAATGCTGAGGACAAATTCTTTACGTATCTGTATAGACCTGAAAATCATCCCTTAGGCTCCTCGTTTCGGTTGCTAATAAATCCCAGGAGCACTAGTCAGAATAAGTTGGTGTCTCCTCAAGCTGTAATTCGGTTTTGTTTGCAAGGGAAACACTTTTTGGCTTCTCATGTGGAGTTCAAGCTTTCAAGAAAACCCTTGATACATTTCTCTGGATGGGCGAGACACATGTTGTGTCGTAGCCGTGTGAGGACCATGTTGGATCGTGCCCAGGTGACACGATCCATTCAAGTTGCTGGAGATTTAGTCATCAACCATGATATACCAGGTATGGTAGCTTTGCTCGCCCGTTGGTGTGTTCCTACTCACACGTTCATATGCAGATGGGGAGAATTCACCATCACTTTAGAAGATGTAGCTGCTTTGTTGCACCTCCCAATTACCGGTAATTTCCCTGAAGAGCTTTCAGCAGAGGAAAAGGAGATATCTAATGTTTTGGAGGACAAGATGCACGAATTCAATGAGTCACCCGTATCCTGTTATGCTCAATGGTTATCATATTGGTGGCCGAGAGATAGGATTTCTGAAGAACCGGTTGATGACACTTTAACAATCACTGCCTTCTTATGCATGTAGCTCTACAGGGATATCTTTGAAGATTGTGGTCATTTGTTGAAGCCGTTCGTAATTCGTTTTGCCATAAAGATGGCCAAAGGTGAGAAACTTCACATTGGCAGTCTATTCTTGGGTTCATTGTTCGCCAATATAGATTCTTTAGTTATAGACTCCAGTATCTCTGATGGCTTCATGAAAGTCGAGACATATGACAATACCATGTTCCTCCAAGCCTTGATGTGGGAGCATCTCGAGAGTTACGCCCAAATTCCCCGCAGCATCTGATCGCGGTCGTAAGCGTCAAAAATAAATTACACTTTCTTACTACTCAAAATATAAATATAGCAAGGGCAAGAAAGGATCGATCCCACAGAGAGGTCTAGGTTGTCAATATGTTATGGTTTCCTATATAAAACACCGAGGATTTTCTGATTTTATGTAATAAAATAAAATAAAAGCAAATAAAGAAAAATAAACGAATCAAATTACGGATGAGAAAGTACTGGTCATGGATTTCGTTTTCATTCACAAACATGTTTTCACACAATAACTAGAATTGATATTTTAATCTCAACTTTTATCAAAGACCCTAGAATACCTTGATCGCAAGAATATCCCGCAAATCTCCTCATGTCATCAACAAACACATTAAAAGATGCGAATATGAATTCTATCTAAAGGAACAACCTAACGTGTAAAAGCACTAATCAAGTTTAATTCCCTAGATGCATTAAGTTCTATGAAATCAGGCCAATCAAAGCAATCGAACGTGTAAAAGCACTAATTCAATTTAACAAAGGTTATGGTTCACATATGATCATAAGAATATATCACTACAAACTATAATCATATTTATGCTACTTGCAATCCGGAATTATCACTTTTGCGTATAATAACCCTAATCTAGCAATAAAGATGAAAGCAAACTCAATCGATTCGCGACTCGAGTAAACAAGCATTCAAATCATGTAACAATATTAATGGTGAATCATAAACGATAATATGAGAGAAAACTAATTTATTGAATTAAAACCCATGTTTGGAAATCCAACTTATTCCATAACCAATAATAAAAACTCTAGCTCATATTCATGGAGTTCATAACAAGAAGAAAGAGAAGTTTCATCGTGTTGTAAAACCCTAGAACAAAGTAGTGGCAAAAAGAATAGAATAAAAGATATTAGATAATAAAAGATATATGTGTTTTGATAAAGTCTTCTCTTTTATAGCTCTACTCCTTCCAAAATTAGGTTTTGTCTTCAAAGTCCATTAGTTGGAAATTCACCCGGCCCACGAGAGAGAGAACCGTGTAGAAATTCTCATCCCAAAAACGCTCGCGGAAAATCGGGATTGCGGCGGAATCCCGCCGAATAGTCGCCGGAAAGTGTCTCAGGTGACCGGCAAAGTCAAAACGGTCACCGGTCAACGGGTCGGAACGGTCGGGTCAAATCGGTCAACTCAGTCCAGATCACTGAGTCAAACCGGGTCAGATCATTGAGTCAGGGTGATTGGGATTAGTTGCCAGGCATGAGCCAATTGCACTGGCCTGAGTTATGCTGCACAATGATTGTGCTTCAAAGCTCGATCCGACCATGATGGCTATTCATCTTATACTCGCCTCGCAATTAAGCTCAAATTCCTCCATACATCAAAGCTACTTTAAACCACCAAAGAACTACATCTTCTTGAGCCCCCGCTTCTCACATTTGCTTCTTCACAAGATTTCAAAGACAAATCGATCACACTCATCACGGCTCGGCAACCAAAAGTACCCGATTCATTGCCTGCACATTCCATTCCTTGGCGACTCTCGATTTCCAAGTACCAACAAACCAAGCCACCGAAACTGCAGCTCGACTCTGCTAATTCCCAACATAACTCCAGCTCTTGACCTGCAACTCTAGCAATAGCAGCCCAGCTGCAAAATACAGCACATCCATCTCCTGCTATTCCTGCAATTCCCTGCAGCTCACTGCTCTTCATCTCATTCTGCCAAAACCACACTAATCCCTGAGTTCCACACTCCTTCAGCTGCAATGCAACCTTCCCATTATAACCACCAGAACTGCCATTATGCTTCACTTCTCCACCTGTAGCTTCATTCAAGCATCACAAGCATCATTCATCCATAGCCACCTGATTCTCCACCAGACTGCAACTCATCCCTTCGCACTAGCTAGCTCCTGCAGGTTCCTTGCTTCATCCATAAGTCCATACCTCACTGCATCCACCAGGCCTACATAACCTACAGCATTGCCCTGTAACTCTGCATCACCTCAGAGACATTCTCAAACTCTAACCAAGTCCCTGCAATCGAAACCAAACATCACAGTGTTACCAGCACTTCCAGACTCTCCTCTTCTCAGTTGTTGTAGCTTCAAAACCACCAGTGCTGCAACTTCTCCGCTTCTCGAACCACAACACCAAATTCGTCTCCATTACAGCTCAGTTCAACCCCAGCTGCATTACTTGCACAACCTCCAGAGCCATTACCACCATATCTCCATTTCAACCATACAAATCACCATCTGATTAATCTCCAATCGAATTCTTGAGCTCAGCCAGTGACCCTTCATGCACAATTGCAGCAACATCAACACCCATTCTCACCAGAACAACAGCTTCATTTATTCTCCATTTGTCTGTTCCATTACCACCATCTTTTCATCTTCAGTTCATCACCAGCCTCTCATGGAAGTGACCACCAATTCCATTTCAAGAACCCATCTTCTTATTCTCTCGATCTGAAGCTTCAGGCAACCTTAATCATATTTTGGGGAAGAACAGAAAGGGTTAATCGAATCCCTAATTCTCTCATCCATCTCAGTTAACTCCTCCTCGAATTCGAGTCAAGATACGACCCATTAAATCACCACAGAGAAACCCATTTATTCCTCCATTGTCTTCTTCTCTTCAATGTCTTCTCACATACAACTCAACCTCGCTCTTCATCATCTTACATCTCATATGTGATAACCCTAATTATCAAATCGCTCACCAGAACCATCTTCTTCAAAAACCACAGATCCCATTTCTTGACTGCTACTTGATCTGACCCCAAGCTCAATTTCCTGTCAACTTCAGATAACTCCTCTCGAATTCAAGAATGAAGCCGCTCTTGTCTCTGCAATTTAGAACTTGGTCTGAATTGTGTTGGTCGACCTAGTTTCCAGGGTTATAGCCACAAAGTGGATTAGGCACCTGTTCCTGGATAAGGGCCACCTCAGAATGGCAATCCCATAGCTCATTAGAGAATTTGGCATGTCAGTTTTGGAAAACTGACAACCTAATTCTCTGCTTTGTCATCTTTCTCATACGCAGTCGGATTGACTTCAATCTTTCGCCGCTGGCTTCATATTTTCGTTCTCTTTAAGATGATTGAGAATCAATCCTCGAAGTAAGCGAGTTCCACTTCCTTTTGCTCCAAATGACTCCAAAGTACCCGATTAGCTCAAAAGTAATCATAAGATACATAATTTACAAGAAAACTCGCAAAGAAAGAGTAACTACTAGATAGTAAATTAGGTGTTTTAGACACCTATCAGCATCTTGCAAGGACCTAAGGTCGATACTCGTCATGCCTTCCTTGAGAAGAATAACGCCAGGATCATGCGTTGGTCTAAAAAGCAACCACAATATAAGATATGCATTACTGACATTTTGGACATTAAATCCGAGTTCAACTTTCACCCCTGAGTGTCGGTTCTTTCTCTCTTCTCACAATTGATCACTTTCAATACTGCCGAAGAGAATATCATGTTGAGTATTGGTGCTGGTCTGAGCGAAGGAGAGAGATCTTTTGTCTTGAGTTGTACTCCTGGTTTCTTGATATCAGTAATGAATGGAGAATTCCAAGTAGAAGAATACAACATTGATAGAGCGGCTAGACAGATGGGTCTTGATCAGTGTATTCCGGGTCATCGAACAAATAAGCCAGAGATTGAGTACCTGAAGGCTCACTTAGACTGCACGCATGTGGAAGGAAACGATTGTTTATTTCCATGTTCTGACCGAGATACCTTCGTAACCCCAGGTACATAGGCTTCAAGCGTCGAGAACTTGAGCGTGTGTACAAGTTTGCAATGGATGTGAAGTCCCCAGTTCGAGAGTTCCCTTCTTCTGACATGATTTCTGGTCGACCCAGGCTGAGATACCTTTCCAGTGGCGACAAAAGGAAGACGTCTCCAAATGCAACATGGGCGAGTGCCTTTTTTATGATTTTAGCCAAAGTATGTCAATCACACTTTTAATTGTATTGTTGACCCTGTGATAGGATGTTCGTGCTGTGAGACCTCAAATTGATGTAAACTCTCCAAACCTTCAAGAAAGTCCTCATGGAGGAGAAGGCAGGAGCAAGACATCTCATAGGATGATATCGAACAATATACAGTCTCCTGCCGCTTCTTTGGTGAGTTGTTAGCGCCCTTCTTTGCCATTGTGACTTTCTCGTCCATATAATTAGGATCTTGAAAGAAAATTGTTAATTCGTTTCAGAATTTTGTTCCATCTATTATTGATGGTCTTCGTTTTGCTCCTGGTCGAATAATTCAGGGATCCAGTACTGACGAAGAAGTCGACGTAAGTATTCCCTTTTTGCGCTAATCATTGTAATATGCCTTCGAATGAATTAGTGCTGATTGTTGTTGATATATTCAGGAGGAAATCATTGCACACAAGCAGCATATTGATGAATCACACTCTTCCTTGAGTCATGGAAACACAGAGAGTTCCCGAAATCCCGAACCAAATGCAGATAACGGAGTCGCCAACGGAGATTCCAACATTGCCGAACCTTCAAATGGTTAAGTGGCTCCCCTAGTAAGTATTCCTGTTGTGACCTCCTCATAGATATATGATATTGCTGATTTATGAATGAATGAGTGAAAATCCATGCAAGTATACGAGTAATTTTGCCGAAATACGTCACCAGGAAATTTCATACTTCAGCTTTTAGTAAAAACACTGTAGAATCCCCGTTTAGAGTCGGATTTTTGATATCTGCATATGTATCTTCAAGCCCAGGAAATTTACAAGCTTTTTTGAAGAAGCTTTTTGACTTTTGAGCATGTTTAGGGCCTGAAAAAGGCAAAACAGTAAAGTTCCAAGAGACTTTCAGGATTTTTCCAGATTGCATGTTGCCCAATGTTTTGGCCATATCTCCTTGCTCGTTCATACGATTGTTATGAAATTGTGACATGTTATAGAGGACTTCCATACGAAGATAATGGTGTGTAATCCAAATCTAGATTCCTCACCAATTTCTCCCAGTTCGTCATTGAACACAGGGAAGTGTAAACTTTCTTCAGCTGAGCTTGTTTGAAAACGTGCTTCATAACTTTCACACTAATTGTGCATGTCTTAGATGCATAATAAGGAACTTGGATGATGTTAGTTCACTTACTTTCTTAATTTTATGGTTGTATTGGGTTTCCACGCTTGAATCATTCTAATCCCATGTAATCTTCACATTAGGTGCCGAATGTCGAAGTTGGGAATAACGGATCCAAGAATGACGGTTTGGGCAATCCTGGAGCTGTCGGTGATGAGACTCCCATCCCTGCACCTCAGGGTCATGAAGTGCTGGTTGTTGATTCCGTTGAGGTGGCGGAAACTCCCATTGTGTCTGAGATGGTGGAACCCGAATCAAGAATGGTAGAAGCTGCTTCGACTGAAGTTGTCTCTATGATTGTTGACGCTGCTCCAGTAATTGAGAAGCGTATGATAGTTCATGAATATCCCAATGCAGGGATTGATTTTACTCCTCTGTTCGGTGAGACACTCCCAAATCACACGTTAGTTGGTGGATTTAGCGTTCCCACTGATTATGCTGCTATGTACGAGAAATTGTGGAAGATGTATGGCCACTTTGTTGTTATGAAAGATCCAGAGCATAGCTATTTCTTGATAAGGCAAGTAGAGAGCATGTTACGTGTTATAGATGATATTCGTACCAGGGCCAGAAGTACTGTGACTCGAGATGTACTCTTTGATTGGGAGTACAACTTGAAGAATTCTGAGAGACTTGGCTTTAATTTGAAGTGGCTCCATCAGAAGATCAATACCATCAAGGATGCAGTAGTGATGAACATTCCTTTTACTAGTGATGCTGTGATAAAGAAAATGACTGAGATTACTGAGCTGACCGAAAAGCTGGAGTTGGAGAAAGCGGCTTTGCAAGTCTTGGAGAATGCTGAGAAGCAAAAATCATTCTTTGACGGCTTCCTTTAATTTCTTTTCCATAATCTCATGAACATTGAACTTCCGAGAGATGTGAGATTTTATTTGGGTTTTGATTTTTGATAGGTTTTGAATTTATGAGTGACTAAGGATTTTCTTTTGGATTTTGGATTTGATAGAGATTTTTCTTAAATAAAGAACTTTGATAGATTGTTGAATTTCAAATAATGGGTGCAAGTATGCACACGTTTTGGAGGAATTTAAAAATACAAGCAAAAGAAAATCATAAGATGCAAAACGTCAGATGTTTTGAGCATTTGCTTTGGACATGTAGTTGCAGGAAATACTACACTACACCCCTCATAATATTTTGTAGATCTAAATCTTATTAATCACCTAAATTTCAAATATAAGTGCTAGAAATATAAATTGACACAAGGATTTTTTACATGGTTCGATCAATATGATCTACATCCATGGTTCTTCACTATGATTTTTGAGGTTACATAAGAATTACATTTACAATCTCCATTAATGGATATTTTGTAGAGCTCAAGATCTAATTATTTGGGGGAGAAGATGATAAAGAAAATAAATCTCTCCCTAAAAATATCTCTCTCTCTCCTACCAAAATTATCCTCTCTTTCTCTCTCCTCGCTCTCCTCTTTATATAGTATTTACATAGTGGATGACAGCTCATGTACAACTAATATTTCCCTTAATTTCGGGTTTACCTTGCGACATCCTCGCGAGAGTATAAATGTTAAATCTCGAGACATTATAGTTTTCGCAAGATCTTCGCACTTTCTTCATGTTTACGTTATCGTCATTTGTTATGTTATTTCTGAAATCACTTTGCGACGGTTTCGCGACGTTGTTAATGAAGATTCCGCAAGTGTGTTGTTGTTGCGATATTTGGATCCTACATCTTGCCTCTTTTTTCTTGAATATTGCTTGAAGAGCGATCTTTAAGAAAAAAATCTGTTGTTGTAGTAGTCTTTGATCTTTGTTGATGAAGGAACGAGCGAAAGAATACTGGACTTGAAAAGTACGTACTTGCCTCTATTCTTTTGCGAAGTTCCGAAGTTTTGCGAAAATAAGAAGTATTATCTCTTGAAGTATGCGAAGTATAAAGTATCTTTGAAGAGGTATATGAAGTATGAAGTATCCTTAAAGAAATATAAGAAGTATCCATCCTTGATTGCGAATAAGAAGTATTGCGAAATTATTACTCCATGCTCTCTGCCTCATGCAATGCTCTATTCTTTTGCGAAGTTCCGAAACTTTGCGAAGTGAATAAGAAGTATTAATCATTGAAGTATAAGAAGTATTGCCTCTGTTCATGCGAAGTTATTATTCCATTTTTGGTGAGGATTCTTGTTGTTCATTGGTGAATATCTTCTTTGGAAGTGATTCTTGCCGAGAAGATAAAGAACATAAAATGTTTTCTTGGTTATCCATAATTGCCTCTGTTCTTTATCTATGAGGGTATAACCATTGAAAAAGTGTTGAATGAGCGAGTTATTTCTTCATTCTTATCTTGCCTCTGTCTCATACTTTGTTCTCATGCGATAGTATAATCTCTTCAAGTTGCTTATAATTGTGAGAAATAATTTGGCGAAATAATCACATTCTCATGAAATTCTAAATAATTCTCGCGAAACTCGAATAACTTTGCGAATTTTTGTAAAATACTTGTGCGAATATAATGCTTATGTAATGATTATGTTATGAAATGTGTATGCGATGTTTATGCCATGAAACGCTTATGCGATGCTTTCATGATGCGAGTATAATGCTTGTATGATGAGAATGCTTATCTACTGCAATGTATAGCTAATGTTTGTGTTACTTAGCTCATTTTGCCGTTCTAAAATTGATGTAGCTTTAAATCGCTTCCATTCTTCATTTCTCTGATTTTGTCTCTAGTATATGCATTCCTCTTTGTGTATTTATTGTTTCTCGCAAGTTCTTACTTGTGCTTCATCTCTTCTTATTCCTGCACTATTAGTATCGCATAATAATATGATCATAATATCAAGTGTGCGGCATTTGCATTGCCTCGGTCTCATTATCATGTATATGTTCGCAAGCTTATCATTTAATCATTTTCTCAAGCTCGCAAGCTTATCATGTAATCTTTTTTGCGATAAAAGAACTGTATTACCTTCATCCAAATTGTTTATGTTGAATTTTGTCATTGCGACAAGATCGCAGGACGTCTTTACATTTTCATGTAATGACCCATTGATCTTGCCTTATCATTTATTCTGTGTGGTCTTATTTTGCCTTCCTAGTTAAAGGTCTTATTTTGCCACCCCTCATTATTGCGACAATATGACAGGCCTAAATATTCTTGCGAACATAAAGCCCCATGACATTGCCGTCTTGCGACGAAATCGCAGGACGTCTTTACACTTTCATGTAAAGACCCATTGATCTCGCCTTATCTTTGTCTTTTGTATTATTGCCTCTTCAGGATCATTGCACAAATATGACAAGCCTAAATTTCCTTGCGAAAATTAAGCCTCATGACATTTGCGTCTTTTGACACTTATCAGCTCCCTAATGGAGGGTTCCGCCCTTATCTTCTCCCTGGTTGCCCCTTCAAGGAGGCGTACATCGGCCATACAAGACTAGCTCCTCCCATCCGGTCTTAACAAAGAAGCGGTTGTTTTCGCAGCCTCTTATCCCTTATACCTATAGGGCTTATGGTTACGAGACTGCACCCTAAGTGGAGTTTTCTTCGGCCGAGTGCGGATGTGCCAAGACTTGTCAAGAGTGGTAAGGAAGTTCCATGCTCCCCGCACTCTTGACTCAACCGTGTACCTCGGCGCCTTGGTCATACGCTGACTCCTTGGAAGAGACCCTCGGTCGCCCAACCAGGGTATAACCTTATATATATAGTTGGGAATCCAAGGTATCTCTCCCGGATAGGCTTTCATGGGCCCCAAATCTCCATGACTCAGGTTCCAAGAGCGGTGTAACCTTTCCCCTGAGCCATGTCAAGAGATACCCCTTATATGACGCACTTTAGGTCTTACATTTGCCTCTTACGAAATATCATTCGCGAACTAGGGTGTACGCCATAAAGGTTCGTCCCATTCACTCACTCATTCATTTTTGTCAATTCATTCAATCATTCATTTTTGATTATCTCTTCTCATTATCTTTGCGAAATTATCGCATTTCCATTATCTCTGCGAAATTATCGCATGTCTTCATTCATCCTTTCATTCATTCCTTCATTTCTGTCATTTCTTTCATTTATTCTCACAATATCATATCATTTGAAGTAAAGTAAATATTCAAGAGAAATATATAAATTAATCATGAGATTTTTCTCGAATCTTTGAAATCTTTAAGATCTTTGTAATTTAGAAATCTTTGAAATCTTTGTAATTCTTTATAATTTTGAAATCTTTGAGATCTTGAAATCTTTGTAATTTTTTTTTTTATCAAATCAAAAATCTTTTATTTTCTGTAAAAGTAAAATGTTCAAAGAAAGTGGTACTTAGCTTTTGTGGTTTGCTGTTGTTGTTGTCTCTTGCGAAGTATATGATTTTCTTGCGAAGCTAGCATCCTTGAAATGTATAAATGTCGCACAAAATATAATTATCTCGCAGCAAAAAGAAGTGTGAGAAATGAGATTTGAACACTTGACCTGCCTCTTGCATATTCTCGCACCATACCAAATGTTCTAACCCTCTCTTGCGAAATTAATTTGCGAGATAGTCATCAACTTTCTTCTTTGAGAAATAAGCAAAGTCCTTGCGAAATTTCGCATAACAAAAATAAATATGCGAGAAGCAAGAATTGATCCCGCGACCTTCTGCTTGCATTCATGCCTCCTAACCAACTGTGTTAGCCTTGCCTCTGCGAAGTGTTCCTGCGAAATAATCACCTACTTTCTTCTTGCGAGATATCCTTGCGAGATTTTCAAAGACTCATGCGAAGTAAACATTTGCATGAAGTAAACGAACGTCTGCGAAGTGTTTATGCTGCGAACGTTCGCAAGGTAAACATTTGCGAAGTGCAAAAATTCTTTGCGAATGGGGAGATTCGAACTCTAGACATCAAACTCCTTCTCTTCACTCTCTGACCATCTGGGCTATTTGTCGCTTGCGAAAAGAAACATACAATACTATAACTTTACTCCATTTCTTCGCTCTTATAAGTTCAAAAATATGCAGAAGGTGGGATTCGAACCCGCGACCTTAAGCTCATCATGTTCGCTCGTGACCAATTGTGCTATCCCTCTTGTGCGAAAGGATCGCAGAATGCTAATACATGACTTATATTCACCCTTTGATACTCAAGGAAAAAATTGACAAAAATTCTATGCGAAGGGGAAGACTCGAACCCACGACCTTATGTTTATACTCTTCGCCAGTGACCAATTGTGCTAGCTGCTGTTTGTGAAAGAAACACATAATGATGTACTTGAGTTCATCCACCCTTTACCGTTCTGGAAAAAATATATGGAAAATATGAGTGATGTGAGGGTTGAACTCGCGACATCCACCTAGTATACCTCGCGCACAACCATCCGTGCTGGGCTCTGCTGTTTTGCGATAGAAGACCATATTGCCACTCTATTATTCTTCCTTTCTTTTTAGCAGTTCCAAAAAAGTGTGAAAAATATTGTGCTTTGCGAGAATTGATCACGCGAGCTCTAACCCATACTCCTAATCCCTGACCATCTGTGCCAGTTTCTGTTTGCGAAGATTCGCATGTAACCACCTCTTATTCTTTTCTCCTCTCTAGGATGTAGAAAAAATGTGAAAAAATATGATTGTGGCGAGATTTGATCTTGCGACATCAAGCTTCTTCGCTCCAACTCAAACCATCTCGTGCGAGTTTCGTTTGTGATAAAAATCACAAATGTTTTGTTCTTATCCTTTTCTTCATTCTTCCTTTATTTCCTTCAACAATTTGCCTTTTTCTTTTTCTCCTGAATATGAAATCTTCCATTAAAAAATTAGCTTTTCTTCCTTGAATTTCATCACAGCAACCTATTTTTTTTTTTTTTTTTTTTTTTTTTGTCTTTGAATTGTTGATGGTGTTTTCTCCTTAAAGTTTATAGATCCAATTGAATTCGTCACCAACAAAGAGTCAATTTTTCTAAACTTTCTTGAACCAACAAGATTAGGTCCCTGTTTCTAGCGCATATGTAGTTGCAGGAAATACTACACTACACCCCTCATAATATTTTGTAGATCTAAATCTTATTAATCACCTAAATTTCAAATATAAGTGCTAGAAATATAAATTGACACAAGGATTTTTTACATGGTTCGATCAATATGATCTACATCCATGGTTCTTCACTATGATTTTTGAGGTTACATAAGAATTACATTTACAATCTCCATTAATGGATATTTTGTAGAGCTCAAGATCTAATTATTTGGGGGAGAAGATGATAAAGAAAATAAATCTCTCCCTAAAAATATCTCTCTCTCTCTCCTACCAAAATTATCCTCTCTTTCTCTCTCCTGCTCTCCTCTTTATATAGTATTTACATAGTGGATGACAGCTCATGTACAACTAATATTTCCCTTAATTTCGGATTTACCTTGCGACATCCTCGCGAGAGTATAAATGTTAAATCTCGCAGACATTATAGTTTTCGCAGGATCTTCGCACTTTCTTCATGTTTACGTTATCGTCATTTGTTATGTTATTTCTGAAATCACTTTGCGACGGTTTCGCGACGTTGTTAATGAAGATTCCGCAAGTGTGTTGTTGTTGCGATATTTGGATCCTACAGGACATAAAACACTCAACGCTGAATGCTTCATGCGTCGAAAATCTTGAGCCAATTTTCATGAATCACTGGTATAATCGTCTTGCCCTTGATGTCAGCCAATTTTTAGTATCCTCCAGCAACTGACTTAGCAATCGTAAAAGGTCCTTCCCAGTTAGAACTCTTTGTGGAATGTAAATTGCGTCTGGTTGCCTTAAGAACCAAATCTCCTTCATGAAATTTGTTAGGCTTGGTTGCTCGTGCCTTGAATATCTTCTACTGGTTTGGAATTCCTCGTGGATTCCACGTTGGTGGAGCTTTCCAATGTTGCGGCACATGTGGACATTCACACAAGAAAGGGTATGCTGGATATCGCTTGTCAAATTGAGCCATATCTTCAGCGATGAATCTTTCAATGGGGTTCTTAGTTGGAAGAGACTCCAACCATGCAGTGTAGTACAGCTGAGGTGAGACTATCCACTCATAACATTTGATGATAGCTTGTCCATGAGTAAGATTGAGTCCCCGGACGAAGGTAGCATATTTGAAAGTCGATAGTATAGATGCATGAGGGGGAATGAGACTTGCTTGAGTGCGAAACTTCCTGACGAATTCGTGGGCGCCCTTCCCAGGTTTTTGTGTGAGTTCCATCAAGGCTTCAACTTTTCCCAAATGTTCGAAGGGTTGATCATCTCCCGAATCAGAGCTTTTTTCGATGGAGAATTGTGCAACTTAAGATGAAGATATCGCAACAACTTTTCCATCATGAATCCACGCTCGCCCAAGAATCATGTCATATCCAGGATCTTCCTTAATTATGAAGAATTTAGTTTCCGTCCAGGTTGAATCATTTCTTACGTTGAGAATGATGTAGCCATAAGCATCCCTGGGGATTCCTTCATGATCTCTGACTGATATGGGAGCGCGAGTTGCTTCTTGACGAGTGATACCAGCAGCTCTGAGGGTTTTCAAGGGGATGATGTTAACAGTAGTGCCAACGTCGACCAATGCTCGTTTGATTCATTTCCCTTGAGGTGCACCATAGTGAGAAGTCCCCAGTTGTACATTTCCTCGTCTGTTACTGGAGGTTCAGGGAGTGTCTGCTGGATTGCTAGCCATTTTCCCGACACAATATGGTCCAGTGCGGCAAACATATCATTTCTCTGGGCCTTTAACAGGTACAACAACTCACATACATGCTCGATTAAGGATTGAACCGCTTCCTTGACCGGCTGTTCGGAGGGTGAGAATGTTCTGATTGGGAGAGGATTTTTGTGCACTAATTCAGTCCCCAGTTCTCCTGAGTCGGCCTTCTCTTTGAATATGTGTTTCAAATTTCTACAGTCACTTGTTGGATGGCTAACGTACCTATGGAAATGGCAATAGCGTGCATTTTCCATTTGTTCTGCGGTTGGTTCTTTCTTGACAGGAGGTAGTTTGATTGCACCATCTTGGATCCAGACTTCTAGTAGTTCGATCACTTCCTCGATGGGAAAAGGGAAATCAGGTACATCCTGATCATTCTGCTGATTCGGTGATTGTGCATTTCTAGTATGGTTGTCCTTCCTTGGAGCTTTCGGAGGGTGAGACGTCGAATAGGCATTCTTATGTTGTTGTGCCTCGGCTTTTCTCTTGCTCCCTTCAGCAACATTCATGGAAGCTTCAACATTGTAATGCTTGTTTATTAGGCGTCTGGCAGTATTGCTTCGAGTGTCTTTCAATTTCTCTACTTTGACAGTTTTAGTTCTTTCCAGCAAGGCGGGAGCAGTAGTTGTTAATCGCTTGGCCGCTTCATGAAGTTCGAAAAGTCCGAAACAAAGATTTTCCAAAGAAAGCTCAGACCGGGATCATCCCATTGATGCATAAGTCCACCGCTTATTGTTCGAGAACATTGGGATCATGACAATCCAAAGCTTGAACCCTAACCTCTTCACATAATCATTCGGATTTTCGGCGGTCTTAAGGCCATCCTTCCCAAGTCAAAAAGAGTAATTTTCTCAGAGACAAAGAAATACTTCCTGTAGAAAGCATTAATCATTTCTCCCCAATTAGCTATGCTCCCTGGTGCGATGTTGTTGTACCAAGTATATGCTCGACCCGTCAGGGATTTCGAAAACTCCTTCAAACGGACGACATGGTTGTGTTCATGCTCTCCAAATACTTCCAGGAATCGAGAAACATGTTCTCGAGCATTCCCCGTTCCATTGTAGAGTGTGAAGGTTGGATAAATGTAACCCTTTGGAAGAGGGACTCTTTGCGTAGCAGCAGGATATGGAGGCTGATGACGGTGGACTGATGGTGCATGGCCTTTTCCCCAGCTCTCCATAAAACGTTCCAGATCTTCACGAGTGATGAAACTAGCAGGTTCAGATTCTGCAGCTTTGCGGGTTTCATCATCGTCAGGGACTGGTATAACTTCGGGATCCATAGTTGGAGATGTTTCTTTTTCATTTCCTTTCTCCCGAGTTTGGTCTGACATCTTGTCAGTGAGAGTCTTGAGGTAATTGCACAGCTCTTTCTGCGTCGTAGCCATGTCAGTCTGATTTTTGTTAAGAACTTCTTGGACTTTCATGAGATCAGCAATAGTAGGCGGATTGTCCCTGATTTCTTCGGGATGCCTGCCGAAGAGTGGATTATCTCCAATGTTGGTTTGTGGAGGAGTAGTATTGTCAGTGCGATTGTTGGTAACATGAGTAGTTTCTGGAGCTCCACCATTGTTGCTAGTGCTAGTGTTGTTTGGGTTGGGATTAGTAACTGATCCTGACCTAAAATCAACCATTTTTATGAATCTGAGATATTGCAACCGAGAGATTAATCTCCCGCTGTGGTCGCCAATCTGTGGATGGGGAAAAACGGTTCGCCAGTTTTTTGGGAAGTGGAGAGACGAGCGTGCTGTCGAGACTCCTCGACCGGGCAAAATGTTAATCCTCACACAGATGCACCGCTACAAAGGGGGTGCTTAGATTCGAGAGATCAATCTGTATGACTCCGGCCTAAACCAAGACAATGGCCGTTCCAGAATCAATTCGGCCGCAAAGAGGGAGATGGGTTGATCTGTAGGAGGGAAGCTGAGAATTGTGGGATCAGTGATGATCAAGGATTGTGGGTGTGTTGAAGGTTTCTGCAAAATTGGTGAACTGTGAGTTCGAATAAGTTCTAATGGATTGATGAATTCCTGAGAGTAGTTACTCGAGAAATTCTGTATGTACGATTGTTGATAGCTAGTGATCATTCTTTGTCCTCAATCATGGATTCAGAGACTTATTTATATTGTCAGAGTTGTGAACACCTTGATCCCTGTAAGTGTGATGGTTTCATGAGTGGAAGAGTGGGCAAGTGGAAGATCGTGGTAAAGTCAGTTCCATGTCGTGTGAAGACTTGACGGATCGTGCACCCATTACTTTGCTAACTCCTTCAACCGTTTACACAACTTACGCACATTTCTCGTCGTGGATGAAATCCACGTGCTGTAGGCCGCCAGACCAAAACCCTAGTTGTTATCCCCCAATTTGACGTGATTGATGTCTCACGAATCGTGGAGTCTGCATGACAGACGTGTATTTAGTTTGTAAGTTATTGACTGATTAGACAATGAGTCTAGGTTTTGTTGAATCGAGCATGTTTGACAAATGCTCAGCGATTCATGGGTCGAACATGTAGTTCTATGAAATGATGTCAATATTGTTAATTCAGTGATGAATTATTAACTAGTTGAGCAATTGAGCAAGTGTTTCTCAATTCGGCGAATTACTGAATATTGAGAATTTGATGAGCAACTGAGCAAGTATTGCTCAATTCACCAAATTAATGATTTTTGATAATCTGACATGCAACTGAGCAAGTATTGCTCAATTCGACAAATTATTAATGAATTGCCGAATATTGATTATATTTGGACAATTGAGCAAGTAGTGCTCAATTCAGCGAACTGAGCCAATCAAATATTAAAATATTGGTAGATTACCGAATATTATATAATTAATTCATATATTAGTTGTTGAATCAATCATAAATTTATTAGTGTTTGAACCTGCTCAGAATGATGATTTCGTAGAGCGTTTATTCGAAACCCTAATTTTTGATCAATCCTCCATCAATTGGCGAATTGCTGAAAATTGGTCATGAGTGAAGAGGGACCGACCACATGGGGTAATGAGCGTCCATGTCGTGCCCAGTGCTCGAGTTGAGCACGCACCAGGGTTCTCAGTTTGAGAGTTGGTGAAAGAATGATAATTAAATGGTGGTTTCACCATTTACCGAAAATATTGCTGGATTCAGCATTAGGTGATAAAACCTAAGTATGATAGATGGGGATCGACCAAGAGAGCATGGGACTGGCTCTTGGTGATCACGACCAATTGTTGGTCGTTTGGAGAGTTCTCCAGTTGGTTGGAGAGAGTTCGACCCAGTATGAGCAATTGAGCAAATTAGGTCAGAATTGCAAAAACGTGTGGGACCGGCTTCGTGCAAGACCTAGGAATGACCCTGGTCGGTCATGAAGGCATGCACGTGTTGCCATGATGTCCGTGTCTCCATACCGAGAGTTTCAGTATTTTCTGATGTGCGTTCGAGCGACATTGTGAATTTTCAGAAGAGTTTCATCTTGACTGAAATTCTTGATTTTTGTTGGAATTAGCATGTATGCTGAATTCATCAATATTTCGAAAATATTAAAATAAAAGTGTTTTAATATTTAAAATTACCGTGAGAGGCTATCCAGTCGTGTAACTATGTTGGCTTTTGGTTTTTCGTTATTTGAGCAATATTTGAGAAAATATGAAGAAATCATGAATTTTGCTCAAATCCGGGAGATTCATGAATTGAGGGAAATAATTATAAAAAACTAGGGATTGTAAGGTGTGGGACCGGCCACGACTAGGGCATGGCCGGCCGACTAGGTTGCCCGGTACCGCACACCTTTCCCTATTTTATATTATTTTTTATGAATCCTTTAAGTTATGGAGAATCCTTGAAGTTATGGAGAATCCATGAGTTTTGTTGAAAACAAAGGAGTTTTCGTGAGATTAGGGAGTAATAATTATAAAAAGCTAAGGATTGTGAGGTGTGGGACCGACCACGGCTTGGGCATGGCCGGCCGGCTGGGTTGCCCGGTCCCACACGCCTTTCCTTATTTTATAATATTATTTGGTGAATCCACAAAGTTATGGAGAATTCACGAAATAACAAAATAAAAAAAATAATGGGAAAGGCACGGACCGACCATGGATAGGGCACGGTCGGCCGACCGGTGGGCCCACCCTGAGGTCCTCTCATTATTTTATTATTATTTAATGCTTTCTCCTGTTTTGTGAAGGATTCCTCATTGTTTCACGTTTTTGGAAGCTCGTTTGTGCATCTGGGTGCTCAGTCGTGCATCATTTTCGAGTACACTTGCACCATTTTTGTGGGGCTTACTCAGTGATGGTCCGTATGCCTTGTTCTTGAGTATTTATTACTAATTTATGAAATTCGAGAGAGAATAATTCATTGAAACTGAGTAATAAAATGAATAGTTGTTCATTATTAATTCATAGGATCAGCCGTGGATTCGACTACGAATTCAGAATAATAAAACAAGCATTACCATCCTATGGGATCGCAGATTCGACCACAGAATCGGAGTAATTAAGATTATCCATTACCATTTCATGAGATTAGTGTATTCGATCATGAAATTGGAGTAATGAGATAGCACAGTTGTTTTATTGCCATGAGATCAAGCCGTGGATTTGATCATAGAATCGAAGCAATTGTTATTGCCATTCCATGGGATCAGGCCGTGGATTCGACCATAGAATAAGAGCAATTGTTATTGTCATTCCATGGGATCAGGCCGTGGATTCGACCATGGAATATGAGCAATTGTTATTGTCACTCCATGGGATCAGGCCGTGGATTCGACCATGGAATAAGAGCAATTGTTATTGCCATTCCATGGGATCAGGCCGTGGATCCGACCATGGAATATGAGCAATTGTTATTGCCATTCCATGGGATCAGGCCGTGGATTCGACCATGGAATAGGAGCAATAATAGATTATTCTAGGAATTCAGTGGTGAATGTCGGCAGAATTAATCTATTGCAGAAAAGATATTAGCCAGTTAAAGCGTCACATCTATTCTGAATGGTGCATAGTCAGGGAGTCACGGTGTTGTTTACGACCTGAAGGCGTTAGGGTTCTCGATCTATGGAGAACCGCCTGAATATATGCACGGTCTCTCCACATAATCAGGGAACGGTGAGTGTCACCGACGTCCTGAAGGCGTCCGCGGCCCAACTATTCTTCTATGTGGAGGTGGGTCTCTCTCCTGCAGTCAGGGAACAGTGAGTGTCACCGACGTCCTGAAGGAGTTAAGCTCTTAATATACGGAGAACCGCCCAAATACGTTATTCTGCATAGAGGTCACGACGAAATGCCAGGGATCGAATGCTCAGCTAGTGGAGGCTCTTCGAAAACATATTCATCATGGCTTCGTAAAACATGAATCGTTGCATGCCTGAAAGCCGTGTCAAAAACATGTCTCATTTCACGGTTTTGCCCTTTGTTGAAAATCCACCATCAACAAATGCACACACCCTTTTTTATTAGAAAATATACTTCGATACTCATCTTAATTCGACATTTTTATAAGGAGGTGTTCCTTCTGGTGCTATGCATCCGTATGGATTCTGGAACACAAATGGTTACACGAAATCAATGTTTTTCGGTGTAACCTGGGCTAAGTCTCAATCAAATCCCACGTGTGACTCCTACTTATGGTTTAGCCTTATACGAAGCTTGGCAGAATGGCCAAGATAACACTCCATTGGTACGCTCGTTTATCGTATTGTTCTAGTAAAACCACGTGTGCTACACATACTTACTGCATTTGCCTATCTTTTTTACATAATTTTAAAACTCCATGTAATTAACTGATACTAAAAATAATTAAAAAAAGGTGGTGGTGGCGGGGAGCAACAACATCATTATTTAAAAAAAAAAAGGAGTAGCTTCATTAGAGTTGATATGAGAATGATTTGATCGTAGCAGTAGATGATTGTAGATATATTAAAAACAAATACTACGATGATGAAGGAAATAAGAGGAGAGTAGATTTGTTTCCAGATTATTCAGATTATAGTGAAGATATTACTTAGATCTTTATGAAGAGCTGAGAAACAAATATACATTAACTGAATATCAAAACAAATTTGTAACAAATTCTTAGAAACTTGGAATATATAGATTGTGTTGTTCTACTTAACAATCTTAAGATGATCTGTACTTTCAGTAAACCTAGCCACCACATCATAAGTGTTGATGCTAGGAACTTTAGAGTGACCTCAGATATAGTCAGAACTCTTCATGTAAATATTTGTTTGCAGCTTTTTGAATACTTATGCTTGTTAATATAACTAGTTGGGACGCCCGTGCGTTGCACGGGTCTAAACTGATTCTCCCAATCTTTGATCTAGTCATTATTTTCTTTTGTAGACGTAATTTTGATGTACACAATAGCTTGCCATCATTTTTTCTGCTGAAAAAATTGCGTGATAATTTTAAAAAAAATATCACTGGAAAAAGGAAAGGCAAATAGCGAAAATAAAACGTTTACTCTCAAAACTCAAGTTAGAGGAAGCAAACCAAAAATATATATATTGCAACTTTAACACCTCATTATGGGTACATATTAAAGATTCCCCTACCAGTCTATGAATATTTTCCAACCGAGAAAAGAAAAGAATCAGTATATGGTTGATCAATGATCCAGGTGCTGTCTCGTCGTTCACACTCATGCTTTTTGGCCTGATATAATAATTCAGGCCTGTAGGTACCTGGATTTTTAGCAAGCAGATTCAAATTCCACATGCAGCCAATAACTTAGAACATGACTACCCTTTATGTTTTTACTAAGTTGCATATACAGAGAAATAGAGAATGTCCAACTTGCAATTGAAACAAATGAGAATACATACATTCTTGCCTTAGTAGTATAGAGAAAAATAGTTTCATTAGAGACAAATTTAGTGCACTGGAAAAGCCTTAGAATCATGTAAATGTGTTTATCAAATGTGGAACGCTTAGTATTTAGTACCTTATCGACATTGCGGGGGAGACAGACCATATGACTGAATCCTTTGACTATGACATTGCGGGGGAGATAAACCGTATGACTGAATCGTCCGACTATTTAAATTGACATTGTCGGATGCAGATCGTACATTTGGCCTTAATGTCACTGTTATAAAACAACAACCCCATGCATCCCAAATCTAAAGCAGTATTTCCCATCGAACATTACATTTTTTCAATTTCATTAGTTCAGTGTAACCCTGCAAAAGAATAGGTCAAGGTATGTAAATATGCCAATAAGAAATTTATGGCTAAATTAGGGGTATCAAATCAAGCTCCCCAGCACGAAGTATAAATTTATCCCATCCGCACCACGGCGTAAGATAAAACTCCTAGATAAGATATATATAAGTACAAAAATATAAAGTTAGCTTGATTTTCTACTTCATAAGATAAACATGGAATCCTAAGATAGTACGTGAGCTGCCATACCAGCCAACAGGGAGACTTACAGTTTCAGATAGAGTAAAAATAAATTTACTAAACTACTGACAAAATCCTAATACCTACGCCCGGAATATGGTGTGTCCATGTCCATATATGAAATGGAACCAACAAAGATGAATCAAACTGAGCAAATAACCCCATCAATGGATCAAGTAAACATATAAGGACCAATTATATCCAACATGAACAAACTGAGTGAATGTTTATATAATAGATCGTTAAGAAAAAATGAAAGACGATCTAGCACAATAAAATTAATCAAATACGTACTTATGCATCCTTAAACCAGAGATTAAAGCATTCCCCATATTTTTCCACTGATTTATTAAAAATGCTAGTAATGATAATTTCATTTTACAAAACATGAGGTTTTTGTATTTAGTCTAAAGTTTCTTTCCAGCGGTGTTCAACGGTTATATAATTAAATATATATACTGGTATCTAGGTTAACAATAACTCATTGTATACTGGTATCTCTGTATCAATGAGATATATATTGGTATATCTCAAGTGCCTTTGGTCATTCCACTGATTGTTTGTATGTTGTCTAATTGCATGTATCTGGGTTTACGTTTCAATCCTATAATATTTCTAGCAACAATGACATATATCTCTAGGACACCTAGAGGCAAAGTACATCCTTCATATTTTATGGAGTTTATGTACATATCAGCTAAACGTAGTAGTAATCACATGCAACCCCAGTACATAATAAGAGATTAATCAAGGAAAACCACAAATCATAGGATTGAAAACCACAACACATCTAAAAATAATAATATTGTAATGATCTTACCGATCAATCAAGTCTTGTGCTTCAAACTTCATCTCTTCATGTATATTATGATTAAGAATATTGTCAAAGATCATCTACAGAGAAAGAAAAAGGTAAAGCATTTATATTCAAATTTTCACTAAGATAAAAACAAAAAATTCAGATCATCGAGAATCATAATCAACAATTAAAAAAATTCACATAGTAATATAGATAGGCAATGGTTCCACGACGGAAAACTAAGATTCGATGTTAGCTTTCTCTCTTGTTGTGCATCCCGCGGCGCAAACCTTGTTTCTCTAGCAAAACCCGGGAGCGTAGCCGCGAAACCCTATTTCTAGTAAACCCCGTGAACTTAAACCAAGAAATTTGAAGTACCGTTGAACATCGAAGATTTGAAGATGTGAACATCGAAACTGATCTATAATCCTGGTTAATAGACTAATATAAGATCAAGAAAATAGGATTACAAAAAAACTAATTGAGTTTTAACCCTATTCCCATTTATTATTATAATATTTTTCTGAGAGATTTCGGAAGATGAACTCGATAGATTCTGTAGATGTTTTTCTTGATTTAGGATTGCTGAGCAGTGGTGGTTGTTTCTTTTTCTTTTCGTGAAATTGATATTTAGGAAAACGTAAAAGAAATTGACATTGTGCGAAGGTTTAATAAAAAAAATAAGACGGTAAAAATAGAGTGGGTCAAAATACCAATTGGTGGTGTGAAAAATCTTTAGGTTTCTATTGGTTAATATCCTTTTGGTGGGGCCAGAAGCTCTAAGAAGAGAGCTTGATTCAGCTTTTGACCACAGCAGAGGAAAATCACCTGAAATCATATTATCAATATGTGTATAAGATTTAGTCCTTACTTGTTTTGGCAGTTAGAAGGGCAAGGAAAAACATTGACTATTGAAGACCTACATCAATACATACCAACGTATTTTCAAACAACCAAAATAACCAAAGATGATACAAATTGGACTTTCTTTTTCGATACATATAATAAGAAGGTAAAATAGTATGTTTAAACATTTTAATTTAAACTGATTTTATTTATTTAACACCTTAATTTTGTATAAGATTCTTATTTATTAGGGCCTCTCAATATTTGTAAAAGTTTAAAAAGATGGCGTCACCAACTTAGGTGACTATAACGTTTATGAAGCAAGTGCGGTTTTTCGTAAGATTAGTTCTGAAAGATCGGTGCAAGAAGAAAATACCAAAAGCGGAAGCTGTCTTGATGGGAAGAGATTCCTGAGTTGTATCTATATTAGGTTATGTAGAGGTCCATTACGAGATTAGTATAGTTAAGAATTTTATTACTAAACACGTTTACACTAAGTGACTCAATTAAGAAAAACAAAAAAATATATTATTAAAGAAAAATTGTGATCGAGTTATTATATTTTAGTTTGCAGTTGCTTCACTTAGCAGAGGAAATGTATGTAGCTTGGAGGCTGAAAGCATGGTCTGGTGTTGATTGAAGTGATGCAAGATTGCGATGGATAGGGGTTGGTTTTAAGGATAGGTAGGACGATAACATTTGTGTTTGGTTAATGGGTTTGAGATGGAAACCATTAGGTTTAGCAATGGTTTTTGTGACTCAAAGCAGTCTTTGTGAACCAGAATCTTTGTAAGACTTTTGTAACTTGAAAAGATTTTTGGGAAGTAGAATATTTTGTAAGACTTTTGTAACTTAAAAGTATATGTAAAAAGATATTGATCAACAAAAAAGAAGAATATATTATGACACATTTTGTTTTTCAGATATAAGACACATTTTGACAATTAATTTGTAGTAATGCGAATAGTAGTTGTATTCATATGCTAAAAAGAAATTTTATATGCAAAAAAACTATACATATGCTAATATTCAAATAAAAGAAAATAAATCATGTTATAAATTTCATATGTGTAATATTTCTTTTTTTTTTTTAAATAGACTTCTAAAAATGAGTCCAACTTTGTGCACCCGAGGGTGCACATTCCGTATCTTTCTATTAGCTGGGATTAAACGGACGTTTCCTTAATTATCCCAAAGGTTTTTTATTTTTAAAAATATTTATTTAAATATTATCAACAATGTTGTAGGTTCTCTCTTTCCTAATTAAGTTTATCTCTCATCTTAATATCCCAGACTCTTCCTTGACAGAAGTTCTTCATTCCATCATCAAATGGAAGATTCAGTAGAACCAAAAAACTAAAACTCTATCACTTCTTAAAACTACATATAACTTTTGATGACATCTGATTAGGACGTATCTCACTAAATTTTGGTTCTGTAAACCCATTAGCATACTGATTCCAGAAGAAAGATAGGGGACTAGTAGAGGTGAAAACTATTAATTTTCTGTCTCCACATGAATTCATTAGATAAGGAAGAACAATACCTTTTCTTTTCTTTTGAAGCATAGGAAAAACAATACTTAAAAGTTTCTTCGGAGTTTGGAGTTTCGTTTTGCTTTTCTGGGTGTTAAAAAACTGGGTCACGAAAAGATAAGGTTCTGGGTTGATCTTGTTCAGTTGTTCTTTCATGTGTATCAACATAACTTAGACATCTTACTAACAGGGCCTTATGGAAACCCCTAATTCACTTAAAAATTCTTTTAAACCCATATAAAAACAAAATATTCATCATCATCCAAAACCAAGGAAGGGAAAATCTAGATTCAGTAGATGTACAGGTACTAGTGTTGCTGGATTCTTACTAATATTTTTCATAGACACTTTGATTAAATAAAGATCAAACGAGTCAAACCAACTCATAAAAATTAAAATCTGGATTCACTGATAATCAAACCCAACTTATCAGTAAGTAAAAATTATATAGAATCCAGATGCAGACGGTGATGAGCGATGAGAGGGGAGAGATTTTTTGTTGTTGATATCGAGCACAAAAATTAAATATCGTTCGCCCTTAAATTTGTTAAATAAGTAATTAACAAGAAAATAAATACCGTTAAAATTTTAGACGAATTAAAAGGGGAGGAACGTGCACCCCGGTTATACATGGGTGCACAAAGTCGCACTCTCTAAAAATGGTGCAACCCGTATATATATATATATATATATATATAAACAAATTTGGGGTTTTGCATATTCAAAATTGCAAATCGCTTTAGGTTTACAAAACTAGTCATAAAAACCCAAGGTGACCAAACTTGTGGTACAAAAACCCCACTCAAATGTTGGGATCCATTAAAACTCCATCTTAAACAAAATTGATAAAAAAAAAAAACCCAAATTTTTAAAAATTGATACAAAGACCCCAAATTTCAAAATTGGTTTCATCAAATTTTATGATGAAACCAAATTTTGGTTTCATCAAATTCTTTGGGGTTTCATTAAATTTTATGAATTTTGGTTTCATCAACCGCGAATTACTTTTGTTTTGTTGGGTTTTTGTGTTACTTTTGTTTTGATGGGTTTTTTTGTGGATGGATAATGACACATTTGGGGTTATAACTCGCGGACCGTTAGGTTTATGAAAATAAGGGTAAATGTTAATTAAAAGAAAAATAATGTGTAAAGAAGATTTTACAATTTGTAATATGGGTAAACACCTATTAGTAAATCGGTGATTTTTGGGTTTCTCCTGCAAACCCTAGAAACCAATCTCAGCAAAATCCACCATGATTCCTTCCAATCTCTTTAGCTAAATCCTTATTCCGACGACCCCAGGCACGATGTAGTCGTCACGTTTTTACTAGGTGTCGATCTGATGTTGTCATGGCTAATTTCAATTTGCTGCTGCTGCTTTCTGTTTTGATTTAAGGGGTTTTTTATAAAATGCCCATGTGGAGAAATGCATTTAAGAAAATGCCCACGTTTTTTTCATTATTTATTTAATGCCCATATTTTGACTTTTTCCGTCCCGTTTTATTGAAAAAACGGCTAACGGAAGTTACGACATAGTGGCGATAAATCTGGTTTGAGAAAAGACATCTTAGCCCCTGAATCGCCTTACTAGGATTGAGTTGGAATAGTGATTCATTTTTTCTCCCCCAGTTTTCTGTGAACAAAACCCTAACAAATTTTTGGTATTTCAGCAACAATTATTTTGAAATAAAATCACACCATTGAACTATCATATGAAGAATGAATATTCAAGAATGAGGGTTCAATCACAAAACAACGAAAGAAAAATAAAATTGGATCAAAAACAATCATCATGTTATTATTCTTTACTTAATTGGATCAAACAATCAACCACAAAACATAAAATTGCACAGGAATTCACCTCTCAAAAGCGAGAGAACCCATCTCTGTTAATTAAGAAAAACCAATTTAAAGTAGTCAATGAAAAGGGGGTTTCAGAGATTGGGTTTGATTTGGGATTATTTGGTTGAGCGATTGTGACCCGTGGACTAAGTCACTAATTAGAAGGAAAGAGAACAAATGGGTTTGTTTGCTGATGTAGATTTTCGTTGCTTCCATTATCTCTTAACCTCCCAGCGAACTAAATTTTATCTGTTCTTCCAAAATATCTCTGAAACCCTAAAATCAAACTATAACCACTTTCGGCAATTGATAAAATAACGCAAGAAAATTAAGTCTAAGAGTGTTCTTACTGGCCGTCACCACTTTTGCAACTAACTCCTCAAGGACCGTGATTTTCTAAACAAGATATATTGCAAACGTATCATGGCAAGAAGAATGAGTACTGATTCTCTCTTCACCGACCATAAGTTCCAAAACATGTACCAAGTCTAAGCACGTGTAATTAATATAGCCATTTACTCAAACCACGTGTTGCCATCTCTGAAAATTAATCCTAGCCATAGATTTATAAAGCCAATGGTCACAGATGGCAATAAGTTCTCTAGGGTAGTTTAGTACTTGCACTCACCAAAATCTCATCTCATCAGATGATAACTCGACAAAGTCCACGAGATTTTACTGCTTTTGACGGATTAAACGGAATGATTAACTGTATGGGCATTAAATAAATAATGAAAAAAACGTGGGCATCTTCTTAAATGCATTTCTCCACATGGGCATTTTATAAAAAATCCCTTGATTTAATCAATGGATCTCCTCTTGACCCTCTGTCCTCTGAAGTCCAAAGATTTTGATTTGCTGGAGTTCTTCTCATCCTACCGAAGATGGACTATTCAATT
The DNA here is from genome assembly GCA_023531295.1 of Papaver armeniacum. Lineage (NCBI taxonomy): Eukaryota > Viridiplantae > Streptophyta > Magnoliopsida > Ranunculales > Papaveraceae > Papaver > Papaver armeniacum. Next base: position 240,245 of record JAJJWW010009309.1, on the reverse strand, counting down.
GAATCTCAAAACTTCCTCCATGGGTTTACGCAAGTTCTTCAACAAGATGTTTCTCAACCTTGCCATCTATTGATGCCGATTTGGCACTCCAATTCCAAGGTACTTTGGTTCTACCCTATTGCAGATCTCATCATCCCACTTTCTTCGATTCAGGCCATATAAAATTCACATTAAGAATTCAATTTTAGCTGTCACATTAATATGCTTCCATCTAATCTTTAGATTCTTCAGTAATTGTTTGCTGCTGTAACCTTAGTACCCATCAACCTTCTCAAATCCATGTTTCCTGTGTTAGTTATGCAATACCCTTCCCAAACCCATTTTTCTTTGACTTTTACCATCACTTTGCTCTTGTTTCATGTGAAAGTCATCTTTGAATTGAACTCGAAATTAACAGTACATTGCATAACCATTTCGCTCATATATCTCAGTCACCTGCCTTTAGTTGCTTTTCAATCTGCTTTAAAAAAATTGTTTTTGCTTTCAATTTTCTGTTTTTGGTATATCGTGTTCTGTATCACTATGTCCAGTTGTTGGCAAAGTGATGGAGCTTTTAGAAGTTTTTAAAATCGTTTTAGAGTCAATCATAACCCTGTTAAGACAATGGAAGTACAAGCTTGTGGGTGGTTTTTAACCAGATTTGGAAAATTAAACAAAAAAGAAGGAAAAAAAATGCTTTAAGATATAGATGTTGCAATGTTGGAGGGTTATCTGTTAAGAACTTTAGTAAGTACTACTATCTCATTTAGTTTGAATTTCGTCTTGAAATGATTAATGTTCTCACGCAGGGGACTTGAGTTATATTTGGTTCATGTTGCGTCCTTGGCACTCATGCTTAAATACGTCAACCTTTTCAACCAACTGTGAGGATTTTGAGATCATTTTACAGTAAAACTTCGATAAATTAATAGCCTTGGGACCGGAGAAAATTATTATTTTAGCGAAGTTATTAATTTATCGAGTTAAAATTTAGCCTGTACAAGCCTAGTTGGGACCGAAGAATTTTATTATTTTAGCGAAGTAATTAATTTATCGAAGATTAATTTATCGAAGTTCTACTGTACACGTTCTTTTATCTGAGCAAATTCTTCTTATCAAGTCAAAGCCAACTCTTTAGACCTAGGAGGGATTATTGAATACGGTGACCCAATCTCTTTCCATAATGGTTACAGCAGCATGCTTATTATGTTAAGAATCAACCGGTCTTAACCTCTAGTTTTGGTATCTTAGCTCCAATTAACTGGATTGCATTCTAGTTTCTAGAATTACCAAGATTGCTTTGTAATTACCGCAACAGATTAGGGCATACTGCTGAAGACTGCATAGACATCTTCCTCCTCAACCATCCAAGAATACAGTCTCCAGATCAATACCAGATAGTCTCCCATGAGATTATGCATATTCCCGAAGATAATTTACAAAAGAAGATAGTTACAATGTGGAAATTAATGGACCAGACTCAGATTGGAGTGACTGGAGTCTAGAGATGCACCCATTCCATGCTTCATCTGCTCAAGATCAATCTGTAATTTCTTGCTCGGAAGGAAACATACTTATAGTGGATTCAATCGTAGAGGATTCAATTCAAATGTGTCCACTGACTTGGAAATAACTGAATAGTCTTGAATTGGTACCAGCAACAACAACCATCTGAGCAACTGCAGCAGCAAAGCCATCTAATAGTAACTTTCTGAGCAACTGCAACAGCAATAACAGTAGCACCAGAAGCAGCAACCAGTAACAACTACCAGCCAGCCCATCAAGCCAAGATGGCACATCAGCACAAAACGTGTATACTCACTCAGCATTAAGTATGATACTACATCTATGGGGCCGGTGGAACTCCACTCCTTTTGATTTATTAGCCTCTTTTTTGCTTTCATAGTTTGCCTTGTATGTTACTAAGTCCCTGCATCTAGGTTTACTTATTGGTTTGCCTTTCTAGTATTGCATATCTATCTATGGCTTTTGCTTCTTATCATTACTGCACCTATATGTACACTGTATTCTATAGTGTCAACATTTTGGATTTAAGCATTTTTAGGTAGTGTCTTTGTCAAAGTTCATTATAAGTCTTTTTTTTCTGAAGCTGTGTAATCTCTGGCAACAAAGTTATTTTGATCTATTAGTGTTTAAGTACTGTTATTTTTGTGAGTATTAGTCGTGCGTGTTCTTCAGAGTTTTGTTTCTTCAGGTTGTAGTCTTTTTTCTTATTTGTGTTTCGTTTCTTCCTTGTGACTCAGTGTCATTCTTAGTAGTCCTAAGCTCCTCATTTAGAACCAATATAATCTTTCATATTATAGTTTTCTATAGTAGAATTTCCTTGTATTTCTCTCAGTTTTTGCTTGGTCATACCTGCATTCTGCATCTTAGGTTTATTTGTGTGGACTTCAAGTTTAGCTGCACTGTTTCTTTAGTTAGTAAAAATTCCGACTGCTTCAGGAGATGAACTAATCCTCATCATTTCTTATTCAATTTCAATACTTCTCCAATCATTTTCTTATATATTCAATACCCAAACACAAAGCACTTTTAAACCCAAAATGAACATCTTGGCCTGGAATTGCCAAGGCGTCAACAACCCAACTACAATACAACATCTAAAGGAGATCACATCATCACACAAGCCCGATATCCTTTTCCTCTCTGAAACTTTAGCCAATGAGCGACATATGTCCAGACTTGCTCAATCCCTTCAATTCCAAAACCTAATCGCAGTCCCCAAAGTTGGTCGAAGAGGAGGACTATGTCTCATGTGGAACAACCTCAACGTTCGGGTTCTACTTCAATCCCAAAGTTTCATACATGTCCTTATTACTCCTCCAGTCCCATCACAACCATGGATTTGCACCGGCATTTACGGTCCTCCACACACAGATGCAAGAATTGATCATTGGCAAGATTTTTCATCAATCTTCCCTAATATCAATAACTCAACCTCATGGCTGCTTGTAGGGGACTTTAATGACATCATGGACCAATCGGAAAAAAAGGGAGGAAGACAAATCACATATAGTCAGACTCAGCCGATCTAACAATGATAGATCAAATGGGTTTCATTGATTTAGGATTTAGAGGAGATCCATTCACTTGGACAAACAATCAGCAAGGTCAAGACAACATCATGGAAAGACTTGACAGAGCAATGGAAACCCAACATTGGCGTACAACAAACCCTCATGCAGAAGTCACTCACCTCCCAAGGATTGCATCTGATCATGCCTCCATCCTACCGCACACCAAAGCAATTGATTGGCAGGGGCAAAAAAATTACAAGTTTGAGCATATCTGGCTAACACATCCACAACTCAAACAAGTTGTCGAATCAGCATGGACGCAACAAAGTGATGCAGATTCTGCCCTAGAATATAGCTATTGCAAGAGAGCTATTCCACCACATCAAAACATCTTCAATCACAAAAGCCCCTAAAATAGCTCTAAAGTTGGATATCCAGAAAGCTTATGACAGCCTTGATTGGGGATTCATCAAAAAAGCTTTTACAAAATTGGGCTTTCCAGCAATATTTGTCGAATATATCATGTTATGTATCAAATCAGTTACTTACTCAGTCAACGTCAATGATACACCGCATGGATTTATCACACCTACCAGGTGAATCAGACAAGGGGATCCCATATCTTCCTATATTTTCATTATTTGTGCGGAAATTCTATCAACAAATCTTGGAAATCTCGAAGCAAAAAATATGGTTCAGGGTCTCCGAATATCAAAAAAGGCACCGCCCATTCTACATCTAATGTATGCAGACGATCTCCTCATCACTTACAGCGCGACCCAGGAAGGTAGCACTCACCTAAAAAGGATACTTCAATCATACAGCTTATTGGCATGACAAATAATTAACACATCGAAATCAATAATCATTCACAATGCGAGGCTACAACCGCAGAATATAGACTCTCTATAGCATTTATTTGACGTGCCAACCACATCAATTCCACCTATATATTTAGGAGTTCAATTCAAACACGGGAGAAACTCTATACACATCTTCGAACCACTACTCCAACGACTTGCTCGTAAAGCTCAAGGATGGATGACAAAATGCCTTACCCCTGCAGGAAGACTTGTTCTCATTAAAACCTCTTTAACACCGACCTGCAATCGCCTTATGCAAACCCATGTTTTCCCTACCCATGTGCACAAACAAATTGATCGGATCGCTAGGAATTTTTTCTGGGGACATGATTCATCTGTTAAAAAGATTCACCCAATAGGGTGGAACAAGCTAAACAAACCGATAGGGGAAGGAGGACTTGGAATCCGAAAGAGTAGCCATCACAATAAAGCTTTGTTCATGAAAAGGATCTGGAACATTTACGACCAGCCGCAGTCCATTTGCACCGGCTTGTTCAACGAAAAATACCTCCAACAACAACCAATATTCCAAGGTACAATTACAATTCCTTCTAACGCCAGCCTGCAATGGAAACAAATGGCGTCTCTTATTCCTTTTTTTTATAACAACATTTGTTTCACCAAATAGGAAATGGTTCAGATACACCTATCCAAGCTAATCGGATACCCCACTTTCAAAACCTTGATCCTGCCCAATGCTACCCTATACAATATGTAGCGGATTTAATTGACCCCCTTTCTCAATACTGGAGACATGATCAGCTAAACAACCTACCACCTAATGCCATCCAACATATAATAAATATACACCTTCCTCCTGATAGCAGCCAGATAAAATAATCTGGCCCCACTCTAAATCAGGAAAATACACAACTGCATCCGGATATAGTTGTCTAACACAACAAGATAACCTCGCTCGCACACTCAAACCCCCTCCCAACAACCAAATTTTTATGGACGTTACCATGTCCTCCCAAAATTCAGCTTTTCTTGTGGAAAGCAATAAATGAAGGTTTGCCAACCTTGTCTATGCTACATCACATCAACCTCTCCACTTCCAACCTTTCCCCCCGATGCAACTCCGAGCCAGAAACATCTCAACACATGCTTATCCATTGCCTGCTGGCTATGTCCGCTTGGACCAGCCTTTCTAACCGCATATCAACAAACCGATCCCAAGGTAACAACCAACCAATTACCTTAAACCCTCAAACAACAATTTCACAAATACTACAAACACAAGGCAATGCCTCCTCTGTCACTTCATGTTGTTTTCTACTATGGTCACTTTGGACTTCAAGAAATGAACTCGTGTTCAATCAAGATCAATCCACTCATACAGACATCCTGACAAGATCATTAGCACAACAACAAGAATTTGAATGGGCAAAGAATATTTTCCACCAGTTCTCCCGGGGGAACTGCCTTCCATAATTACAACAAACATAACCAAGACGACTACAACCATTCAGGTAGGTTGGTGTCATCCAGCAACAGATTGGATTAAAGTGAACATAGATGGGGCATCTAGAGGCCACCGGGGTATGGCGGGAGCAGGATTCATTTGCAGAGATTCGAACGCGCAAACGATAATGGCTCTTGCACAACCTCTCGGAGTAACAACGGCTCTCACAGCTGAGACATGGGCAACAGTGCTATCAACCAGAACCGCGACTGAATGAAGATGTACTAAAGTGTTATTTGAAACAGACTCAAAGAATATCATGCACTTCATTGAAACTCCAATGGATGCCCCTTGGTATATTTCAGAAATGATCGCAAAAATTAAACACCGAATGAGTCAAATTCCTTTTTGTGTTATTCAGCACAATTATAAGAAAGGAAACCAAACAGCAGACGGTCTAGCAAACTATGCGGCTGATGGTAGCCAATCCGGAAACTACTCAACATCAATATGGGACTAGGCGAACCCAGCTTTCATTAACCAAATTCTATTAAGCGATTCCAGGAGAGTCACCTTCCCACGTGTAATAACCTTTTAGTTGCTTTTCTAATAAATGCATGCTTCAAAAAAAAAAAACACACCTATTAGCTCGATGTTTTTTTCATCGATTCAAGCATAAATATTAACATATATTTACAATCTCGTTCAAGAAAGTATGTTAGAGTGAATGCTCGATTGAACCCACACACCTTGGTGTGTCAAACTTAAATCCAATTTTTTTGTTGATTTAGCCTACTAAATTCAGCTTCGGTGTGGAGTAGATTAGGTAATAGAGTCTAATAGAGTCTTAGGATTTTCCAAGCTACGTACTCGAGAAGAATGAAAAATTGGAGATCTCACGGAGACATCAATTTGAAAAAACTTCATCGAGGTAACGAAAATTGGTTTTTCCTTTTGGATTCTTTTTTACTCTATCTATCTGTGTATTATAGCGAAAGTTTAAAAGTTTAATAAATAATCCTATTCATTATCTTTTGCTAAGTCTAGTGATGTTTCAACTTCCAAATATCTTTCGTACCGAGAACTCAAAACTAAGATTGATAGAATGCACAAGTGTTTTAATAAAAATCTCAAGACTTGCAAATTCATTATTGAGTTTATAAAGTTTTGTTTTGATAGTTTATTACTAATGATTTTCGCTCATTTGAGTTCACGAACTCAAAAGTTTGAGTTTTAGAATATGTGTATATTGATCAATACTAGAATAAAGTCGTTTTTGCAACGGTTACTTTGAAGATTGAAGATTATTCTTTTTATGGTTCCTAATCTTTATGATTTTTCTTGCACACTTGATTCTCTAGGATCCAAACAAGAAGTTTATTTTGATACACATAAGACTTGTGTAAAAACAGAACATGCTCTTTGGTTGCTTCTTCATGTTAAGTTGCTTGGATAAAGCTTGTTCATAGAGATTGATTATTTCTATAATCATTGTCTTGGTTTGATCTTTGACCAAAGGAGTTTATATTAATTAAATGGAAGATCATTTACTCTACATTATCTCTGATCAAAATTTTGATTTGGGAGACTGATAAGTGAGTTGGTTATTGAAACATATTTAGTCATTTTTTGTTTAGGATTACGATACAAAGGAGTTGGGGGCGAAATTCTTCCAAGCAGGCGAAGCAACTCAAGATAGTGGACTCTATCTTGGGATTCATATGCGCAGGACCATTCATAGTCGCATGGATACTGAAGGAACTAAGTAACAAAGGAGTATTTAGTAGTTCTCAACCATATGAAGTCGTGATGGTCAATTTTCATTGCAACTTAATTCCGAGAGTATTAAAAATTGGACTAGGTCCCAGGGTTTTTCTGCGAATCAGTTTTCCTCGTTATTAAAATCTTGTGTGTCGTGTTGTTACTTTATTTTCTGCACTTAATATTGTTATAGTTATAATTAAGTAACTACACTTGTATGTTAATCCACTTGGTACGATTTCATAGTTAGGTTGGTATTGAACATTGACTATACATCAAGTTACATCTTGTTGAAGTAATTTTTGCCCATTATTATTTTAGTAGAATTACACAAGGTGTGTTTGTATAGGTTGATATTAAAAAGATTGTGGTGTACTCGGTACCTTCGTCATTTTAGTTAGTAACTACATTACATTGAATTTATTCAAGGGATGATATTGTAAGAATACAATCTCCGCTATTTATAGTGTCATGACCAAGGCTTGATTTGAAGAAAGGTACTACCAATTTCGAAAATCCTTAAATATGCAATGAATGTTTATTCCCAAAACTAACAAATACCAATTGTATTCCAACTATGAAACCGATATCTCTCATAGATGACAACTAATATTAGATAGCACACATCCATGTAATTTACTAATATAATAACTAGAGATATGAAAACCTCTCGGATGTAGTAAGTATTTCCTTTTCGATACCTAAATAGATATCGAAAAAATCAATTTCAGGATCTTTCCTTGAGTATCAAAGGAATATACTTGAAAATTAATATTTAACACATATTCAAATTACTATGTAGAGATTTATAAACATTTCTAGCCTAACCCATGTAGACCTTGATGCCTACAGAAACCCATATCGAAAGTGTAAGTTCGGTCAGAATTTTTTAGGATCGGTCCTAGCTAGGGATACGTCTTGTTAGAGTATTTCTCAGTTGAACCCACCAAGCATTGGTGTATTAAGTTTGGTTGTCAAATTTAGTTATGAAACTCGAAGTCGCTAGATTTGATTACTATAGTCAACTTCGTTAGGTTAGACTAGGAACATAAAAATATTGAGAATTTTAATTTCTTATTATTCATGAAGAACCTGAAGACGTATCGGCATCAACGAAGATATCATCTTTAATTTCGAGGTTAGTAACAACAAAATTTACCATTACTATCATTTGTTCTTTCAAGATCAATATTTTTTTGAAAATATAACATACAAAGTAAAGTTTGTTTACAATGACTTTAGTATTGGTGTCTTGGTCATTATACTATAATCAAAGTATGAAGAAATGATATACTAGTTATTCTGTACAACTTAAGTATATGGAGCTACGAAGTATAGTTTATCTATACATAATACTAATTGGTGATTCGTTATTTAGTGTATTGAACTTCCGGACTAATTTATACTTGGAATTATTTTTAACTACATAGTTTAAGGGAGCAGACTTGCGAAACTAGTTTTATAGTTGAATAGGTGATTCAAGGATCCATTATAAGGATCGATCCCTAATAAGGATCTACTCTAAGAAACAATCTTATATAAGGATCTCAACAAGTACCGATCCCTAATAAGGATCTCAATTAGCACCGATTCTAAGGATCTATCTCTGGACCAATCCCTTACAAGTATCTATGTATGACCAATCCTATATGTCTGGATGAAACTTACATTTTCGATATGTCTACTATCTTAGGGTTCTGTAGCATCAAAATGTATTTTGGTTAGATGGGAATGTTCACATAATGCCTACGACCATACATAGTGATTACACCATGTACTAAATTATAATACCTTAACGTTCGAGTATTTTTCTTTGATATTGATACAGGTGTATCCTTTTAGGGAACTTAGTTAACCTCAAGCTAAGTTGAGGGAAGAATCATATTCTAGGCAGGAATCCTTGTTTAGGCAGAATTCCTAGTTAGGAAAGAGTTTTGTTTTAGGCAATACTCTTAGTTTAGGATATCGATTCCTAATAGAAAACCTAGTCGGCTGAGTACGATGAAGTCTATAAATAGAGAGGTTTGGTTGTTAACTGAAGGACACAAAAAACCTATAGAAGGCTTGGAATAATACTTGTGCAAGCTTGGCATACAGTTTAAGGTTAATCCACTGTATAGATAAGATTGTGAGCGTAACAAAGAGAGAATTATAACCGTTTTCTTGTTCATAATCTAGAGAAGATATTTTCTTCGAATTACTACTTGTGTAATGTTTTCTAAGTTTCTCGTCTATTATTATTCTGAATTCCGCCTTTATAGTAATAGCTACCAAGGTATATGGATCAATACGTATCAAGTTGGCAACACGAGTGAGGTTAGTTTTTAGGGTAAATCCCTGTGGTTTATGGTTTTCACTAGATCTCTCTACATAAAGCTTGGTGAGGTACTCGAGAAGCTAGAAGAAATTAAGAAAATAAGGGGATCAAGGATGACGAAGTCAGATGACGAACATAAGGAAGGCGGACCACAAACTATGGAAGAAAAGGTGGCTACGCTGCAAACAGTCATGAAGTCAATTCAAGTTACCCTTAAGGAACTGAGTGAATGTATTCGTTCTCATACACCCAAGCCAAAGATGAAGAAAAAGATTACACCTTCCCCTGAAGCTTCGAAAAAAGATGATTCAGAAGGAGAAGAGGAGGAGGAAGAAGATGAGGATGAAGAAAACAAGAAAAGTGAGATTCTTAAAAGTCTTACATCAACTAAACCTCATGATAAGAATCTGAAAATTGATTTTCGTGTTGATATTCCACTTTACGATGGGAGTGTCTACGTAGAAAAATTGGATGATTGGATTGAACGTCTAGAGACGTATTTTTCTTTCTTTGAATATGATTCAAAGGAAAAGATTGTTTTTGCGGCATTGAAGCTACAAAAGCATGCTCTAACCTGGTGGAAAGCTTATCAAAGACAAAACCTAGGTAAGGGAGTATTGTCGTGGAAAAGATTCAAGGCAGTTGTAAGGAAACAGTTTTATCCGGTTGGCTACCTTGAAGAGAGATGGTTCAAGCGGTACAACTTGAAGCAGACCTATAACCAAACCGTGCAAGAATATACTTCGGAATTTCAGAATCAAGCTATGATTTTGGATTTAGACTTGGGAGATTATGTTATCTATATGAAATATATTTCTGGGTTCCATGAGTATATACGGAAGGAGTTGAAGATGTTCTCGGTGGATACTATATCCGAAGCAAGTATAAAAGCTAATGCCACTGAAGGAAGGCTTAAGAAATCTAATTCAAAGGGAAATACTAAGGTGAAATCTGGAGGTACCACTGTGAAAGGAGGTGAAAGGATCAAAGAAGAAGGGAAGTCTAGTGACAAGGAAGGTTTGATTTGCACCCATTGCAAGCAAACAGGCCACGTTATCGATAATTGTTGGGTTAAGAACCCTCATCTAAAGCCTAAAGGTTTGCAGAGGAAAGAAGCCAAGAAGGCAGCACTAGTCGCTCAAACTCCAAAAGAAGTCCACGGACTAACGGAACCCAATTCAAAGCTCTCTCTTATGACAGGGGCAAAAGGAAGACCTTCAAAAGATGATCTTAGGGAGCAACTCTTCATAGTGAAGATGCAAGTCAAAACATCAATAGTTGATGCTGTTATTGACCCGAGAAGTCAGAAGAATTTACTTTCACATTCTTTGGTGCATAAGTTAGGATTGAAGACTATCAAACATCCAAAACCATACCCTTTAGTATGGCTTCAAAAAAAAGGGGGCTTACAAGTTTCACAGCAGTGCACGTTCAAATTTACTCTGGATGAGTCATATATTGACGAAGTTACACGCGACGTAGTTTCTTTGGATATCTGCCAGGTAATACTAGGTAGTCCTTACCTATGGGATACAGATATAACTCTACACAGGAGGGAACAAAAGTACACCTTTAAAGATGGATAAATTTTTGTGATTCGGGCTGTAAATTCTCCTCTTGAGGAAGCAAGCTTGATCACATCCACTCAGGCTAAGCGGTTGGTGAATGCTAGCACAAAGTTCATTCTCCTTGTGATCCGTTCTCTTGGGGAAAAGCCGAGTAGAGTTTGCTTGGCAGCCTTGACTGCACAACAAGAATATGACCTAGAAAGGTTGAAGTTGAAGTACAAGAATTTATTTTTTGATATCACGGGGTTACCACCAAAGAGGAGTGTGGAGCATGAAATTATGTTGATCGGAGAGATTTCTCTTCCTAATGTAGGTATTTATCGCACGACCGTAGAGGAATCTAATGAGATCAAGAAACAAGTCCATGAACTTTTAGAATTGGGAATGATAGTGCCAAGTGCTTCACCTTGTGGATCAGCGGTGTTGTTGGTTCCAAAGAAAGATGGAGACTGGCGCGTGTGTATTGATTATAGAGCATTGAACAAGATCACAATCAAGAATCATTACCCTTTACCTAGGATAGACGACATGATGAATTAGTTGGAAAAAGCTCGAGTCTTTACAAAGTTAGATTTCAAATTCGGATATCACCAGATGAGAGTTCGAGAAGATGATACATGGAAAACTTCTTTCAAGACCAAACAAGGCTTGTTCGAATAATTGGTGATGCCTTTTGGTTTGTGTAATGCTCCAGCGACGTTTATGCGTTTGATGAATGATTTGTTACGACCTTTTATGGAAGATTTCGAGATTGTTTACTTGGATAATATCCTAATATACATAAGAACTTGGGAAGAGCATCTCGTTCACGTTGAGAAGGTGTTTAAAGTGTTACATGAAGGCCAGCTGAAGTTGAACGTAAAGAAGTGTGAGTTTGGAAAGTAGGAGTTGGTGTATCTCGGATTCATTGTTGGTGGCGGACAACGAAAGATTGATCCAAGGAAGGTTGAAGTGATCGCTGAGTGGCCTAGACCTAATACTGTAACTGAAATCAAGAGTTTCTTAGGGGCTTGCACCTACTTGCGTAAGTTTTTCCGGCATTTTTCGAATATTGCAGGACCATTACATGGTTTGACAGGAGCTAAAGAAAAGTTTGAATGACAGAAAACCCATGAAGACGCTTTTCAGCTACTAAAAAGGAAGATTTTAGAAGCACCGGTGTTGGCATTGCCTAACTTACAACGTACTTTTGAAGTTGAGACCGACGCTTCTAACTATGCAATGGGAGGATTGTTGCTACAGGATGGTAAACCAGTGGAGTACCATTCAAAATTGTTCTCAGGTGCTATCAAGAAATACGCACCTTATGACAAAGAATTTTATGGTTTATATCAATGTATCAAGCATTGGCGAGTGTATCTCTTAGAAGAAGTAGTGGTACATTCAGATCATAAACCATTGGAGTATCTACACGCACAGACGAAACTACAACAAGCCCGACACGTGAAGTGGATGTCTTACTTGATGAGTTTCAACATTCTCATTAAGTACAATAAGGGAGTAACAAACAAGTTGGTATATATGTTATCTCGTCCACTAGTCCGGGCATTAATGGTGGCCATGAGAATTCAGCCAATTGTTCCTCAAGAGTATGCAAAGTCATACGCATCTAGCAAATACTTCAAGAAGGTGCTAGAAGGGATAAAGAGGGGTTTGAAGAGCGAGTTTGAACTCCGAGATGGATTGTTATACAAGGGTCAGTTACTTTGCATTCTAGAAGATGGAGATCGTTTACAATGGTTGAGAGAGGCACATACATCCCGAGTTGCTGGACATTTTGGGATGAATAAAACTCTTCTTAACCTTCATCATTATGTATTTTGGCCAAAGATGCAAGATGATGGGGCTAAGTTAGTTAAAGGGTGTAAGTTGTGTAGCACATCTAAACCTTCCAACAGAAAACGTGGGTTATATCTACCATTACCAGTACCATCAAGGCCTTGGGAGAGTATTTCTATGGATTTTCTTGGTGGATTACCAAAGACCAAGTCTGGTTATGATTAATCGTTCGTTGTGGTCAACCGATTCAGCAAGATGATTGCATTAATTCCATGTACAAAGACGGTAACGGGAGCCGGTGCAGCAAAGCTCTTCTTTGAGCATGTGTGGAAGCATTTTGGTTTACCTACTTCGATTATTTCTGATAGGGATAGTCGATTCCTTAGTAATTTTTGGGATTCTTTATGGAAAATGATGGACATTAGGTTGAAGAAGAGTACATCTTTTCATCCACAAACAGACGGACAAACAGAAGTGGTCAACAAGACTATGGTTCACGTGTTAAGGGGATATAATTCTAAGCATCCTAAAACTTGGGATAAGAGTTTACCATATCTACAGTTTGCTTTCAATAGAGCAGTTCACAGTTCTTCGGGAAAATCTCCTTTCGAGACGTGCTATGGTTACTTACCACCTAGTCCTTTCGATCTAGTCTAGTGACACCTCAATGGCGGGGAAGGAAGGAAATGAACGACAAAAGGCACATCAGTTCTTGGAAAAGATATCTCAGATTCACGCAACTGTTGAGGCACAATTAAGGAAGTCACAAGCCAAATACAAAGCAAAACATGACAAGCATCTTGTGCCTTGTAATTTCGGTGTTGGTGACTTAGTATGGTTAAAATTAGGTAAGGAGCGACTGAAGGGGGAAGGTAAGAAATTGAAGCCATTGAGAGATGGGCCATTTTGTATTCTCGATCAGATTGGTGACAATGCCTTTCGTCTGGATCTGCCAGCTTATCTAGGAATGTACTCGGTTATAAATGCCGAATACTTGAATTTGTTTGAACCACCATTACTTGATGATGATGGCGACGACACCATGATCTTACCACGAGTAGAAGACTTATGGTTTGATAGAGAGGAACCACTCATGGAAGACTGTATATTGGAGCGAAGAGTGACTAAAACGCGACAAGGAGAGAAAGAAGATTTTCTAATTGGATGTAAAGGTTAAGTTCCTAGCAAGGCCAAGTGGTTTAACAAGGAAAAATGGACTCTCGAGTTCCCTAACCTTCATGTTTAACTCTCACACGAGTTCAAATGCTTCAAAGGGGGACCCATGATACAGGTGTATCCTTTTAGAGAACTTAGTTAACCTCAAGCTAAGTTGAGGTAAGAATCATATTCTAGGCAGGAATCCTTGTTTAGGCAAAATTCCTAGTTAGGAAAGAGTTTTGTTTCAGGCAATACTCTTAATTTAGGAAATCGATTCCTAATAGAAGACCTAGTCGGTTGAGTACGATGAAGACTATAGATAGAGAGGTTTGGTTGTTAACTGAAGGACACAGAAAACCTAGAGAAGGCTTGGAACAATACTTGTGCAAGCTTAGCATACAGTTTAAGGTTAATCCACTGTATAGAGAAGATTGTGAGCGTCACAAAGAGAGAATTGTAACAGTTTTCTTGTTCATAATCTAGAGAAGATATTTTCTTCGAATTACTACTTGTGTTCAGTTTTCTAAGTTTCTCGTCTATTATTATTCTGAATTCCGCCTTTATAGTAATAGCTACCAAGGTATAAGGATCAATACGTATCAGATATTCAAGGCATGATCCTGAAATAGAAATTTCAATATCTTTTAGATATCCGAAAATATATGCTTACCATATCTCAAGGGTTTGCGTATCTCTTAAAACTATATTAGTAAAGCACATGGGTGTGCGCTAGCTTATTGTTTGGGCAAAAATAGATCTCTACCTCAAACAATCTCGATTGAAGTTGATGCTCAATTTTCTCCTTCTGATAAATAGAATGGGGGAGTACCTGCAAAACTCTTCGATGCTCAACTAAGTATAGATTTTTTCACATGAGTTTTTAGGACTTGAAAGCATACCTTATAAAGTTTATGTGCCCTGTATTTATAGAAAACATACCCTAGTTTCCTTAACCATAAGAGGTTGTATCGGATATGAGTATTGAAGCCCAAAGGCCTGTGGTGGGACAAAAATATAATCTTAGCCCGTTGGTTTAATAAATAGAATGATCCATATCCGTGGCCCCTTAGACTTTTGTTGATCTTCTTGTTGGCATAAGTATTCGCGAATGAAGCGCAAAGTGCGCTATCGGGCTCTTCCACGTGCCCAATATTATATGGTACCCACACACTTATATTAGGTGTCAACTATAAGTGATTTCAGTTTACGGGTTAGAATACAGTTGGCATTTGTTAATCGGAAATAAACATTCTTTGTATATCTTAAGTATTTCTTGTCTTCTACTCAAGCCTTGGTCATAATACTATAAATTGTAGACCTTGTATTCTTATAAACACATCCCTAACACAAAACTTAAGTGATTGTGTGAGAAACCAACTTCTTAAAAGATATGAGTAATCTAATTAGGTAAAACATCTTGTGTTGCCTTCATTTAAAGTCTTCTTTGAGATCAAGAATCTTTTATTAGTATCGTTGGTGGGAAGTTAATTAAATCGCATTGTTGTTGTTTTCTCCGATTAATTTATTTTAGAACTAACGGTATAGTTATTCATTATAAAGATCAAACTTATTTATTCTATGGGTATTCTTTTTTGATGTAAGACCACTCAAGTTTGTTTGAGGATTGACTATTACATATTTGTAGATAGAATTTTTTACTAATCAACATTAACAAACTTCTTTCTGTATGTGTTGATCAATAACAGGATCAAGTTGTTTGTGCAACGATTAATTTGAAGATTGAAGATTTGAAGATTTTTTTTTTCCGGTTTCTGATCTTTGTGATTCTTCTTGCACACTTGATTTTTTGAGATTCAAAAAAGTATTTTATTTCAATAGACTTGAGCCATGCTGCAAAGATCGAACAAACTTTTTAGTTGCTTATCCTCGTAGAGTTGCTTGGATAGAGCTTGTTCACTAAGATTGATTATTTCGATAATCTTTATTTGGCTACAAAATATATAAACTCTACTTTATCTCTATTTTATCATGATAAGTGAGGTGGTTACTGAAGCAAATTTAGTCTTTCGGGTTACGATCCAAAGGAGTTGAGAATGAAAGTTTTCACAACATGTAAATTGAATTAAGATAGCGGACTCTATCTTGGGATTCACGTGCATACACCAGATCGGTTATACGCTCAGGGATACTGAAGGAACTGAGTAGGTAGGAGTAATTTTGGTCTCGAATATATAAAGTAGCGGTAGTCAATTTGTATAACAGCTTAATTCCGAGAGTATTCAAAACTGAACTAGGTCCCTGGATTTTCTGCCAGACAGTCTTCCTCGTTAACAAAATCTTGTGTGTTGTGTGATTTACTTTAGTTCCACATATATTATTTATCTTTATAATTAAAGTAAATACATTTGTACGTTAATCCACTTGGTATGATCATAGTTAGTTCGGTCGCGAACTTTGACTATATGTCAAGTTACATCTTGTTGAAGTAATTCTTTTCCCGTTATTGTATTGGTAGAATTACACAAGGTGTGTCTGTATAAGTTGGTACGGAAATATTATGGTGTACTCAGCACTCTTGTCATTTCAGGTCATGGATTAGACCCTTATTTGGAATATCAACTAGATTAGATCCTTACTCTGGATCGGTCTTAAATTAGATCCTTATCTGGAATCGGTCCTAGATTTTATGTTGTATCACCTTTTCAACTATAAAACAAGTTATGCAAGTATACCTCCTTAAACTATATAACTAAAATTGTTTTAAAACATAATTCCAAGTTATGGATTCATCCGGAAATCAAGTACACTAAATAATAACAAATTAACAATTAGTGCAATGTCGATAGCACGGAGTCCATAGATAAACTATACTTCGTAACTCCATATACTTGAGGACCCACGCTCCAAGGAAATCATGGCAGAGTAAAGAATAACAACCAACCCAGTTTTATCAATCTCCTACAACAAACAAAGGGTATCACCCTCTCTGATATGCTTAGCAGTGACAAGAATGCGACTAGGACCCACACTCCAAGGAAAAATGTTGCTCTTCTGAACAGCATCCGCGTACGTGGCATTGAAGTTTTCAGGAGTAAAATCTTCCTTCTTACATCTCTCAGAAGCAAAGGGGTCATAGGACTTCAAATTTGTCTTCTCCCTGTTGTTGAGCCAACAATCATGCAGCATATGCTAGAAGTTACAAGTATACTGTATTATGCACTGAATTTGAGTTTTATTCGCAGGATCATCTCCGGCGGACAGGACATCGTAGTAGAAATGGTCCTTTCCGCTAAACAAAGGAAGGAGTAGGCATGCATCTAACTGACCAATACTGATCATCAAATTATTCTTGTCATAAGGGAAATCCCTAATCAGAGACTCAGTAAGAACGTCGGAATCATCGACAAAGGATATCTCGAACTTATCCAAGCAGAAATACTTGAAGATCTCGCTAAGAGGACAGCTTCGATAGTTATCCTTATTATTCAGCTGCATCATTTCCAACTCATAGTGAGGAGGAGGTGGAGGAAGATTCTCGGCAGCGACCTCTTCAACCTCAGGAGTCTCAGCATGCTCAGCAATCCCAGGAGACGTAGATGGTGGAGGAGAAGGAGTAGCATCAGGATGAGCGACACGTGGAGGAGGCTGAGCGACGGATCTATACCTAGATTCTTTGCGCGCAGTCTTCTTCGAAAGTCTCATGGTTACTAACATCAACAAGAACAATTCATCGATGAAATGTCAAGATGAAGTAAAACATGATCAAACCCCGTTTTGATCAAAACAACAACCCCCGTTGCAGAGATTGATTTCTCAAATAAAAAAGAAGTGATATAGGCAAGATTAATCAATAGAATACTATATCGATTGATCTATAGGTCAAAAGAGAGCAAAATCTCCCAAGCATTCAATCATGATAATAATGACGATTATAACACAAATGAAGAATAATCAAATCTCTAAATCAGTAGGGAGAAGATGATCAAAGCAAATATCAAGACATGCAGGTACTCGGTCATCATCAACAAAAATTGAGAGAATTCGAAATTCTAAGCAAAACAGAGCCATGGCCGTAAAATGAATAGTCGAAAAGCAACAAAAGGAATTGATATCACTTACCTGTTGAAGAAGACCAAGTTGCAGCAAAACTCCAAAGGATCAATGAAGATAAACAGTCGGAGAAGTTGAAGAGAAAATCTCTGTTGAAAAAGACAAAGGAAGAAAGAAAGAGTAGGAGAAAAAAGAGTTAATGTTTTATTCTTCCTTAAAACTTCTTCTTATAGGCGTCTGGGAAATCCAAAAATGTAGTTGTCCCGATATTCGAGGGGCAGTTATTGCATGGAAGTACAAGTGGGGATCACAACTCGTGCATGCAAAAATGGCGGCATAGTGGAGGATTTTCTTCCCATCCCACCCTTGGTAGAATACGAAAGAAAAGGGGCAAACTGTGAATACTAATTATTCCTTGAGCACGTGTAACGATCTCAGTGGTAGTGTATAGAATAATAAAATAAATGGACTTGGAGATATACGGGTACCAGAGAAGCAAGGGATCCCTTCTTAATCTGCTTTATCTTATCTCGAGAAAGCTTACAGGCTTCGACGGTGGAGATGAAGAACTAGGCCCTAGCCTAAGGAGGTGGTTGTTGTCGAAGAGGCAGAGATAACTGACACGTCTACTCAACATTAAATGAAATAAAGCTTTACCTTGGCACGTATTCTCATAGCATGTGGATAAGAATGAGGTGGAATAGTCTGACTGGCGAAGGTACGCGACCAACGAAGGCACAACTTGTACTCAGGATGGGTAGTTCTCGAGGGCGCATGGGCAAGCTGAGATGGCATGGTCCAACTGGAGAAGGCACGCGGTCAACGAAGGTACAACCTGTACGGAAGATGCATCAGATCTTGATGGGTCCAACGACAACAAAGATGTCCCTAATGGGGAAGTGGCTATAAATACTGAGCTTCACTCCCAAAAAAGGGACACGCGATAACTGAGATAGATCTAGACTTAAGCTTATACCTCTTTAATGTTTAAAACTTAAGTATTTACTCTTGCTTGAGTTCTCTTTATTACTTTGGGAAGCATTTAAGATCTTATAAGGCCTCTTCCTATGCACATGCCAAAACATGATATTTGGCATATATGCACCCACTATGGGTATGCCAAACTGCCAAACTCATATGCCAATATGTTATTTCTGGCATATAGGCATACACGACAGAGTTTCCAGCGAGCGATAGAGTCTTCGTCGCTCGATGGTCAAACAATCGCTCGTTAGTCTTCAAATCTCCAGCGACAGTCAAGCTATCGCTCGCTAGTTTGATAATCGCTTATCAGATCTTCATCTAACGGCTATAATTTCCCCCTACCTGATTTCAACCAATTCCAACGCAACTTCAAATTCATTTCACCATGCATAGTGCATAACCGAAGTGAATTTGACTACAGAGGAAACAACATGGATCATGATAGCGTATTTCCACATACCCACTCAGAGAAAAGTGGATGACCCACTGATAGTTGTGGTATAACTTCTTAGTAAGGCCGTATTTTTTAACTCAAACCAGAATTTCTAAATCACTCTAGAATTTTTCCATCATTGTATGGAGACGTCATTCGCAGAAGAATCTAAACAAAGGTGTCGTGTGTTATATCGTCGCACTTATGAACAAGACTTCGAATATGGACATTGTTTCGAGATTTTAAGTTGCTTGCCCAGATATTGTCCAATTTATAAGTGGTAAAAGTTATTTGTCAAGTCCTAAAATTTCTTAGTTGTCCACTTATTTGTCAAGTTATTTTCACTCTAACTAAAATTCAAGATTGGATTACGAATAAAATTCAAACTTCAAATTCAAATTTCTTAATAGTCATTTTTACAAGACAAAAAAACTAGACAATATAAGACAAAAAACTAGACAAAAAAACTAGACTTTAAAAATAAAAATTTGGGACAATTTTCTTCATCTTGTTAATCTTCTTCATTTCACCAAATTTCCAATCAATGCGCTCATAAATGGAGTCCCCTTTGTTTATCTTCTTCTTTGGCTTCAAATTTGTTTTCCCTTGATTTTCCTTGCCTTTAACCTTTCTTGGCCTTCTCTTAGTTGCGGTTTTGACTTGGTTGATGTCCAAAACTTGGAGACTTCTTTGCTTCTTACTTATTTCTTTAAATCTATCACATATCTTCTCAACGGCACCTTCAAGTACTACTCCAGAAAAATCAAGTTGTGTTGCCGAATCAAGTTGGCTTAATTGTGCCATTTGGAGAAAATAGAAGAAATAAATTAGATTGAGAAAAGAGAATAATAGATTGAGAAGAAGAGAAATTTTTTGTGTAAAAAATTTGGGGTAAGTGTTGAGTTTGAAAGTTACCTATTTATAGCGATGAAGAAATAGCCGTTGGCGCTAGAGTGAATACCGCTGTCGATATTATGAATATCGCTCGCTAGGAATTCGATCGCTCAGCGGTTTCCCCATAGTGGCGCAAATGGTTTGGCATGCCACCTGGCATGCCAAACACCAGTTTTTTGGCATGTGCATAGGAATAGGCCTAACCACCATAACCTAATATAAAATCATCACTCATTACCCCGTGGATGTAGAAGAAAGTCGAACCACGTAATCTCTTGTGCCTCTTGATAACTTAGTAACATTTACATTATTGTTGTGTTTTTTGTTACCATAGAATTTATCTTGAGCACCTTTATATTCTTTACATTATCAGTTCAACTGATTTACTACTTAGTATTGGATTCTCTGAGTTGTTTATATCACGTAGATTATGGGAAAAATAGTAGTCATAATAAGCATACTCAAAACCATTGATGAAGAACAAGAGCTAAAACAATCACAGTAATCGGGAATGAGAGCTTTTAAAATACCTTAAACCGTCACGTATCAGGGGAAGGAAGATACATATGCAAGGAATTAAGTTACAACCAAGGAATTAAGTTACAACCAAGGAATTAAGTTACAACGAAATATTCTAGTGTTGGTAATGACGGAGAAAATGAGTTTTAATTAAAATGTTTTATGGTCTTGGTGTGGTTTGATCTAATGACCTAAGGGTCTAAGGATAATCACTCATTTTTGGGTGAATGAAGTGGAACCTTTAGTCCCACATTGTGGAAAACTAAAGAGGAGCTCCACTATATAATCATACTCTTATGTATGAATTGTAAAACGTGGGTGTAGCGGGTGGGCAAAAATACATATTTTTTCCCATGCGCAGCCTTGTGTCACACAAATTTGTTTTTTGCAAGTTTTTTATTTAAGAGTTTTATTTATGGGAGGATTCCTTTTACGCGTTTAATTGTTTTACAAGAAACAAAAACTTGGTTTACAAGAAATCCGAAACCCTAGAGGTTAATTTTCTCATATAAATACTAAAGGTTTTCATAGTTGAAAAATATACGAAGAGCAGCCTATTTTTCCGGTCTTCTTTTCTTCATCTTCTTTATTTTGCGCGGCGTAGTTTTTTCCCATGCGCAGCGTTGTGTCTACACAAATTTGTTTTTTGCAAGTTTTTTATTTAAGAGTTTTATTTATGGGAGGATTCCTTTTACGCGTTTAATTGTTTTACAAGAAACAAAAAACTTGGTTTACAAGAAATCCGAAACCCTAGAGGTTAATTTTCTCATATAAATACTAAAGGTTTTCATAGTTGAAAAATATACGAAGAGCAGCCTATTTTTCCGGTCTTCTTTTCTTCATCTTCTTTATTTTGCGCGGCGTAGTTTTTTCTTCAATCCATGTTGCTGAGTTCGAAGAGAGGGTAACTTGCGTTGTGCTAACTCAAGTTATATCGGGCAGTCTTATCCTGGACACATCTTCGCTGTGAGGGGTTTAGCATTACTCAACTCGAGTATACTCGCGAACTAATGTGTTAAAATACATATTTTTTCCCATGCGCAGCCTTGTGTCTACACAAATTTTTTTTTTGCAAGTTTTTTATTTAAGAGTTTTATTTATGGGAGGATTCCTTTTACGCGTTTAATTGTTTTACAAGAAACAAAAAACTTGGTTTACAAGAAATCTGAAACCCTAGAGGTTAATTTTCTCATATATATACTAAAGGTTTTCATAGTTGAAAAATATACGAAGAGCAGCCTATTTTTCCGGTCTTCTTTTCTTCATCTTCTTTATTTTGCGTGGCGTAGTTTTTTCCCATGCGCAGCCTTGTGTCTACACAAATTTGTTTTTTGCAAGTTTTTTATTTAAGAGTTTTATTTATGGGAGGATTCCTTTTACGCGTTTAATTGTTTTACAAGAAACAAAAAACTTGTTTTACAAGAAATCCGAAACCCTAGAGGTTAATTTTCTCATATAAATACTAAAGGTTTTCATAGTTGAAAAATATACGAAGAGCAGCCTATTTTTTCCGGTCTTCTTTTCTTCATCTTCTTTATTTTGCGCGCGCGTAGTTTTTTCTTCAATCCTGTTCTTTGAGTTCGAAGAGAGGGTAACTTGCGTTGTGCTAACTCAAGTTATATCGGGCAGTCTTATCCTGGACACATCTTCGCTGTGAGGGGTTTAGCATTACTCAACTCGAGTATACCCGCGAACTAATGTGTTAAAATACATATTTTTTCCCATGCGCAGCCTTGTGTCTACACAAATTTGGTTTTTGCAAGTTTTTTATTTAAGAGTTTTATTTATGGGAGGATTCCTTTTACGCGTTTAATTGTTTTACAAGAAACAAAAAACTTGGTTTACAAGAAATCCGAAACCCTAGAGGTTAATTTTCTCATATAAATACTAAAGGTTTTCATAGTTGAAAAATATACGAAGAGCAGCCTATTTTTCCGGTCTTCTTTTCTTCATCTTCTTTATTTTGCGTGGCGTAGTTTTTTCCCATGCGCAGCCTTGTGTCTACACAAATTTGTTTTTTGCAAGTTTTTTATTTAAGAGTTTTAATTATGGGAGGATTCCTTTTACGCGTTTAATTGTTTTACAAGAAACAAAAAACTTGGTTTACAAGAAATCCGAAACCCTAGAGGTTAATTTTCTCATATAAATACTAAAGGTTGTCATAGTTGAAAAATATACGAAGAGCAGCCTATTTTTCCGGTCTTCTTTTCTTCATCTTCTTTATTTTGCGCGGCGTAGTTTTTTCTTCAATCCCTGTTGCTGAGTTCGAAGAGAGGGTAACTTGCGTTGTGCTAACTCAAGTTATATCGGGCAGTCTTATCCTGGACACATCTTCGCTGTGAGGGGTTTAGCATTACTCAACTCGAGTATACCCGCGAACTAATGTGTTAAGGACAACTTGTTGAACCTGTGATTCTGCCCTCGTCAAGTTATTTCGGTAGAGTTGTTTCGCATTAGTTCTTTACCCATTATTTTTGATACATCTAACGTGCTGTTCATTGTTGCAAGATCCCAACAGGTAACTCAGTAGTCGATGTTATCTTGAAAAGGTGTCTAACATATTGAAGGATCTGAGTTGCGATGTAAGATTGTTGACGAGGTACTTCACTAGTCAGAGTTATTTGAAAAGAATCAAAGAAACACACGGATGGGCTCATCATCGTCTTCAAGCGACTGCAGGAGTTTGTTGGTGGGTGGTGGACATAGTTACGGAGCAAGAATTTCAAATGATGTAAAAGAGACATAACAAATTGAACATTCGTGGGCAATGAAAACACACACGAAAAAAATCACGGAACAGTGTTAAAGCGTAGAATATATAGCAAAAGATGGATAAAACTCCATTTCCGATCATCATCCCTTTAGTTGAACTTAACTTACATTATGGACTGAATTTGAAAGACACCAAAAAAACCCATTCCATGATCCAATTAGCACCATAAACTTTTTCACTCATTGAAGAACATCCAAAACCCATGGAATCAAATTCAAGTTAGAAACCCTCTACATTTATCCTGCTAATGTCAACAGAAGGGCCTTTGAACAACACCCATTACTTACACTACCCATAATACATAGAGACAGAGTTGCCAAAAATATGGGACTAAACCTCAACTAAGAAGACTCTTCACCAGTTCTTTTGTCCTGTGAACCATTTGCCCGGATTATACGAATCTACAAAGGGAGTGTAAATGAAACAGATGAAGTCATTTAAAGAAAGTTGCTGGATGTTCAATATAAGTTTCTTAAAGAATTATGAACATTGAGGTTCTAATTATCACCTTGAATTTTGTAGGTTCAACTAACTGAAAGACTAAGGCATCCCCATCAATTAGATCATGAGCTAGTGCAAACCCCATCCATCCACCACTTAAGCCATTCTTCAGAGCAAGATAATTAGTTGGGAACTCTTCCCCAACTTCATCGACAAGAGTGATTGTTTCATCGCGTTTTGGCAAGTATTTCCTGCAAAAATAAGCAGGGAGACCCTGTATACATTGACAATTGCAAAGCGTTAATCTCCATTACACAACATTTTCAATCATTCAACATCTTTAATCAAAACAAGAATTTGCACTTACCAACCAAAACCCACGGTTAACATGAGAATGAAGCATGGGTTTTACAAAGCAAGGAAACCCATCACCCCCAATATCTTTTTCTACATTTACGGCTTTAGTTGTTGCATTTTCTCTATCAATTTCACTTGCTATAGGAAAATCGCCTAATGGAATAGCTCTAGGTTTAGAGAATCCATTGACAGATCTTCGCCTTGCGTACTCGTAAACGAAAACCTAAAAGCATAAGGGTTGTGATTCTTGTGAATAAATATTTGCATAACATATGAACATGAAAAATGCCAAATGGGTGTGCAAGAAATGACTTGGTTACTACCTCTTCGTACACTGGAGCTGGTTTATCTGATAAACGATTAGACCTTCTTACTTGAACAAACTCCAATTTTTTCTGAACCAAAACCCTGGGTTTTGATTGTTTCACCTGTTTTGATCACATAAAACAGTATTAGGGTTTTAGGGTTTTTAATAGAGATGATATAAGGGTTTTAGGGTTTTTAATAGAGATGAGAATAAAAACAGAGTAAGGGAGACAGACCTGTGAGGAGCTGGGAGAGGAGTTCTTGAAATTGATTGCTAAGTGATTGAGTTTGAGATCTTCAATCCTCTTTTTATTTTCCTCTATCCTCTGTGATCTTAGATCCTCATAGGGTGATTTACTCTTCACCATTGTTGCTGCTTTCAGAAATGAGAAACCAAAGTAGACTCTCTGTCTCTGTGGTAGTAGTAAAAAGAGGAGAGAAACAAGAGATGATCGAGTAAATAAGTCGACCGTTGGGAGGAAAGAGTTTTTTCCCCTATTCTATTTTTATTTTATTGGGAAAATACACTATTTGAGTTGTCTAATCAAATGTACGGTGGTGATGGGGCGCCAAAAAAAATGCTAAAAATAGGAGGTTAAATTCGAAATACAAATAGTTTAATCGAGAGGCATGGCAAACACAGACAATTCTACTTTTGTGTTAAATTGTCGTTGGCTTTGCACTATTGTCTAGAATCTAGATTAGGGTAACTCATCGGTAAAAAAGAAGATGACGAAGAAAATGAATTTGGGAGAAGAAATGCAGACCATAAAACTCCAATTTTTGCACTCTCAGGTCACAAATTTGTATGACTTCCAACACTTGCCTCGGTCTACTCTTACAGATTATCTAATTGGCAATCGCATGTTTTGTACCCCGTTCAGTGCGATAAGTAAGAGAACATTACATTGATTTTCTTCTTATATCTTTTTATTCTATATCAAATGGAGCATAAGTGTGTGATTACACTCAAAAGACAATGGTCGTTGGAGAAAAAGGATCCCAACACCCTGAGATAATTAAAACATGTTAAGTTGGGAAGCCAAAACTCAATGGCATTTCGCACAAATGTTAATCGTTTTCTCTAATACGGAAAAACAAAAACGGTCGATTAACAAAGCCCCCAGTTTTGTTAGAACATCAAGTGACGGATAGAGAAGGAGGTGATGTGAAACAAAATTCTGCAGAGTGAAATAAGAGTGGTTCTAGTTTTGTATCAACACTCTTAGATGGACCTCAACAGATACGTAAAAATAAGGTAATCTGTTTCAGTATGGAGGCAGGCTTCCAGTCTTTCAAGCTTCTTAAAGTATAACCTAACTCCTCCTTGGCCTTCCCGCAAACATATGCTAAATGCCAGCTGAGGACAGACAGTTTGCCAAAGCATGATCAAACTTGAATTTTCAGATTTTAGATAAATTCTACAGGAGAACAAGATTTTAGAAAAGAAATAAAAAAAGGAAAAAGACATGACTTGTGCACGTAGATGATGGAATCATCCAACCATAACTTGTGTACGTGCTCCATAGCCACTCAGCAGACATATTTTACAATTCACAATAGACCACTAGACCCTAATAGTAGTGTGGAAGAAGATTGTCAACAACAATAATCAACTACTTGGAAAGAAGGCATCGTAAATTATGTATGCCGACTACGTTGGATGAGATCAGGAACCTTCTTACTCATCATACACCCAGAAGACCGGTTACGAAAACAGCTTTTAAACCCAGGTCACAAACTCTTTAACATTAGCCTTATATGGTCTTGAAGGAGAAAGACCCAACTGATGTGACCGAAGAATTTAGTTTACACTTCAAATATAATGGTAACACTTATTCCTAGATCGAAACCATGTCAACCAAAAAAGAAAGGCAAAAGGTCCAGTCATACCTAAAGAAAGAGTTGTAACTGTAAATTTAGTAATTTATCGAACCCGAGCTCTTCAACCAAGGAAGCATCTCCTCTAGACCCTCCTTCAAGCTCCTAGGGTTATAACCTAACTCCATCTTGGCCTTCTCGCAGGAAAATGCCCATTGATGTCTCAGAACACAGACAGTCTGCCACAAAACCATCCATTAGAAGTCAGATTTCAGATAAACAATTATACTGGAACAGTAAATTAAAGAAATATATCGCTTTGTAACTTTTAAGACGAGTTGATAGTCCAAATTTCAATTGTGTGGATTTATAAAACGCTAAGCCACTCGACTAAAATGTAAAAGAAAAGAAGTTTACTTATTAGAATTAATTGTTTCACAAACACCAACAACTAGTATGAGGCTGAACCTGTTCTCTTCTAAATGTCACTCAAACTTGACTAAACAACATGTGCTCTGCATCATCGTCCTATTGTGAGGAAGGACCCAATTAGTGGCCAAAGAATCAGGTCTGATCTTGACTCTGGATTCATAAAATCTCGAGTTCTAGACTACTTCAGTGAATCACGAGGACTTATTATGTATCAGAACAGCATTAATCAAAGGAGGAACACAATAAATCGTGATTCAAGAACATAAATGAGCCAATACAGTGTAATGTTTGTTTATGCCTTAAAGATCATACCGGGGGACTGAGAAGAGGGAGCTTCCCCATTATTCTAGCAACGAGTACCGACAATAATCCATAAGCCTCCAAAGCCCAAAAAGGGATATGAAACCAAGGTCTTTGTGTTCTTGTGATGGAAGAGGCAAGATTGAAAACATCTTTGAATGAAGCATTTTCTCCTGTAAGCAAGTATCTTTCACCGATTCGACCTTCTCGCATTGCTGCTATGTGCCCATTTACCACATCATCAACATGACTGAAGGAGTATTTATCATTTCCATTTCCAATATAACCAGGTAACCGCCAATTGAAGCGCTCAATCAACTAACACACACATAGAAAAAATGAACAAAATCAATTACTCCAACAAGTAAAAAAACCAATTCGATACAAATATCACTCTATGTAACAACAGTAATATCTTTTTGAAGTGCATTTCCTTAAAGTTAATATGGAATACTCTGAACCATCATTATTAACCACTTGAATCCATCCATACTACTTGCATCTGATCTAACTCAAAATTTTCAAAATGTACTCTCAATTTCAACTAAGAATTACCCAACCAATACCCGACAGAACAAAATTTTCTTACCAAATGAGCAACAACATTTCCTGCAGTGAGTTTCCCAGACCCATAGATTACACCAGGATATAAAATCACAATAGGTAAACCATCAGAAGCAGCTTTCATTGCAATCTTATCCGCAATCGCTTTTGATCTCTCATACTCCGTGCAAAAGAACTTCTCATTATGAACCTTTTCCATCATTTCAAAATCACATAATTAAAAACCCAATATCAAAAACAACCCAGAATATCAAAAACTAAAAAAATAAATCAATAACTTACTTGAGTCTCATTTGCAACGAATCCATCAGGCGTGGAACCAAGAGCAAAGAAAGAAGATGTATAAATAATCTTCTCAACTGTTTTAATTTCTCTAAATGCCTCCAAAACATTCTTAAGACCTTCAACATTAACCTAATAATTACACAAACTAAACACACTGATAACTAAATACCGAAGAAACTAAATTGAATAAAGTTAGGGTTTGAAAATGTGGACTTACAGAAAAGAATTTAGATGGATCAGGAAGCCAAGGTTCAACTAAAGCAGCAGCATGAAAGATGATCTGACAACCGGAACATGCCTCAAGTAAGGATGGATAGTCGGTAACATCACCGTAAGCGAGTTCAAGCCCGGCGTTGTCAGTGATTGAAGGAAGTGAATTTAGGTTACTGGTTGGGCGTACAAACGCCCGTACGGAGTACCCTTGAAGGAGCAGTGACTTGCATAGGTGACCGCCCAGGAAACCAGAAGCACCGGTAACTAATACCTTCATTGTTGATCTTTCTCTTCTTCTCTCCACACTAGATTACAGATTACAGTCTCTGAAGCTGTTGTTGTTGGATTAGAATTTAGCACTTTGGAGTCGTTGACTGATCGTATATGCGCTGTTTATATAAAACCCGGGAAAATGAAGAATTATATTTGCACCCTTGCGTTAGATTGGAGTCCCGGTCCCTATTATTTATGAGCTTATGCCACTCATGGAACGGGGCGAACGAGAAATTCCACCTAAAATGTACTTTCATCTCTCTAGAAGTAGAAGTTAGAATAGAACTATTTTACTTCACAAAAAGTTACTTTTCAATTTTAGAACTCGTTTTGAGATTCTCAATCTAGATTGACTTCTTGTTTTGCTTCAGGATATGCATCCAAACGCGCGTTAGAAAAGAGCGATAGGTATTCTGGATTGAAAAAAGACCCATCATATCTAATACAGTTCCCCATTATTACTGTGTAGTCTGGAAAACAGTAAATTCTGGTTAATTTTCCCGCGCGAAGATGTTCTGGTCAATACATCGTGTAGGATGGATCGTCAGTTTCGTAATGCAGTAGTATAATTTTGATAAGGATAAACTTCACCATATTCAAAGTACTGCCATAGAACCGCATTTTGGTAGACAAGGGAGAAGGTGACTTAAAGGAATAAAAAAACACGACCGAAGAGGAAAGATAGAGGATAAGATAATCACGCAATCCATTAAAGACCGACAGCAAAACCCAACGAGAAGTATCAAAACAGATAACATTAAAAAGGAAAAAATACATGTTCTGCTCGGTGCTTTTATTTATGTAACTATGTTTATTTTTCTCAGTGTTGAGATAAGCTCTATGTTTATTTTAAACAACGATGTCTAAACGAGTAACGACAAAGCGAGACATAAAGGAGACGTGAGATCCGGCGAGGTTAAGAAGTGTCTCTAACTAACCTAAGTTACATGGGTTGAGTGAGTCTTGTAAAAACTTTTGGAGAATCTACAACTACTGTAATACAGTTAATCAATAAACATTCTCAATTATACAACTTTCAATAGACTAATTAATCAAAATATAGTGAGGGGTGTAGTGTGGGATTTCTTACATATGCGCTTTCTTGTTGGTTCAAGAAAGAAAATCAATTAAAGTCCAAGAAAATGAGAAAGGAAACTCTTAGATCGGATGAAGCATATGGCATGTGGCCAACATGAAAATATCTACACAAAAGGGATTTTGAAGGAAAGACTATGTTTACAAGTTGGAAATTGATAAAAATGTGAAGCCATTCAAACAAAGAATTAGAAAGATAGCAACATATCACCCTTAGAAGAAGAGTTGCAAAAGATGTTGGACTCATTAGACAAGCAAAATATCCCGAATGGATAGCTTTGGTTATAGTTCCAAAGAAGAACAAAGGAATAAGGATTTGCATTGATTTCACATTTAAATAAAGCCTGTAAATTTCCAAATGTTTTGGATACAAAGGTTACAGCCTTTCAAGAGCATACAAGAGGATTATATTGCTATACTAAAATGCCGTTCGGGTTTGCGAAATGAATTTTTTCGGAATGAAAAATTCAAAAAGATCGGGAAGAGTCGAAAAGATGGAATGCTCAAATAAGTCATTGCAAACTCAAATATGAAATATTATCTTCAACCAAGTCACGGGTCGTCGCCGAGAATTTCCTTTAGAGGAGGATGAAGGTGGATGAAATGATGGATGTAGAGGAAGAACATGGAGATCCAAAAGATTTGTTAATCGAACCAAACCGGTGGGAAATATTAGTGGATGGATCATCAAATGGAGAAGGTAAAGGAGTGGGAATTGTTATGATTTCACTTTTGCTTTTAGATTGGAATTTGAGTCTACCAATAATGAAACTAATACGAAGCCACATGCTTTACGATTTGCAATAGAAATGAAACCGGAGAGTGTGAGAATTACCAAATTTGGCAATTCGTCGGATAAATGAAAAGTATGCTACAAATGATCCATCCCTAGATATCAAGTATGATGACGAGACAATTATCAAAATACGACGCATGCCAAATAAAGAAGAGGAACAAGAAGCTCAAGGTTGCGGGGAAGATTGGAGAATAGAACTTCACGCGTACTTAATGAAAGGCGAGGTACCAAGAAATAGATTGAAGCACACAAGTTAAAGAGCCGAGCAACAAATTATGAATTGCGAGATGGCGTGCTTTATCGGCGTTCTTTGATGGACCTTCGCTTCGTGCCTAACAAGGAAAGAAGGAGAAACCATATTGAAGATCTTTTTATAGTGGAGATGCTCATAGCGGCGGAAGATCTTTGGCAGCATATAAAGCAAAGATGCAAGGATATTATTGGCTCCCCGGCAATTGGTATCCGATAATGGGAAGCCTTTGAAGGGCAAAATATGAGTTCTTTGCTCAATGCATTTCGATAAGATGCGGAAAATCAACTCCATTATATCCACAAGCTAATGGCCAAGCGGAGGCAACAAACAAAACAATTGCCGATATATTGAAGAAAAAAATTGGAAGGACACAACAAAGGATGGTGCGAACAAGTACCCAAATGCAAAAGTATGGGCCTATAATACAACTAAGAGAAGCTACGGGAATGTCCCCTTTTGCCTAACTTATGGAGTTGAAGCACTCCCAACGAGGTCGTGATTCTCTGGAGAAAAATCTTAAGCGCAGGCAATATTCTAATCAAGTTGGATGAATTGGAAGAAAAACGAAAAAGCCTTAAGACACATGGAGAATTCGGCAAGACTAGCTAGAGAATATAATAAGCGTGTAAAAATACGTGAGTTCCAACCCGGCGACTTGGTGTTGCGAGAAACACCAATATATCAACGCTTCTCGGGATGGACCTTATATCATCAAAGAGGTAGTGGGTACTGAGGCATATAGATTGATGGACCCGAAGGAAGAGATGTGGGGCAAAAATTGGATAGACCATGGAATAGGTTATATCTAAAGAAATATTATCCGTGATAACGAAAGATGACAAAATGAATTAAGATGAAGTACTTCTTCGCGAGATATTTGCGGCATTCAAGAAAATGCGGGGAGAATCCGCGAAGAGATCGCGATAAGAATAACAAAAAGTCATGAATAGCTTAACAAAACAACAAGAGATAAGGAATGATTAAATGAATGAATCTTTTCTCGCGCAACAAAATAGCAAATGATGAAGAATGATTGCCTAAAAAGAATGAATGAACGGACGAACCTTTATGGCGTACACCCTAGTTCGCGAATTATATTTCGTAAGAGGCAAATGTAAGACCTAAAGTTCATATAAGGGGTATCTCTTAACATGGCTCGGGTGGAAGGTTACACCGCTCCCGAAACTTTGAGTCATGCAAATTTGGGGCCCATGAAAGCCTATCCTGGGGAGATACCTTGGATTCCCAACTATATATGTAGGTTATACCCTGGTTGGGCGACCGAGGGTCTCTTCAAGGAGTCGGTGGATGCACAAGGCGCCGAGGTACACGGTTGAGCGAGAGTGCCCTGGATGGATGAACTACCAAATAAGCCTAACTAACCTAAGTTACATGACCAAACCATCTACATACTGTTACAGTCTTGATTCTTTTCTTCTTATTTTCCAAACCGATGACCATTTCCAACCTTGTAGAAGGTAAAAGCTTCTTCAGCAGCCTAATATATATCTTATAGTTATAATGCCTGTACAATTTGATGCCAGAATGAAGGCCACAGAACAAGCCCACTGACTATTATCCTTATTCTATATTAGAAAAAGAAAAGAGTGAACAAATAATTAAAAAAAAAAGATACCTCAATTCTCTCTGCCTGACATTAGGTTTAGACTATAGGTGCAACAACAGCATAATTTGCTTGTGAGCTTTTAAGTCCAACATCTTCATCCTGTAAATTTCCATGCAAGTTTTTAACAGCCTTTCACCAACATTTAGAATCTCATAACCTCGAGCGTCGTATGCATTTGATAGGATTGAAAGGAGAGCTTTTACGAGATGACGAACTAGATGGCTTCATATCCCAACCCTCGATGTTCTTCGGAACACATACATCAAAGAGGATCTGGCCTAGGACGCCATGTGCATTTAGCGCCGGAAGCTTTTGTAAATGGATCAACTCTTCCTTCCTCTCATCCTGCATCGATCCCATACCCCTATCTTCGTGTTCCACTGAACTTGGTAGGAAGAAATGGTCACTAGGATCAATAGCAACTCTTCGGAAGCTTTCACATGAAGTTGCTGTGGCTTTCTGAAGATTATAGATTGATTCAGATACCCCCACATGGTTCCCTTCTATTCTCATTTTGTCTCCTTCAAGTTTATCGAGCCTTCTAGAATAAATCAATGCTGCCTTCCCGAGCAATTCAGTAACAGCAGCCTTATAATCAGCTGGGTATTGCCTGTAATGACCTGAGTGCATGGTGAATCATAATATTAATAGAAGTGGTCTGAGAAGCTATACATCCAAGAAACATCAGCTAACCAGACTACAATTTACAATCACACCCTTACATTTCTACTAACAGATTGTGCCTGTTTTTCGTACACATATGTTTCCTTTCATGATTTATCTCATATTCCCATGTATCAACCCCTTTCTATTCAGATTACAATCACTCCCTTACGTGTTCGACAGGCAGATTATTCCCCTGTTCTTCGTATAAGTAAATTTCCTTTTTTCCCATGTATCAACTCCAAATAGGTACAGCAACTATACCAATACTAAATACTAATAAACCAGTAAGTTATTTAGAACATCACATACCTACATGAGGAGAACTATTCCATGTATAAACTCCAAATAGGTACAGCAATACTAATACTAAAAACTAATAAAACAATAAATTATACATACCTACGTGAGGAGAACTATTCCATTTAACTAGTTTAACATCACCGCCAAGGTCTTGTAAGCGTTGAGCAAAATTGCAAATTACTGGATATGGAGCAAGTTCGTCGTCCTCTGAGCATAATATGAGAAATGGTGCCTCCATGTTCTGAAACATATTGAAGCTGCAAATTAACTGGAGAAGTAAATTGGACAATTCGAAAACTCAGAGCCAGATGTGGAAAATACTTACAACTGATGCATACAAAGTCTGCCAATAATCAGCGCGTTCTGCTTCAAATCTGTTTACGAAGAGAGTGTCTAGACCAGAAGCAATTACATTTGCAATCCACGACATGATTCTCGGTGGATGAGACATTTTAAGAACGGTGGGGTGGAGAACAAATTTAGTTCCAACATCACTGGTAAAATCTACAGGACATGAGTCGTAAATTTGACCAGAGATACAGTTCCTAACCAGTTGATAATCATCCTACAAGCAGAAACGAGCAAATAATATGTTTAAATAAATAAATTTCCGAAATTAGCGAGATAATAAATCGTCATAAAAATCAAAAACATAAAATTTACACAACTTAACCATGTACAAGCCTCACCAAATTATTTTGCGCACACTTTCCATCAATAATCTGCAACAATTTGGATTGTATTAGGTTATTTCTAGCGACAGCCATCAAAAAGAAACATAATAAATTCTAGCACTAGCGTAACTCTAAAACAAGTCAACAAGCTAGAGGAACACGTATGCAAAGCAAAGAAAAATTGAACATACATCCACGTTGTTCAAACTTTGTAAAATTTACCTGTAGAGCTTTATACATGCAAGTTTTTGGACCACCAGAAAAAGCTGCAAACACTACAGGGCATGGCCTAACCTTTAATACCTGCAATCAAATTTTTGAGTAAATTCATTTGCAAAGATGGGAGTTAAATTCATATGATAATAGCTGGTTATAAAACTTAAGGAACAGAAACTTTGGACTCGTGAATCGTGATGCTCTCCAAATTTGAAGTCTGAGAATGACGGACGATCTTGGAAATGCGGCTCTTTCGAGCATTTACATGGGGACAACAATTTTCTACTTTCGAATTGCCAAATTTTGTAAATAATACCAAGTGCTTGTTGACTAACAGACGCAACACAAAGGATTGCTAAAAAAATGCATACAGTGCTCGGAAAAGAGTATTTACACGGGATTCCAGCTCGAGCCATATATGCCAAGGACTCTTAAATTGGGCACGAAAATAAACTCAATTCCAAAACGAGTTTGTATCATACTCTGATTTGAGATTTCACACTCTACAAAGGTATACAGGATTTGAGAATGAGTGTACAACCAAACTTGCTCTAAAATTGAGTTTTACTTTCGAACTCATTTTGAAAGTGTACGTGTAATAAAAAATCTAACTTCAGAACCAGTACCGCTTTTGAGGTGTGGCTTGCTTGTAAAGCGATTGCTACCTCAAATTGCCAAAGAAAGCAATTTCAGATGGCAATCTTGCCAAAAAGTTATTCACAGCTATTCTACTGTGATTCTCTGGAAATTTAATATCGCAATCATCATATATACCCAGGCCTTAATGAGTTGATAGATGTTTGACTGAAAATAATTTGGAGGAGTTAAATTGGTATCATTATTCAGAGGACTAACCTTAATGAGTTCATTGAGAATTGCAGATGCTAGTGATGTCGCCTTGTCGGGAAACCATCTGCATAAATATACCAAATTAGACAGTCATTTACCCCAGAAATACAAAAAATAATCATTCTCTACCTATTAGTGAAAGGAGGAACATACAAGACCCAAACTTTTACAAGCTTATCAGCAATATAACTTAAAAGACAAGGGCAAGCTCATTATCCAGAAGGAAAACCAGAGGACCATAGGTATAAGATTCCTTCTACTCATACATAGACTGAATTACGTCAGAGAACACTGACATAAATATATTAGTAATGAAAATTGTACAACTCATGTTTACCAATACAAAGAGTTGAATAATCAACAGACCAATGTTATAACCACATATGTCTGGGTGATGAGTGTGGCGACATAGCTTAGACAACACTAACGTCATCAATAAGGGGACAACAGATCTCTAGTATACTCTTTTCCTTTCTCCACAAGAACCAAGTGACACTCCATTAATCATCTGTACCACTAACACTGAATACTTGCGGGATACAGTCTGTTACCACTGTAAGTTTGCATGCTAAGTTTCGCATCTTGAGTCTGAGTTCATATCGTCCTAAAAGTTTAACGAGCAAGACATTTCTACTTTTACATCCTCTACTTTCTACGTCTCTACTTTCACCCAAGTACACAATAGTACTTGACCCTAAATGTGCACTTAATAGAATTCACAATTCAGAATTACACAAAATGAAACCAATTTTTATTCTCCTTATCCAAAAGTATATCTCAATCACTCTAACTGACAAAAATTCAACCAATCTATAAATTACCACAAAAAGTCCCAATTCTAAGACCTCCTTATCAATTCAGTAGAACTATAGTAATCATTAGACACCCAAATTTCACCCTACCCGGATCTTCATCTTCTACGCCCGATATTGACCCGAAAATTTGGAGAAGATACCAATATGTTTCAGTCGACTGGATGGATTTATCGAAGAATTAGGAGCCATTTATACTTGTACTTAAAAACTAAATCAGAAGAACTTGTATCCATATGATCGAATTTGATCAAAATTTGAAAATTTTCGATAGAGAAAAAGAAATTGAGCATACTAAGACAAGATAAAGATAATTTACGCAATACTGATAATAGAAAAAACATTTAAAACCCAGATTGAGTAAAATTGAACTTACAGATTAAGAAAATCAGGATGACAAACAAGAGAATTCCAACCCAAGGAAGAGTACAAGTTAACATAATTCTTCAAGTTCTTCTCTTGACTAGACAACCAAGCAAAAACCACAACAATCCCTTCAACTTTCTCTCCATCATCAACAGCTTTTCTTCCCCAACAAATTTTACCACCATCTCCCCACATCTCTCCTCTTCTTCTTATCCAAATTCAGCTCACAACACAATAATCTTACTATTCACAACAACCTCAGCTTCACTCACAAATAAAACAGATCTTAAATTTTCATCGAAGAGATAGTAACCTTCTGCAACTATGGATATAATGCAGAGTTGCAGTGATAAACCAACACAAGTAGAGGAGAGAGAGACGGGGGATGGCTGAATTGGAAAAAGAAAAATGAACTTTTTTTATTTCTCGCTCTGTATATTCTTTTTAGCGGCTTATATTAATCCTGGTTGATGCTAAAATGCGCAGGATGCGGTGGGACGGGGTACTTGATAATTGCGGGTACGGGGTATTTGAGGGCGTAAATTATGAGTGTACGCACCAAACGTGTAGGTTAGTAAAGAGTTGTCATTATTCAGCACCCAAAGAGACCCATCCGATAGATGTGTGGGAGAAAAGATATGGGAGTGTAGTTTTGAGCTATCCTCCTTCTCCAGTGTGATTCAACCGCGTGGAATAATGTATGGCCCACTGACCGTTTGCATGTAACAATAAACTTTTGGTGGAATCATTTGGTTGAACGGCAAATCTTTATGCGCGCTAGAGCATTTTTATCCTGCTGCCTGCAGCATCAAAACCAACTATTTCATTTTTGATTGGTCGTGACAATACTGGTAAAACTAAAAATATTTGACACCCCGTTCATACTTTTTAATAGTTGGTTACTAATCATACGGTGTTGTTAGATTAAAAATACTCAGAAATTTTTTTTGTTGATCTTCTTTATCTCAGTTTTGGTGATCAAGGTTGTTGAGGGGTGAATTTTGGTTCTACAAATCCTAGCCACAACACACCCAATTCCCCATAGGAGAGAGAAAAAAGATCTCCTCCATTGTACTACATGCCCCTTTATATAGACTTCTCAAAAGCCCATCATTTTATGATATCATGCCACATGTCCTAAAACTCCTTAATTACTACTAATGACACTCCTTCTCTAATACAACCTCCTTCTTTCCTATTAATTATTCCCTTGTCCTTTCCATCTTATGGATACTTTCTTAGTGGACTTGGGCTTTAGTCCCTATGTCCCCATGTTTCATGTTGGGTTTGCCTCCCTTTTGGGGGCGCACTAGGCCGGCTAAGGGGGAATATTTTTCATGTATCAACATTAGTCCCCTGGCTACTGGGTTAATTGTCAAAGGACCCGGTAGTCACATCATGCCTTATCTTAAGTTCTACTTTTCAACAGTAGTCATTGTCCTCTGATGATGTCATCCTAAAGTCCCCATTATAGGATGCCCCATATCTGGTAGTCATCTTCATTTCTCTGATCGAGCGACTCCACA
Organism: Papaver armeniacum; assembly: GCA_023531295.1. Taxonomy (NCBI): domain Eukaryota; kingdom Viridiplantae; phylum Streptophyta; class Magnoliopsida; order Ranunculales; family Papaveraceae; genus Papaver; species Papaver armeniacum. The sequence continues at coordinate 202,591 of JAJJWW010009309.1, read as the reverse complement.
GCTTCTTGGATATACCTTGACTCTGGCGATCTTATCTGCGCTTATATCTCCATCCTACCTTCGGGATGAACTAGTACGCTTATTAGTGTTGAAGGAGGAGGTGGTCATGTTGGGGTCTCTTAGGGTGATTCATTAAAGGCGCGTGAAGCTTATGACGAAGCTGGTCGGGATTTGGCTTTGGCGAGTGTTTAGGCGCGTTTAAAGGTGGAGACTCTGGATGTAGATACTGCCCGTTGTCGTGCGTTGATATTCAGTTAAACTTGTGCGGGTAGTCCGAGTGTTCTTAGATAGGCGAAGCGTGTTTCTTGGCAATATTAGTGCGCGCCTACTCCCTTCTTTTATTTTCAATGGAACGCAGTGTTTGGTGTTTCGCCTTTGTGGGGATGGGTGCGTCTTCTTCGTGATTATGTTTGGGTTGGCAAAACGCGCCTTCAGAGGTGAATCCCTTGTAATAGAGGTAAGTCCATATGCTTCGCCCCTCCCTTTCCTTTGTTTTTCCAAGGTAGGAAAACACGCTCCCCTTTTCTGTAGTCGATCAGATGCGCGGAGCAACCCGTCGCCTTTTTGTAAATCCGTGGATGATCGGATGCACGGAGCAACCTGTCGCCCTTTTGTATATATGTGGCCGATCGGATGAGCATATCAACCCGTCACGTTTTTTGTATACCTATGGCCTATCTTGGGGCCTTTTTGTATATTTGTGGCCGATCGGATGAGCATATCAACCCGTCGCCTTTTTTGTATATCTGTGGCCCATCTTGGGGCCTTTTTGTATATCTGTGGCCGATCGGATGAGCATATCAACCCGTCACCTTTTCGTATATCTGTGACCCATCTTGGGGCCTTTTGTAAACTCGTCAGCCGACCGGGTGTCTATGCATCCCGTAGCTTTTTGTAAATTTGTCAGTCGATCAGGCGCCCTTGGCTGTCCTGAGACCTTTTGTAGATTTGTCAGTCAATCAAGCGCCATTGGCTGACTTGAGACCTTAATTTAGTCAGTCAATCAGGCGCCTTTGGCTAACCTGAGACCTTTTGCCAGTCAATCGAGCGCCTTTGGTCGACTCCGAGACCTCTTGTAGATTTGTCAGTCAATCAAGCGCCCTTGGCTGTCTTGAGACCTTTTGTCAGTCAACCAGGCGCCTTTGGCTGATCTGAAACCTTTTGCCAGTCAATCAGGCGCCTTCGGCTGACCTGAGACCTCTTGTTGATTTGTCAGTCAATCAAGCGCCCTTGGCTGACTTGAGACCTTTAGTCAGTCAATCAGGCGCCTTTGGCTGACCTGAGAGCTTTTGCAAGTCAATCAGGCGCCATTGGCTGACCTGAGACCTCTTGTAGATTTTCCAGTCAATCAAGAGCCCTTAGATGTCTTGAGACCTTTTGTCAGTCAATCAGGCGCCTTTGGCTGACCTGAGACCTTTTGCCAGTCAATCAGGCGCCTTTGGCTGACCTGAGACCTTGTAGATTTGTCAGTCAATCAGGCGCCTTTGGCTTTTCTGAGACCTTTTGTAGATTTGTCATCCCGGGCGCCTTTGGCATTCCCGTAGCCTTTTGTAAATTTTTGTTCAAGCGGCCTCTATGGACCCTTGCTAGCATGGTGCCCGGAGCACGTTACTAGATTTTTTTTTGTTACATAGCGGATCATGGATTTCACAACAAGATAATATTGATGCTTTGTAAAAATAAAGTGACGACCTACACATGTGACTAGATGACATGCATATTTCATAGAGCGCGAAATAAACATTCAAGTAAGCTTTAACTTAGACATTGCATGGTTTGGATTGACTAAACGTATATACAAGCGGAACTAATATTTGTATAGAATTGTGGACATGTGTTACGTTCTTAGAATCCAATTTACTAAAATGGTGACGCGTGCAAGCTAAAAATGTATGCATATGTGCCTAAAAATCTTATTAGGGTGGTTAATCCACTTTTAACATCGGTAGCATGCTATGATAAGTTCGTACATGCATATATTCATTTATTTGCGCAAGGAAGTCATATGCGTGAAACAAAACATTTACAAGGGAATCATTAAAGCATATCATATAAGGGCGCGTGGTAGCATTTATAGGTACCGTTTAAAACTGGTATAAATATGTATTTCATGTCATTTCATGTCAATCTGGCAAATACATCGCAAGGTTAACATATCAATTTCATATTACAATGTAAATATGGAGCATATGGATTTTCATGGGCACTCATTTCTATTATCATTGCAAATATCTATATTCAAGTGAGTTTTAGATTAGATACTTCATGCTTTGACTAAAATACACGACACAAATTGTGATGATGTGCTGTCTAAACAAAGGGAAACTTTGGTGTATATATTCAGTGTGCATATAAACGCTGGGATAGTTATAGGAGAGCGTGTTCATCATGTTATTCATATCTAACTTGTGTCGTTGATCCCTGTGTATAGGTAGGCTATGTGACTCTAAATTATGTAATAAAACTTTCTGAAGATGCCAGATTCTTACGTATCAAATGATTTTAAAAGGTTCGCCCAATGAGCTAAAACTACAGTAGCATATATGTGATCATGAACATTTAAGCAAAGAGTTGCAAAAGTCAGTAGTAATAGTCGAAATTGATTCAACACTTTCGACGAGTGCTTGATAGCAACCCAGTCAATACTCACATGGAAGAAAACCAGCAATCCACTAGAATGATAATCATGAGATGGAGGGCGTGCTAGGATGTAAACGCGGAGAGGGGGGGAGGCGTCGGCTTTCTGTGCGGCTAGGTTTATACATCTTTAATACCATTATTCTCCGATCGATCCTGGCACTATGATGGCTGCTAATGCGCATGGCGGCTAACACATCCATTTTAAGTTCAAGAAATGCCTTTCGTGCAGGTGCATACTTAGAAAACGCATATAGTCACACATGATTGAATGATTCAAAAAGGCGTGTGTATGCAGTAGGCAATGATTTAGATAAAGAAGATTTGGAGCAAGGTATAACTACTCTCGGTACTAGCAGTCAGCCACTGATGCAAGTTTTAAGCTATTTTAAAGTTTTCTAGAATCAGTCGCAAGTTTAAGTATTCTAGAAAAGTTAAAGATTGTAGGGCATGTGCCATGCCAGTGAAAAGAAGCAAAGATAATGAATACTCATCCGAATGTAGCAGGTAAAGCTCCTCCTTTCTCTTTTTTTTTTGAGCAGAGGTGCTTATACATTGGTGTTGACTTCCTCCTCTTGGAGCCGAATTGGTAGTACCATAGATATGAGAAGCGCTGGTGGTTTCTCTGCCAATCAAGCTAGTAGCGGCTATGGGTGAAAGGCGCGGATGTTGTTGTCAGTAGTAGATCTAGTGGTGGTACAATCATGCGCTGATGCAGTTTGATGCAGTCGAAAATCAGGGATGGATCATCTAGGGTGTATTCAAATGATGTTGGCGAGGCTTATGTTGGCTGCTAGCTTCTGTTTGATTGATGATGGCAGTAGTTCATAGGTACATGGCAGCTGGAGCTGAAGCGCTCTTCTTCGATTGTCACACTTAGTTCTCGGTAACTCTTGGTAGCACGCAGGACTCCAACAATAGCATCGGCTGCGACTTCAAGGTGATGAGTGGTGGGAGACTTAGTTGTAGTAGTAGTCAGCATATCTTCTATAATGGAGACTACTAGTTACTCCCCCTCACTTTTTTTTAAAAGAGGCAATTCGACATCAACACTACTTGTTATCTTCACTCGAGTGGACTGGAACTCCACCGACAGTAGAACGCTACCATAAGCTTGGTGCCTTTGGAATTGATTTTGAAAATAAGAAACCAGATTTTGGATCAATTAACTGCTGAAATTCTTATTACTCTCTTGCAATTAATAAGTAAGACGAATTCAAGTCATTTTAACCATCCAAACACAGCTATAAATACAATTTAGACGAAAAAGCTACTAAGCGAGTCGAAATCAAAATTACTTGAAAAGTGCAAGGTTCAGAATATGATTCAGGTTTTCAAAGATTGCAGGATATATATCAAAACTTATCGAAGAGAAACCCTAATCCTTGCAAAATTAGGCGCGGGTTTTATCTAAAAAACGACAAAAATGACAAGATAACTTATCAATAAGATCCCAAATTACCAATCAGCTGGTATGATATCGAGTTCGAGTTCATGAATAACCCTAAATTCTATTTCGAAATCAGCCAATCGATTAATGATGACGATGAATTATAACAAATAGATTAACTTATCTGTTCAATTTTTGGTTGGTGAGATTGTGTTGGATGCTGCTGATACTTCAAAATCCATCCCTTGAATTCATTTGAGAGACGACTTTGTTGTCTGAAGCGGAAGTCGGACTCGTTGTTCTCGGCGTAGATTCATGCTTTCAACGAAGGCGCGTCCTGGTTTGAGAGGCTGCTTCTTGATGTCAAGTGAGATAATGGGTACAAGTATCGACAAGGTTTTGTATAATCGGAGGGGATGGAAGCGGCACTGGTGAGGTTGCGCGTCCTTACGATGACAAGTTTCTAGTTTGTTTTTTTTTTTTTTTTTTTTTTTTTTGGGCGCTGAGGCAGTGAACGCGGAAGTGCTTTGAGAGCGGCCATGAAAGTGGAGGAAGAGGCGCTGGTATTTGTAGGTGGCGGATGTACCTTACAGGCGCTAAGATTGGTGTAATGACTCAGCTGTAACAAATGCGGAGATTATTTGGATGAAGACTGGTGAAAGAGAAATGCGGGGTGAAATAAAATCAGGGCGCGTGTTTCTGGGGATTGGACGGCTGGGCTAGAGACGAGCCTCCGGTTGTGGTCGCCAAATGTTGAGGGGTGAATTTTGGTTTTACAAGTCCTAGCCACAACACACCCAATTCCCCATAGGAGAGAGAAAAAGGATCCCCTCCATTGTACTACATGCCCCTTTATATAGACTTCTCAAAAGCCCCTCATTTTATGATATCATGCCACATGTCCTAAAACTCCTTAATTACTACTAATGCCACTCCTTCTCTAATACAACCTCCTTCTTTCCTATTAATTCCTCCCTTGTCCTTTCCATCTTATGGATACTTTCTTAGTGGACTTGGGCTTTAGTCCCTAAGTCCCCATGTTTCATGTTGGGTCTGCCTCCCTTTTGGGGGCGCACTAGGCCGGCTAAGGGGGAATATTTTTCAAGTATCAACAAAGGTCATTTCCATAATGTTATTATTCTGCTTCCTTTTTGTTTTACTGAATAGAGTTGATGGACAACCTGAAGATTTATATTTAGGTGAAAGAGGTATTCGACAAAGTCGCCTCTTTCACCATTCCTCTTTATTCTGTGTTGTCAAAGTTTAACAAGTACAATGTTGGATATAGACTCAACAATGGGCTCTTATTGACACTCATATAATGTATGCTTGCAATGGTATGTTGTTTGGGGCCTTAACCAAAGCAACAAACATCTTTATAACTATTGCTCTACAACATTACTACAAGTGGTTTGGCTAAAAACTGAAGTAAGCTATAATTTTCAACAAAAATGTCTCTTTTGAGAAGCAAAAGGAGGAAGTGCAGAACTGGGAATCACTAAAATGAACAACGAAGACAAATATCTGGATATACAAATTCTAAAGCATGGGAATGAATGTGCATCATAGAAATTCTAGTTGATAAGGTTAATGGTAAACTTGTAGGCTATAAAAGACACTTTCCGTCATACACAGGATGGATAGTGCTAATATAGTTGTCATTTTCTCTTCTTCCTACTTGCTATATAGATGTAAGCTTAACCTAAAAGGAAATTAATTATTATCAACCTTAATCAGATAATAAGAAAAATCTGGTGGGGACATTCGAGGGACCAAAGAAAGTTACATTTTCAAATGGGATTGGTTTATTACAAATAAAGAAAATTGAGGTTTAGGGCCTTTAGGGCCTTTAGGCTCAAGTTTTTAAGAACGTCTCAACAAAGCCTTAAATTGCTAAACTGACATAGTAATTTTTACATGACTCTCTGGGGTTCACTGTTGAAAGCAGAGTATCATTGATGTTTCATTTCAGTAAGCAAAAAAGCTACACAAATTCTCACTTGGAATGTCATGTTAGATAGAAAAATACATTTAAAAGAGGGTTGTTTATGGCTTGTTGGTGATATCAAAATCTGGATTGATCCATGGGTTTCCCTCCCTCGTTCCTGGAATTAGTCCTATCGACCCAACTGATTCAGAGAACTTGCCTTAAATGATGAAGGAGTTATACAACAAGTGGAAACTAGAATACTGAACGTATTTATAAATTCAGAGCATAACAAATACTAAAGATTTATATTAAAAGAGACTTTTTTTTATAAACAAGGAACCTTTTCATTAATGGGATTTCAAGGTTACAATGAGTTTAAGATCGAAAATAAGAGAATACAAAGTAACAAGAACATACCGTAAGAGTACAATCCCGAGAAATCCGACAAGAGAAAGAGAAGGATTACCGGAGTAAGACAAATACAAGTATGAATGAGATCCGATTAAATCGGAAGAAGGATGGTTTTTCTCGGAAGTAAATTCCAACCGATGAAGATTTCGTCGCCAGATAAGTTGATGATGAATAGTTCGTCGTCGGAGACAACAAAGATGGAGATTTCTTCGTTGGAGAGCATCACTATTGATCTTAGAACCCAACCCAATAACCCAAAATCGTCATTAAAGCGAAGATAACCCTCAAAAGAGTAGATAAAACCACCAAAATGGTGTATATAAGTAGAAAACATAATAAAAACTAAACTAATCTACTAACTAACCTAGAAAGCAAGGAATGATGAAGAAATCTGCTCAGATCTAGTCCATTTTTGGACTAGATCTGAGCAGAGAAGGGTTGTTTTTGATGGTTTTGTTAGAGGAGAAGAAGGAGTGAGAGAGAGGAGAGAGAGAAAAAGAAGAAGGAGTCCATTATTAAAAGAGACTCAAAAGTTAGGATGATATGGAGATGCACTACTCACGGAGAATATATTGCAAAAAAAAATCTGGACCCATCTCAACTCAATTGCATGAGAATATTTTCACCTAAATGACACTTTCCCAGGAAAAGATTTTGGGTTGTCAAGAAAATTGTTTCAAAGATTCAAAACTTCATGTGGAGACTATTACATGATGGTGTTGAGGTTCTGCATAAGGTGGGTTGTGACATAGCAGATTTTTTTTGCTCCCAATGTACAGGTCGGGTTACGAATCATTTGGGAAGGTCCGACTCTCTGATACGCCACTCAAGAAACTAGACTTTCAGATTTTTCGAACCAATTCGAATTTACCATGCATATGTTCATCGAATTACCTCAAACTGCTTTATAAGCAAGCACACATAGCTTTTATACTTCAAGGGTCATCGAATTTAACAAATAATTTCCATCTTTTTTTTATACTTCAAGGGTCATCGAATCCAACAAATAATTTCCATCTTTTTGTGAGGATACAATATCTCTCAGATACTAAAGTAGTAATTATCTCTAGATTGATAATATGAACTGCCGCTATAGGCAGTAACCATGCCTTCTCAAATACTGAGACAAAGTATATGAATTATCTCGATTGGTAGTAATCATCTTTTATCTCATGGTAGGAGTTAGAAGATATGAGTTACCTCGAATAGTAACAATCATCTTTATCGCACGTGTTGATTAGACAAATGATATGAATTACCTGGGGTGGTAATAATTATCTCTTTTCTCACTAGGTAGTATGAATATCCAATGAATTGACTGCAACTACCTCTTACTGCCAAGGTTATAGTCATGTCCGAGTGGATGGTATGAACTACAAAGCAACAACCCTTACCAGACAATCGCGTAGTAACACTGAACCGCAAACAGGCTGCCTACGTACCCTTTATGTTGCTCGAAAGGATCAAGCACGACCGTAGTTAGTCTATTTATTTAGAAAATATGCACTACCTTCAATGGTGGAAATTATCTCTAATGTTATAAAGCATGAACTGCTTATCGTAATGGTAGGTAACTATCTCTGATATTTAATTGTATGGATAGTTATCCCTCTATTTAGCTCGCTAATTATGTGATTACTGTAAGGTTATATCAAGATTTTGGGTGCAGAGAAAGGGAAGAGGAGAAAAGAAAAAACTCTCATCCCCCTTTATTTTCTTTTGATCTTCCTTTTTATCCCTAAAAGAAAACAAATACCCCTAATTGCTTAATGACACCTATCCAGTTGCATGTAGAGATATTTGCGCATTTGGGCACACTCATACTCATGAAACACCATAACTTATCTTTCTTAAGGACTACCACATGATTTTCGACTCTAATGTATTGGATTGAACCCGGGAAAAGTTAACGGCCTTACATGGGCGGATTTGATCTAAATTTTGCAACGCTACTAATGAGACAACATATACCGTTTATTCATGCGCTCTCAATGTCAAAGACAATATGGTTTGCTTATCCTCTAGGTGTTAGAATCTACAACACCGAGGTAATTAACCTCACAAACTCTGGTTTCCAATTGGTTATTGCTCAAAGATGATGATTATCACTTCTGCTTAGGGTCAAACTTACTTTGGGGAAAGATAGAAATACTTTAGTCATGAAAAAAAATTGTATATTGTTGCAGTGTTATAGCAATATCTATACTGGTTTAATTTGTATTACAATGATCGTCTTATAACCCAACTGCATCACAAAACAATTAATTTAAATTTTGACATGGCTACGATTTTGCTTATGTAAGAATAAATCAAGCCTCACGAGCAAAAGATAAAGCCTACCCTCATGCCTAGAGTCTTATCCTTATTTCACTATCAATAAATCCATCTCACATCTAATTGGATACTCGCGGATTTTTTTGGGTCCACGGCTTACAAAGGATCAAGAAAAAATACGTTTTCTTCACAACAAAGGGTATAAAACTGAGAATCAAAGGATGGGGCATGTCTCTAACTTAGGGAGACCAAAATCACGACCCTTACTAAGTTAGGAAGGGGAATCAAGGTCATAATACTCTAAGGAGAACGTTTGAAGCATTGGAGCATTTCAAGAATCTAAAAATACAAGGATTCCTTTCCTAATTCGAATTGTTGTATCTACAATGCAAAGAGGGGAAATATTTCATTAAAACACAAGGAATTTGGGGGTAACCTCTCAAACAAATATGTTTCCCTACGTATCTAGTATGACATATCAAAAGGGATTCTAAAATTCACAAACGAGCTAGGAAATGTGGCCCCAACATCAAAGTAAGTGCAATCTAAAGTTTTATATGGGATCGTTGAAGTTAAAGTATACACGGGTTTGATTGAACTAAAAAACTCGGAATCAAGTCATTCTTTTTGCATTAGAAAGCTTATACTTTTATCTTTCAAAGTTGGGGCCGGGGACTCAAACCGAAGTCCGTATGAAGAATCTGCATCTATTCTTCCTAAGTGTCTTAAGTCTGAGGTCTTCTGACGAACACCCAAACGAAGAGTCCAAATACAAATATAACTCGTAACTGAAGGATGAACCGATCTCCATACCTAGTGAACGCCCAAAAGAGGTGGTAAGTATTTCTCTTTTCAAGACTAGCTCAAAAGGGAATCTCTCAAGCAAATGGAAAAGGAATTACAGATAAAAGAGGAAATTATATGAATTTGGCTCAAATAAGGAAACCAAGGCTCTTTCACCCACCAAATCTCCTCCAATCCATGACCAAGCTTCCCCCATGCACGTGAATGGTCTCCAAGACCAGTGGGACGTCAATTATCTGAAAACGCAGGGGATACCAAATACATCCAACTTTTTCATTTGGCAACCTGTATAGACAAAACTTAATACAATTGCAAGTAGACCAACTTAATGATCCTTGAAAATATATATAGAGAGTTAATATCTCAACCTCTACTCAATCAGTATGTATATATACACAAGGTCTGGGAACCTGCTTGTTAAGCAGAGTACTTGGACGATCTCAAAAAATCAATATCCAAGATCAATCTAGTCGTATCTGAATAATTTAATCAGAATTCTGCCAAGTGATTAAACTTGTTATTTATCTTTCAAGATACGAATTCTACAAGAAATAAGTCTCGTAATCGATTACAATTAAGCAGACGTATCTACTTAGATTATACGTACAGACCTGTGTAAATCCAATTATAAAAATAAACAATATAATGTGGAAATGGAAAAACACAAGACACCAGAAATTTTGTTAACGAGGAAACCACAATAGCATAAAAACCCCAGGACCTCGTCCAAATTGAACACCACACTGTATTAAGCCGCTACAAATTGAACACCTACTATCAGACTTCGGACTAGAATATAGTTGAGACCGAATCCACCCTCCAAGCGATTTAGTTACAGTCGTGTTCCTTACGTCTCTTGAACCTCGCAAGGTTCTACGCACTTGATTCCCTTAGCTGACGTCTTTTATAGCCTAAGAGTTGCTTCAGCCGAAGTGAAGACTTTTCATACCAATCCGCCTCTAACAAATAAACCTATTTGATTTTCATTTAGATCAAAGATCAAGGTATGGAAATCTGTTTGCAATAGACAAGCTAGCAAACCTCACAAATCCGAAACTTACGACTCCTGAAGAGAAGCCTAGATTCTTAACTACCTCTTAAGAAAAATCGTCGAAAGATCAACTAAAGTCAGTCTTTAGATATCTATTTTGAGGAATCACAAAGTCTGGGGCGAAGAGAACTTTGTGATTACTATCTATCTTGCAGAGATTACAAAAACCCCGATAACAGAAAATAAGATCAGGATTCACGAACTATCAATGTAAAGATAGTCGGACCTGGCTTCACGAATCCCAAAGCAAAGTTTTTTTAATCGTATACCTAAAAGGTCAATAGAAGCAACTCTAGAATCAACTAGGACACAAAGTGTCAGGGAATAATTTTCCCAGTTGACAGAGATGCTCTATTTATAGTTTTCAAAGACCAAGTTTATCTTGGAATTCAAGCTAAGATAACTTGAGAATTAAGCAAACAAAATAGGTCTTCAAACTACAATAAAAGACTATACACATAGGTTTGGTTATTGAACCGTGTATAATGATTGTTCGGTTTGGAAAGTTATCCAAAGAACTAAAAGCTATTTGATGTTTATTTAAACACCTAAGAAATTAATCATGATTCAAATACATAAGTGTTAAAGTGATCAATAAAGTCTTAGAAATGTTTATGAGAGTTCTAGCAATGTTAAACATATAAAAATAATAAGTCTTTGAGCTTCTGCTAAACATTATCGGGACAGTTGGTATAATGGTACGCCAACCGTGTAAGGCTTGTTCACGAGTCAGGGTGTTATGGTTCGTGAACAGGGTTCGCCAACCCTACTAGACTACAGAACTCAATTGATCTCGATTCGTGAATCGGGTTCGCCAACTGCTAGCCAATTAAACCAACTTATAAAATCAGTTCACCACGGTTCGCCAACCGGGTTCCTAAACTGTTCCCAACTGAACTTGTGGTTTGTGAACTGGTTCGCCAACCTTCCATTATTTCTGTATCTCAGATATCTATGGTTTGCAAACTGAGTTCGCAAACTTACCCTGAGTAGAAATTCCAGTATGTTCATATTTCTCTCGTATGAAGTTCGAAACGATCTTGGAAACGGAAAACCATATTTTTCCATCTTTGTCATTCATCTAAAGGTCTTATTACCATTTCAGTATCAGTTTCATCCCTCAGTCTAAATCGATTGGGTAGCATGATTAAAGCTATAAATTTATTTACTTCTTTCTTAATTGTCTGAAAATAATTTTGTATGTCGCATATAGGACGACGACTCGGGTCACGAGTGTCGCTGCAGAACTTCTCGTAAATACCTGCCCAGAAATTCACACCCGAATAGTGTGCTTCAGCAAGTTGAGTTTGTAACAACACATAGTTTATACAAATAGCTAAATATTTTTCTCAAGTATATTGAGCTCGCCGAACTAACAAGGGTCGAGACTATTAGAGCACTGCTCGGTAAAACTCGCAAGCATTGCTATCTCAAGCTTTTTTGTCAAGTTTAGTTGTCAAAACTATAAGTCTTGATTTCTAGTCTACTTATAGCTATGTCTCGGATTAGGATAGAATGTGTAGTTGAGCTTTAGACTTCACGACGTTCATCGATTGAAGACGAAGAACTACTAAGGGGATCTTGTGAAACTTCATCAACAAAAGGTATGTGGAGACTTGAACTTACTTATCACTCAGAAGTTTATTTATTTTTATTTCCTATTGAGACAAAGTCGTATAGCCATATATACTTTGAATTATACATATTTGATATTTTGAGCTGAGTTTAACTCGCTTACATATTTCTCGAAATATGTGTTGATAATCTTTCGCTTTAACCAAGTTCATTTTATTCTTGACGAAAGTCAAAAGATGGTCATGTGAAAATCACCTGGTAACATCTTATATGATTTGTGTAAGACAGTCATTTGATGTAGACTCGGAATATTTCGTATTGATCATTCGATCACTTGAAAATTGTTTTGAAGCTAATAATTTGTGTGAGACAGCTATTCCCATCTTCTAAGAATGTTTCAATGATTGAAATGGGAGTTTAGAACAATTAACCAATTACTCGATATAGCACAGTATGCGTACTTGTATGCTAACTGTTGTAAAAGTATTCCAGGTCCAGGAATCTAGTATGCATACCCGTATGCGTACTGATTTAACAGTTGAAGTCCGGGAATTATAGTATGCGTCACCGTTTGCATACTAACTTCAACTGAGTTCGGTTGTGAACGACAATATGCGTACATGTTTGCATACTGGCGGACACAGACCAGGTCCGGAACTCTAGGTATGCGTACACGTTTGCATACTTGAGTGGGTTAAGTTCTAAAATCGGTTAAGTATGTTTACATACTCATGAACAAATACATTTATATAATAAGGAATGCAATCTTTGCAAACCGTGTCTATAATGTTCATGATTTGATTCGAGTGACTCAAATTCGATTTTGCTTCAATTGTGTCTTGTATACTTCTATGAGAATATAAATAATTGAACAACTCTATAACTAGTTTCATTTGAACTAGTTGTGTTAAGATGAACAAGGTTGATATGAAAGTGTTCATATGGCTAACTTCGGTTAACTATTGTTGAGCCAACTAAGTGTACACGTTTAGGTACGGTTACCCATATCTAAACGAAGGTACATTTTATTTGTGTGTAACAAGCCAAGACCATCTTACGGTTGAAAGATATTGGCTTGATAATCTAATCAGGTTTTCATCTAACGGTGAATATTGATTGCTTTGTCCCAAAGTTATCAAACCCTGATTTGAAGACTATATAAGGGAGAACTCTAGGAACTGGGAAACCTAATCCCCACACCTCATGTGTGATACTAGTTGCGACTAGAGTCGATTCTCCTTTAACCTAGGTTTTTCCTAAAACCATTATAGGTTAACGACTTAAAGACTTCATTGGGATTCTGAAGCCAGACCCAACTATTTTCTATGTAGTTGCGTGTTCTGATCTTACTGTGTTCTAACGTATTAAGTATTATATTCTCTAATATTTGCTCGAGATTTATCTCCGATAGGTAAGATATAAAATTAGTCACAAACATCTTCGTCTCATCGTTTGTGATTCCACAATAACTTGTTCTACTACCATATAGTTAAGTTATTGTGAGGTGATTGATATTTCTAGGTTTTTCTCCGGGAATATAAGTCTGGTGTATCAATTGGTTCATGTTCACCTTGATTTATCAAAAAACAGAACAAAACTCGTAGGTATTTCTGTGGGAGACATATTTATTTATTCAATAGACTTTTATGTGTGAGACAGATTTGTTTATAAAGTCTTCGACTTTGGGTCGTAACAACTCTTAGTTGTGGGTGAGATCAGCTAAGGGAATCAAGTGCGCTGGGATTCAGAGGTGTAAGGAACGCGACTGTACCTTCATCAGTGTGAGATTGGTTAGGGCTCAACTACATTCCATTCCGAAGTTAACTTGTAGTAGGATAGTGTCTGTAGCGGCTTAATATACAGTGTGGTGTTCAAAGCTGGACTAGGTCCCGGGGTTTTTCTGCATTTGCGGTTTCCTCGTTAACAAAATTTTTGGTGTATGTGTTATTCTTTTCCGCATTATATTTGTTTATATAATTGAAATATCACAGGTTGTGCGTAAGTTCAATCAATTTATGAATCTGAGCTTTTGGTTGTTGATTGAATTGATTGACACTTGGATATTGGTTTTTGATACCGTCCAAGTTGTTTCTTATATTAATCAGGCTCACAGATTTCTATCTGTTTGATTTGCTTATTACTTTAAGAAACAGAGATATAACTCTTGGATATACTTTTCCTTGATTGAGTCTGCCTGTCTAGTTGATTCTCTTGAAAGTATATTGGAGTTAGTCCATACGAATTGCCTAAACGAAATATTGGGTGTGGTTGTTAGACCCCCGCTTTTTCAGAGACATCTCTCCACAAATTTTGGTGAATGAAGAGAAATAAATTGGTGGGAATTAAGAGTTGAAATGAGTTGAATTTATAGGGAAAAGAATTACAGCCATTGGATGATGAAAATCAAATGTAGTCGTTGGCGGGCAGAAAAGAGACGCGCAGATTATGCTGAGCCACCCGTGGATTTACTTGAACTGCGCGGATGGAAGAAGACCGCTAGCGGCTGATGATGATTCGCGCGGTATAAGAAGAGACGTGCGGCTCCTTAAATACCGCAATGAGCAAACCATTAAATTTTCCCTTTTTCCCAGCCATTTTCTGTTTTGTTGAGTCTATAATGCAATCAAAATGAACAAATCAAAGATCCGTTCACTCCATATGAACTGCCCTAACCTTGAGCATTTTAATGCATTCTTTTTTCCTATAACAAAAGCATAATGTTTATATTATTTGACTATAAGAGGAAACCAAGGGAATACAATTATTGGGCTAATAATAACCTTGAGCATTTTAATGCATTTTCTCTTTCTTTTTAATATATAAATAAATGAAATTCCAATTACTCTAAGAAGAGTAATAATGATAGTTTAATTTGAACTGTTGATGAAATCTTCTCTAATATTGAGACGATTCATCAGAGTTCTGAGTTGTTCGTTTTTCCATATATCTAACGTGATAGATTTGTTACAAAAGACTGCTAAATTTGCTGCTAGAGCAATGTTTTGTCTATTGATTAAATTAAAAGACATTGCTTTAAATTTAAGAACTTTGTTGTGTAGATTTCCAAAACAAGAACTAAGTGCGAATCTATCTTCACGAGCTTTGGCATACATTCCAACTAGCAGCAGTAAGATTGGTTCTGGATCACTCTGAAATTCAATGTTGTGTCCTCCTAGCTCTGTTGCCCACTGGAAAGCCGCCTCAGCCCCATGAAATTCTAGAAGCTCTATGCAGTTCCATCCCGATGATTCGCCCCTTGCTTCTTGCAAGTACCTGTGTCATCAACGAGAGTAAGGGCCATTGATGTGTCACAACTCTCCGATAGCATTGAGATAGCTATATTAATCATGTATCTAAAGAATCCTGAATAGTGCAAGGTATTTAGTTTGGTTATGTATAAGTTCTGGTCTTTTAGTGGATCACAATATAGGCTTTGCATGAGATCGTAGCTTTGGCAGTTGACATTTATGGTCGAGTTTACATACTTGACAATGGAAGTTGTTGTTTTCCAACTGTTTTGGTTTTTTTCCCTAAAGCCTTGTCGCATCCGGCTTTCCAGATGTGCATGATTATAGTACTGCATCAATCCGCCCAACTCATTTCAGTTCCATCTTTCTCAGTTGTTGTAAACCAGTTTGTTAGAGCATTGCTCGGTCGAACTCGTAAGCGTTGCTATCTCGAGCTCGTTTGTCAATTTTAGTGATCAAAACTATAAATCTTGATTTTTAGTCTACTTATAGTGATGTCTCGGACTAGGATAGATTGTGTAGTTGAGCATTATACTTCACAACGTTCATCAATTGAAGACGAAGAACTAAAGGAGAGCTTGTGGAACTTCATCAGCAAAAGGTATGTGGAGACTAAAACTCATCTATCACTTGGAAAGTCTATTTCTACTCTATCTCCTATATTGAGACAAAAGTCGTATTACTATATAGTTGTCGATTATACACATTTGAGATTTTGAGCTGAGATTAACTCACAAACATATTTCTCGAAATATGTGTTGGTAAGGTTTCGCTTCAACCAAGTTCATCATATATTCTTGACGAAAGTCAAAAGATGATCATGTGAAAATCGTTGAGTAACATCATATATTCAGATATAGAATTAGAGATCGAGAAGATGAGTAAAAGAAGAGACAAACGAGATCTTGCTGTGACCAGAAGAAGATAAAGAAGATATTGCTGCTGTTACTATCAATTGAAGCATCAGGAAAAGAAATTAGGGCTTTCCTTGATTTGGGGGTTGTTGTCGATTCATGGGAGTACACTGAAGAAAACGAAGATACAAGGGTTTTGGTTGAAGAACAAAGATGGGTTGGTCACGAATTGATGATTGAGACAAATTTCACAGGGAATGAAGAATCGTTGATATCGAGAACCTAAACTGCAGTTAGGGTTTTGATTTCTGAAATTGAAGAACGAGCAGCAGTTGAATTTGAATTGCCATGGATCTGAAGAGCAGAAAAGATGAAGAACAAATGAAGAATGGGTTGTAATCAGGTTGCAGTGTAAGATGTTGTCTGTGTAAGAACCAGTGGAGGAGCTGAGGTCTAGAGAAAGAGATGAGAAATTAGGAAAAGGGGATCTGTGGGTTTTCTTAAAATCAAGAAGGTACAGGTTATGGAGAATGACTCAGTTTTGTGATGTTGCAATGCAGGTTTGAGCTGTGCTATTGAGATGCTGCTGCTTGAACTGAAATGGTACAGGTGATGAGTTGGTGACTGGGAGATGGGTGAGTTGCAGCTGTTGCCATTGGGAAGAATGGACTGATTCCAGATGATGGTTGAGCTAAAATGTTGCTAATGGAGTTGCAGTATGGCACTGAACTGAGCTGGTTTTGAGTTGAACTGCAAGTAGCTGGATGAGGCTGTGAGGATGATGGAAGTGAGACTGGGGACTCGTTGGTGCCGTGTAGCTATTATTAGCTGAGAAGAACTGAAAGGGTTGATGCAGTCTTGCATTTGAGCAAGGTTTGTTGTTTCAGCTGCAGCTGTGGTGGTGATATGCAGAGGGATTTGGAGATGGGCCTGTTCTAGATTTGTTGCTGCCATGGTCTGAGTTGTGTACAAGAAGTGTGTACAGGTTATGGAGACAAAGAAGCTACCGATGATGCAACAATTAGATTTATAGAGCCTGAGCTAGAATGGATGCATGGTGCAGGCTTGAGATGGATGCTTTGGTTGTAAATGTGGCAGTAGGCTTTATTGCAGTTGGAAATGGAGTTGTAACAATGAACTGAAGCTGGTGGTGTTTGAGTCTACAATGAAGCAGCTGATAGTTGAACTGAAGTTGATGTTGTTTTTTCTGCCATGTTGAGCTGGAGATGTAGGTGCAAGTGATGGTAAGATGTTGTGGGTTGCAGTCAAGTCAGGTTCTGGGTTTTGCGCAGCTTGAAGGATATTGCAGGTGAAGGGTTGTTTTGGTGGGGTAGTAGAATGGTGTTGGCAGTGTTGTCTCAACAGTGAACTGGCAAGGAGGAACTCAGGGAGGTGCTTGAGCTGCAATCGGAAATGGAAGTGTTAAGTGGTGAAACTAATTGCAATGGCCTGGGTTGGTAAAAATGACGCTCATAGAGGAAGCCAAGGTTTGTTGTTTCAGTCGCCGCAGAAGTTGAAACTGGTGGTGTTGGTAACAGTTCGCAGTGTCAAAAATTGAGCAAGGCATGAGAAGATGAAGTTAAGGTTTGACTGAAGTTTTGGCAGTGAGATGAATGGTTTAGTTCTTAAGGGTTTATGTGGATTGTGCATGGATTGGACGCAGTGCCGTCATGGCTGGATTGCACTGCATTGTGCAGCAAGATCTGGCCAGTGCAAATGGCCTAGGCCAAAGTGAATCAGACTGAGCCAGACCTGACTCGTCTGAATAGCCGAATTGACTCATGATCTGACCCGGTTTGACTCAGAGACTTTGACTGAGTTGACCCGACTGATTTGACTCGTTGACCGGTGGACTTTGCTGGTCACCTGAGCTACTTTCCGATCACTTCTCCGACCGATTTCTGGCCATAATACCAGTTTTCCGGTGACAGTTTTTGGGGCATATTTTCTACATGGGTTTTTCTCACATATGGGCTTGGTGGACTTCTATCTATTGGACCTTTGAGACTTGACCTAATTTTGGAAAGCAAAGCTATTTAAAGGAAAGATTTCTACAACTTTGGGGGACGTATTATTATTCTTGGAACTTGGAGAGAGCCGCTTTTGTTTACGCTTCTAGGGATTGCTTTTGTTCATCTTCTTCTATTCAATTAATATTTTTATGATGAACTCCATAGCTATGAGTAGCTAAACACATATTATTGGTTATGGGATAAAGTTGATTTCTCAACATGTTATTTGAATCTATGAATTAGTTTTGTCTCAATACTTTATTGTTTATGATTCATTATTAATATTGTCATATGATTTGATTGTTTGTTTGGTTGAGTCCTAATCAATCCGATTTACATTCATCTCTATTGCTAGATTAGGGTTTTCAATACGAAATAGTTGTTTATCCCTGATTCTAAGTAGCATAGTGTGGTTATTACTTGTAGTGATACATCTTAATAATTGCATATGAATCATAACCTTGGTTAAATTGAATTAGTGCTTTTACACGTTTGATTGCCTTGATTAGTCTTATTCCATAGAACTTAGTGCTTTGATGGAGTTAAACTTAATTGTGCTTTTACACTTTAGGTTGCTTTCTAGGAAGAATTCACATATGCATCTTTTAATGTGGTTGTGATGAAATCATGGAATTAGCGGGATATACTTGCGATCAAGGTATCCTAGGACTTTTAGTAAATGAGAGATTAAATTATCAATTCTAATCATTGATGAAAATACATGTTTGTGAATGATACTATCCCGTAACCAATATCTTATCTTTATTGATTATTCCAATTATTTGCTTTGCTTTGCTTTATTTTATTTTATTACTTTGTTAAAACAACAAAAATCCCCCCTTGGTTACCTTATAAACTGAAAATCGCATAACAACAATTGCCTCTCTGTGGATACGAACTCTTTCTTACCACGTACATCATTTATATTAGTAGAGTGAGAAAGTGAAATTATTTTTGCTCGGCTGACAACCGGTCAGTTGTATAAGCTAGAGTTTATTCTCCTTTAACCTTAGGTTTTTCACGAAACCCTGTAGGTTAACGACTTGAAGACTTCATTGGGATTGTGAAGCCAGACCCAACTATTTTCTCTGTAGTTTCGTGTTCTGATCTTGTTGTTTCTATCGTATTGAGTACTATCTTCTCTAAGATTTGCTCAAGATTTATTCTCCGATAGGCAAGATAAAAAGTAGTCACAAACATCTTTGTCTCATCGTTTGTGATTCCACGATATCTTGTTTCGCTACCATACGATTAAGATTATGGTGAGGTGATTGATATTTCTAGGTTGTTCTTCGGGAATATAAGTCCGGTATATCAATTGGTTCTTGTTCACCTTGATTTATCAAAAGATGGAACAAAACTCATAGGTATTTCTATGGGAGACAGATTTATCTATTCCAATAGACTTTTCTGTGTGAGACAGATTTGTTTATCAAGTCTTCGACTTTGGGTCGTAGCAACTCTTTGTTGTGGGTGAGATCAACTAAGGGAATCAAGTGCGTAGTATCCTGCTGGGATCAGAGACGTAAGGAGTGCAACTGTACCTTGAATCAGTGTGAGATTGATTAGGGTTCAACTACAGTCCAGTCCGAAGTTCATTGGTAGTAGGCTAGTGTCTGTAGCGGCTTAATACAGTGTGGTGTTCAAATATGGACTAGGTCCCGGGGTTTTTCTTCATTTACGGTTTCCTCGTTAACAAAACTTCTGGTGTCTGTGTTATTTCTTTTCCGCATTATATTTTGTTATATAATTGAAATATCACAGGTTGTGCGTTGAATCGATCAATTGGTAAATCCAACCTTTGGTTGTTGATTGAAATTGATTGATCCATGAACATTGGCATTTGGTACCGTCAAAGTTATTTCTCTTGTATTCAATCGGGCTCGCAAATTCCTATTTGATGATTGCATATTGAATTGAGAGATAGAGATATAAAACTCTTTGATATACTTTTCTTTAGATTGAGTCTGACTGTCTAGTTGATTCTCTTGAAAGTATATTAGAGTTTGTCTATTCAGATTGCCAAACGAATTATTGGGTGTGGTTGTTGGACCCCCGCTTTTTCAATTGGAATCAGAGCAAGCAAACACATTTAAGGCCTCATAAATCCGTGTTTGTAGCGATCTGAATATGGACAGAAGTGCTACCTCCGATAAACGCATCGCCAGAAATAAAAGTTCAGTTTCTATGAAATCTATTAAAGAGAAATATTTGTCAATCTCAAATATAGACGAACCCAGTGTTCCAACGAAACAGACTTCCATTGACAAGTGTTACCCAGTTTACCTTACTGATGAGTTTGACTCTGAAGTTAAAAAGGAAGCAGTCAAAGAGAGTGCAGTGATTCTAAAACTTGTTAGAATCCAGGCTGATGATGTCAACCGGTTGAAACACAAAGTCAATGTCCTTGTTGGTATGGTAACTAAGCGTGACTCTTTTCTAAAGGGTCTTCGTGAGGAAAACGCCTCAGTCTGTTGTTTACGAACTCAGCTTGAGGGAAAACTCAAAGATGATCCTTTGGAAACTGAACTTCTTTTGAGTAAATTCTCTATTCAGGAATGTTCCAAAGAGTCCACTATACCAACTGCTTCTGAGTTAACTGGAAAAATTTATGTTCCAGAAGCAA
Source organism: Papaver armeniacum (assembly GCA_023531295.1). Lineage (NCBI taxonomy): Eukaryota > Viridiplantae > Streptophyta > Magnoliopsida > Ranunculales > Papaveraceae > Papaver > Papaver armeniacum. The sequence goes on along the minus strand of JAJJWW010009309.1, from coordinate 181,779 downwards.
AATCGAAATCCCTTCATGTTGGAAAAGATATGCATGTGTCTTCCTCTAATCAAGGAATATCCACATCACATGGAAGGAAAATATCTCCCAACGATGGTATTAAGACTGTTCTGTCTAATCACACAGGTGATCATAAAGTGTATCTCTTTTGTGATTCAAATGGACATGATGAATAAAACATGAAATCTAGGTTGAATGACAATTCTATTGTTCATCTTTAACACACCTTAGATTTAATTCTCAAAGGTGTAACTGACATGCGTATATCTAAACCAATTGGTTTTAGTACTCACCCTGTGTACCCCACCAAAGTCAGTTTGATGTGTTCATCAAATGTTCAAATGCGAAACAGTCTTCCTAAACCATTTCGTTCAAGAAGAACTCATGGATCTTCTTCAATCAAGAATGGAGATAATGTTGTTCATGATGTGAAAAAGGTACCAGAAGAAGGAAGCAAAAATGGAGAGATGGAAGATAACCTAAAAATGATAATTGAAGGTTATAAAGAGATCATTGACAGGCTGTCAATTCCCTCTACTCAGAATTCTTCAGGTAATAATACATACTATGCGTCGTATTTTGATGATAGTAAATTTTATGATAACTTTTCGCATCATAACGGTTTTCCTCCAAAGGTTAGGAGAAAGAGGTTTAACCAAAAATAACGTTCATTTGATGAGCTCAAGGCTCATACTTGTGCTAATTGATCACAAGGTTAAATCTCACTCACAACAAATTCCTGGTTGAGTGAGATATAATTAGGAATACTTGATGGCAAATTTTTTTCTGATTCTCTGGCTATTTTCTTTTCGTTCCTAGCCGGATTATCGTTCACAAACATGTTTGCATAAGTATTTGTATTTTGACAAACCTATTAAGTCTTTTTTGTATTGTTTTGTGTCAAAAATTGCTACTCTTATGCTCTATTTTTTTCTCTAATGAGAATGTAAAATTTATTGAGCTAAAATGTGTGAAATTATTCTTGTAGCAGAAACATTGATGTACAAACAACTTTCTTTTTCATGTTTTTCGCTATTTGGGTATTTTCCGTCTTTGGGTCAAGTTTGTGTTCGTACGGGTACTCACGTTACTTGTCACGGACCAACGTTGGAAACCCTAAACTCCGTTTCCTTGAGAAACCATTTAAATACCGAAACCGTTTATTTGAGTACGCTTACTCCAGGTTTTGTTAATATAGAATGGCTGCTCCTTCGTGTTCTTAGGATTTGTCAGAGGATTTTGTTGATAAATCTATTTACTTCGAGTTCGAAGTAAAGAAGAAAAGAACCATTGTTAACGCTGACTATCTTCATCCTGGCGCATCATGTTTTATGCATATTCTCATCAAGATCGAGAAAATGCCGAGATGGTCTCTGCTGAAGTGGTTCGTGGTTTTCTCAATGATCTCGAGAGAGCAAAATTGAAGCTTGGAAACTCTATGGAGGATCTTGATATGTTACGAACTGAGTTGAAAAAGGTTAATTCTGACCTTGTTCTCATGAAATCACATGTTAAGGATCTTCTCAAAGAGGATATCTTCTCCGAAGAAGCTGTCAATATTGTCGGTCACAAGCTTGAAGGTCTTGAAACCCGTGAAGATACTAAACACAAACTCTGATTTCAACGTGTGTTCAGTTGTGTTGGTTTTAGAGTAGTTTTGTTTTTGTCTCATTATCTAGGAAACTTCTTATGAGAATTTATTCTTGTGTTTTTAAGAAGGATAACTAGGGTTTGGAATAGTCATTATTATGAGTACACATAGCTATTGCCAACGTTTTCATCTTGCAATGTTTTTAGATTTATTTATTTAAATTCTAAAGTTGATTTGGAAGATGATTTTTGCAGTATTAATCTTTATGGTTTTATATATTGCAAATTTTCCTTTAACCCCCATACCTCCTGTGTGATACTAGTTGTATAAGCTAGAGTCGATTCTCCTTTAACCTTAGGTTTTTCACAAAACCCTGTAGGTTAACGACTTGAAGACTTCATTGGGATTATGAAGCCAAACCCAACTATTTTCTCTGTAGTTTCGTGTTCTGATCTTGCTGTTTCTATCGTATTGAGTAATATCTTCTCTAAGATTTGCTCAAGATTTATTCTCCGATAGGCAAGATAAAAAGTAGTCACAAACATCTTTGTCTCATCGTTTGTGATTCCACGATATCTTGTTTCGCTACCATACGATTAAGATTATGGTGAGGTGATTGATATTTCTAGGTTGTTCTTCGGGAATATAAGTCCGGTATATCAATTGGTTCTTGTTCACCTTGATTTATCAAAAGACGGAACAAAACTCATAGGTATTTCTATGGGAGACAGATTTATCTATTCCAATAGACTTTTCTGTGTGAGACAGATTTGTTTATCAAGTCTTCGACTTTGGGTCGTAGCAACTCTTTGTTGTGGGTGAGATCAGCTAAGGGAATCAAGTGCGTAGTATCCTGCTGGGATCAGAGACGTAAGGAGTGCAACTATACCTTGAATCAGTGTGAGATTGATTAGGGTTCAACTACAGTCCAGTCCGAAGTTCATTGGTAGTAGGCTAGTGTCTGTAGCGGCTTAATACAGTGTGGTGTTCAAATCTGGACTAGGTCCCGGGGTTTTTCTTCATTTACGGTTTCCTCGTTAACAAAACTTCTGGTGTCTGTGTTATTTCTTTTCCGCATTATATTTTGTTATATAATTGAAATATCACAGGTTGTGCGTTGAATCGATCAATTGGTAAATCCAACCTTTGGTTGTTGATTGAAATTGATTGATCCATGAACATTGGCATTTGGTACCGTCAAAGTTATTTCTCTTGTATTCAATCGGGCTCGCAAATTCCGCTGATTGCAGATTGAATTGAGAGATAGAGATATAAAACTCTTTGATATACTTTTGTTTAGATTGAGTCTGACTGTCTAGTTGATTCTCTTGAAAGTATATTGGAGTTTGTCTATTCAGATTGCCAAACGAATTATTGGGTGTGGTTGTTGTACCCCCGCTTTTTCACAGTTGTTGATCCACTCATGGCAATTGGTTGTATTTCTTTTGACATAATTCATATTGAGATTTAAATGGTTCCAAACTTGTACACAAAAGTTTCATTCCAAAAACATGTGTGTCATAGTTTCATTTTGCTCATTGCATAATTGACAAGTAGTGTTAATGTTTGGCAACACAGCAGCCACTCGCACACTATTCGGGAGAATAGAGTGGGATATTTTCCATACAAGCATCTTGATTGAAGGTGAAACCTTCATGTTCCAGATTCTTATCCAATCCCTGTTGTCAGGCTGGTGACTGTTGAGTTTTTTATATAAGTATTTCACTGTGAATCCACCATTAGTGTTTAATTTCCATATTAATTACTTTTTCTTCCCTATGATCATTTGGAATTTGTATTTGTTGGATTTTGGCTACAATTTAAGTATCGAAGCATCTTCTCAGTTTATAGGTATGCCATGTGTTGTGATGGGTCATAAGTTCGCTAACCATATTTATGTTATCAACCCCGTTTGTGGGCTCAGTAAAAACGCGGGGGTATAACAACCACACCCAATAATTCGTTCGGCAATATGTATGGACTAACCTCCAATATAATTCCGAGAGCACCAACTTAAAAGTGAGACTCAATTAAGAAAGATATCAAAGAGATTTATCTCTTTCTCAATACAATCAGCAAATCGAATAGATAGAAATCTGTGAGCCTGATTGATATGAGAATAACTTGGACGGTACCAAAGACCAATTCCCAAGTGTCAATCAAGTTTTATCCAACAAACAAGGTAGGATTTATCAACTGTGATTGAACTACGTACAACCTGTGATATTTTGAATTATATAAACAAATATAATGTGGAAAAGAAATAACACAGACACCAGAAATTTTGTTAACGAGGAAACCACAAATGTAGAAAAACCCTGGGACCTAGTCCAGATTTAAACACCACACTGTATTAAGCCGCTACAGACTCTATCCTACTACAAGTTAACTTCGGACTAGAATGTAGTTGAGCCATAACCAAGTCTCACACCGATTAAGGTACACTCACGTTCCTTACGCCTCTTGAATCCTAGTAGGACTCTGCGCATGTGATTCCCTTAGATGATCTCATCCACACCTAAGAGTTGCTACGACCCAAAGTCGAAGACTTATAAATAAATCTGTCTCTCACAGATATATGTATTCTTGGTTTCGTTTTCGTCTTAAGATAAATCAAGGTGAATGTAGTAGCAGGATTTCCCACACTACACCCCTTACTCGATTTTACTTAATTAATCCATTGAAAGATGTAAGATCAAGAATATTTATTGATTGAATTCATGATTCTGTCTACATAGGAAAATAAAATTACACTTAGAAATTAAAGCATGCTTAAACTTTCTCTCTCCTAATGACTTGCCCAACCATTCCAAAAAGATCTCTCTTCTAACAGTCCCATTTAGCCCTTTATATAGGGTAATACATAGTGGATGACAACTAAGCTACCCTTTATTTTCGGGAATGTCCCGCGAAGTGTCGCAGATGCACAAACATTCACTCTCGCGACACTTCTTAACCCTCGCCAACTCTCACGTCTTCTTTATGTTTTGCCTGTCGTTATTCATTGCGTCGTTTATTTTAGCTCCCTGCGACTCCCTCGCGACACCGTCGTTCACTACTCCCGCGAGCCTTGTATGTTGCGATATTATGATCCTACATCTTGCCTCTTTTTCCTTGAATATTGCTTGTAGAGCGATCTTTAAGGAAAAATCTGTTGATAATTGGTAATCTTTGATCTTTGTTGATAAAGGAAACGAGCGGAAGAATCTGGACTTGAAAAGTACGTACTTGCCTCTATTCTTTTGCGAAGTTCAAGTTTCTTTGTAATACACATACGAAGTATCGTTTCTTGCCTCATGAATTACGAGAAAATAATCAATTTCGCAAGCTATTCTCTTTATTAGGAAACATGTTGTATATTTGGATTCTACTATAGTTCTTTTCGTCTGACTTCCTTGGATTTAGTAGTGACCGTTTACACGTGTCTATATTTACCTCTTTTACCGGTGCATTTAATGTTACCCGGTCATAACATTTTTCTCATCTATTTATAGGAGCATCCCTTGTGAAAAATTTTCCTTTTCCTTTTCATCTTCTTCATCATCTGCAAGTGTTCTTCTTCTTCATCGTTCTGCAAGTGTTTGCCTATTATTGTCTCTTACCGTCTTCTTCACCATTTTTGCCATTCCCTAGCAGTTGTTACTCTCATGGCGTCCAGGTTTGTTAATTTTGCCATATCTGGCTGATTTTGTGGTTGATCAAATTAGCTTTTCTTGTTGAAATCACACTGGTATGATTAACTTTGTAATTCTCTTTCGGCCATTGTTGTTTAGCAAGAACCAATCCAGAACTAAATTTACCGTGAAGGACCCTCTTCTTTCTTTGGGCTCGCCACCGAAACCTACTTCGCAACAAGAATCCCTCACGCAACAAAAGCCCTCTTCGCGAGCAAAATCTATGGCTTCAAAAAGACAGTCTGGGAGTGACAAGGTATCTGAGAAACATTTCTTTTTTATTAACAATGCATTGTTGCCTCTGTTTCTTATTTAATTTGTCATTCGCAGGATGATAAAACTACTGGTAATACTCCCAAAAGGCCTCGCTACTCCAAACCTGTTACTCCCGACGTTCCATTTCCTTCATTCACACCTTCATCTCCTGCTGCGAAATCTTCGCAAGATAATTTTGTGCCTCTTTCTTCTGGTAACATTACTGGCGACAATATTTCTATACCTCAACTCCTCATAGACCAAGTTCCTTTCAATTGTCCTACTACAAATGATATTATACCTCCTCCTGTTGTCAATGTCTCTGTTATTTCTCCAATCACTTCTCTCCCTAAAACCTCCTCCTCTCATGAGGTTCCTTTGACAAAGGACGACTCGTCTTCTTTGTTTGAACAAATTCCTCTAACTGCGGAAAATTTGGAGGGGATAGATGTGGCCTTTAAGGTCCTTTCTGATCTTGTGAATGATGCCAAAAAGACTTCTACTTGATCTGTCAAATCGAATGTCTGCGAGATTTTAAGTAAGCATCTTGGTCCTGAGAGGATCTCGCAAGCACCTTTAGTTCAAGAGATTAATAAGCTGAAGGATGATCTCCAAGTTATGGCTGTGAAGTACAATAATCTCCACCTTGAAAATCAAAAATTTCTCAGTATCTCACTAGATCGTGATAATCTTCGCAAGAAGAATGAAGAATTAAAAGGTATGCTCTCGCCATCCCCCCATTTTCTTTTTTTTTTTTTTTTTTTTTTTTTTTTTTTTTTTTTTTTTTTAACTCAAACCCTTGCTCGTCCTCAAAGTATTAAACCAGAAACGAATAATGGAGATATATCAGACGGAGTCTATCGTTGAAGAAGTTCGAGTTGAAAGAGATGCTTGGATGGAGTAGTATAATCTCTTAGATAATCTTCATACCTATGCAAACTGATCAAATAAATAACTTGTCTAAAGAGAATTTTGATTTATCGCAAAAGCAAGACTCATTAAGTAATGACTTATCTCGCCTCTCTTATGCTTTGAAGAAAACTAATTTGGAGTTGGAAACTTTATCAGATGAGAATCGAACTCTTTCTCAAGAGAAACGTTCTCTGTTGAATAAGATGGCGAGCTACTCGCAGCGAGTATAATGCTTGTCAAAAGTTATGTGAAGAACACGAACAAGCTAAACATACTTTGAAAAACCAACTTGAAGAAATTACTGAGAGAGATAAACTTATTCAGGGTAGAATAACGTTGAGTGTAAAAGCGAAGCAATTCCAAGAACAATGTGTCAAATTAGAAAAATCCAACTCTACTCTGGCGACCGAAAACTCCATACTTGTTTCCAATGAAAAGAATTTGCGATCTCGATTGAAAGGCTTAGTGGGAGATTCATTTGATGATGTCATGGACCGCTTGGGGAATAATTTCGCAGCTTTAATTCAACATCTTACTTCTCAAAAGGAAGGTAGTCAAATTATTTGACTATCTTAATTTATGTATTTATTCCATGAATGCTTTATTACCCTGAAGATGCCAATAATGTTCGATAAGAATTTTCTACGATCTTGTGTATTTGTTATGCGGACTCGAGAGAAAGCTTCGCTCCACTATCTCCACCCTCGAATCCGATTATTCTAAAATTCGCAAGGAAAACGGACTACTCTCCGCGTCTCTTGCTCGTTCTCGCGACCGTGCGGAGCGAAGATTTGATTATATGTCTTATTGTAAGGACATTGATAGTAAGAATCGTCGAAGGCATTGCTTCGCCAATTCTCTCTTAAAGCGGAAGTTCTTGTGAATAATATTTTGCTTGTCCAAGTCTCTTGATCCTATTCACGTCGATCCTTTGGAAGTAAGTGATGATGAAGTTCCCAATGCTCCAGGATAGTGATTATGAATATGAAAGTGGCGAAGATCTCTCTCCGATAAGGAAGTCGTCGATGAAGATCCGAATAGAAAAATTTACGATGAAAGTCCGGCAATTGGCGAGAACAAAGGTGATGAAAACATTTCCGAAGAAAATCCATCAATCATGGCGGATGTGAAGGCGATAAAGGCGCGAAAAAGCCTCAACCATCCTCTGTATTTGATAATGCGGATGTAGAGTTAAATTCTCTTTGTAATTTGTTAGAATTCCTTTTTGTTTGAGTGACTTAACTCTTTTGATTGAGTAATTTCCATATTTCTTTCTTCCTTTCTTAGTTAAGACCACCTTGCGAGCATGTTCGCTCATTGAATCTTTTATTAAGTAAATCCATCCCAATCGGGGGATTTGATTTTAATTCTTCTCAACTGCGACAAAGTCGCGAGCCGCCTTTACATTTTCATGCGAGAGGCCCATTGACCTTGCCTTATCATTTTGTGTGGTCTTCCAAGTTAGACCTCCCTAGTTAGAGGTCTTCCCCTGCCACCTTTCATCGCGACAAAATCGCGGGGACGTCTTTACACTTGCATGTAAAGACCCATTGATCTTGCCTTATCATTTTCCAAGTATTTTTGCCTCTGCAGGATGTTTTGTTTGCGACAATATGACAGACCTAAATATTCTTGCGAACATGGAGCCCCATGACATTGCCGTCTTGCGACGAAATCGCAGGACGTCCGTACACTTTCGTGTAAAGACCCATTGATCTCGCCTTACCGTCGCGTTAGTATTATTGCCTCTGCAGGATAATTGCACAAATATGACAAGCCTAAATTCTCTTGCGAAAACAAAGCCTCATGACATTTGCGTCTGTTTTGACACTTCCCCTAATGGAAAGCGTCGCCCTTATCATCTCCCTGGTTGCCCCTTCAAGGAGGCGAAACATCGGCCATACAAGACTAGCTCCTCCCATCCGGTCTTAACAACAACCAGTTGTTTTCGCAGCCTCTTATCCCTTATACCTATATGGTTTATGGTTACGAGACTGCACCCTAAGTGGAGTTTTCTTGGGCGAGTGCAACATATGCCAAGACTTGCCAAGAATGGCCGGGGTAGGTTCATCCATCCGGGCACTCGGCTCAACCGTGTACCTCGGCGCCTTGAGCATACACCCGACTCCTTGGAAGAGACCCTCGGTCGCCCAACCGAGGGTATAACCTTATATAGTTGGGAATCCAAGGTATCTCTCCCGGGATAGGCTTTCATGGGCCCCAAATTTTCATGACTCGGGCTTCGGGAGCGGTGTAACCTTCCCCCGAGCCATGTTGAGAGATACCCCCTTATATGACGCACTTTAGGTCTTACATTTGCCTCTTACGAAATGTTATTCGCGAACTAGGGTGTACGCCATAAAGGTTCGTCCCATTCTTTTACTCATTCATATTTGTTAAATCATTCAATCATTCATGTTTCATTATTTGCTGACATTTGTTTACGAAGTATTCGCAAAATTCTGTTTCATTTGTTGTATTTTCACTTTTCTTTCTTGACTTGAATTCCCATATACTCTTGGTCTGCGAGATTCTCGCACAGCATTACTTTTTGTTGATTCTTCACTTCTTATGCCTTTTGTTCCTCATATCCTTTGCTTCATTATTACCATAATATTCGCCTGTCTCTAGGCACTCACCTCGCGAGGTATGTTCAGTCCTTACTTCTATGGCGTCCACCATCAATTTTTCCTTTCTCTGCTCATCTCTCACATGTTGTTTCCAACCTTTTCTTTTGGCATTTCTTTCTTGTGACTTTCTACATCTACTTCATGACATTGTTGCGACTCCTTCCAATCTCCCTGTATAATACCAATGCCATTTGGATGTGGAAATTTTATACATTGATGATATGTTGATGCAACTCCCAAGATTTCATGAAGCCATGGCCTCCCAATCAGCCGCATTGTATGGAGATTCCACGTCAACCACACGAATAAAATATCGAGTTGATAATCCTTGTAGAGGTATTCTCATGCGAACCTCTCCCTTTGGTTTGTTTGCGGTGCCATTAAAGCCATATATCTTGTATGTAGAGGGGATCAAATCCTCATCTTTTCCTCCCATCGTCTTGTAAGTATGGTAGAAGAGAATATTCACCAAACTTCCTATGTCGATTAAGATTCGGTTGATCGCCCGGCAAGCTTCGCCTCATCATCTTCTCCATCAAGCTGGTTTCGGGTTAATCTCTAGTTTCACCACCAACGGGCTATCATGTGTTTCTCTTCCTTTTGGCACTTCATCTGCAGAGAAAGAAATGGTCTTCAGCTGCCACTTTTCTAACTGCGTCATTCTCGCCAGGCTCATTATTTCTTTATCATTAGCATCTCTCGCAAAGACTCTACTGAGCACGTTGTCATGAAAATCTTCGATTGTGCGATAGGAGTGCACGATAGAGTTGCAATTCAAATTTTTAGCTTTTGTTCCAACTTCTATAACAAATGTTTCCTTTCCTTTTTGACCGACACTTTGTTCTATGCATCTCTCGGTGGTGGTGGTAAAGTCTGGCTTGTTTCTTCTCCCTTTAGAAAGTGATTTAGCTTCCCCTGATCAATCATCCTGAGAATAATTCTCTTTATGTTTCTACAATCGTTTGTTTGATGCCCATGGAAGCGATGGTAAGAACAAAACTCATGACTTCTATCGCTTTGGCGGTGGTTCCATTCCCACATTCCAAGGTCTTTGAGTACATTTTCCATCACAAGTATAGCTTCCCAGATCTTTTCCACACTAGCATTCAGTGGAGGCATCTTAATCTCTTCCCATACTATCCTGCGACTTCTCTGCCCTCCACGGTTATTTTGCCTTCGTCCACCGTATGTTTTCTTGCACATGATCTAGCCTTTGAATCTTATTATTGCTTTATTACGGTTGTAATAGTTCCTTTCTCGTTCAAATTCCTCTTGATCGTGGCTTCCCATGGCTACTATCTTCTGCTGTCCCTCATCGGCTTTCCTTGCTTCTTTGTCCTTGCGAAGTACTCGCCACTTGTATTTATGAATTGAGGCAACAAACTTGCGTTCGCGGCATTCGAGCTTGTGTTCACGACTGGATAAGAATTCATTTCATTACTTGTCTTTCTTCTAAGGCAATATATTCTTCCCCTAACTCTCAGATTACGCCATTGTAATTGTATTTTTGATTCTAAAAATTTGAATGTACAACAAGTTAGTCGCAAAGAGAGCATTCACAAATGAGAGGATGAGATATCTTTCCTCAACCCGTCCTGCCATTTCGCTACACATGGTTCTCCATCTTATTGTCAACTGCCTTAAGCTCTCGCCAACCCTTTGTTTCAACCCGAATACATCTTCAATACACTGGTCGCGAAGAGTCTGTTACTTATGTATGCTCCCAGGAATGTGGCTTGTAAATGGTTAAATGATGTGATTGTGTTCCTTGGCAGACCTTCAAACCATTTTAGTGCTTCTCCTATTATGCTTGACGCGAAATATTTGCATAGTATAGCATCATGATTCTCCCACATTGTAACATACATCTCATATAAGCCTTGATATGTTGTACCGCACGAAGTTGTTCCATCAAAGATGTTGGTTAACGCAGTAGATTGCACTTAGGAGGTATTCCTCCCATCTGTACTTCTAGCGTGAAGGGATTCTTCGCGGCGTCTGCGATGGCTTCGTCTAACTGTCTCCTTCCTCCTTCCCTTCTACTATTCAGTAATCCTCTCATTTCAGCCAGTTCTCTTAAGATTTGTTCATTTGCCTCAGAGTTTGATTCTACTGGTCTTTTTAACTCTGCTTCTCTCCTTCTTCGCTCGTGCCTATTTTGACCTTCCTGCTCGTTATTTTCTCCTCTTCTTTCCCTGCGACGCTCTTCTTCGTTTCTTTCATCAATTCACACACCGTTATATCGGTTGTTCTCTCTTCTTGGCTGTCTCTCAGCTCTCATCTGCACCCTCTCATATTCTTCATTAATATTTCTATTGGTACGATTTTGTTCCCTTCTTCTTTCGCGGTTGTCATGGTTATTCTGCCGGATTGCCTCTTCCATCTCTTGATTTTCCATTTCTTCTCTTATCCTTTCTCTCTCGCGAGCTAGCCGCGCTTGTTCAATGTAGTGTCTCTCAATGTCATCCTCAATCTCTCGGTTTCTTCTCAGTTCTTCTCTCCCATGCAAGATTATTCTCCCTTAGAATTTGGGTCATTCGGTTCTTGGAGTTGCATGTTTCCTTGATTTTCCTATTCCGCACATTTTGAAGATTTTCGGGCTGAGGAATATAACGATCTTCTATTTCCCCTCTTCTCTCGCCATGCTCTGTACTCGGATTTTGTGTTTCTTCCTCGGTACTTTCTGTTGGTAAAACTCTCCTTCTTTCTTCCCTATTCGATCTTGAACTTGATCTCACGCTACTTCTAGATCTCCTATTTTGCAACCTCATATTTTCCATCCTCAATTCATGATTCTGTCTTGTCAAGTTTGCTCGTTCCTCTGCCTCTAGCCGTCTCTCTTCGTGTATTGTTTGTCTCAATCTTTCTAATGCTGCAATTTCTTCATTTTCTCCATTCATTCCTTGCTCTCCTTGTCCATTGTTCACCAACTGCTGCTCCTCTTCTCTCTCATCTTCAGAATCAGACCTCCAAGTATGTATACTTACTCTATCATAATCCACAGCTGCGTTTGCTACTGGGGAGATCGGTGGTTGGTTTTGATCTTCTCTATCGTTTCTCATATTCATCCTTGACGATTCTCCTGTTTCATTCCTCCTTTCTCCAGCAAGTCTCCCGCTTCTTCTTACAATCGTTGGTTGCCCTTGTACATTTCTTCTTCTAGCCATCTTTCTTTTCCAATGAACTCTTGAGTATCTTCTCCAAATCTTTTCTCTGTTAATCCAAATTCCTTCCAATTTCTACGTCAATCTCTACTCAATCCCTGTTTCTAGCGCATATGTAGTAGCAGGATTTCCCACACTACACCCCTTACTCGATTTTACTTAATTAATCCATTGAAAGATGTAAGATCAAGAATATTTATTGATTGAATTCATGATTCTGTCTACATAGGAAAATAAAATTACACTTAGAAATTAAAGCATGCTTAAACTTTCTCTCTCCTAATGACTTGCCCAACCATTCCAAAAAGATCTCTCTTCTAACAGTCCCATTTAGCCCTTTATATAGGGTAATACATAGTGGATGACAGCTAAGCTACCCTTTATTTTCGGGAATGTCCCGCGAAGTGTCGCAGATGCACAAACATTCACTCTCGCGACACTTCTTAACCCTCGCCAACTCTCACGTCTTCTTTATGTTTTGCCTGTCGTTATTCATTGCGTCGTTTATTTTAGCTCCCTGCGACTCCCTCGCGACACCGTCGTTCACTACTCCCGCGAGCCTTGTATGTTGCGATATTATGATCCTACGGTGAACAAGAAACTCAACTAATACCCGGATTTATACTCTCGAAGAGCATCCTAGAAATATCAGTCACCTCACAAATAAAAAGTTATTGCGGAATCACAAGAGTTTAAGACGAAAAACTGTTGTGATTACTTTTTATATCTTACCTATCGGAGATAAATCTCGAGTAAATCTTAGAGAAGATAAAACTCAATACGATAGAAAATGTAAGATCAGAATACGTAACTTCAGAGAAAATAGTTGGATCTGGCTTCACGAATCCCGAATGAAGTCTTCAAGTCGTTAACCTAATAATGGTTTTGGAAAAACCTAGGTTAATGGAGAATCGACTCTAGTTTAAAACTAGGACACACAGAAGTGTCGGGATTAGGTTTCCCAGATGCCAGGGTTCTCCCTTATATAGTCTTTCAAATCAGGGTTGCTTACAATCAAAGCTAAGATAGCTTAGTAATAAAGCAATTGATATTCACCGTTAGATGAACTCCTGATTTAAGATTCAAGCTAATATCTGCTTAGAAATTAAGCAATCAATCTCCACCGTTAGATGGTATTAGCTTGATACACACAAATGAAATATACCTATATTTAGATATGGATGAACCGTACCCAAACATGTATACCTTGTTGGCTCAATAATAGTTAACCCAAGAGCCACATAAGCACTTATAGTTTAGCCATATTCATCTAACACTTCTAGAACAAATATGATGATCAATCAATCATTATAGATAATCAAATGAATCTAAATGTGTTTCAAGAGAGTTGTTTAAATGTTCATCATCTCATAGAAATATATATATGAACCGTTTGAAACAAAATCGGTTTGGTTTGTAATTGTACAAAGTACTTATACAAGAACCAATTCATGAACATAATGCCATGGTTTGTAAAACTAGTTCACATACCTTATTTCATTAAAGTTCCAGGGACTTTAGTTCGCAAACTAACCTGAGTTCATGAGTATGAAAATCCAGACTTACCGATTTTAGAACCTTACCACTGTGTTCGCAAACTGAGTACGCGAACAACAGTTCCGGACTTTGGCTTTGTCCAGTTGTTCACAAACAGCGTACGCGAACAGTTTTTCCAAACTTGGCCTTGTCTAGCCTCCGAACCTTTTCACAGGTAAACCAGTTCACAAACAATAGTTCCGGACCTGAACTAGACTTGCACAGTTAGCATACAAAGTATACACCCTGTATTATATCCATACATGGTAGTTCTAAAACTCTCATTTAATCATTGAAACATCCTTGGAAGACAACAATGGTAATCTTACACATACCACTAGCTTCAAGTAAATTTCAAGTGATTAATCGATCAATACAAAACTTCTCAAGTTGACATCAAATGATTGTCTCACACAAATCATGTAAGATGTTCAAGGTAATTTTCACATGATCATCTTTGACTTAATATTTAGTTTCCAAAAATAAATTGTCTCCAACTAAACTCGTCAAGTATACGATGAACTTAGCTAAAGCTAAAAGCTTCCAACACGTATTTCGAGAAATATATATGAGTTAAACTCAGCTCGAAATATTAAATGTGTATAATTTAAAAGTCTATATAGCTATACGACTTAGTCTCTTTAGAAGATAGAATATAATAGACTTCTGAGTGATAGATAAGTTTTAGTCTCCACATACCTTTTGTTGATGAAGTTCCTCTAAGCTCTTCAGTAGATCTTCTTCTTCAATTGGTGAACGCCGTGAAGTCTAAAGCTCAACTACACACTTTCATCCTAATCCGAGATTTAGCTATAAGTAGACCAAAAATCAAGTATATAGTTTTGATTAACTACACTTGACAAACAAGCTTGAGATATCAATGCTTGCGAGTTCGACCGAGCAGTGCTCTAACACTTGGGAATGGGTGGTTCTTTTCCTGGGATCCAATGATCGGTCCATATATGGATTCTATCACATTTTCCTAGTTTCCAAAAACAATTTTTTTTCTTAGTTTCCAAAGACAATTTTTTACTTTTTTTGGATATGATCTATACCACTCTTTATCCCTTTCCAAACCTAGTTGTTTGTTTGCTTTGGTTTAGTATCGAGATGCGTAATGATGAGCGCGCAAGTGTGACGCATTTTCACCCATAACTACATTTGCTAGGCCTCATTTTATTGCTAATAAACTTGTTTTAAGTGTTTTCAATGAAATAAGTTCTTATGGAGAAATCATCACGAAAAGTGGTTTTTGGACCTCATAAAAGTACTAAAGGCACCCAAACTTTGGATAAGAGCACCCCAGGAAATGTCCCAGAAGAGTTGATAAAGGCACCCAGAAGTTTTTCACTATTTACAACCCAAAAATACTCTTTATACCCCATAAATTACTATTCGCAACCCAAGAATTGCTAAATGTACCCCAAATTGCTAAAGGGACGCTGGATTTGGATAAGGGGCAGTCATCTTCTTCGTTTGAATTTTGAATTTTGGCGGGAAAATGGCAGCAAATTTAGGGTTTGATAATTGAAGTGGTTTCACCGAGACTAAAGCGCTGAAATTGAACATAAATCTTCCTTAAGCCTAAACAGGCCTGGTATGATCGCTCGATTGGATCACCATTGTCTAGAATGGTGATTTGAAGCAAACAGATTGAAAGGAAAATTAGCGGGAAAATTGGTTTCAGAGGAACAAAGTTAGGGTTTGAATTTTAGGTGTGTCTTTAACAAGACTAAACCGCTGGGATTAATTGGGTTTGCTCTAATTAACTAAACATGACCGGTAATGAGTTTATATTCAGTTAGAATTGTCTGAAGTCATGAATTTGAGAAAAACACATTATTCTCGGGTCCGTTCTTCCGCGGAAAGTTCAGTTAGAGAATTGGAGGAGTTCGTGTGCAACTTAATCTTGGTTTTGGACTTGTACGAGTTTGTTACAGCTGGATAAGATTGGTTGCTGACTTGGAATCGAAGAAAAAGGCTGTCACGTGAAGTTTTGACGAAACAGGGGAAAAAGATATTCTCGGCTATTCTATGAGATATTTTTGGTAGTTTGACATGGGGATGACAGAGTTTTACTCTAACTAAAATGTGAAATCAAATGCTGAGAATATCTCGACATCATCAGGCGCGTGGAATAGCAGTACAAGGAAATTATTTGTTGTGAATATCCGAGAGCAATAAAGAGAATATATTCGCATTTACTCGGAGATTGGATGGGTCTGTTGAGTATAAAAGGGATTGTGGAAGAAGGAGGAAGGGCATCGAGAGTTTGGGGAGGCTACAGAGCTGAAGAGGAGAAGTTGCAGAAACTTCTCTGCTGCTGCAGAGAGGTAGAAGACGAAACACAGACGGCGCTACAGGTCTGTCGTTTTACAACTGTCATAGTTCTCGGCTTAGTGACAGTTTTTCTACGACGGTTTCCTAATATAGTTTCTGTAACAGCTGCTTTGCAAAAGAGCGGTGAGTTTGTAACGTCTAGTAAGCGTTGCGAATTCCCGGTTTATGTTATTTTCCTCCTTTTCTTCATTGTAAACACCTTTGAGCTATATAATAAATATTTTGAGAGTGTCTACGTCATGAGTAGCTAAACCCCTACACTGGGTCGACGGAGGAATCCGAATTTCATACATGGGTGAATTTATTTTATTCTCTATATGACTTTTGCACTAATTAAAATAGAATTATGATTTTGATTAATTAGTTATCATTTTATTTGGTGGGTCATGCTTGCTTAAATGTTTGATGTCCCATGCTTACGATTTATAACTAATATTTTGAGAATCTACTTTGGCAAAATAAGAGTCAATGTTATTTTATTTATTGAGCGATAATTGTTGAGAATGAATAATTGAGCCTTATGATATGAATTCGGAGGAATCCTAGACCCAGTAACTCTCCCTTTATTATTAAATCTTTAAATTAAATCTTCACAAGTCTTAGAGTTCGAATCCTTATTACTACAACAAATTAAAAATCTCATCACGTAATATCAGTATTTTGGAAGTAACTATTTTAAAAACGGAAGCCCACAGGGAATTTGGGTTTTCATTGAGTCTCCAACCCATCTTAGCTATCATTGCAGAGTTAAAGTGATGTATATTCTTTATACCGAAGCCACCATCTTCTAAAAGACTTACTGAAGGTATCCCAAGCCTTAAGGTATACACCTTTAGGCGTCTCTATATCCTTGACCCACCAGAAGTCCCTTTGGATTTTGTTTAGTTCCGTACAGGGTTTTTTCAAAATTCGAAAGCAGTTCATTTGATAAATACTCATGGTAGAGGTGACATATTTAATTAGGATTGTTTTTCCAGCAGTTGTGAGTTTTATCTTGTTCCATCCCATTAGTCTATTTTTCATGTTTTTAATGAGAGGAGCAAAGCTTTTTATTTTAGATTTGTTTGTGAATAAAGGGGAACCAAGATACTTGTTTTCTAGCGGTATTGGTTGGACATTTAAAATAATTCGAATTCGGTTTGTCAAGTTAGGATCACTTTTAGGACTATAGAACACTCCTGATTTATTTAGATTAATAAGTTGTCCCGAGGTTTCTCCAAAATCATGAAGGATTTTAAGAAGATTAGTACTAGCCTTGGTTGATGCCTCACAGGAAATGAGATAGTCATCCGCAAATAAAAGGTGACTAACGGAAGGAGCATTGTGGCCATGTATTAACCCTAGGTTTTCGGCATGGATTATGGTTCTCGACAGGGATTCCATACAGATTAGAAACAGGTAAGGGGAGAGAGGATCCCCCTGCCTCAATCCTCTAGGAGACTTAAAGAAACTATATGGAGATCCATTTAGAAGGATCGCCAGAGTAGTAGTAGAGATGCATTGAAAAATGATATCACACCACTTCCTGGAAAAACCCATTTTACTCATGATTTTGATTAAATAGATCCATTCGACTTTGTCGAAAGCTCTGGACATATCAATCTTTAATCCCATTAGATTGTTTTTATTTCTCATATTATGGATTAATTTGTGTGCTACAGCTATGTTATCGGATATCTGCCTTCCTGGGATGCAGGCAGATTGATAAGCGGAGATCATTTTATTTAGAAGAGGTTTTATCCTATTTGCTAAGAGTTTTGATATAATTTTATAGGAAGTATTGCATAGAGCTATTGGCCTGAATTCCGCGGTTGTGAGAGGTTTTTCTGTTTTGGGAGTGAGAGAAATGAAATATGAGTTTATTTCTTTCAGAACATGGCTATTTTTGAAGAAAGACTGAATCATGTTAAATAGTTCATCTTTTACTGTACCCATTTTTTTTGGAAAAAGTTTGGGGGAACCCATCTGGCCCCGAGCTTTTGTTTGGTTCCATAACAAATAAAGAGTTTTTAATCTCTTCACAAGTTGGTATAGTTTCTAGTATACTGTTATCATGGTCTGATATACATTGTGGTATGAGGTTCAACATGTCTTCATCAATTTTTGGTTTAACAGTGGTTGCTATATGAGTAAAGTGTTCGTTCGGGCAGTCAGCTATTTCAATTTTTGAATTTATCCATATGCCATGTTGTTTTTAATCGTGTCTATTCTATTTCGTCGATATCTTTGTATGGAAGTATCATGAAAATAATGTGTGTTTATGAAAAAGCGGGGGTACAACAACCACACCCAATATTTCGATTAGCAATCTGTATGGACTAACTCTAATATACTTTTAAGAGAATCAACTAGACAGTCAGACTCAATCTTAATTAAAGTATATCACATAGTTATATCTATCTTTCTCGATTCAATACTTACTCAAGCAAATAGAAATCTGCGAGTCTAATTGAATACAGGAGAAATCGCTTGAACGGTACCAAAGACCAACGTTCAAGGATCAATCAATTTCAATCAACAACCAAAGGTTGGATTTCCCAATTGATCGATTCAACGCACAACCTGTGATATTTCAATTATATAACAAAATATAATGCGAAAAAGAAATAACACAGACACCAGAAGTTTTGTTAACGAGGAAACCGCAAATGCAGAAAAACCCCGGGACCTAGTCCAGATTAAACGCACATTGTATTAAGCCGCTACAGACACTAGACTACTACAAACTAACTTCGGTCTGGACTATAGTTGAACCCCAATCAATCTCACACTGATCCAAGGTACATTTGCGCTCCTTACGTCTGTGATCCCAGCAGGATACTACGCACTTGATTCCCTTAGCTGATCTCACCACAACTAAGAGTTGCCACGACCCAAAGTCGAAGACTTTAATAAACAAATCTGTATCACACAGATAAGTCTACGGTAATAGATAAATCTGTCTCCCACAGAAATACCTACGAGTTTTGTTCCGTCTTTTGATAAATCAATGTGAACAGGAACTAATTGATAACCCGGACTTATATTCCCGAAGAACAACCTGGTATTATCAATCACCTCACAATAATTTTAATCGACGCGGCGAAAGAAGATATCGTGGAATCACAAACGATGAGACGAAGATGTTTGTGATTACTTTTATATCTTGCCTATCGGAGAAATCAATCTCAAGCAAATCGTTACGATTGTACTTAGTACGATAGAAACAACAATATCAGATCACACAACTACAAGAAAGTAGTATCGGTCTGGCTTCACAATCCCAATGAAGTCTTTAAGTTGTTAACCTACAGGGTCTCGATAGAAACCTAAGGTTAAAGGAGAATCGACTCTATCTTATACAACTATTATCACACATGAGGTGTGGGGATTAGGTTTCCCAATTGCTAGAGTTCTCCTTTATATAGTCTTTCAAATCAGGGTTTGCAATCTAAGTTACCTTGGTAACAAAGCATTCAATATTCACCGTTAGATGAGAACCTGATTAGATTGAAGCTAATATCTTTCAACCGTTAGATCGAAACTTAGCTTGTTACACACAAATGAAATGCACGTTTTAGGTTTGTGTAACAGTACCCAAACATGTTCATTTAGTTAGTTCAACAGTAGTTAACCAAATGGTTAGCCATATGAGCACTTTCATATCAACCATATTCTTCTTTACCATAACTAGTTCAAATGACTCAAATGAACTAGTTAAACTTAGAGAGTTGTTCAATTGCTTAGATCTTTATAATAGACACAATTGAAACAAAAACGATTTGATTCACTCGAATCAATTCATGAACTTTATAGCCACGGTTTGCAAACTTGCATTCCTTAGTTTTTATAAGTTTAAGTTCACGAATAATCGTTTTTAGAAAATAACCAACTTAAGTACGCGGACTTAAGTACCCGGAATAAGTTTGTTTTCAATTAACAAACTCCAGTAGATTTTCTCGGGTCGAGAACTTCTGACAGTACGCGGACTTGGTTCCGGTTTTCCTGAGCAGAAAAGTACGTATACGTTGGTTCAAGGAATAAGGACTTACACCCATATGTGTTACCACACAATTTTTATATCCTTCCATGGTTATATAATCTAAACTCTCATTTCAATCGTTGAAACATTCTTAGAGGACGTTATATAGTTGTTATTCACAAACCATTTTTCGTCAAAGCCATTTTCAAGTGATTGAAACATAACATGACTTTCGTCACTAGGTAAAGATGAACTTGGCTAAAGCGAAGCTTACCAACACATATTTCGAGAAATAGATAAGCGAGATAAACTCGGCTCGAAATAGCAAATGTGTATAATCATAGTCTATATAGCAAAACGACTTTGTCTCAAGATAGGAGATAGACTAGATAGACTTTTGAGTGATAGATAAGTTCAAGTCTCCACATACCTTTTAGTCGATGAAGTTCCACCAGTTCCTTGAGTATTTCTTCGTCTTGTATGATGATTTCCATGGAGTCTTGAGCTCAACTACACTTTCTATCCTAGTCCAAGACTTAGATAATAGTAGACTAGAAATCAAGACTTATAGTTTTGATCACTAACATTGACAAACATGCTTGAGATAGCAACGCATGCGTGTTCGACCGAACAATGCTCTAACAGTTTATATCCCCAAGGGATATATATTGTTATTTGCTTTTTATCTTCCAAAACTCTTCTCTGATATTGTACCATTTGTTTAGCTAAATTGTTATTTTTACTAGTTTTCTTGCTTTTATACTGGACGATAAGTTTTTGTTAGCACTGTCAAGGTTTTTCTTAGTTTCTTCTATATCGTATTTATATTTCAATAAATTTCTTTGTTCCATTTCCTAAGAACGTGTTTGACATTTAACAATCTTTTTGTGAAGTATGCCAGGTAATTTCGATTAGGGGTTTACATTGTGGGTGTTCTATCCAGGGACCAAAATATTTAAAAGGTTTGGATCCATCATTCCAAACATTTTGGTTGTTGAGGCAGATTGGAGTGTGATCAGATATTAAAGGGGCCATGTGTGTTATGCTACAGTAAGGGAAAGTTTTTAACCATTCATTGTTGCCAAAAGCTTTGTCAAGTCTCTGTTCAGTAAATTCGACTATGTTTCTTTTGTTGTTCCAGGTAAAAGGATAGCCTTCAAATCCTAGGTCTTGAAGACCCATTCTATCAAGCATATCTATGAAAGTATCAGCTTCTGTTTGATTTATTGGGCATCTGCTTTGTTTTTCATAGTCACAAAGAACTATATTACAATCTCCAATGATTACCCAAGGTTCATTTATAGTATTAGCCATATCTCTAATCATCTTCCAAGAATTTTTTTTTTTTTTTTAATCTCTATATGGCATCCGATAGAATCCTATTAAGATCCAGTTTTTACTTATGCTATGATCAAAAATCCTAGCATTGATTTGATTGTGAGTGTAATTCAGGATTATTAAGTTGATGTTATGTTTCCAAGCAAGGATAAGCTCTCCTGCAGCACCTCTAGGTGGACCTATCCAGTATTTATGAATGTTTATTTTGTTGAGAATTATTTTAACATTTTGGTTGGTTGCTTGGTTTCCGATATAAAGATAATATCGATATTTTCCTTGTTTAACATATCATTCAGACAATTATGAGTTGTTGTGTTGTTTTGGTCTCCCAATCCTTGCTAGAAGTAAGAAACAATTGGATAGGAAAATTTCTCTAAATTAAAGTTTTTAAGGTTTACATGTAGAAGAATTTTAGTATTTCAGTGATCTTTCATTAAGAGTTTATGAAAAGGCCTCTGTATATGGGAATATTTTATAAGTCCATTTATGTTTATTTTACCTGCTTCATATGTTAAGTGATTCATGATAGTTGAAGTAAGCAAATATTGAAATTGAGCTACAGATAGATAACTATATTTTAAAATAGTGTGCATCATATAAAAATTGTAACTTACTTTGCACCTATTGTAACTAGCACATGATTACTTATCTACTGATGTCATACATTCATGTGATAAATATATCCTATTCTATCCTTAGATACAAATTTTGATTTAATTTTCCTGTGTATGTCTCTTATATTGTTTTTTCCCCTTGCTATTGTTGTGTTTCAGATTGTTGAGATGTTGCCTACTTGGATTAAAAAATTGAAGACTGAATATGAGGAAGTTTAGGATTACCTCATCCGAGTTTGACATGATAGAATCAATTTGCTTTAAAGGAACCTCAGCAATTTCATTTTGATTTGAAGATAAGTTTTTGGATGGACTATTCATGTTCCCATCAGTTATAGTTTTTACCTGGAGATTGGACTTGTGGTTCTGACTGAATGGATTTTGATTCCCATTGACAAGATTTGAGTTAGTGATTGAAGTTTCCATTATTTTGTTTCTCTTGTGGTTGTCTTCTTCCTCATAAATTTCTATTTTCATTGACTTGGTTTGTTTATCATTGGTATTAATCTCTACTTCTGCCGATTCTCGGTATTGTTTTATGGGATTTGAGAGATTATTTTTCGGGACCATTTTTCTGATTTAGATTTTTGTTTCCTTGCAATATGTTGTTGCAGTTGATATCATGAGGGTAAGAAAAGGGTTGGTTTTCATGACTCTGATTGACATCGGAAAAATTTGGATTGAAAGTTTTATTTTTTAAGGATTTAGGATTTGGTGGTTTCCTCTTTTGGGATCGGGTCTGGGTTTTGTTTTGTTGGGTTTTGGTTTTTGTTGGGGTAGCTTGCTGGTTGTCTCTGATGTTAAAGGAGTTTTGTATCTCCATACAAGCTTTTAGGAATATGGCTTGCGGAGTTAATGGTTGATGAGGTACTCCTGTAGAAAAAGTGATAATTTGTTGATTGGATGATTTAGGGGGGGTTGATAATTGGGTAATTGTTATTGTTTTTGAGTTTGGGGGATTAAGGTGTTTGTGGTTCTTCTTTTTCCTTAAGTTCCTTATTGCATCTCTTAGTTGAGTGATCAACCCACCTACAAATGTTGCACAATGGTAGGTTAAAGAGATTATAAGAGAATTCCATCCATGAAGGGTTGTAAGGTGTAGGGTACACATAAGAACCATGGGGTAGGGCTTCATTGACCTAAATGTTGACGAGACACTCGACGTTTTTCTCCTCATGAGCTCTACCATAAGGTTTTTTATGGGTTATGTAGGCTCCTGCTGGACTGCATATGTTTTATAGGTTCTTTTTTGTGATGAAGTTTGCTGGACAGTTTTTGATATGTAACCATATCTTAATTTTATATAACTCTTTTTCTTTGATTAGGTAAAGACCTTCAGGAGGACTTTCGGGCAGGACCACCAGTGTACCTATAAACCACCAAGTTCCTCCTTATTTCACTAAGTTAAAATCATCTTTAGCTTTCAGGTGGAATTGGTAGAAATTTATTCCGTGATTGTACAACTTAACAATAACTCCTGACTTGAGATTCCAATTTTCCTTAATATCTTGAGAGATTCTTCCAATGTCAAAAGAAAGTTTGTTATATAATCTACCTATTACTGTTTGGTTCTAATTTTGTTTTGGAATGGGTTCTGTGTTTTCTGGTTTTAGGTAAAACTTTGGAGTAAGGTTAGGAGGTAGAACAAGTTTTTGTTTCATTTTGTTGGTAAGATTATCAATGTTGATATCATTACTAGAGGTAGAAGCTTTGTTGTTTGCCATAACTATTTTTGCAGAGGTGGGTTGTTGATTTAAGTTAATATTTAGAGTGATGTGTTTGGTTTTGGAGATAAGAGAGTGGTTTTGGGATTTGAATTTAAAGATGATAGTTTGTTTGTACTTGTTATTTTGGATTTTGAATTTACTGAGTCGTAGGTCAACAAGTATACTGGATTGGTTGTTCAAAGCGGTATGGCTATCGATTGAGATGGGTTTGAAATGTGGTTGTCTAGGTTTAGTTTTGGGAAAAGAGTTTGCATTAAAGGTAGACTCTAAGGGTTGTAGTTTGTTTTCATCGTTTGTTGCAACCTCGTATAGATGCATAAAAGGTTCATAGTGTCTATATTCTCAGAATTCGATGAAGGGGTGATGGGATTATCATTCGGGTAATAGTTAGTTTGGGCACAAGTTTTGAGGTAGTAAGATGGTTGTTTTCTTGGATAACAACTCATGTATGATAAGTCACTTTCCTGAGTCCTCAGAGTTTTGGGAGTATAAAGGGGATTTTCTTTTCTAATGATAGCTATGAAAGGTTGAAAGCGTTTTCTTATGTCTTTAAAGGCTAAGATTTCTTGGTGCTTTACTAATATGAATATGATGCTTTCTGTATTTATAATATCTTTCCATTTTTTTTTTTCTGTTAATAGGAAACAGTTGCCCGTAGGCAAGGCCATTAATTCCTATCAAAGAACACACACAGAAAAAAAAAGTCAGTCAAGGAAAATAAACGAGGTAAGACTCTAGTATGCTAACAATAGAGAGCAGATAATCTATTAATAGTGATTGACACAAGACTTCAGAAAAGAAAGAGCTAGAATTGATAAGGGGACTTAGGCAGAAATAATATGAGTATGTAAAGGGTCAACAATGAAATAAGCTATAACTAGAATATATGCGTGTGCGAAACCTACTAGGCGATAAGAATACAGTTAAAAAATGTAGTTGGAAAATCGACTATGTGATTGGGGTAACAGTAAGAAAGAATTAATGCTAGTTTTACTTATAAAAGAGATAATGATCGATTAAAGATACAAGGGAATTTGATTTGTAAAATGATAGGGAATAGTAAAAAGTTTATGAATTGGTGTAAAAAGAGTAGCAAGAGTGTTCAGAGGAAACTCGATTTTGATAGTTGTAGTAGTTCCAGAGATGTAGTTTCTCCCAATCGTTTGAAACCCAGAATTAAGCCTGATGGTAGAGATGCAATAGTGATTAGCAGTTCCTCTTCCTCAACTGCAAGTGAACAACAAGATCCCGCACAGACAAAAAATAATGTTGGAGAAGCCAATCTTGAAGGAATGGAAGGTCTTGAAGTAGAGTCTGAGATGGATAGTCTTGAACAGATGTATGCAGCTGAAGATCATGCATTTTTTGCAAGTATATCAGATGATAGTAATGATCCTACGCATTATGATGCAGACGGTAATTACTATTACAATAAGGGTTTATGAATATATGTCTGACGATGAACCAGTACAGGAAATATCGAAAGGTTCAAAGAATCTCAGAGAGAATCAGAATCAGGAAATGGAGCCCGAAGAAGAGTATGGGCTAGGATGGGAAACATTTTGGGCTAGAGATGATTATATGAATATGGTAATACGAGAAGTAGGGGGTGGGTGTAACACAACTAACTCCTTTTATCTTTGAGAAACAAAGGGGAAAACGAAGATGAAGATGATCCCCGAGAGGCAGATATCCACTTCGATGAAGAAATAGAGGGATGATTTGTGGAGCAGCTATCAGAATCAGGAGAAAGTTCTACAACTTCTTCTCCAGCCGAGTAGTGTACTACTATAACTTTCACAAAAAATCGAGTCGGAAATGTCAAGGTATTCTAAGTTTTGTTGATCAAAAAAACAAGGTCATTTATAGAGATCTTTTTAAGCTTTGAAGTAGTTTTAGTTTCCTTTGAATAGTGATAGGTGTCGAATCTCGGAAGTCAAAAAGTGAATCGTGTCTTAGAATGTTTTACTGTGTTTTGAAGTAGTGTCTTTTATATCTTTGGTAACAGATCTGTATCGGTTGGGTTATAACTAATTAGATTGAGTTGATATGCTCATCTAAAATTAATGGACTGTTATCTGTTGGCATGGGACCTCTGAGGTTTAAGTATCTATAATTATTCAGTTCATGGAGTTTTTGAAGTTTTCTGAGAATGATATTTCTGAAACTCCGGTGTGATTCCGTTTAAATAGATCCCTTGTGGCCGGCTAATTTGGTGTAAAGGTAATAAATTATCTATTTATAGAAATTTTTGCGACTGGTTTTTGAGTTCAGGATCAGGACCGGAGAAAAGAGAAAAGAGAGAGGAGAGAGGGCACACCGAAACGAGTGGTTTTTGAGTTTTGTATAGTAATTATTCTCTTTTCTTATAACAGAGGCATAATGTCAATATTATTGGACTATAAAATATATAAGAGGAAACCAAGGGAATACAATTATTGGGCTAATAATAGAGGAAATACCACTAGTATTGAATAATATAAGAATAATTTTGAACAAAAGATGGGTAAAATGCATGACACTGGAATCCGTCTGACACTTGACTTCTTAGTTTTGCCGCCAAATCAAAGAAAACTAAATGTGCTACTTTTACTTATTATTATCTGTAATTCTGTATGCACAATGGTATAACATGGGGAAGCAGTAGGTTCAGAGACAAATTTGAAGACCACGGTTAGTTGCACTTGCATCCATCGGTAGGTTCAAGGACAAATTGGGGAAGACAACTGCTAGTTTCTGTAAGGAAACGTGAATTTCCTAGTTTAGGTCAAAGAAGACGGCTAAATTCTAGGAGGTTCCGGAAAGGCTCCGTTTGGGAAACGTAGATGGTTTAGGACAACTTCCATATATAAGATGGGTTTCCTAATTGACCATGGTTTCCTTGGGAACCAAGTTTGTGACTCCTATATAAGGAGGTCTAGGCTAAGTGTTTTAGTCATGGAATTCTCAATGTAAATCTCATAGAGATGTGAGGGATTCATCCCACCTATTGAGGTGGTTATGTGAGAGACCTAATGGTGGAAGGAGTACGCCATTATGGTGCTTATGGGATACTTATCGATGTTGGAAGATATATCGTTATGGAGTATTCATATGGAGATGTTGGTAAGACATCTTGTTGAAGAGAAGATCATCTTGGTGGTCTTTGGATTAGATTATTGGTGTTGAGCTAAAGGCGTCCATGGTAATCTATATCAGGGTGTGCAGAGAAGATCATCTTGTTGTGGTAGATAATGTGGTAAACGTTATCTTGTATGGGTGAAGACGCTACTTTGGATCTTATAGGGTGCTTGTGAGAGTTCTTGTGTTCGGTCACATTATGGTGAGTCGATGGGTTGATTAGTCAATCAGTTGTGTAATTCTCAGTGGTGATTCTATAATGAATAAAGAGGTCGTAGCCGTTTTGTGGATGTAGACAATATTACACACATTGTGTATATTGTTGAACCACGTTAAATCCGTGAGTACTTTATTCTTGTTGCTTTGATTTATGGCTTGCATCTGTGTGGTTCTCTTTCTCTTCTTCTTATCCTAGATCGTAGTGAGGTTCATGGAGCAATCCAAGAGATCAAGTGTTTCTTGTTAGCTATTTTGTTTCCGCAGTATTAGCATGTAGATGGCTCTGAACCCCAACAATTGGTATCAGAGCAATCCAATTGTCCCAACAATTGGTATCAGAGCGAGGTTGGATAAAAGGTTTGAAGAGAGAAGTTTTTTTTTGGGTTTTCCAGTAGCAGAAAATTTTGAAGACGAAGGATTTGGTTTCATCAAGTAAGTGAGGATTTGATGTTACTGACTTAGAAGATGCAAAGTTTGATGTTATCAAGTATGTGTAGGATTTGATTTCATCGTTTTGGGAACAAAGCAAAGTAAAGCGTACTTCTGAAGGAATGGGATTATACAAGGTGATCTGCATTCGATGTGGTCAAGATGTATGGTCTTGATGTTTTGGTGCTCTACATTGGAGATTTGGCATTGATTCTTATTGGAGCAGAAACCTTATGCATGGCTTCAAGTAAGTTTATTTATTCTCTATACTTCGTACTATATTCTTGTGAACTGTTTGAAAGATCTTCATAGATTGGTTTTCAATTAATCAGTGTTTGCTTGGCAAGACACAAGAAGGCAAGAGTATCGTAGTTGAGACACGAATATTGTTTCGTATGTTTGTGGAAGTAAAGATGGAATATAAGCATGTCAAAGTCTCATTATTGTTCCAAACCAAGGGAAACAATAACTAGTTATCAATCATCATCAATTAGATCATGTTGCTGATTTTCTTTAACCTGAAGTTGAATAATGTGAAGATGAATTCATACTCGTTCTGCCTTAGTTGTTTACTACAATAAGGATTTGGGAAATCTCTTAGTAGGTTTCGTTTTGGATGTATTGTCCGTTGGCCAGGGTGTGATATGTTCCATAAGTGAAGAGTTTGATATTCAGTCTTAGTATTTGAAGCGTGTGGCTACAGATAGTTGCAGGACATTGATCGTTGGATGAAGATGTGATATTTGTTGTGGTGGAGCTATGGTTTCTTATTTTTAAGAAGAATTTTGTCGACACAGTTTGTAGGGTTTGTTTGTCTGTGTTGAGTATGGCATTGTGTCGGGTAGAACAATGTTTTATGGAGTTTCTCTCGTACTGTTTCCGATAGAGAAGCTAGATAGTTTGTGATCTTTTGATTCTTCCCGATGACGTTCAGTCGAAGATTTGTTTGTTTGTACACCATTTGAAGTCGATCGGAGCTAGTTGAAGTGCAAGACCGTCTGAGGAAACAAGTTGGTCTATTTGTGTTGCGGATACGTTCCTACTTTGGTGAAGACCCGTTTTGAGGAATTAAAAAGGTATCGCTTGGACACTTCAAGAGTTTAAAGAATAAAGACATAATACTACAATGTGTATAGTGGTGTGGCTATGTAAGCTGGCGCATACTACAAGGAGAAAACACGATGCATGAATTTGAGAAGGGCTACAATTTCGACGTGTTTTTCCATCAACCTTTATTATCCATTGGCTATTTGATTTCCTGATGATCAGTGTGAGACTTTCTATTGGAGAGAGCTACATTATAGCGATGATAATATTTGGGGGTTTGCTCATCTTCTATGGTTATTGAAATTGGTTTCAATAGGGACAGAGCCTGTAGAGATGAAGGTAAAGATTTCTTTTGAGAAATTTGGTTCAGCAATGATATAGTTTCCGTCAAGTTATTTTCTCTACATAGTTTGAGAAGATAAACACAACAACGTCTTGAATTGCTTGGAGCTTGAGGAAGTTACCAAAGGTTTCAGATTATGGCCGGGTGTGATTGAGTCTTTGTTTGGAGTACGGATTATCAGATTTCGAAACGTTGGTGTATGTTTGGAGCAAGATTCGGAAAGGGATATTCACAAGAAAGAATGTGTGACATTACGTATTGTTACGACGGTAACAATGAATTCTTCGACATTAGTCACAGTATTATCCAAGTCTTATTATGTTGTGGTTTGACTATCGCGAAGTCGAAACTACATGCTTGCTAAGAAATTGATAAAAGACTATCTTGACAATTATGTTAAAGCTCGTTAAAAGGACATTGTTGTCAAAGCCCGTTGAGGTTCTTTGAAGTGGTGAAGATGTTTAGTGTGTCACCACAAAGACTCTGTGAAGTTTGGACATATTTAGTATGGTATGTATGCATTAGTTGAAGATATGATGAGCTTTTTTGAAGGAGTAAAACTCAATTGGGGAAATATGGTTGTAGAATCATAATCCAATCGGAGATAGGCTCGTAGAGCAAGATTCATAAGAGATGAGCTCGAGATTGGCACGTAGTGGCAATGATCCATGGATTGGTTGTATTTGGTGCGCAGTTAGAGTCATGCTCAATATGCTTTGGTACATACAAGATGGTTAGTTTCTTGGAAGCTAACATGAAGGTTGGTTTTATAAACTAACGCAAGGTTTCTCGTTAACTCGCTTTGGAGGACATGCTCATGGAAAAGAGCAAGTATGTGATCAGTTGTTTAAATAAGCAATTGACTCTACTGGAGTTTAGAGACGAAGATGAAGACTATGGTTCGCTAAGGTAATGCTTAGGCGGATGCATGGAGGCTACTTGTGATAGTTTCATTTGTTGATCGATTAGTTATGGATGTCAACCTAACGGATGTGGTGCGCAACTTGGAGTTAGTGGCTTATAAGAGCGTAACATTAACTCAGGTGGAGCAAGGAAGGCCAAGACGAAGCTGTGTTCATGGTATGGAACAAATTCGAAGGTGGCAAAGGCTCAAGGGTGCATAATGACTATAACTAAATTCGAAGGTGGCATATGGACAATGATCGTGTATGATCGAGATTGAGTTGGCATGCAATACACCTAGAATGATGCCAATCAATGTGGAGTTATGAACATAAAAGAGTAAGTTGTTTCTCAAGATGTTGCATAACGGATGATCATAAGTCGTTGATTTGTTGAGATGGTCGATTTTTCACCGTTGTGGAGATTTGTACAATCACCGATGGGTTGGATTGTTAAGTCCGAGTTGGTAACGTTCAAGTTTGGTTTGCTCTCTTAAATGGAGGTTCTATGGAACAATTTTGGGTGAACTACATTTCGGTTTGATTCCTATTGAGGATATGTAGGCAACCGTGATGGTGCAATCGATGTTCGAGAAGATGGAGGGATAACAAGTTGATCGTCTCATGCATGAATGCATGATCCGAGGTGGAGAATTGTAAGGAAACGTGAGTTTCCTAGTTTAGGTCAAAGAAGACGGCTAAATTCTAGGAGGTTCCGGAAAGGCTCCGTTTGGGAAACGTAGATGGTTTAGGACAACTTCCATATATAAGATGGGTTTCCTAATTGACCATGGTTTCCTTGGGAACCAAGTTTGTGACTCCTATATAAGGAGGTCTAGGCTAAGTGTTTTAGTCATGGAATTCTCAATGTAAATCTCGTAGAGATGTGAGGGATTCATCCCACCTATTGAGGTGGTTATGTGAGAGACCTAATGGTGGAAGGAGTACGCCATTATGGTGCTTATGGGATACTTATCGATGTTGGAAGATATATTGTTATGGAGTATTCATATGGAGATGTTGGTAAGACATCTTGTTGAAGAGAAGATCATCTTGGTGGTGCTGGATTAGATTATTGGTGTTGAGCTAAAGGCGTCCATGGTAATCTATATCAGGGTGTGCAGAGAAGATCATCTTGTTGTGGTAGATAATGTGGTAAACGTTATCTTGTATGGGTGAAGACGCTACTTTGGATCTTATAGGGTGCTTGTGAGAGTTCTTGTGTTCGGTCACATTATGGTGAGTCGATGGGTTGATTAGTCAATCAGTTGTGTAATTCTCAGTGGTGATTCTATAATGAATAAAGAGGTCGTAGCCGTTTGGTGGATGTAGACAATATTACACACATTGTGTATATTGTTGAACCACGTTAAATCCGTGAGTACTTTATTCTTGTTGCTTTGATTTATGGCTTGCATCTGTGTGGTTCTCTTTCTCTTCTTCTTATCCTAGATCGTAGTGAGGTTCATGGAGCAATCCAAGAGATCAAGTGTTTCTTGTTAGCTATTTTGTTTCCGCAGTATTAGCATGTAGATGGCTCTGAACCCCAACAATTGGTATCAGAGCAATCCAATTGTCCCAACAGTTTCTCCAATATTAATAACAAAGTCGTGCATCCCTGGATTCACTGCATCCCCACTGTCAGTTGCACTTGCAACACTAGTCGGCTTGTTATACGTGAGGTTTCTGGCAAGTTATTAAAAATTTAGGGTCTTTTTACTAGTCGGACTTCAGATCTGAATTTCCAGGTGCAGGGTGCAGTCGGTTAACAATCTATTGAGAACATACCAACTCCAATTTGCGGAAGATGAAATATCCCCAAAATGATAAAAAGAAAGAGATGATTTTGTTGGACAAAAATGAAGAACCTTAAAGAAAAGAAAAGAAATACTGACTCAAAATTGTACTCGCAGAACAAAAATAACAGAGAAAAGACTAAAAATTAATGAGCGTCTTTATTTTCATTCCTCAAATTGAGATGTTCCAGAAAAAGAGATTCTGTTCTTCCGTATACCACCAACACAGAAACACCCTAAACCAAAATTAAACAGAGATTCCTTCCTTATACAGAGATAACAAAAGAAAGATGACCCTAGAAACTAACAGAGAAGAAGAAGAAGAAGAAGAAGAAGAAGAAACAAATAAACAGCTTTTTACATACTAAATACTACTTTTTATGACCATAAAATTAAAAATATGGGTAAGATTAATAACAAATTATTTCAATTAGTTCCTGATCTTTCTTCATCTTCTTCAATTTTCTTCATGGCTTTAAAGAAATCCATTCATAACGACCCTCCAAAGGAACATCCTTGGTGATATCATAATTATACCTGCAAAAGACACAAGTTTTAGTCCAGAGTTTTCTGATAAATTAAGCTTTTAGAATAAAATAAAAAACCCATGTTTATCCTTCTCACCCCTCTGACTTACTTTTCTAAAAATCGCTTGTGTTCCTGCTTCTCAAATGCAGAAAAGAAATCTTTAATCTCTGTTTCGGTTGGCATCTTCTCATCAGATAATTTCCTACTCTTAGAATTAGCTTCAGAACTCATTTCCAGACCTTTACTTTCAGAATCACTGCAGAAATGGAGACAAGTAAAAAAAAAAAATTAAAAACAGAGAGACAAGAATACAAAAACAGAGCTCCAATTTCCAAGTTTAAAAGAAGAATACCAAGAGACAGAGAAGTGGAAACGGAAAGAACAAAAAGGGGGGTTTTAAGAAGGAAAACAAACAAACCTTTGATGATTAATAATCGGAGGGTTATTTTCAAATTCAAATCCCTCTTGTTTTTCTCCCTGAAATAAATTCAAAATCATTTGAAAAAAATTTGTTAACAATAACGGAAATTAATTTGATAGAAAGAAAAATTAAATGAAGCAAAATTAAATCAAATTTGAATTCCGTATCTTCTGTTATTATTTTCTTTCTCTCACCTCCACAAAATCTCGCAACATCAGATTTCTTTTTTCACCGGTAACCAAATCACATGATCTGTTATTTATACAACTTACTGAGCAGGACATTACAGTATGAACACACTTATTTTTTGATAATGATAGCGCCGGAGAAGACACCATTAATTCCGGTTTTATGATGATTAATTTTCTTTTCTTCTGATTGGAAGATGAACAATAACCTAATAACTCTCCATTAAATAACACACTACTACTACTTGTTATTGTTGCTGCTGCAGTACTAGTAGTAGGCATATTTAGGGTTCCCACTCTAGTTTTTCCTGCAAAATTACTTAATTCCGCCATGAACCCTAACTTCGCAACCAATTACTTTCCTTCTCTTCACTAATTCCACATCTCTCTGCTCAAAAAAGATTCTCACTGGCTCGGCTGTCCCCTCTGGTTTTAGAGGCGGGGAGATAGCAAGTACAGTACTAGAGTATAGAGTGTAGATTCTAGAGTCTAGAGTTTCAGATTGAAGTTTGATAGGAGAAAATCAACGGCTAAGATCTATAGTTTTTATTGTTGTGAGAATGGTGCTTAAATAACAGCACGGGATTCTTGACAGTGCGTCGCCCCCGTTACGGTTACTTTATGGCAAAAAGGTTGACACGTGTAAGTTTGTAGGGAAAACTGAGTACATTTATAGGCGGTGATGGGGTGATTCGACTTGGTATTGTAGGTCAGAGAGTGTGAAATGATGGTGCGTTGCAACGGGATTCTGCACCGTATCCTCAAGTTTGTCATGGAGGATGTGTACAGTGTACTGCATTCTCAAATGTTCTCGTGAACGAATTAATTTACCAACCCTCCGCCCCACTAAAAATCTCTGTCAGCCGTCTATGCATCTATTTTAGGAACTAATGTAGACTGAGCAGTCGCATCAAAAAAAAAAAATGTAGACTGAGCAGGGAACTCATGGGTTTTTATCGTTAAGGAAAATGCTCCTGCAATGCAACCAGAACCAGCTCAATTCAAAATTCGTTTGTATTTTCAACTTGTCGTTAGGTCTCAAACGACCTGTGCATTCTTGATGAGGTGAAATTATTTGATTCTCAACGAGTCAGAGTAGTTTGGAAAATATTTTTTCTTGTCATTGACATCTATTTGCCGGTTCAGACGATACATGTAATTAAGTTTTCAGTCCTTCCAAACAAGCACAAAAGGATGAAAAAACACCTCTACCAAAACCGATAATCCAATTCTAAGAAGCTAATTAATTTAATTTATACAAAAAAAAAAACC
This sequence comes from Papaver armeniacum, assembly GCA_023531295.1. Taxonomy (NCBI): domain Eukaryota; kingdom Viridiplantae; phylum Streptophyta; class Magnoliopsida; order Ranunculales; family Papaveraceae; genus Papaver; species Papaver armeniacum. The sequence goes on along the minus strand of JAJJWW010009309.1, from coordinate 147,772 downwards.
ATAATTGAAAATCGGTTTTGCCAATGCTCATTTTGTTCGATATTTAATCATTCTTGTTAAAAAAAGTTGTTCAGTATTAGTAGTTTTCAAAAATCAATTATGTTTGCGAAAAAAAAAAAAGAATTATCCCTCGGCTGGAAAATATATACTACCATCCCTGCCTGCAACACAACATCCATTCCATGACTCATGTATACAACTCCAATGCTGCAATGCAACATTCCCACAAAGCCAATCCTCATGAATCTGAAAGACCTTAATTCCAAAGACCACAACTGCAACTCCCATTTACAACACCAGCTCAGCCCATTCATCTAACCAGCTGCAGAACTATCAACACCTGCTCTTCCCTGTAACCTCAATGCCAACAACACCATCTGCAGTTCTTGCTTAATTCTCAAGCACTCAGCTGCAGCTACTATTTCCACCTGCAATCACCTGCAGCATCATCTAAGCATTTCAACTCCTCCATTCCAGAACCACCATGAGCATAACCTGTTCATTCATCTCCAACTTCATTTTAGGTGCACCTGTACCTAGCCATCCACAGAGTCCCACCATTCTTCAAGCATTAGTTACATAACCAGAACCCATCACAATTCATCTCCATTCCCTTTCTGAAATCCACCAATCTCAAGTTGCTCAAGACCCATCTCAGTAACAGCTTCAGGTCCACATATTTCCTTCTTGACTTCAGATGTAGCCAAACCCTTGAATCTCCTCTGACCTTCAATTCCTTATATCTTCCCTGTTCTCTCCTCAATTTCATGTCTTTATCACCAACACTAGCAGCAATACCATCATCTTTACACTCAACTCGGTTAATAACTTGAACCCAATCTTCAGTTCCTTCTAATTTTTCATCAATCTTCTTCTGCCATCAAATTAACAGCAGATTCCCTTTCTTCGATTCCATCAAGACCCTAATTTCGCATCAATCCAGCTTCGAATCCCATCATCTCTTCTCCTCACTTCCCTGATTCATAATTCTTCTCGACTTCCGCCATTAACAACCCTCCATTTCTATCCCCTCTCTGAATTTTAGGTATACTGTAATGAAATGAAGAAAACACTATCATCGATCTAGGGTTATAGTATGGGGATGGATTAAGACACCCGTAGTTTTAGATAGCGGCCACCTCTTCTTGAACTCCAGCTGGTTTCCCCTTAACCTTGGCGTGACTCCCAGTAGCACTTGCCATGTGAAATTAGACTTTTGCCCTTTTTGTACCTGGTTTTCCCTATTTTCCTCGATGACTCCGAAACACTTATAATACTCAAAACAAACGTAAGATACATAATTTACAAGAAAACTTGCAAAGACAGCGTAAATACTATATATAAAATTAGGTGTTTTAGACACCTATCACTCAATCTCCCTGTGCGGCGGATATGACCTACTTTTGCGTTCTGGAAGCCTCCATATGAGTTCCTCTTCAACATCTGAAGCATCTGAGTCTGAAGCTACACCATCAGGACGAGATCGGAGTCTCTCCTCAGCTTCTAGCGTCTTCCGCTGAATCCTACGTCTTTTATCTCGATAATCAGCTAGTATCTCTTCCCTTTCCTTTCTCTTCAAGAACTCATCATGAGCAACTTTCGGATCAAAAGGAGGTGCCTTAGCATGAGCACGTGCTTTGGCCATAGGAATCCTGGAATCCTCATCAGAAGAGCTAGAGGAATAATCACTGCTGGAAGACACCATTATCTGCAACCAGAGACACGGGGTCATGGATATGTCAATGCCAATTTCACAATAAAATGGTAACTCTTAACTCGTACCTTTTTACAATTCTGCTAACAGTAGTGATTGTAATGCAAGAGTTAACACTCCAAGACTTGCTTGTTTCTTCGAAATCTACAAAAGATGAGCAAAACTCAGATTTTCATAAAATCATGAATATTTCTATTGCGTGAACATTCACCATAGGATTATGAAAACTAAAACAATATTTCATCATAAATAATTGTTTACTTTAAATATTAATCGAAATCAAGCTTGGATTTTCAAAAATATATATTTATAAAACGTGAATTATTCACGTAAAAATAAATTTTTATTATTTCGATGTGAGTAACAACTCACGTAAAAAAAAAAAAAAACATTTTTCCGTGAACATGTCACGGTTTTACATACAAAAAATAAGCCGTGAACAGGTCACGGTTTTATAAAAAAAAAAAATACTTTCCTTCGTATTATCATCCATCTTCGAAACGAGGGTTTATTCCGATTTTGTGAAAGCTCACATCTTTTAAGGTGAAGTTTTGGTTTCCATGAAAGCTCATAAACAAAATTTATCACTAGACACAGGTCTATATATAAAAAAAAATCTCTCTTAAGTCAGGAATTATTACTAGTTTTTTAAACTAACGATCGAACGAACATACGTTTTTTAAAAACAAGGGTTTTCTACAAAACTCGCACTCATATATGCACATATATATAACTTCAACGTGATCAAAGCATGAACAACTCATGAAATCAGCAAAAAAAAAACAAAAAAAAAAAAACTTACTTTGTCGGCGGCAACGGTCGGCGACGGCAACGGTGGAAAACTTCTTCCTTGATGATGACGTGAGGAAGGTGAAGAGATGAAGGTGGTGGTGGTCGTGGAAGAGAAATAAAAAAAAAAGGAATTTATTCCCTTTTATATCAAAATTTATTTCCAAAACCTAATTCCACAAGGATTTCCTTTTTGGGCCCGGACCCGCGAATCCTAAACCGACCAAGGTTCCATCATCAAATCAGCGATTCAACACCAATTTATGCTTATTAAACTATGCTCTACCACGCCACTGGGATCTTCGTTCAATCCGTGGTTCACTCGCGCAATCGAAAATCCGGTAACATCTTATCTTACGACTAAGTTCAATTACTTATTTCGTTCGTTGGAAAATCACCATTCTGACTGAGGAACATGACTATCCCTCACTAAGCAGGGGACTTAATGTAGATGGTGGATTTTCGACAAGGGATAAAATCGTAAAACCATAATTATACATGCTCCTGATCCAGCAATTAGATTAGTATTAAGGCTCATGTCTCTCATTGAAGCATGAAAGCTCATGCCACGAGAATCTCTGACCGAGAATACTGTCTCTCAGAGTATATGTAGATGTGTAGCCTCTCAACTGAGGCAACGACATATATCATGAATACTGAGCAATTTCAGTAATTACTTATATATATAATCGAAATATTGGACGGCTCCTAGACAGCTTGCCTGCTAGTATAGAGCAATCACGTCTTCAGGATGTAACAATGTTTTCCCTGACTATATAAAAGAAATATGACGCTTCAACAAGCTCATATCACTCCTGAATAATTAATGCTTCTAGACGATCATATTAGTACTAGTATAGAGCCATCAATTAATTATTCCTAAATCATTAGATTCATTAACTGAATCCCTGAAAAATATTCTAAATTTTTCATAATATTTCGTTACTTCAATTCATGGTTCTTCCCAGCAGAATTCCATGGGTTAGTAATAAATATTCAACACACGGGCATCTGAGCAACTATCGAGTAAGCCCCGACTAAAATGGTGCAAGTGTACTCAGCAATAATACACTAACGAGCACCTGAATGCACGAACGAGCATTCCAAAATACGAAGGAACGATGAACCTATGCAAAATAGGAACAAAATAGTAAATAATAAAATATTAAACAAGGCGTTGGGGGACTGGACCCACCGGCCGGCCGGTCGTGCCGTGGCCATTCCCACACCCAATTCTATATTTTATCATATTTTATTATTTTCCTTGATCTAATGAAAATCCCTTCATTTGAACAAATATCTTTCGTTTTAAGGAAACTCCTCAGTTTCATGGTGTTTCCTTCGCATCAAGGAAGTAATATAAAATTGGGAAAGGTGTCGTGGGACCATGTCTACTAGCCGGTCGGATATTCCCTAGTCGTGGCCGGTCCCACACCTCATGATTCCTCATTATTTTCATTATTATATCCCTCATCTCATGAAAACTCCTTAATTTCATGATATTTCCTTCAAGTCATGGAAAACGATATAAAATTAGGGAAACTCGTGGGACCGGGCCCTAGCTGGCCGGTCATGCCCTAGATGGTCCCACACGCCACTTATTTCATTATTATTATTTTTTATGTTTCCTTCATTCCATGAAATTCCTTGATTTCATGATGTTTCCTTCAAATTATGAAAATTCCTTCAAATCATGAAATAATACATAAAATTAGGGAAAGCTCACGGGACCGGTCCCTAGCCGGCCGACCATGCCCAAGCCGATCCCACACGCCCTTATTTTATTATTATTAATATTATTTGTTTCCTTCATCTCATGGAAACTCCTTCACTTCAAGGAAAACTCCTTTATTTCAACAAACTCCTTGATTTCATGGTATTTCCCTAAAATCATGAAAAATATAAGGAAAATTTGCCGGTTGGTCCAAAGCCCATTAAGTTAGTTATATTAGGGTCCAACCGGATTTTAGACTTATCACTAGGTCCATAATTATTTGAAACAAGCAAAATGACCACATTACCCCATCAAACTCACGTGTGAACTCCACCACCTTATTACAGTTTCTCCAAATTTAATTAAAACATATAAAGGACCACAATTTTGAGTACATATCTTTACATTTGTTTACAAATTCGAGTACATATACGCTACACTTGTTTACAAATTTGAGTACATATCTCGCCACACTCGCTTACAAATTTGAGTACATATCTGCTACTACCGCTTACAAATCGAGTACATATCTTTACACTACTTACAAATCTGAGTATATATCTACCGCACTGCTTACATATAGAGTATGTATCCCGTTGGACATATTGAACCTGTAAATGTGACCATAATATAACAATATTAAAACAAAGCAACATAAAACATGATTTTTATTTAGATTTGAACTTGTTTCATCAAAATCCATCAGTATATCATATACGTACCGATGATTAATACACAAAAGCATATCAAAAACAACCAAAATGAAACTAAAATCAGCATGTAAAAACCAAGTAATGAATCTATAAAAAAAAAGAATCAAAACACTTTTTTTTTTCAGTATTCCATATATATACTTCTAGATCGAAGAAGCAAAATATCCAAAACTACAAAAATAACAAAATTAAAGCATAATTTTTCAGTACACCATATATGTGTTATCTGATTCATAATCTAAAATTCAGCTGCATGTGAAAAACAAGTAACGAATCTATGAAAAAATAGAATCAAAACACTTTTATTTGAGTATTCCATATATGTACTTCTGGACCAAACAAGAAAAAACTCCAAAACTATAAAAAACAACAAAATTAGAGCAATATATTTCAGTATACCAAATATGTACTGTTGATTCATAGCCTAAAAATCAGCAACACGTGAAAAACAAGAGAACATCATAAAATAGAACTACCAAAACCGGAAAATCATTGTTAATATACATACCTGGAAACACAAACAATCTTCTCGTTTTAAATCATAACGATGCATCTTCATCTTCTTCTTCTTCATCTCAAAATAAACCAAGTTTCTGTCAGTACAGGATATACGTACTGTTGCTTCATATACAAAAACGAACTGAAACACGTCTAAAACATCTAAAATGGAAGTGGCATAATCGAATATAGTAACGAAATGAACAAAAAAAATGTGATTATTCATCTAGATCTGATATATAATCAACAAAACAAACATGGAGATCGAAAACATAATCAAACACAACAATGATTAGATCGACAAAACCCTAAAAGAAACATTACAATAGAAAAAATCTTCATCATCTGATTCGGCAAAAACGGGAAAGAATAAAGAAAAATCTTCATTCGATATTCTGATATTCTGCAGCAGCGGTGATATTCTGAAATGAATAAAATAGGAAAGAGAAGAAGATATAATATTTCTCCTGTTTTTAACTTATTAAATAGGAAAGGTTATTTGTGGCATTTTCATATTACGTATACCTAATCTCGCACGTGTACAGGACCTGGGATTAAAAAATTGGGTCCTTTTTTATGTTTTCTTTTTATTATGGACCTCTAGTTACTGGGCTTTAGTGGGTGGACCTGCCACTAACTAGTATCACTAAACTAGTACCTATAGGTAATTCCTACAAAATATAATAAAATTAGGAAAAATGCTATGGGACCGAGCTCATTGGCCGGCCGGCCATGCCTTAGCCATAGCCGGTCCCACACTTCATGATTCCTTCATTTTATGATTACTTTTACTTCATCTCATGAAGTTTCCTCAGTTTCAGCAAAAGTTCCTGATTTCTTCATATTTTCTCAAATGATTGATCAAACGCACATTAGAAAATATCAAAATTCTCAGGACTGAGACACGAACACTTTGGTGACATGAGCATATTACCTTGACCGACCAAGGTTGGATCTTTGGCTTGCAAGAGTCCGGTCCCTCATACTTTCATCATTTGACCTAATTTGTTCACATTAGGTTCAAACTCTTCCAAAAAAATTTGGAATTTTATAAAACGATCATCATACGACGGTCCCGTGACCAAACAGGGCCAGTTTCACGAACCCTTGGTTGGTCCCTCATCTCTTCATAATTAATTAGGTTTTATCACCTAAAGGCTCAGACGAACATTATTTTAATAAATGATTAAACCAGCATTTAATCATCTTTTCATCAATTGGTCTTCAAGAGACTTTGGTATTTGCTTACTCGAGCATCTGGGCGCTACATGGTCGACTATCATTCCATGTAGCCGGTCCTTCCTTCACTCCGTGGTTGATTTTTAAATAAATCATCAATTGATCGAATTAGGGTTTCAAGTCCAAGGTTCATAATTCCAGATTCAAACGCTAATAATTTTACGTTTATCCCATGATCAACATTTTTATTAATTATGCTCGGTTCAGCTGCCAGTATTTTAAATTAATATTTTATTTGGTCCTACTACCAATAATTCATCAAACGAGCAACATTTGCTCAAACCAAGGAATATTGGTTCAACTATCAATATTTAACAATTCATCGAATGAGCAATATTTGCTCACCTTAACTATCAACATTTACTTGAGAATTATACCTCTGTCTCAACGGACACGTTCAATTCATGAGTCTCTGAACATTTACAAATCACGTTCAACTCAGCAATACAAGGACTCATCGTCCCATGAAGTCACCAACTGACTAACTAAATACACGTCTGCCTTGCAGACTCCACAATCACGAGACATCAATCGTGTTACATGGGGGGATATTAACTAGGGTTTTGGTCTGGTGGTCTACGGCACATGTGTTCATACACACGATGAGAATGTGAGCAAGTCGTGCAATCAGTTGGAGGAGTTAGCAAAGTAGTGGATGGAAAATCAACCAAGTCTTCGCACGATGAGCAACTGGTTTTAACACGATTTCCACTTCCCCACTCTTTGACTCCAGCAACTGTCACACTTCATGGGATCAAGGTGTTTCACAATTCTAGCAATATAAATAAGTCTCTGAATCATGATTGAAAACAAGACAATCTTACGTAAAATAAACAACAAGAGATTAACAACTCAACGTCTGAGCAATTACTCTCAACAGCAAATTCAATCATTCATAACTTATCTTACTTCAGAATACACAACACACCTACAATCTTCGATCACCATTGATCTCACACATTTCTCAGCTTCCCTCATACAGATAGACCCATCCTCTCTTGTGACCGAATTGACTCTGGAACGATCATTGTCTTGGTTTAGGCCGGAGTCCTACAGATTGATCTCTCGAATTCAAAGCACTCCCTTTTTGCAGTGCATCTGTGTGAGGTTTTACAGTTCGCTCGGTTCAAGGAGTTTCCTCCGCACGGTCGTCTCCTCAATTCCGTAAAAACCAGCAACTCGTTTTGCCCCATCTACACCGCTCATAACTTGTTTATGTATCTTGGTAAAACTATTCACAACGCCTGACTTTTGTATTGGTATGACTTTTATTAGTGAAACCGAACTTAAGTAATCACCTGAGATGGTATGATCGATATATTGTAATTGGTATGACCAACTCTAGACATTGGGAAACCGATCCTAGTAAGAGGTGCAACCGATCACAAGCATGTGGAATCGATCCTTGTAAGAGGTACAACAAGTCTTAGTAACTGGTAACCGATCCTATGACTTGTGCAACCGATTACAAGTTAAATACCATAATTATGTGGTAACCGATCCTAATACCTAGTCAACCAATTTTTGGAAAGCTAGTGTGACCGATCCTAGTACCCACATGGAGGTAGAACCGAAGCCTTGTGTTTTGGTATAACCGTGAAACCCCTTAATGGTGATTTGATAGGATAATCAATCACATAGTTCTTGGAAGTCAGATGAACCAATTCTAAACTCGTTTGGAAGTGTGGAAAATCGGTTCCAAGATTGTAAATATGAAAAAGGATTTACAAAGTAAAGATGTCGACATACTTTGAACATGTGCAATAATTCTTATCTTTTATTGTTCAAAGATATTCCTTAATAACTAAAGGAGAATCCCGGATCGAAATAAATTGAGAATCTTTTAATTAAGGTTTTTAGTTTTATATGCTTTTAATTTCCAGCAATTAAATTCATATATTTAGAAAATAAAAATTAGTCATGTGCATTTACTAATTGGAGATTTTCTACTGAGATTTCGGTCAAAATTTGGACAGAGCATTTCCAGGAATTATGAAAACCGATTTGGTATTTATTGCATATCTTTGAGAATATTCGGTTTTGGAAATTTCTTGGTGTCCAAACTTCCTTGGTCTATAAATATTGAAGTTTTCATTTCTAGCAAACTAATCCTCAGAGCCAGCAAAACTACCTAGTTGTGTTGTTACTGGTGGAGCCGTCTATTCGGAGAGGAAAGTACCCTAATTAGGCGAAATCTCTTATGACCGCTCGTTTTAAAGACTTCTTTGGGATTGGGAAGCTCTACGAGTACCGTTGGTGGGAAACTAGATAATTGCAGTTTATTATTATTTTTTGATTGATTTGATTGACTAACGGTTGTTGAACTTTGATTGCACCTAGTTTGTTTATGCTTGAGAATCTTCTCTTCTGATATAAGATTCACTTAAACTAGATCGAAGTTTCGACGGGGATCTTTATACTGTTTGTAGATATAAAGACGTCTTGTGATAATCCACTGTTAACAGACTCCGTTCTGTGTGTGATTGATCACAAGAGATTCAAGTTGATTGTGTGCATGTGTTTATTGAAGATCTAAGAAGATTTGAAGACAAAGAAGATTTCTTATTTGAGTTCTGAAAAGACGAGGGTACCCAAATACACCACAATCTTTTATTTTGATCACAACCTATACAAGACCCACTGTGTATAAACCTCTTGGAGCAACAATCACTCAAGGAATATTTCAACACAAAGGTCCACTTGAAATAGGGTTAGTCCGAACTGGCCTAACACGTGAATAATTATATCAGACAAGTGGAGAAATCCAATACACTTTGTGTAATCGTCTATGGATATGAAATCGAGACAATACAACAACAAAGTGTTCACTTGATAATAGTACGGTATAACCGAAACCTTATAAGATAAATATCAAGTGCCTAGTTAACATACAAGTGTAGTTACTTTAATTATAATATAAAAACAATTATAATGCAGAAATAAAGTAAAGCACACACCCGAATTTTGTTAACAAGGAAAACTACAATCTTGTAGAAAAACCCCGGGACCTAGTCCAGATTTGAATACTCAATGAATTAAGACACTACAAAAAGTAAACCTGCAACTTCGTGTACACAATACTAAGTAAACTAAAATCCTAGTTACTCAGCTTCAGCAGTATTCTTGTTTTGATAATATCTAGCAGAACCGAAGTTCTCTATAGATATTTGTTTTGATAATATCTAGCAGAACTAAAGTTCTCAATAGATATTTGATACTAGATATCCTAGCAGAACAAGCGTTCTCTTTAGGACTTAAATCTAATATATCTTCTTAATGGTTCAATCTTTCAAGACAAAATTCCTTTGGATCATATTCCAAACAGTAAAGGATAAACTGTTTGGTAACAAAACTCACTTTTATAATCATAATACCGAAATATATGATATAAGCACAGTTAAGGATCTTCTATTTTTAAGACTTGTTACCAGATCCAAAGTTCCTCGGTTACAAGATCAAACAAGACAATGATTACCGAAATAATCAGTCTTGATTACAAGGTTTATGATAAAATCACAAACTACTTGTTGATCTTAAAAAGGGTTATGTTTATTGAAAATAAACAACCTCTTTAATCCCGTAAAATCAAGTCACAGAAAGTTACACCAAGATCAAAACACAAGAACAAAAGTCTTCAAATCTTCAAAGCCTTCAATCTTCGATTTAATCTTCAAAGTAACAACCTACAAAAACAAACCAGATTCCTTATTGATTTGTCGCATAGAACAGAGTTTGTTAACAATGGCAAATCAATGAATCTATCTTACGGATCTAGAAAAACTTAGATACGTAGAAACGTTAAATCCTTGATCTAGTTTGAGTGAGCCTTATATCAGAAGAGAAGGTTCTCGAGAATAAACAAACTAGGTGCAATCCAAGATTCAACAACCGTTATTCAATCAAATTAATAACCGAAAACTAAAATAACAATGCAATCATCTAGTTTCCCACCAACGGTACTAATAGAGCTTCTCAATCCAAAAGAAGTCTTTAAAATGAGCAGCCGTAAGAGATTTCGCCTAATTAGGTTACTTTCCTATCCGAATAGGCGGCTCTACCAGTAACAACACAACTAGGTAGTTTTGCTGGCTCTGAGGATTAGTTTTCTAGAAATGCAAACTTTGATATTTATAGACGAGGAAGTTTGGACACCAAGGAATTTCCAAAACCGAAAATATTCTCAAGATATGCAATATATTCCATATTCGGTTTCCATAATTCCTGGAAATGCTTTGTCCAAACATTGACCGAAAATCTCTTAGAAAATCTCCAATTAGTAAATGCACATTACTAATTTTCATTTTCCAAAAATAAAATCAAAAACCTTAATTGAAAGATTCTTAACTTATTTTTCGATCCGGGATTTTTTTCCTTTAGCTATAAAGGAATATCTTTGAACAATTAAAGATAAGCGTTACTGCACATGTTCAAAGAATGTCGACATCATTACTTTGTAAGTTCTCTTTCATACTTACAACCTTGAAACCGATTTTCCACACTTCCAAACCAGTTTAGAATTGGTTCATCTGACTTTCAAGAACTATGTGATTGATCAAGAACACTCAATCACCAATCATGGGTTTCACGGTTCTACCAAAACAAGTTTCGGTTCTACCTCCATGTGAGTACTGGATTAGTCACACTAGCTTTCCAAAAATTTAGTTGATTAGGTACTAGGATCGGTTCCCCACATATATATGGTATCTAACTTGTATTTGTTGCACATGTCCATAAGATCGGTTCCCAGTGTCTAAAAACGTGTTGCACATGTTTGTAGGATCAGTTCCCAATATCTAGAAACTTGTTGCACCTCATACAAGGATTGATTCCCCTCTTGTGATAGGTTGCACCTCTTCATAGGATCGGTTCCCCTTTGCCTAGAGTTGGTCATACCAATAACACTAAATCGATCATACCATCTCAGGTGATTACTTAAGATCGGTTTCACTAATAAAAGTTATACCAATACAAAAGTCAGGTCTTTGTGAATAGTTTTACCAAGAACATAAACAAGTCATGAGCGGTTATACTAATCACACATATTGGTAGTTCAAAAGATATGCAATGAATAACAATACCAATAAGCTCAGCGATTTCCCTTTCGATTCACAGAACAAGTTTATGAATTTACTTCCTTTAAACAAATGTAAAACATTGTTTCCTAGGATGAAATCTTCACCTTATACCCATACATAATCACAATAGCATTCATACGATTATGTCGATGTCTTATATACAAAGTTTAATGGTTAAGCAATAAACCTCGTATTGTATTCCTTAATATTAGGTCTAACTAGAGTATAACATGCTTCACAGTTATGTTTTCAATATGCATGACTTGAAAGATACGTTGGGGAATGAAACAGTTCAAGTCAAATATCACTAACCTCAAGTGGAAGGATGATGTTGTCGTTGTAGCTCCTTACTTCTTCACTTCTTCAAGTCTTCGTAATACTTGTAATGTCTCATATCCTAATACTTTCAAGCTAACCTATACAAAGTTGACTCTAGTACATAATCAAGCAACTCTTTAAATGAGTTTTGATTCACTAAAATATGACAACCAAACTTGACATTCCAACGCTTGGTAGGTTCAACCGAGCTATGCACTAACAAGTTCATAATCTTTGGTGTGCACAAAAATTGATCGGCTGGGGATCCAACTATAATCGGTTTATCTTTGTGATAACCTTGATTGATTAGTTGAGTAGATCGGCATCAATACAATTATTTGTGATTCAAAGTATTGATTGCATAGTCTAAATAATTACTTTGGTAATTGTTAATAGATTGATCTAAGAACCTGAAAAAGGAGTTTATTGGGATAAACGGAAGAGCCTTTTGTCAAACTCATATCACGTTGTTTGAAAAGAGTTGTTACCGAACAGATTTGTTGTTCCTTTACTGTTTGGAATACGAACCAAAGGAATTGTTCTAAGTGCATGACTTATTGCAAGTTGGAGGCGCAGGGATACAGACGAAACTAGGTGAACTATAGGTTTAGTTGCTTGGTCTCAACTATACGAAGTTGGTTTAGATTTTGTATAGCGGCTTAATACTGGGAGTATTCAATTCTGGACAAGGTCCCAGGGTTTTTCTGCATTTGCGGTTTCCTCGTTAAAAAAATCTTTCTGTGTTTTTTTCTTTTCAATTTCCGCAATTATAATTGTTTTATTATAATTAGAAGTAAAATACACAAACGTTAATTCCTAATTACTTGATAGCAATCCTATTGTGTTTTGTTAAGTCCGAACCTATTATCAAGTAATCATACTTCGTTGTTGTATTGTATCGATCTTGTATCCATACTCAATCACGCAAGTTATCTTGTTGTCGTAGTGTCTCGATCTCGTATCCATAGAAGATCACACGAAGTGTGAACCGATTAGTTGTATTGTCTCGACTCAGTCCATAGACAATCACTTTCGGAGAAAGGACTTATAGGTGGAAAAGTTTTAGATTGAGGTATATTTGGGTACCCTCGTCTTTTATATTGATATCAGAGCAGGCAAACACGAAAAGATATAACAATCTGTGTTTGGTGCGATCCGACCTATAAGACATGAGTCAAAAGAAAGTTAAGCGAGAGCGAAAACTTAACAAAGCCTCAGTTAACGTATCACAAGATATATGCTCGAAAGGAGATAGTAGTTGAAACTCTTGTTGCTCAATAAATGATACTTCTTCCGATATATTGTTGAGTTCCTTACTTAAGATCTCTGATGAAAGATCAAGTGTGAAACATCTGAACTAAAGGAATTAAGTAAAGAGTTTCTTTTTTGTTTTAATGAACTTCTTTCGACACTTGAAATAGAACGAGTTTTAACTTTAAAGTTTGAAAAACTCAATGAAGAGCATAACTTGCTAAAAGGTAAATTCTCACAACAAGTTTGTGACTTCGAAGAGAAGATGAATACTGAACGCGTTCATGTAAAAACTTGTGAAAAGAATTTGGATAAAACCCTAAAAAGGGTTTGTCTTTTAGAAAAAGAGCCTGATGACTCTAAAATTGAATTAAACTCTCAACAAGAGTACTTCAAGGAAAAAGAAAATAGTCCTCTTTTCAATATAAAGTGTTTAGAGGAAACTCTTTACTCTGCTCTTGATGAAAATAATTCATTAAAGAGGAAATCTCTATGCTGAGAAAACTTAATGAGAGCTCAAACAACTTATCCTCATTGTTGGAAACAGGGAGAAGTCATGGAGACACACGTGGGTTAGGCTATGAATGTAGTAATACCATTATGCCCAACAATGAAATAAACTTTGTCAAATCCCTGTATGCACAAACAAAGGACTCTCTAAATGAAAATACTCAGTGTAGCTGTGGAGAACCTAATGGGGACATACAAACAATTGATGATCATTCAAACAAGAAGAAGAAGGATGATGAAGGAAGGAAGAAGTCGAAACTAAGAAGAGTAGAGAAGAACAAATGAGCCTTCAACAATCTTGTACAAAAAGGTAATAACAAACATTTTGGTTCCAATATTATCAAACATTGTTATTTTTGTGGTAGTAAAAAACATCTTCAGAAGATATGCAAGTTACACAAAATACAAAATGCTCTCCGTTTCGTATCAAAGGAATTGAAAAAGATAAATCTTGATTCTCGACTCTCAAAAAATAGAGTAAAGAACTATTATGCTGATTCTTAGTCTACTCAGTGTACACCAAAATCATTTTAAAAAGGGCATAAGAAAAATGATTTTAAATGTGCAAGATTTGTCTCTCATCCTTTAAAAGGAACAATCTCTGAACCATTCTTCGATTATGATGATATATCATATCTCAAGAAATGGAAGAGGAAAAACAGTCAAAAATAATGCACTGTTTCATAAGAACAGATTTCTCTGTACTCAAACACTCCTTGTGTTATAGAAATTTGTTTAAAATGGGTAATTCCAGTTATTTCCTCTTAAGTAAGATTTCCTAAAAATCTTCAAATTATTTAAATAAAAAGTTTCTTTTTATAAGAGGTTAAAAAATCTTATAAGAACTTAACTCATATTCGAATCTTTCATGGTTTTGAATAATGAAAGACCTAAAGAATGCTATATCTGACTTGATATACTCGTGTAGATTTCATGATCTATTAACTAAAAAAATTCACATAATTCTTTTCACTGAGAATAAGAGATCATACAATGAATTTGTGGGAGAATATTGTATTTAGGAAGTGGAAAGTGTTTTGGATTCCTCTAATAAAGGAAGATCTGAACTCTGTTCTGATTTGTGCCCATATCAGATCATGCCTCTCTTACAGAAGTAAGGGCTACAAGTCTGTGTAAAGGATTTCTTGAACTGATTGGAAGAAAAGAACTCCTGAAGGAATTATCCTCAGTTGCTCGGAAGCAAATTATTTTTCATGTTGTTTGCTGGGCATCTTATAGAGATTTTCATGATCTTCAGATGATTAGCTTTCACTATGCCAATCTGGAACTGTTTGAAGGAAAGAAACCTTGATGAAATCATGGAAACTGAGGATAATAAAGATGAATAAGGTTAATCTCTTGTTCAGAAGGAAGAAAAATAGACATTAGTTTTTGATCTCTTTCAATAAGGTCTATTTTGAATAAAACTATCTATTATTTATGAATAAAATTATTATTTTATAATTTTTCTTGTGATAGTTTTCGATTACATAGCCTGTTCTTGAATGCTTTATATTATTGCTATGTGTTTATGGGATGTATGATTTTGGTTTTCATAACCTTGATATTCGATCTCATATTGTGTGAACCCTTATGGTTTGGGCGACTCTTTGGTTTAGCGGGATTAAGTTCTATCCCATGTTGGTAGGCTTTATCAAAGGATCATAAGGGGTTCCGGTTGAAACTCATGTGTGAAAAAGTCACAATATGTTGAATCATTTAGTTTAGCATAAAATCATATGTGTTTTGGGGTTTTCAACTTTTGCGTTGCATTAGTTAAAACCGGTTTTCAATCTTTCTCTGGTAAAGGTTGGTTTTTGTTGTTGTTCTTTTTTTCTTGCGAGAGGATGACAACACAACGGGGGAGAGTTCTAACTTGAACTTGCGCTTAATGATATATCTTTCTGGGGTGAAGAGGATGCGGAACTTGAGGTAACGAATTTGTTAGTTAATCGTTTTCCTGTTTAAGAAAAGCCTGATTTTATTGCATATATTTTGCTTTTGCTTAACAAAATTTCGGTAGAATTGATGTTTATTCCATTATTTGTGTATGGATGTGTGTGTGATTCAATTGTTTCCGGTTAAGAAAAACTATTGTTATCTTGCTTTATTGTTTGGTATCAATTGTTTAGGCTTACGAAATTTCGGTGCAATTGCGGTACTTTAATGTCTATGTTTGTTTCAATTGCTTCCGGTTGAGGTAAATAATTATGCAAGTGGATTTATTTGGTTTGTATTAATTGTTTATGGATTAACAAAAGGTTTTCGGGATGAATTGTTTAGTCCAATTCGATTCCGGATAAGAGAAACTAAGTTAATTCTGATCTTAGTTAGACATGTCAAAGTGGAGGTTTCGGTTATTCAAGTCCAATCGAATACCTTAACAAGAAATACTAGTTAACTAACCTAGTACTTGTCTTGTTTCAATTGAAAGGTCTAAGTTATTATTTGAATAATTAGAACCTGATAAGAAAAATAGAGTCAATTCTGATCTTTATTTTGATCTTATCGAACAAGCGATTGTATTTGTACAATCGGTTTAGCAAAGGAACTAAGGTGCTTAGTCGATTTTTGATTTGCTAAACTATTAGGGAAAATTGCTTCGGGCAATTGATTCCTTGGTAACATATCAAAACAAAATTACTTTGTAGTTTCAGTTTTGATATTGGTTATCTAAAATGGTGTGTGGAACCCTCGTGCTTAACTCTTATAGGTTGCAAGTCTTTTGAGATTTGTAAGATCCTTTCGGTTTGTCCTTTATTTGCTCGTACCTTTGTCATTTTGTGACAAAAAGGGGGAGAAATATATGGAGTAATCAAGTGATTTGGTATCACTAAGGAAAGGACAATGGTGCTTAAACCTTATATCTAACGAAAGAGTAAAGCATAGACTAAGGGGGAGTAACATATCATATTGATATTTGTATTTACATGGACTACATAGGGAATAACAAAGACGTGCGGATTGAAAATCTACCTATCTTACCTTTAGGGGGAGTATTAGCTTTGTTATTATAATGTCAACAACGGCATTTGTGGATTGAATGTATACAGGTTATTGTGCTGTTGAAATTGGGAATCAAGCGTATGTACAATGAATTCTTGTAATTTGTTTATCCATATGATGTAAGAGTTTTGTCACTAAAATTGACAAAGGGGGAGATTGTTAGAGCATAGATCGGTTGAACCCACCAAGCGTTGGTATGTCAAGTTTGGTTGTCATATTTTAGTGAATCAAAACTCATTTAAAGAGTCGCTTGATTATTTACTAGAGTCAACTTCGTAATCATACTTCGTTGTTGTATTGTCTCGATCTTAAATCCATAGTCAATCACGCAAGTTATCTTGTTGTCGTATTGTCTCGATCTTGTATCCATAGACGATCACACGAAGTGTGAACCGATTAGTTGTATTGTCTCGACTCAGTCCATAGACAATCACTTTCGGAGAAAGGACTTATAGGTGGAAAAGTTTTAGATTGAGGTATATTTGGGTACCCTCGTATTTTCACCTGTAACACTTGCAATTATGGATAGAATCTCTTACACAAATATTCTAAACTAACGGCATATATATACGAGCCCCACACTTGAACTAAGTTGTCTTTGATGATTAGGACTGAAATCCTTATCTAGGATTGTAAGTGCATCGTATCACCCAAACAATGTCAACTGAAAATATGCTTTAAACCTTAGTTGGTCTCCTCTCAAGATAACTCTAGCATCTTGGCTCTCCCTACTAGGGAGGAAATCTTTTTAGTTTAAAAAAAATATGAAACCTAATAAATCTCCAGGACCATATGGCTTCCCAGTAAGGTTTTCCTTACACAATCGGGACAGAGTAGGCCCTCAAGTCACTTTGACAGTCCAAAACTTCTTTATACATAAGAAAATGCACTCTGAAATAAACATGACTCATCTTTTTTTAATTCCAAGGATAAAACAACCTAAGACCCCCAGCCATTTTAGGCCAATAGGACTGTGTAACACTGTATATAAAGTAATAGCAAAGATTATTGCCAATAGAATTAAACCTTTTCTGGAAAAAATAATCTCTCCCTATCAATCAACCTTTCTCTCCTCTAGACAAATTTCTAATAATACTATAGTTTCCCATGAAATTATTCATTCCTTCAAAAATAAGAAAGCCAGAACTGGTGGCTTAGGTTTAAAAATCGATATGTCTAAGGCTTTTGATAGGGTCAATTGGAAAAAATTTCTTTCAGCCTTGACTTCCTTTGGTTTTAGTAAGGATGTATGTATTTCAACAACTAGTATCTCTGTTCTTTTAATTGGATCCCACGGGGAGGCTTTTAATCCTTTTAGAGGTTTACGCCAAGGAGATCCTCTCTCCCCATACTTATTCATTATATGTATGGAAAGTTTTTCTAGACTTCTTCTTAACCAGGAGAGTAAGAAGATCTTACATGGGGTTAAGATAACCCCAAAAAGTGAACCTACCTCACATATTTTCTTTGCAAATGACTGCTTCCTCTTTGTGAAAGCTGATCTCGTAGAATGTAGGAACCTATTAGACACTATAGCAACTTTTAGTAAAGCTTATGGCCAACTTATCCACTTTGAAAGTCAAGTATTTTCTTTGGTAGAAAAGTAGCAACAAAACACCAAAGAATGATGTCTAAACTCCTGAAAATAAGGCATATAAGCCTTAAAGGCCCATATCTAGGAGCTCCCCTATTTATGGATGGATCCAAAATTAAAACTTTTGCACCAATTTTAGAAAGAATGGGATTCTAAATCCAAATGATGGAAAGACTTAGTTTTTTCTCAACCTAGTAGATCAGTCTTAAATAGAGAAGTCCTGTCTAGTATCCCTTCTTATCAAATGAGATGTTTTATCTTACCCAAACACATAATCAATAAAATTAATGCAATACAGAGAGATTTTTGGTGGGAAAAAGAAACATGAAGGAAAGACTTTTACCCTAAGTCCTGGCCAAGTCTCTACAAGACTATTCAGAAAGGGGGACTATGATTTAAGGATGCTCGTAAATTTAATCTTGCAATGCATGCTAAACTAGCTTGGAGGTTAGTTAAGGAACCAAATGCCCTTTGGGTCAAAACTATGGGCTCTAGATACTTTAGGACCATATCACCACTCAGGGCAAAAGCTAAAACTAATGGATCCTGGACATGGAATTGTATTAGTAAAGGCTTAGAGCTTATTTATAAGTATAGTGTCTGGGAAGTAGGAAATGGACAAGATATTAGTATTTAGAATGACAAGTGGATACCTGGATTAACTGAAACCCTAGAAAATTTTCGGACCTCACAAAATAATCATGTTACCCTAGTGTTGATGGTGGTTTTTAAACAAGGGGTAAAATCGTAAAACCCCATGACCTAGTGTTACCCGCAACACATTAACTAAGAGCATTTAACTCAGGTGTAAATAATTAATAGGGGTATTTTTTCAAAATACCCGGATTAGGGTTTTCGACCACGAGAACCTAATTCCAAAACCAAGCCGCACCCTGCGCACCATGGCAAAGATGCCAAATCAAGCCGCATCTCTGCGCACCATGGCAACAATGCCAAACCAAGCCGCATATCTCGCGCACCATGGCAACAATGCCAAACCAAGCCGCATCTGCGCACCATGGCAACAATGCCAAACCAAGCCGCATACTACGCACCATGGCAACAATGCCAAACCAAGCCGCATCTGCGCACCATGGCAACAATGCCAAACCAAGCCGCACCTCTGCGCACCATGGCAACAATGCCAAACCAAGCCGCACCACTGCGCACCATGGCAACAATGCCAAACCAAGCCGCATCTCTGCGCACCATGGCAACAATGCCAAACCAAAAGCCGCACCACGCACCATGGCAACAATGCCAAACCAAGCCGCACCACTGCGCACCATGGCAACAAGGCCATATTTCCAAGCCGCTATGCCTTTGGCCCACGCCAAATATAGCGCCCTAGGCTTGCAAGACTTGCAACTAGGTCAACATGGCCGTACGTGCCATTGGCACATGCCAACACGTATCGCAGGCCATATTTCCAAGCCGCTATGCCTTTGGCCCACGCCAAATATAGTGCCCTAGGCTTGCAAGACTTGCAACTAGGTCAACATGGCCGTACATGCCATTGGCACATGCCAAACACACACGCTGGTAGCCTAACATGCAAACCGTGCAACCTACCACCAAGGCATTCCGCACATGCCATTGGCACATGCCAAACACACACGCTGGTAGCCTAACTTGCAAACCGTGCAACCTACCACCAAGGCATTCCGCACATGCCATTGGCACATGCCAAACACACACGCCGGTAGCCTAACTTGCAAACCGTGCAACCTACCACCAAGGCATTCCGCACATGCCATTGGCACATGCCAAACACACACGCGGTAGCCTAACTTGCAAACCATGCAACCTACCACCAAGGCATTCCGCACATGCCATTGGCACATGCCAAACACACACGCTGGTAGCCTAACTTGCAAACCATTGTGCAACCTACCACCAAGGCATTCCGCACATGCCATTGGCACATGCCAAACACACACGCTGGTAGCCTAACTTGCAAACCGTGCAACCTACCACCAAGGCATTCCGCACATGCCATTGGCACATGCCAAACACACACGATGGTAGCCTAACTTGCAAACCGTGCAACCTACCACCAAGGCATTCCGCACATGCCATTGGCACATGCCAAACACACACGCTGGTAGCCTAACTTGCAAACCGTGCAACCTACCACCAAGGCATTCCGCACATGCCGTTGGAACATGCCACACACGCCACTAGCGACTCTCGGCATTACCACTTACGCTCGAGGTGCAACTCGCAACGAAGGCATTCCGCACATGCCATTGGCACATGCCACACGCGCCACTAGCAGCGCCACTTGCACTCAAGATGCAACCAACACTCGAGACATCGACACAAACGGGGATGCTTCTTTAGGGTTTTGGTTTGGCGGTCACAAAGATGCGGCGTACACTACGCTCACATTAAGAAAGCGTGAAAAGGAATAAAGCGGTCAAATAAAAGAGGAAATAATGGTGAAAAATGTTTTCGCCCATTAAACCATGCGGTTACCACCTCCTCCCATTATTTCACCCTTTACTCTCTTCCTTCATGAGGCCAGGGACGTTTCAATCTCGACTTGTATAAATAGGTCTTACCTATTTCCACCAGACAACAAGTCTCGGTCAGGAGAAAAATACCACACTCTCAGAAAGGCAACTTTGCAAGCTCTCCCAAAAGCTTCCATCTCTTGCAAGCTTCCTAAGCTTTCACTTTCGATACAAGTCGAGATACTACTCTCCTCAACACCTTTCTTTGCTTCCCTCCCCAAATCAACCCTTCTCCTCCACTTTGTGACCGAAGCAAGTCCGGAACGGCCATTTCTTGGTTTAGGCCGGACTTGTGCAGTTGATCTCTCGAATCTATAAAGTGCTCACGTGCATCACATTTGTTTAGGGTTTGAACCAGTTTCTCACTCACCAACCGAATTTACCGAAATCGGCGAAACGATTTTTACCCATAAACAATTGGCGACCACAGCGGGAGGATTGATCTATCGGCTACAATGTCAGACTGTCGATCTCGTTCTTCGACCCGGATGTCAAGATGGTGGGGAAAGGCTACTCAATCCGACGCAACTACCCGACAACCCGGTTACTAGTTGTAAAACTACACGAGAAAACTGGGGACTTGCCGAAGATGCTACCGCTCGATCCGACTCAACTGCTAGACGCCCCAGTTACCAGTTGTAAAACTACACCTGAAAACTGGGGACTCGTCGAAGATGCTACCAGCGATTGGGGACTTGCGACTCAGTCAGACTCAACCGCCCGGACAACCCTAAGTTATCAGTTGTTAAAACTACACCAGAAAACTGGAGACTCGCTGAAGACGTTACCAGCAACTGGGGACTAATTGGCGATGCTACCAGCAAAGCCACCTTTTACACGGAGAGGGGCGTGTTCACAAAACCTCTGAAAAATAATCCAACACCCAAAAAAGCTACCAGCTGTCTATCAAAGGTCAAGCTTTGAACCAGACATCCAATATGTCTTTCAAAAAAAAAAAAAAAAGAACCTAAATGAAAGATCAACGAGAAACGTTCAAGGAAAATCATCCAACGATCTGCTCTTCTTGGAGAAAGTCAACTTTGCATCTTCAAGAGCCGCTCTCTTTATAGTCAACATCTTGGAAAGCTTTTCGAGTTCCACCTCCTGTCGTGCAATCTCCTCGGCGGAAAGGCTTTCGATTGCTGCATCTTTCAACTTTTGGATCTCAGCAAGGCCTTCGACAAACCACGAAGTGTTGAACTCCTTTTCTACGCACACGTCGCGATGGTGCTCCCAGTCGGCAATAACGTCTTCAGAAACGGTGTGACCAGTCACCTCACGCATATCCTCGATGGAAGATAAAGCCTCTTTCACATGCTTAACCAGTGCAAATCGACTAGTGACTTTCTTGGTTGTGGCCATATGTCTGTACTTCTCCCAGATTCTGGTGTACAACGCCTCGTGCTTAGCCGGCACGCTGAAGCCGCAAACCAGCACATGACATGGATAAGGAACCAAGTACGGAGGATCAAAAAAGGCGCCTGCACCTGGCCTCACGACTCGCAAAGGGTCTTCTTCCATGTCTACGGCAGCAACCATCGAGAATCTTCCGCCGTGTGAGCCACATCTGTGCCGGCAATTGGTTAACTCCCATCTCCAAGTCACCAGCGGTGGTCACCAAAGGCAAGTTTTCGTGTGGCTCTACCCCGAATCATCCTCCAACCGGATTCCTCCTGCGAACTTGAGTTAGACATTTTTCAAAAGAAGAAACAGAAGAAGAAAGAAAAGAAGCGCTTGCCAGACGCGCTTGCCAGACCCGCTTACTAGACGTGCTTACCAGACACGCTTACCAGACACACATGCCAGGCACACATGACGCACGCGCATGCTAGCCACATGATACCACACTCTGTGCTAACAATTTGCATCCTTCCAGCGCTAACATCTTGCGCCCTTCCAAGCCTCCATCCTCTCCCTTGAAAACAGACCATGAACTCAACCCATCTATCAAAAGAACGCAATGGGCTTTGGCACATCCACGAAATCAATATTGGAAGAGGAATATACCCCTTTATGAAGACAGAACCGTATGGTGTTCTGCTGGCGAACCGAACGTGTTTTCTTTTCATCTTCACCACCGGTTAACAAAGTTGGCACGAAACCGGGTGATTCTTCCGAGCGCAGAGGCAAGTTTGTGACGAAGAATTCATCATCCGTGTTTGGTTTGGAACTATGGACATCTTTCGATGAGGCGAAATTGCTTCGGGTAACATCTTACCGGATTTCTTCATAACAACTTAGTAACAAGATATCTGCACACGGAGAAAGACAAAATTATCTCCCGACACATAACCGCGCCCAACAAAGGAAAACCTGAAATACAAAAAAAAAAAAAGGGAGAAAGGGCGTATTCTTTCGGGCTCAAAACGCTCACGCAGATATTTTCTTCGGGGTTCAAAAATACACACACATATTTTCTTGAGGTTCAAAAATACACACGCAATATTTTCTCCGGGGTTCAAAAATACTCACGCATATTTTCTTCAAGGTTCAAAAATACACACGCAAAGTATTTTCTCCGGTTCAAAAATACTCACGCAATATTTTCTTCAAAAATACACACGAGGTTTCAAAATACACACGCAAGATATTTTCTTCGGGGTTCAAAAATACACACGCATATTTTCTCCGGGGTTCAAAAATACTCACGCGGTATTTTCTTCGAGGTTCAAAAATACACACGCATATTTTCTTCAGGGTTCAAAAATACACACGCAATATTTTCTTCAAGTTTCAAATTATATACGCAGTATTTTATACGGGCTCAAGTGCGTCTGCAGTATCATTCTTCGGGTTCAAAATTATATATGGAGCATTTTTCTATGGGTTCAAAAATTGCACGCGCAGTATTTCTTTCAGGACCGAAAGTTCATATATGCGATATTTCCTACGGGTTCGAAGTCATATGAAGCACATATACAATATTCTTCTTCGGGATTCATATACAGTATTCTCTACGGGTTCGAAACTCCACACGCAGTATTTTCTTCAGGGTTCAGAATTATACGCATTATTTTATACGGGCTCAAGTGCGTCTGCAATATCCTTCTTCGGGTTCAAAATTATATATGGAGCACTTCCCTACGGGTTCGAATAATATGTGCAATATTTCCCTTGGGCGCATACATACAATATTTTCTACAAGAGACACGCCAAGAAATTATATGCGCAATATATAAATGCCCACTCTTAGGGTTTACACCTACATAAAAAGGAAACAAGAGAAATCTTGGAAGACATACACGGAAGTGGTTTTTCTTTGTGACTCTGCCACTAGTAGGAAAGGATGAAAGGAATAAGGTGCAAGATGAGAGAAAGGGATTTTATATATATATGGGCGTGAAGATTCTGAAATAGGGAAGGATTTCCCTTTACCAAAAATCGTGCGGGCTCACAAGAACGCCCAATGCCGCCCAAGTTGCGCCGGGTCCCGCCAAAAGCACGCTCAGCTTCCTACCTTGCGCCGGTCCCACCATCTAGCACGCTCAGTTTCCCAACTCGCCCAACTTCCCAATGTCGCCCAAGTTGCACCGGCCCCACCAATTGCGCCGACTTCCCAATGGCCGCCCAAGTCACGCCTGCAAGCACGCAAAGCTTCCACACCTCGCGCCGGTCCCACCAGCTAGCACAATCGCCTTCCCAACTCACGCCAACTTCCCAACGTCGCCCAAGTTGCACCGGCCCCACCAATTATGCCAGACCTCCCGATTTGTGCAAAACTACCGGAGGCAAGGATTCCAAATCCTATTTATAAAAGGTCGACAAGCCTCCTCAATTCTCTTTACGGTTTCTTGTTGATAGCTTGTCACCATCTTATGCTTACCTCGCAACAAAGCCCCTGTTCCGAGCTAAGCGAGGACTTAATGTTGATGGTGGTTTTTAAACAAGGGGTAAAATCGTAAAACCCCATGACCTAGTGTTACCCGCAACACATTAACTAAGAGCATTTAAATCAGTGTAAATAATTAATAGGGGTATTTTTTCAAAATACCCGGATTAGGTTTTCGACACGTAACCCTAATTCCAAAACCAAGCCGCACCTGCGCACCATGGCGGCAATGCCAAATCAAGCCGCATCTTGCGCACCATGGCAACAATGCCAAACCAAGCGCATCTTTATCACCATGGCAACAATGCCAAACCAAGCCGCATGCTCACCATGGCAAAATGCCAAACCAAGCCGCATCTGCGCACCATGGAAACAATGCTAAACCAAGCCATATCGCGCACCATGGCAATAATGCCAAACCAAGCCGCATCTTTGCGTACCATGGCAACAATGCCAAACCAAGCCGCACCTGCGCACCATGGCAACAATGCCAAACCAAGCCGCACCACTGCGCACCATGGCAACAATGCCAAACCAAGCCGCACCTGCGCACCATGGCAACAATGCCAAACCAAGCCGCACCTCCTGCGCGCACCATGGCAACAATGCCAAACCAAGCCGCATACTGCGCACCATGGCAACAATGCCAAACCAAAAGCCGCACCCTGCGCACCATGGCAACAATGCCAAACCAAGCCGCACCCTGCGCACCATGGCAATAAGGCCATATTTCCAAGCCGCTATGCCTTTGGCCCACGCCAAATATAGCGCCCTAGGCTTGCAAGACTTGCAACTAGGTCAACATGGCCGTACGTGCCATTGGCACATGCCAACACGTATCGCAGCCATATTTCCAAGCCGCTATGCCTTTGGCCCACGCCAAATATAGCGCCCTATGCTTGCAAGACTTGCAACTAGGTCAACATGGCCGTACATGCCATTGGCACATGCCAAACACACACGCTAGTAGCCTAACTTGCAAACCGTGCAACCTACCACCAAGGCATTCCGCACATGCCATTGGCACATGCCAAACACACACGCTGGTAGCCTAACTTGCAAACCGTGCAACCTACCACCAAGGCATTCCGCACATGCCATTGGCACATGCCAAACACACACACTTGGTAGCCTAACTTGCAAACCGTGCAACCTACCACCAAGGCATTCCTCACATGCCATTGGCACATGCCAAACACACACGCTGGTAGCCTAACTTGCAAACCGTGCAACCTACCACCAAGGCATTCCGCACATGCCGTTGGCACATGCCACACACGCCACTAGCAGCTCTGGCATTACCACTTACGCTCGAGGTGCAACTCGCAACGAAGGCATTCCGCACATGCCATTGGCACATGCCACACGCGCCACTAGCAGCGCCACTTGCACTCAAGATGCAACCAACACTCGAGACATCGACACAAACTGGGGGATGCTTCTTTAGGGTTTTGGTTTGGCGGTCACAGCATGCAGCGTACACTACGCTCACATTAAGAAAGCGTGAAAAGGAATAAAGCGGTCAAATAAAAGAGGAAATAATGGTGAAAAACGTTTTCACCCATTAAACCATGCGGTTACCACCTCCTCCCATTATTTCACCCTTTACTCTCTTCCTTCATGAGGCCAAGGTACGTTTCAATCTCGACTTGTATAAATAGGTCTTACCTATTTCCACCGGACAACAAGTCTCGGTCGGAGAAAAAATACCACACTCTCGGAAAGGCAACTTTGCAAGCTCTCCCAAAAGCTTCCATCTCTTGCAAGCTTCCTAAGCTTTCACTTTCGATACAAGTCGAGATACTACTCTCCTCAACACCTTTCTTTGCTTCCCTCCCCAAATCAACCCTTCTCCTCCACTTTGTGACCGAAGCAAGTCCGGAACGGCCATTTCTTGGTTTAGGCTGGACTTGTACAGATTGATCTCTCGAATCTATAAAGTGCTCACGTGCAGCACATTTGTTTAGGGTTTGAACCAGTTTCTCACTCACCAACCGAATTTACCGAAATCGGTAGAAACGATTTTTACCCATAAACACCTAGTATCAGACCTAATAAATTCAGCAACTAGTTCTTGAAATATCGACATTATCAACTTAATTTTTCCTGATGACATTGCCTCTAAGATTAAAAAAATACATCTCTTTAAGGATAAGAATCACACTCTTAAGAAAGATCAACTAAGATGGACCCTAACTAAATCAGGGGATTACACAGTTAAATCCTTATATGACAAATTGAATGAAATTGGTATTGATATTGTTAGTCTAGATCTACCTGATTCTTTCTGGATAGCTATGTGGAAACTAGATAAATCTCAAAGGATTAAATTATTTCTATGGAAATGCCTACAAAATGCTCTATCTACGAACTCTAAACTGTGTGGAAAGGTGAAAGATGTTGAACCTCATTGCACCATGTGCAAAATTGAAATAAAAACTACTGAACACCTTTTATTACAATGCCCTTATGCTAAAGAAGTATGAAATTCAGCTCCTAATCCTATCTCTCTTGATATAGATAGTGTTAGAGCACTGCTCGGTCGAACTCGCAAGCGTTGCTATCTCAATCTTGTTTGTCAAGTTTAGGTGATCAAAACTATAAGTCTTGATTTCTAGTCTACTTATAGCTATGTCTCGGATTAGAATAGAATGTGTAGTTGAGCTTTAGACTTCACGACGTTCATCGATTGAAGACGAAGATGTACTGAGGAGATCTTGGAGGAACTTCATCAACAAAAGGTATGTGGAGACTAAAACTTATCTATCACTCAGAAGTCTATTTTATTTTATCTCCTATTGAGACTAAGTCGTATAGCTATATAAACTTTTACTTTATACACATTTTATATTTCGAGCTGATTTTAACTTGCTTATATCTTCCTCGAAATATGTGTTGGAAATATTTTTGCTTTAGCTACGTTCATCATTATTCTTGACGAGTTTAGTTGAAAACAATTTATTTGTTCGAAAATAAATAATAAGTCAAAAGATGATCATGTGAAAATTGCATTGAAACATCTTACATGATTTGTGTGAGACAATCATTTGATGTCGATTCGGAAAGTTTCGTATTGATCATTCGATCACTTGAAAATTACTTATAAGCTAATGGTATGTGTGAGACAGCCATTGTCGTCTTCTAAGGATGTTTCAATGATTGAAATGGGAGTTTAGAACAATTAACCATTGTCTGGATATAACACAGTATGCAAATTGTTGTGATATGAATCAGGTCCGGGAACCAAGTTTGCGTACCAGTACGTGAATGGTGTTAACTGTCAAAGTCCGGGAACCAAGTTTGCGTACCCGTTTGCGAACGGTTTCACCTGAGTTCGGTCCGGAACGACAGTATGCGTACCCGTTTGCGAACTGTCGTACATGACCAAAGTCTGGAACTTAAGTTTGCGTACCCGTTTGCAAACTTAGGTGGTTAAGTTCTAAAACTGAACAAATACATTTATATATTAAAGAATGCAATCTTTGCAAACCGTGGCTAAGTGTTCATGAATTGATTCTCTTGAATCAAATCCGAATTTGCTTCAATTGTGTCATGTATACTTCTATGAGAATATAAACAATTGAACAACTAAATGAGTAACACAATTAGATTCATTTGATTATCATTTGATCTAGAAGTGTTAGATGAATGTGGTTAATACAAAAGTGTTCATATGGCTAACTTCGGTTAATCACAATTTCTACACACACCTCTACACACACATCACTTGTGTTTTTGCATTCTTGAGCCAACTCAATATACACGTTTAGGTATGGTTACCCATATCTAAATGATTTTTTTTTCATTTGTGTGTAACAAGCTAAGACCATTTAATGGTGGAGAGATATTGCTTTGGTTTTAAGCAAACTTAGCTTGAATCTTAAATCATGTTTTCATCTAACGGTGAATATTGATTGCTTTGTTTCTAAGCTATCAAACCCTGATTTGAAGACTATATAAGGGAGAACTCTAGCAACTGGAAAACCTAATCCCCACACCTCCTGTGTGATACTAGTTGCGTACTAGAGTCGATTCTCCTTTAACCTAGGTTTTTCCTAAAACCATTATAGGTTAATGACTTGAAGACTTCATTGGGATTCTGAAGCTAGACCCAACTATTTTCTCTGTAGTTGCGTGTTCTGATCTTACTTGTTTTATCGTATTGAGTATTATCTTCTCTAATATTTGCTCGAGATTTATCTTCGATAGGCAAGATATAAAAAGTAATCACAAAGCTCTTCGTCTCATTCTTTGTGATTCCACAATAACTTGTTCCACTACCATATGATTAAGTTATTGTGAGGTGATTGATATTTCTAGGCTGTTTTTCGGGAATATAAGACCGGATTATCAATTGGTTCCCGTTCACCTTGATTTATCAAAAGACAGACCAAAACTTCATAGGTATTTCTGTGGGAGACAGATTTATCTATAAGAATAAACTTTTCTTTGGGAGACAGATTTGTTTATAAAGTCTTCGACTTTGGGTCGTAGCAACTCTTAGTTGTGGGTGAGATCATCTAAGGGAATCAAGTGCGTAGAGTCCTGTTGGGATTCAGAGGCGCAAGGAACGCGACTGTACCTTAATCGGTGTGAGACTTGGTTAGGGCTCAACTACATTCCAGTCCTAGGTTAACTTGTAGTAGGCTAGTATCTGTAGCGGATTAATACATTGTGGTGTTCAAATCTGGACTATGTCCCTGGGTTTTTCTGCATTTGCGGTTTCCTCGTTAACAAAACCGTTGGTGTCTGTGTTATTTCTTTTCCTCATTATATTTGTTTATATAATTGAAATATTACAGGTTGTGCTTAGTTCAATCAATTGGTAAATCCGATCTTTGGTTGTTGATTGAAATTGATTGACACTTGAACATTGGTCTTTGGTACCATTCAAGTTGTTTTTCATAATAATCAGGCTCACGGATTTCTATCTGTTTGATTTGCAGATTACATTGAGAAACATAGATATAACTCTTAGATATATTTCCTTGATTGAGTCTGACAGTATAGTTGATTCTCTTGGAATTATATTGGAGTTAGTCCATGCATATTGTCGAACGAAATATTGGGTATGGTTGTTAGACCCCCGCTTTTTCAGATAGTTCAAGAACTATTTTAGATATTTGTAAGGATTGGATCAATAACCCTAGAAAGGAGATTTGTTTAGAATTAATGCTTACTAAGATGTGGTTTATTTGGAAGGAAAGATGCAATAGAGTTTTTGAGGACAAATCCAAAACAACTAGGACCTTGGCTATACAAATACAAGAACATGTTGCTTTCTGGTCAAATAGAAGTAATAAACAGGACAAAAAAAAGAAACATAAGAAAGCCTCAAATCCGGTTTGGCAGGCACCACAGAAAGACACACTCAAAATAAACTTCGCTGCTTGGATCTCTGACATTTTATGTTTAAGTTATGCTATAATTCTGAGAGATGATGCAGGCAATTCAAGAGGAGGAACATGACAGCCAGCAACCTCAGACCCTCAAGAAGCGGAGGATTTAAAAGTGCTACATGCAGCTATTTGGGCGCAACATAAAGGTCTACAAAGCTTCAGGGGGACTGCGAAAACCTCTTTAACTACATTCAAGGAAAAAACTCTGATATCTCTTGTCGTTCTAAAGCCTATGTAGACGAAGCAGACATATTAGCTCATATTAGCTGATCGATTAAAAGTATTACAAGAAGAATAAAAAGTATACAATAGAAAGTAATTGATAAAACCACCAAAAGGTGTTGGACACGCATATGTTGCCTCGTTAAAAACCTTGACAAGGAAAACCCATAACCAAAGGGATAAAACCTTGACGAAGGAAAAGAGCACAACGCGATGAGTCCTAAAGTAAATTCTAAAACTAAAATTGCAAAGATAACCAAAAAATTTATAATTCTTCAATAACCTAGGAAGCATTCATTCTCCATCGGTACCCAATGAGTAGTCTTCTAATACTGGCAACATGTATGATTTCACAAGCAAGTTGTGTTGATTGAGCGTCTTCGCTCACGATAGAATTATCAAAAAGGTTTCCTGAGCCCTTCTATCACGAACAAGTCTGATAAAAGTGTCACGACGGCCTGTACAGGAAAGAGATGTCTTCTTAATGATTGAGGGTGACGGTATAGCCTTTTCCACAGTCGAAGATTTGGTTGATGAGTGTTGCATCGAAAAATGCAGCCATATAGAACATAGCCAGTATTGATTTCAACATCATGTTGTTTCATAGGAGCACTCAATTTAATATTCCAAGAAGAAACACAAAAGTAGGTTCAATTACACACCAACCTTACACACACACAATACATTTTTAAAGTAACTAAATCGAAAATTCTAAAACTAAACGAAATTATAAGAAAAATTGTACAAGATGTGTGTAAATTAAAAAGACTAGTTTACTATCCAGTCTCGACTGGTCCAGGGAAGAAGTGCAGATAACCTCACGAAAATAAAGGGAAAGAAGCAAACTAGAGTCAACTAATAATATTCTAGTTGGATAAGCTAAAGCTTTTAATGGATACTAAGTAATAATAGAAGCTAGTGAACCTTAATTGTAGTTGCAGGAAATCCCACACTACACCCCTCACTATATCTTGATAATAATTTCTAGTTCTAAATTTATTAATCATCTAAATTTAAATATAAGTGCTAGAAATTTAAATAGACACATGAGATTTTTTACGTGGTTCGATCAATGTGATCTACATCCACGATTCTTCACTATGATTGTTGAGGTTACATTTGAATTACATTGAGAATCTCCATTAATGGATATTTTCTAGAGCTCTAGATCTAATTATTTGGGGGAGAAGATGATAAAGAAAATAAAATCTCTCTCTAAAAATATCTCTCTAAAATAATTTCTCTCTCTCCTAAAATAATATCTCTCTCTAAAAAATGTCTATCTCCTTTCTCTCTCCCGCTCTCCTCTTTATATAGTATTTACATAGTGGATGACAAATTTCATGTACAACTAATATTTCCTTTAATTTCGGATTTACCTTGCGACATCCTCGCAAGAGTATAAATGTTAAATCTCGCAGACACTCTAGTTCTCGCAAGATCTTCGCACTTTCTTCATGTTTCTATCATCGCCATCTATTACGCCATCTCTGAAATCACTTTGCGACGGTTTCGCGACGTTGTTGATGAAGATTCCGCAAGTGTGTTGTTGTTGCGATATTTGGATCCTACATCTTGCCTCTTTTTTCTTGAATATTGCTTGAAGAGCGATCTTTAAGAAAAAATCCGTTGTTGTAGTAGTCTTTGATCTTTGTTGATGAAGGAACGAGCGAAAGAATACTGGACTTGAAAAGTACGTACTTGCCTCTATTCTTTTGCGAAGTTCCGAAGCTTTGCGAAGTGAATAAGAAGTATTAATCCTTGAAGTATAAAAAGTATTGCCTCTGTTCATGCGAAGTTATTATTCCATTTTTGTTGTTCATTGGTGAATATCTTCTTTGGAAGTGATTCTCGCCGAGAAGATAAAGAACATAAAATGTTTTCTTGGTTATCCATAGTTGCCTCTGTTCTTTATCTATGAGGGTAGAATCCTTGAGAAAGTGTTGATTGAGCGAATTGTTTTTGCATTCTTATTTTGCCTCTGTCTCATATCTTGTGCTCATGCGATAGTATAATCTCTTCAGGCTGCTTATCTTATCTTGTGAAATAATCACATTCTGCGAAATTCTGAATATCTCTGCGACGTTTTGTAAAATACTTGTGCGAATATAATACTTATGTAATGATTATGTTATGAAATGTGTATGCGATGTTTATGCCATGAAATGCTTATGCGATGCTTGTATGATGAGAATGCTTTATCTACTGCAATGTATAGCCAATGTTTGTATTACTTAGCTCATTTTGCTGCTCTAAAATTGATGTAGCTTTAAATCGCTTCCATTCTTCATTTCTCTGATTTTATCTCTAGTATATGCATTCCTCTTCGCGTATTTATTGTTTCTCGCAAGTTCTTACTTGTGCTTCATCTTTTCTTATTCCTGCACTATTAGTATCGCATAATAATATGATCATAATATTAAATGTATGTTATTTTCGCTGCCTCAGTTTCATTTCCATACTTGCCTCTGTTATTTGTATGTAAATGGAAGATTAAGCATAACCTCGCAGATGTTTCTGCTGAATTTGTCATTGCGACAAGATCGCAGGACGTCTTTACATTTTCATGTAATGACCCATTGACCTTGCCTTACCTATCTTGTGTGGTCTTATTTTGCCTTCCTAGTTAAAGGTCTTATTTTGCCACCCCTCATTTTTGCGACAATATGACAGGCCTAAATATTCTTGCGAACATAAAGCCCCATGACATTGTCGTCTTGCGACAAAATCGCAGGACGTCTTTACACTTTCATGTAAAGACCCATTGATCTCGCCTTATCTTTGTCTTTTGTATTATTGTCTCTTCAGGATCATCGCACAAATATGACAAGCCTAAATTTTCTTGCGAAAATAGAGCCTCATGACATTTGCGTCTTTTGACACTCTCCCTAATGGAGGGTGTCGCCCTTATCATCTCCCTGGTTGCCCCTTCAAGGAGGCGTACATCGGCCATACAAGACTAGCTCCTCCCATCCGGTCTTAACATCAAGCGATTGTTTTCGCAGACCTCTTATCCCTTATACCTATAGGGCTTATGGTTACGAGACTCGCACCCTAAGTGGAGTTTTCTTGGGCCGAGTGCGGATGTGCCAAGACTTGTCAAGAGTGGTAAGGAAGTTCCATGCTCCCGCACTCTTGACTCAACCGTGTACCTCGGCGCCTTGGTCATACGCCGACTCCTTGGAAGAGACCCTCGGTCGTCCAACCAGGTATAACCTTATATATATAGTTGGAAATCCAAGGTATCTCTCCTGGATAGGCTTTCATGGGCCCCAAATCTCCATGACTCGGGTTCCAGGAGCGGTGTAACCTTTTCCCGAGCCATGTCAAGAGATACCCCTTATATGACGCACTTTAGGTCTTACATTTGCCTCTTCTTAAATATCATTCGCGAACTAGGGTGTACGCCATAAAGGTTCGTCCCATTCACTCACTCAATCATTTTTGTCAATTCATTCAATCATTCATTTTTGATTTTCTCTTCTCATTATCTTTGCGAAGTTATCGCATTTCCATTATCTTTGCGAAATTATCGCATGTCTTCATTCTTTCATTCATCCTTTCATTCATTCCTTCATTTCTCATTCTTTCATTCTTTCATTTCTTTGTCATTTCATTCATTCTCATAATATCATATCATTTGAAGTAAAGTAAATATTCAAGAGAAATATATAAATTAATCTGCAAGATTTTTCTCAAATCTTTGAAATCTTTAAGATCTTTGTAATTTAGAAATCTTTGAAATCTTTGTAATTCTTTATAATTTTGAAATCTTTGAAATCTTGAAATCTTTGTAAATTTTTTTTTTTTTATTTTTTTTTATTTTTTTTTTTAATCAAATCAAAAATCTTTTATTTTCTGTAAAAGTAAAATGTTCAAAGAAAGTGGTACTTAGCTTTTATGTGATTCGTTGTTGTTGTTGTCTCTTGCGAAGTATATGGTTTGCTTGCGAATCTAGCATCCTTGAAACGTCGCACAAAATATAATTATCTCGCAGCAAAAAGAAATAGGAGAAATGAGATTTGAACCCTTGATCTGCCTCTTGCATATTCTCGCACCATACCAACTGTTCTAACCCTCTCTTGCGAAATTAATTTGCGAGATAGTCATCAACTTTCTTCTTTGAGAAATAAGCAAAGTCCTTGCGAAATTTCGCATAACAAAAATAAATATGCGAGAAGCAAGAATTGATCCCACGACCTTCTGCTTGCATTCATGCCTCCTAACCAACTGTGCTAGCCTTGCCTCTGCGAAGTGTTCCTGCGGAATAATCACCTACTTTCTTCTTGCGAGATATCCTTGCGAGATTATCAAAGACTGTGCGAAGTAAACATTTGCATGAAGTAAACGAACATCTGAGAAGTGTTCATGCTGCGAACGTTCGCAAGGTAAACATTTGCGAAGTGCAAAAAATCTTTGCGAATGGGGAGATTCGAACTCTAGACATCAAACTCCTTCTCTTCACTGCTGACCATCTGGGCTATTTGCTGCTTGCGAAAGAAACATACAATACTATAACTTTACTCCATTTCTTCGCTCTTATAAGTTCAAAAATATGCAGAAGGTGGGATTCGAACCCGCGACCTTAAGCTCCTCATGTTCGCTCGTGACCAATTGTGCTAGCCCTCTTGTGCGAAAGGACCGCAGAATGCTAATACATGACTTATATTCACCCTTTGATACTCAAGGAAAAAAATTGATAAAAATTCTACGCGAAGGGGAAGACTCGAACCCGCGACCTTATGTTTATACTCTTCGCCAGATGACCAATTGTGCTAGCTCTTTGTTTGTGAAAGAAACACATAATGATGTACTTGAGTTCATCCACCCTTTACCGTTCTGGAAAAAATATATGGAAAATATGAGTGATGTGAGGGTTGAACTCGCGACATCCACCTAGTATTCCTCGCGCACAACCATCTGTGCTGGCTACTGTTTTGCGATAGAAGACCATATTGCCACTCTATTATTCTTCCTTTCTTTTCAGCAGTTCCAAAAAAGTGTGAAAAATATTGTGCTTTGCGAGAATTGATCACGCGAGCTTTAACCCATACTCCTAATCCCTGACCATCTGCGCTACTTGTTGTTTGCAAAAGAAACACATAATTTCATAACCTTATTCCATTTCTTCTCATTTGAAAGTTCAAAAAATATGCGAAAATTCGCGAGAGGTGGGAATTGAACCTGCGACCTCAAGCTCATTGTCTTTACCTCTGACCAACTTTGCTGGCTTCTGTTTGCGAACTATCTCTGCGAAATAATAACTTACTTTCTTCTATGTGAAATATCCTTGCGAAATATCCATGCGAAAAATACACGTTCATTGAGATTTGAACTCGCGACCATGAACTCATTAACCTCGCAGGTGACCCACTGTGCTGCCTCTTGCTTGCGAAATAATGAAACAACCTTGCGAAATAATCCATTTTTCCCTTCTGTAAAAAGAAGAAAATTATGCTCGCAAGTGAATTCGAACTTGCGACCTCAAACTCACATATTGCTCGCTGAACCAATTGTTCAAGAACTTCTCTGCGAAATTAACCCCACAACTTTTTTCTTTATTCTCTTCTTCGCCACTGAAAAATAAAAAATATGTGTCTCTGCGAATTCGAACCCGTGACCTCTTGCTTATTCGCTGCAACTCAAACCATCTGTGCGAGCTTATGTTTGTGATAAAAATCACAGCGTTTTGTTCTTATCCTTATCTTCGTTCTTCCTTTATTTCCTTCAACAATTTTCCTCCTGCTTTTTCTCTTGAATATGAAATCTTCCATTAAAAAATTAGCTTTCTTCCTTGAATTTCATCACATCAACCTATTTTTTTCTCTTCCTCTTTTCATGTCCTTGAATTGTTGACGGTATTTTCTCCCTGAAAGTGTGATTTCTTCCATAAAATTTCCATTTTTGCTCCTAAATTTTGTAGATCTAGAAAAATATGAACAGTAACTAATTTTCATGGAAATTTCTTGATCCAACAAATTACAGGAAGGACAAAATCCATTATTCTCTTCCTGTTTCTAGCGCATATGTAGTTGCAGGAAATCCCACACTACACCCCTCACTATATCTTGATAATAATTTCTAGTTCTAAATTTATTAATCATCTAAATTTCAAATATAAGTGCTAGAAATTTAAATAGACACATGAGATTTTTTACGTGGTTCGATCAATGTGATCTACATCCACGATTCTTCACTATGATTGTTGAGGTTACATTTGAATTACATTGAGAATCTCCATTAATGGATATTTTCTAGAGCTCTAGATCTAATTATTTGGGGGAGAAGATGATAAAGAAAATAAAATCTCTCTCTAAAAATATCTCTCTCTAAAATAATATCTCTCTCCTAAAAAATGTCTATCTCCCTTCTCTCTCCTGCTCTCCTCTTTATATAGTATTTACATAGTGGATGACAGCTCATGTACAACTAATATTTCCTTTAATTTCGGATTTACCTTGCGACATCCTCGCAAGAGTATAAATGTTAAATCTCGCAGACACTCTAGTTCTCGCAAGATCTTCGCACTTTCTTCATGTTTCTATCATCGCCATCTATTACGCCATCTCTGAAATCACTTTGCGACGGTTTCGCGACGTTGTTGATGAAGATTCCGTAAGTGTGTTGTTGTTGCGATATTTGGATCCTACATTAATAACATGCATCATAATAATACAATGGAGGTATAGAGATTAACAAAAGAAAAAAGAAAATTCAAAATAGAAGAGAGAAAGAAAAGGGCCCCTGTATAGCCAACCAAACTGCAATTATGTCCTGTCGCTTTTTCTTGCTAGAAGACTTTAGACCTTGGGAACAAGAGTTATCAACTACAGGTTCCAAAACAAGCTTAAAATGCAAAGAAAGTTAGGGGAATTTAAAAAACAAAAACAAACTAAACTGGATGAGAGTTGCCAAGGAAACTATGGATGGACTTACCTGGGGGCTTGGTCAGATCAACGGAGCTAGGATAGGAAACTAAGGGTAGTTCTTCATTTTGACCATTATTTCTCAGGCATAACAGACCACAAAAACAACAAATAAAAACTTAAGAAAGCAGAAACAGATATGGGACAAGGTTGCGTACATGCACATAAAGCAAGACAGAAAGTAATATAGAAGAACTAGGTCCAAAAATGGTTTAACCCCATTTCAAAATAGCTTTGAGAGAGAGAGAGAGAGAGAAAACTCTAAGACGGAATAAATGAAGCCAAAAGGGAAGGATTTAACCCAACATACAACACCAACAACCATCCATCAATCAAGAGATAAAGAGAAAGATAAGAAAGACAATGATCCAACTAAAAGAGAAAACAAGAATCCAGAAATGCATCAAGTTAAAGCATAAGAAGGATTAGAAGGACTAAGCTTCCACCTAGATCAGAAACAATAGAAATTCCCAGAGGCAAGGGGTAAAGAAGAATCTTCACTGACCAAAAGAAACATGGAACAAGTCTAACAGGATACATTAAAGAATTCTTCCATGAAAATAAAGAAGAAAGAACTAAATCATACTCAAGAATTTAGAGAACAAACTATTAAGAAGATTTTCATTTTCCTTCTTAAACAAGAACCTTACTTTAAGAGATTCATTTTTAGAAACCATATTAAAATTCAGAATCAAAGAGTCCCATGCCAAAAAACAAAGAGAAGAAGAGAAAGAGAAAAAAGAGAAGTTTAAACAAGATCGGAGGACCATACACCAAATAAAGAGCAAGCATCAGCCACCAGGAATAAGAGAGGGATCAAACTTCACCACCTAAGCATACAAGCATTAGATCTACATCGAAAGAGAAACAATACAGAACTAAAACTATCTAAATAACTTAAGAGAAATATACTGTAATCCAGATTGAAGATAGCAAACTATTAAGAAGATATTTTTTTTTATTGAGATCCACCTTTAAAATCCCATTTTAAGAAACCCCTTTTCACTGCTCACAGAAGGAAGAGATAGAGAAAAAAAAAATGAAACAAGAGTAAATCCGATCTAAAAAAAGCAGCAGTAGCAAGAATAACCAGTAAATCGAAATAACACCATGAACATCTAAATAAAGACAAATAATACTTCGATCCAAACACTACCAGAAGAAAAAAAGAGAAAAAACTAAAAAAAAAAAAAGTATTATACGCAAAATAATAATTCTTTCCATCAGTTTCCTCAGATCCATAAACCCTAGCTCATGATCTAACTTTCACCCCAAAGCAGTCCTAAGATTTACTCTCTAATGGTGTGAGCCGCCATTGGAGAAGATGGTTTTACTAGGTGATGTGTGTCGTAACCACAACAAATTAATCGAGATATTTCCCACTAATTAACTGGTAATATAGCGGTAGTAAGAGATCGTTCCCACAGAGAGCTGTGTAATTGATAGGTTATTTATATTAGCAAAATCAAGACAAAGGGGGATTGGATTAAAGTAAATAAAAAGAAACAAATAATAAAAAGATGATCAAGGAATCATTCGCCGGTACCAAGCATTAATCGAATAAGTATACTTATCTATTTTCCGTCAGAATCATTCATCACCAACCGTAGAATAACATCTAGATCAGTGTTATCCCCAAAACTCCTTCTATCACTAGATACGGAAGTTCTCGACTACCAGATTCTATTCAACGAACTACCAAGTAGTAGATCACTCAAGGTGTAATCCAATCGAACGCTTTAAGCTTTGTGAGTTTAGGTTGATCCCAATGGTTAAACTCTTAGATCAAGGTCCACTTGCTGATGTTATCTTCACTCGCAATTGCTCCACAGAATCCCTCTGCAAGGTCTCGCGATGTCTACTTGTGTAGAGAGTCAATCGACGATTACTTATCTCATAACTTCTACTAGCAATAGAATGATCAATAGATTAATCTAGTTGCGCACCCAAACCAATCTAAGAATCAATCATAAACCCTAGATATAGAAAAGACAATCGATGATAATTAAAACTTCAAACAAACTTGTATTAACAAATCAGACTTCACGTCTAGACCATTGAATTCATCCTTAATCAACAAAGGTTTAGCAACTCATGATTACACAATTACCCGGTTTCCCCCTAAAGGGGTAAACCCTAGAATATTTTATGAAGAAAAAAAGTATAATATGAGATGTAGAGATTTTCTAATTGTTGTGGAAGTTCTCTTATATAGTTTTCATGAGATCTCGGTATTAGAATCCATCCGGGACCAAGTTTCCTTGATTTGGAAGTTAAAATACGTCAAAAGGGACCCCATGGGTCTATCTCAGTCGGCATTGTCGAATACCCCAAAGCAATGCCGAAAGTTGGGGTCGAAAATACACCTTCTCTGCCTGAAATATGGCCACTTTCGGTATTGCTTTAGCAATGCCGAAAGTGGCCATGTAGATCGTTGTTTTTCGTCTCGACTGTTTTGGCCCTAACTTCTTCGTTCGAACTCGGAATGACCTCATTCTTTCGCCGTTCACTTCGTAATTGAATTCTCTTCAAGATGATGATAAAAATCCTAAATTTGGATGAGTTTAACCTGGTCTTCTAGTCCTTCTTATGTTTTCGAACTTCTTTGCTCCTTTTCGTCGCACTTCTTCCACTTCTTTCGGCTTTAGACACTTGGATCTTTGGAGAACTTCACTTTATAGATCTTTTGTATCCCTTTTCACTCTTCTTAGGATGATTCACCTGATTTGACACATAAACTAGAAGATAATCATAATAACAAGTAATATGCAAGAATTATAGCTAAAACACGTATGGAATTGACATTCTAAACATGTAAATTAAACACTTATCACTAGGGTTTTTTCTAAAGAGGCGGAGGAGAGAAAAGAAGAGAAAGTGTTGAGCTGCTAGATTAGCAATTAGAGTATAGATAGAGAAAAATGTTGCAAAATGTTGAAGTTATTGCAGGAAAATCAGGAAACATGATAGCAGGCACTTTAGCATAATTTGTTAGGACCTTAAATTCAACTGTCTCATGGGAAACCATCCCTCCCTCATCTATTAGTATATAAATCTAATATCAAAAGATCCGCCATTGGATCGATATTAGATGGCTCTACTCCTTTTGTATTGCAGGCTCCTTTGGAGTCTTAGTCTCTTTAATGAAATATCCTATTAAAAAAAATAAAAAAAAAAATGTTATAAAAGTGTAATTATGTTAAGAACATCTAGGGAAAATCCCGTTTATTACTAAGATGCCCTTGTGTCTAGCACTATAAATAGAGGCTCTAATGTCTGTCTATTGTACACATGAATAAAATTTCCCTCTCCTTCTTCCTCTTTATTTTGTGTCTCTCGTTCTTTGTCTTCTATATTATAACACGTTATCACGCACGTTTGCTCTACCAAGGTGAGCGCGGAAGATTATAAGTTAAGTGCACACCTAATCCCGTATTTTCGACTGATCATTATACATATTTTTCTTTTTTAGTTTACATCTAAAATTCACGAATTTGTTTTCTTATTAGTGTTTGTAAGAAACACCCATATACTGATGATCTATTTTATCTTTTGTGTAAATCTCAACAACGGTGGACAACTGGATTCATACGTTTCTAGGAGGTATTATCAAATTTGTAATCATGTTTGGTTGTGTGGCTGTTTGGTCCGTCATACTATTGGAGATCGATAATGGACATGGTACACACTGATGATGTAATTCGGATGTATCGGTTTGTTCTAACTTCAACTTGGAACACAGTGTATTAAATTATTGTATCCCCTATTTTTTTATTTTAGTGATATTTATTTTTACTTCAATGAAATTTTTTGTGTGATGGATTTTGTGTCTTCAAAACTGGAGCAATTAAAATCCATTTGTTAACCCTAAAAAGATATAAACTTTATTTATGGGGCATGGTTTTCGGTTTCTATTCTTCTAATGAAACTGAAATCACCAAAAATTGGTGTCTTTTTTCTTCTCTAATTTTTTTATAGAGAAAGAAAAAGAAAATCCATCAATAGATGGTTTATAGTTTCAATCCTTCTAAAAGAAACTATAATCACCAAAATTGGTGTTGTCGCAATTGAAATACCTTTACGGTAATTAATCACGTGCATGGTTGAAAAACCTACGGCCAATTAAGTTTGGTATCTTCTTCCATTGGAGGAAGATCATGTGATTTTTATATATTGTTTCTATTCGTTTACAAGAAATTATCCGTAACCATAAAGTGGATTTTCCATATGCGATGACTAAAACGATTTTTTTTCGTTGTCATTGAAACGACTTTGGTATATCGTATCAACCAATTGATATTGGTTTTCTCTCCTCCGTCAATACAGGGAGATGATATGTAAAAATTGGCATTCGAAGAACTTTTAGCCAATATTGGTTATTGATTTCTATTCCTTTAAAGAAATCTTCATCAACCAAAAGGTAGATTTTTCTCTACAAAGAATACTAATGATTTCTTTTATTTTCTCAAAAGAATCATCTAAACCAATTGGAAATAGAATATAATTGGACACTGAAGATCAAAGGGTGCGCACCCAGCTTGTTAGCCTATATTATTAGTCCTTGTAGTGACTAAATTGATCTTGAATTTATTTTCTTTTGAAAAAGAAAGTGTCCATAATCTCATTCTAAATCATTATCTCATTGGCCATAGAGGTCATGAAATTATTTGGAGATTTATTTACATATTTTATATGTTTTGGTTGTAACTAATAAAACCTATGGTTGATGTCAAATTTGTATGTCAAAAAGACTACAATTTAATTTTATTTTTAGGACAATTTCTTATGGCTTTTGAAGTCATTATCTACAGTCCAACTGGTATTGCTAAAATCCAAAAATTATTCTGAGTATATGTCCTTGATTTAATCGGATAATACTCTATGAAACTAGTTTTCGTATATGAGATGATATTTTTTTTTATTTTTTTTTTACCATGATCAGGGGGAGACATAAACTATCAAAATCATGTGTTAATTAACTTAAAAGTTATATCTATTTCTCTCCCAATATGATCAAATCCAAAAAGGCTGCCACTAATAATTGGTTTGAAAATATCTCATATAGCTTATGCCCTTTAAAAAGGCAGACTCAATCACATCTAGCAAGCATGTAGCATTTGTATGTATGCTACAGATAGCTCTAACAGAGTCTATCATAATACGACTCACAATCTCAAATCTCAAAAATTCATATCTACTCATTTGAATAGTATGAGATTATCACGCCCGTGGGCACTGGTACCAGTAAATTTAGATTTTTTCAAAGTATGCATACACTGGAAATTATGTGAGATAGTGATAAGCTAATTTAGTTGTCGAATAACAAAGATAGTGGTTGTTAACCCCTCTGCAGAGGAATA
The DNA here is from genome assembly GCA_023531295.1 of Papaver armeniacum. Taxonomy (NCBI): domain Eukaryota; kingdom Viridiplantae; phylum Streptophyta; class Magnoliopsida; order Ranunculales; family Papaveraceae; genus Papaver; species Papaver armeniacum. The sequence goes on along the minus strand of JAJJWW010009309.1, from coordinate 105,099 downwards.
TCGACATATGTGATTGGTTGGAATACGATCCAATTAGGTTGGATTAATTTCTCAGTTAACGCAATTTTGGATCCAAAACTTAACACTATAAATGCCGAGCCTATCAATTACAAAATAGTGTAGTCATAATGCGTTATACGAGAAATTTTTCGTTGTAAAAACGATTTAAGAGTTCCATTTTTCTCAGACCCTAGGATTGATTCAATAAATATTTTTGTTCTCCATGTATGATGCTTTTGGCGTGGTAGTCTTTGAAGGACTCATATAGCATTCAAACAAGAAATGTGGTCGGAGAACATATTAAATTTGTAATCCTTTAGGCAGCCACCTTATTTGCTTACATAAGGTTTAACAATCCTTTATGTATTTTTAGAATTTGGTATAAAACCAGGAATCCGGATTAATTAGTTGATGATTTCAACGTTATAGGTCTCTTAAGGAGTCCTTAAAAACACAAAATCCACGTTTTAGCAGCATAAATTCTTTTTTTATTTCTTTCTTAAATCTGCAGTTAGAATTATGCTAGACTAAACTCTTCTTTGAGATAAATTAGAGTTATTATTTTTTTTGATGCTTGTCTTCTGTAAAACTCATATAGTTGAGTTGATTAACATCCATATTTACGTCAAAAGTTGTACTCTTTTCCCTTCGTTTCAGGTTTTGTCTCATGTGGTTTTCCTGACAAGGTTTTAACGAGGCAACATCTTGTTGACGTTTAATTTTCTTTCAAAATTTTGATATTTGTGCTCTATTTTTTCCTTCGTCCAATTTTTTTCCCATTGGGTTTTATTGGCAAGGTTTTAGTGAGGCAATTTATTCAACATGGTGTTCATCCAAGGGGGAGTTGTATAATTTTGGTTATTTGGTGGATTCCCACCATTAACTAGGTCATTCTGTTTTATTAGACCACATCAACATAAGAACCCTTAGGAATTTGGATATCATTTTGATCCATATATGGTATGATCACAAACTTTACTCACCTATGGTACTATAACTGCATATTGGCACTTTGTTGAAGAAACTACATCAACTACTTTTGCAAATCATCTCCGAAAAGCTAGGAATCCAAGAAGAAAGTCCTCAATGTACTTAAAGAAGCGTGAAGACTCGAGAACACTACCATTAGAAGACTAACACAAAAGAAGACTTCATCAACTTGAAAATTTCTCACGAAAGCATTGGTATCTCCAGCATTCAAGAAATTCGTTTACCGAAATTGGCTCGACTCGAAGATTTGCAAGCCAAGATTTGACTAAAGTACTTATCAGGGGGAGTATCAAATTAGAAGGTATTTTACTGGACCATCACGTTGTACTCTTTTTCCTTCATCAAGGTTTTTCCCATTGGGTTTTCCTTGTCAAGGTTTTAATGAGGCAACATTTGCGTGTCCAAATATTTTCTAAGTTTTCTCAATTGTACTCTTTTCCCTCCGATCAGGCTTTGTCCTTTTGGAATTTCCTGACAAGGTTTTAACGAGGTAATTAGCTTAGACACAATGTCATCAGGGGGAGTGTTATAAACGTGTAATTATGTTAAGAATATCTAGGGAAAATCCCGTTTATTACTGGGATGCCCTTGTGTCTAGCACTATAAATAGAGGCTCTAATGTCTGTCTATTGTACACATGAATAAAATTTCTCTCTCATTCTTCCTCTTTATTCTGTGTCTCTCGTTCTGTCTTCTATATCATAACAAAAATTAGTTGGTCGCTTGATGCTGCTTTCGAGTCGGACGGACCCGTTCATAATCAAGTTGTCCTAGGCCCTGAAAGAATAATACACACCAAAATTGTACTTCCCTTTGGATAAAACAAAGAGAGAGGTTTCCCTCTCTTCAATAGTCGAAGAAAGAGAAAGTAACAAAGAAGAAGAAAAAATGGTCTGCACTTCTTCACTTCAACCTCGTCTTTTCTCTACCTTTGTCGGAGATCGCCTCACTCATTCTAAACTCCCACTACATCAACTCTTCCACAACAATAGCAGAGGTTTCATTCTTTCTGTTTCTATTATCGCTTACTTCACTAGTTCGACTTAAAAGGTTTCTATTAGGTATCCACGCACTTGTATAATTCAGTTTTTCTGGAGAAACTATTAGTGGCAATCTTCAATTGCTCATCAAATGTGTACGATTTGGTTTTGGTTTGACGCAGTAGTGTCTTTTATTTTACTTCACAAGTTTTTTCGTCAAGCTTGAATAGCAACATAATCTGGGTATTACAAGAATATTGAAACCAGGTCATGGGTGAATATTGAGATATGCAATTTTAGAATTGGGTTTTCCCTAAGTACTTGTTTATATGTTGGGTAATGATTATTTCTTAAAGCCTGACTTGATTCAAATTCTTTAAGCAGGAACAAATTATGTGCCGCTGCAGTTATCAAAAACATATTGTAGCTTAACTGATCTCTTTTTCAATAAAAGGTATAACCAAACCATCTCATACACACAGGCCACAGCATTCATTTTGATTGTTGTTTCTAAATTCCATTTTATTAGATTTTTCATTTTTTTTTTTTTTTTTTTTTTTTTTTTTACTGTAAGTGGTTTTTCGTATCTCAGTTTTCGATACGGAGGTAGTAATATACTAATATGTCTGTTGCTACAAATTTCGTACTTCCATATGTTTTGCCTGTTTTGTGCATTCTTACAAATGCACTCAAACTCTCAAAGAAATGGAACTTGCTGAGTTACTGAAAAATATCCATCTTCAATGGACTTGCTGTATATACATTTCTTTCGCTCCACCTATCAATCATGTGCACGTGGTGCTTCCACAAACATGTTGGTGTGCTAATTTCTGAAACTAGCAGGAATCGAAATAACTTGCAATATAATAAACGCAAACGTCTAGAGCCTGGAAAAGTGTCACCTCGTCGACCTGTTCCAGAACATCTACTTAGGCCACCATATGTGAAATCAAAGCAGTCACCAGGGATTGCAAGTGGACTTGAAATACACGATGAGTACGGGAAAGAGTGTATGAGAGCTTCCGGAAGGCTTGCTGCGCAGGTTTTGGAGTATGCGGGAACATTAGTCAAGGTAAAATGTTGGACTAGAGATATAGCTGGTGAATTTGTTTGCTTTTGAAAATGATCCCAAATCAGATTATCACATGACGACCTACTAAATAGTCTCATTAGGAAGGTAATTGTTTCTTATTAGTCAAGGTAATTGTTTCTTATTGTTTGTTTCTTTCTATTGTATGACTTGGTTCATGCGATTCTTTGTTATGCTGACCTAAAAAGAGAGACATATACTGAGCTTTACTCCAAAATAAAGAACCACCACTGCCAACTGCGGAGATGGGCTCTTTTTGCGTTCCCTTAGTTCAGGGTACTTATATTTAGAATAACTTGTAAAGTGGTGCTTTATATGACATGATGTATAGATATAGGTGTTCCGAGGATGTTCTAACTGAAGTCTTGTTTTCTTTTAATTCTAGACGTGTTTCTTTTCTCAGCATTATTTTGTTCTATGTGGCCACATAGGTTATACTAATTCTATTCCCAGCAGTTCCATGTAACAATTTTTTTTCTTAAGCTTAAATCTCCTTTCCTTTTCTTGTGTTCTCTTATAGCACTAGATTAGTCACTTTTACTCAGTAACTTGCTCTTATAGCACTAGATTAGTCACTTTTACTTAGTAACTTAATATTGGTATGGGAAATGCGAATAGTAGGTTGAAAACACTTGATTAGGATTTCGTTTAGGCAGTTGGAGAATCAATTTTCTTTCACCTAATTTTTTTTTTTGATTATTGCTTCTACTGGCAGCCAGGACTAAAGACTGATGAAATTGATGAAGCTGTTCACCAAATGATTATAGATAATGGGGCATATCCTTCGCCTCTGGGCTACGGTGGCTTCCCAAAGAGTGTTTGCACATCAGTGAATGAATGTATTTGCCATGGGATTCCAGATTCGCGTGCACTTGAGGTGCATCTGCTCATTCATATCTATATTTATTGACCCATGCAAACAACATTGAAGTTTAAGAACTGATGAAAGAACACATTCCTTTGCAGGATGGCGACATAATCAACATTGATGTGACTGTCTATTTGAATGTATGTTTTTCCACTTCTTTGGTTTCAAGTATATGGGATTATCAGATGCATATCTCGTATTAAACAAATGAAACATGCTTTTGTTGCCTTAAATGAGATTTAGGGCCTTTTTATCGTGTTATTGAGACGAGGTTTCATGAAGTATAAAGAGTGGTTTCTGATTTGCTTGTCTGTTTCTTTCAATTTTAAAGCCTTTTTATGTTGATATGTCTGTGTAGGGCTATCATGGAGATACATCTGCTACATTCTTTTGTGGCGATGTTGACGACAATGCACGGAATCTCGTTAAGGTAAATATCGGGAGGCTGCTAAGTAGGTCAATTGGCCTGGTATTATGCTTTCTCATAGTTTTTTGTTTTACCTTAAAACTCTCCCTTCATCGAATTCTTTCTATTGTGTCTCCAAAAAATCTTAATTTCTGGTCCTTATCTTACCCCATACAACAAAAATTGAGAACTGTGCTGTCAAAAACCAATTTCGTTGTTTTGTAGGTTTATCTATCTGGGTTCTGCAAAACAAAATTAATTGTTGTGTTTGTCCTCTAGGTAACCAAGGAATGTCTAGACAGAGCTATCTCAATATGCGCACCAGGAGTCGAATACAAGAAAATTGGCAAAGCGATACAGTAAGTTGTACTCTATCTTACAAAATTTTACTTTTGGTAATTGAATCTTCAAGTTTTCGTTGTGTATGTATAATCGTCCAATCCTCACAGTTAAAAGCATTTTGAAGTGATCATGCAGATAAACATAAATACGGTGTTGTTCGACAGTTTGTCGGCCATGGGGTTGGAAAGGTTTTTCACGCTGATCCAGTAGTTCTACATTACAGTATGTCCTTTACGATTTCCAGATTTAAATTATCAAATTGAAGCTATAATATTTGACATGGATAGATAGGTCGGCCGTACAATCCGCGGTACCGTTGAGTCTTTTCATAGTTTGGTCTCATAGAGTTAACGTTGTTATTTTTCTCTTATTAGGAAACAACGATGCTGGACGAATGGTATTAGGTCAAACCTTTACTATTGGTAATAATTTTTGGTGTTACTTTAACGTTGTCCTGCTCAACCTTTATTGTTACTTCAATGTTGGTGACTTGAGTATGTAGAAGTGCCTTTTGAGTCTAATAAATTACAGAACTACTTTTTGCAGAGCCAATGCTGACAATGGGTAGTTATAATCCTGTTATGTGGGATGATAATTGGACAGTTGTTACAGCTGATGGAAGTCTTTCTGCTCAGTTTGAACACACATTACTAATAACCGAAAACGGTGCTGAGATAATGACCAAGTGTTAATTGTACATGATAAACAGTGACGAGAGGCGATATACCTCTAAATGCTTTGAGATTCTATATAGTGATGATTCTTCTCAACAAGCATTTACTTTGTACTAAAAAAGAAAATGGATGTAATTTCCAATTTACGCGTAGTGGCGTACCATTGTTTACAGTTGAATCATTGTATGTAACCCTGATACATGTTGCTCATTGCTTCAATATCACAATGTTCAGTGTATCGATAGAATTGTTTTTCTTGCATTTATTATTTGATTTAGATGCTGGAATAAAATTGAAAGAGGTTTCACTTGTTCAGTATATTGATATCAGAAATTCTATTCTTTTCTGTCACTTGGGAGTTCCTAATTTTTAAACTGTTCGACTCAAGTTTGAATTTAGAAACTAAAAGTCAGATTGTTGTCACCATCTGACTCACCTCCTCATGAAGCCAAGTCAGACTCAAGCAAGCTGTTTGGGGTGTAGATATCAGAATCAGAGCCTTTTCACAGAGTTATATTCATTTGCACACGTGAATGTTTCTATACAGTCTCCTTGGAGTCCCCATTAGAGGGTTCTTGGGTACAAACTAGATTCTGGATATGGAGCCTATCAATCAATCAGATCCATAATTCTAACTCCAGTAAGTAAATTATCTCTCTAATAAAGTTTCAGTTACTATTTAGGGTTTCGATTTTTCATTTGTTAGTCCCAAAGCTCACCATATTCTCTGTCAAACGCTTACATCCTAAATTAATTATCTGTAGTGATGTGGGTTTTAATTCATGTATTTTATACTTGTGTTATAATTTTTATGATTGTTGAATTCGTCCCATGCTGGAAATGCTCCAAAACAAGCAGCTAATTAATTTTTTTATTATTTATTTTATCCAACATTATTGATCAGATAAGATACACACTTTAATGGAAGACGGGAGAGAAAGTAGATCAAGTTTGGGTTCCCTTAGTAATAAACGTCCTAAAGCCTTTGATATAGCGTTTCCGTCGTTTTTTGTTCAAATTCCTCAAAAACTTCAAAATTGTTTGAAGGTGAGTTTTTCTTCTAAATCTCTTCAATTGGTAAACAACTAATGTTCATAGACCAACTATATTTATTTTTTTGTTGATGTCATAGTCACATTTCAAGAACTCAGCTAAAGATGAGCTTGGAGCGAATTCGATTTTTATAAAGGAGAATAACTCGTCTGCTTCTCTGAAACCAGACTTGGATAGGCAACTGAAGGCTTGGAACAATAATCCCACTTGGGTTGATGAATCTCCTGAAATTCGGGTATGAAGGGTTAAAACCTACAATAATTCATCTTTTTATGTTTCCATATCAAAGTATATATGAAAAGGTCTTTCTGATGCATCAAGGTGAATTGTTATCCAATCTAGTTTGCCAAGTAGCTTTGTGCTTAGAATGCACTTTAACTGATATTGTTATTTGAAAGATGACAATGCAGATAATGTTTAGCTTACGAAGCAACACTAATAACTCCAATGTTGTCTTTTGTTTTGTTTATGCTGTGGTGGCAGGTTAGTGTACCAAAAGGTTCTTTATGCAACCTTAGTGTGAAAGTCAAAGTCGGTTTGCCGCCAGATGCAATCTATGACATTGTTACTGACCCTGACAACAGAAGGGTCTTCAAAAATATCAAAGTAATTGCTAACTACTTTATTCTCTTCCATTGTTTCTCTTGAGTTGCAACTTGTTGCCGCAGGGTTGGATGTCTATAGCATAAGTCTTCAACGTTTGAAGATGATAGTTGTCTATCCAGTTATTATCTTATCTGGATAACTAATATGAACTCTGTTTCAGGAAGTTATATCCAGAAAGGTATTGGTTGATGAGGGTTCACGGCAGGTTGTCGAGGTGGAGCAAGCAGCTATGTGGAAGTTCCTTTGGTGGTCAGGAACCATAGCTGTCCATGTTATGGTTGACCAAAACAGAGATGATCACTCGGTAAGTGAAAGCTACTGTCATATGAATAAAATTTGTAAAAGCAATTGTCAGCTAAAGATTTTTTTTAATCCCTTCATGCATCAAGCCTCTCTCAGTAACCTTAGAATCTATGTTTTCCCACTTGTGTTTTGCAATGATGAGAACAAGAAAGGTTTTGTTTAACCCAGCATGATTATCGTCTTAGCGACCTTAGACTAACATGCCACATTCTCATAGGATACCAATTAATACTAAGTTTAATCTCGTGACTGATCGTTTGTTTACGTTCTCGATCAATCTTATGCTCCTCAGATGAAATTCAAGCAAGTAAAAACGGGTTTTATGGAAAGATTTGAAGGGTGCTGGAAAGTGGAACCTCTATTTGTTGATGAAAAAATGTGCTTTCCGGTGAAGCCAAAAACATGGGCTGACTATGATGTATGCACTGGAGGTAAAGGACGAGTTGGATCAATTGTTACCTTACAACAACTAGTTCAGCCAGCTATTGTGCCACCACCACCAATTTCCTGGTATCTAAGGGGGATAACCGCAAAAACGACTGAGATGTTGATATTAGACCTTTTGACCGAATCTGCCAGAATTAGAGGGGATATTTCTACTGCAAATTTAGACCAAAAGCAGGTGGAGTTATTACCTAAATTTGGCGTAGCACGCGATAACATGATACATATTAAAGCGAGATGGGCTAGTCATAGGAGGAATTCAAGGCGGCATGGTAACCATAGAAGGTAACGGAATCAGTATTAGAGGTATGATTGACGTGCATATATGTTCACCAAGTATTAAGCACATGTATACGTGTAAGAAGTATTTCGCTACAGAGAATGTTATTTGCATTGATGAACATCAAATACAATCGTTTCTTTCAAATGTTTCTAAACTCCGAGCAGTGACCTTTATAATTGTGTTGTAGCACCATGGTTGTACGAAGCATTTCATAATACCTTGAGGCCCATTTTTATTGGAACATCCATTCATGACAAGAATTTACATTATCTTTAAGATAATTCATGCTAAAATGAGATGATTCCAGACTTGACAAGTAAAATTACATTCAAGAAACATATGAGTTAATGTTTCATTATGTTCATTGCAAAGCACATTGTTAGTGTTCGGAAAGATTGCAGCTACTCTCATGCTATTTGGATAAGTGAAGTGGGCTACTTTCTAAGTGAAGTGGGCTACTTTCTAGATGAAAGCTTTGACTGGTGGAGAAACCCTAAGATTCCACAAGGGAAATCCAGTTTTTGTTGGAAAAACCCTAAGATTCCATAAGGGAATTACAGTTTTTATTGTCAGTATCAGTGTTGTTGAGACAGTTGTAGAGGGATTTCAGATAGAATTTTCGAAAATGATGGATGCACCGAAAAGATTCAACCGAGCTGAGCATCGTGTGAGAGGGAGGGTGGGGCCCACTTCTGCCCCAATCCCTATCCCAATGTTGAGAGGCACACCAGGACCGTCCGATCCCCTCTCGGTGCCCACCTCGGTGCTGCTTTTCGGTGGGTCGAGCAAAGTTCTAGAATTTTCCATTTGCATCTAAGCTCTTGCTGCTTTGTCATCTATGTTATTCAAGGGGATTTTCATTTGTTAGATTGTATTTACAATTTCAGTATTAGAACAAGTATTAATGCTATGTCCCAAATGTTAGCTTGTGTGACGAAGTCCTTTACTAAATTAATGTTTTATGTGCCTAAAGGTGATTTTGTTATGGGTGCTCGTTTTTTCGTGGTATCTAATGTAGTTGGATCAGATGTTAAAATGTCCCATTTTCCTATTTCTCAGGAGAAATTGTACTGGATTTGGTTAACTTCTGTCTTGATACCCTTCCAAATCCAAATATCAGTTTCTTTAGGGTTAATAACATCTATGTTGAAGAAGTACCTGTTAATACGGGATTCGGAAATATGACCCTAGTGGCAGCAGTAAATGCACTAATCTAGACGATCCCTCTTTTCAAAGTGTACATTTTAAAAAAAGAAGAAGAGAGGAAATAACAATTACATATTGGAAGCTAACTACAGTCCATCCAACCAGTACTTCTGGCTTGTTTGTAAGTAGCCCAACCTGGCTAGACTGACCATGTCTCCAGATTGTTCAGAATTTAAATCCTTACAAAAGATAATATTGACATTACATTTAAACTCTAAAATTGAGTCCATAGTGCCATTTGCTGTCCGGGACATGTTTCTGGTTCCACCTTTTAAAACTTTTGTCAGCATCTTATTAGCACCCTTCAGATTGATGCTTTGGCACTTCAAAAGATTGGCCCATTGTAGAGCTTCCAATGCTGCTAGTGTTAGAGCATGGGTCAGTTGAACCCACCAAGCGTTGGTTGTCATATTTTAGTGAATCAAAACTCATGTTAAGAGTCGCTTGATTATGTACTAGAGTTAAACTTCGTATATGTTAGCTTGAAAGTATTAGGATATGAGACATTACAAGTATTGCGAAGACTTGAAGATGTGAAGAATCAAGGAGCTACAACGATAACAATCATCCTTCCACTTGAGGTTAGTGATATTTGACTTGAACTGTTTCATTCCCTAACGTATCTTTCAAGTCGTACATATTGAAAACAAAACTGCGAAGCATGAACACTCTAGATAGACATAGTATTAAGGAATACAATATGAAGTTTATTTCTTAACCATTAAACTTTGTAGATAAGACATCGACATAATCGTTTGAATGCTATTGTGATTATGTATGGGTATGAGGTGAGGATTTCATCCTAGGAAACAATGTTTTACATGTGTTTTAAGGAAGTAAGTTCATAAACTTGTTTATGAATCGAAAAGGAAATCGCCAGGCGTTATTGGGATTGTTATTCATTGCATATCTTGTGAACATCCAATATGTGTGATTTAGTATAACCGCTCACGACTTGTTTGTGTTCTTGGTAAAACTATTCATAAAGGCCTGACTTATGTATTGGTATGACTTTTATTAGTGAAACCGATCTTAAGTAATCACATGTGGTATGATCGGATTTTGTATGTCTGACCTTGTAAGGGAAATGGAACCGATCCTAGTAAGGGAAAGGGAACCGATCCTAGTAAGGGGTGCAGTACATCAAAGGGAACCGATCCTTGTATGGGGTGCATCAAGGTTTATAGCAGAAAGGGGAACCGATCATATGGACATGTGCAACACATATAAGTTAGATACCATATATATGTGGGGAACCGATCCTAGTACCTAGTCAACCGAACTTTTGGGAAGCTAGTATGACTATGCACAGTACTCACGTGGAGGTAGAACCGAAACTTGTTTTGGTAGAACCGTAAACCCATGATTGTGATTGAATGTTGGTTTGATCAATCACATAGTTCTTGAAAGTCAGATGAACCAATTCTAAACTTGTTTGGAAGTGTGGCAAATCGGTTTCAAGGTTGTAAGTGTGAAAGAGAACTTACAAAGTTAAGATGTCGACAAACTTTGAACACGTGCTGTTTGTTTCTATAATTGTTCAAAGATATTCCTTAACGGCTAAGGGAAGAGAATCCCAGGATCGAAACATAAGTAAGTTAAGAATCTTTTAATTTAGGTTATTAATTTCATTTTGTAGGGAAATTACATAATTAGTAATGTGCATTTACTAATTAGATTTTCCGAGAGATTTCGATCGTTATGATTGGACAGAGCATTTCCAGGATTTATGAAAAACCGAATCTGTGCTTTTATGAATATCTTGAGAATATTTTCGGTTTTGGAAATTCCTTGGTGTCCAAACTTCCTTGTCTATAAATACACGAAGTTTGCCTTTCTAGCAAACTAATCCTTCGTAACAACATATTTACTTTTTTGTTGTTGTTACTGGTGTAGCCGCCTATTCAGAGAGGAGAGTAACCTAATTAGGCAAAACCTCTTACGGCCGCTCAGTTTAAAGTCTTCTTTGGGATTGAGAAGCTCTTGCGCGACCCGTTGGTGGGAAACTAGATAATTGCGGTTTATCTTTGTTTTCGATTGATTTGATTGACTAACGGTGGTTGAAATATGATTGCACCTAGTTTGTTTATTCTTGAGAATCTTCTCTTCTGATATAAGATTCACTCAAGCTAGTTCAGATTTTCGACAGGTATCTTTAGACTGTTGATAGTTCTAAAGACGATCTTGTGATAATCCATTATTAACAGACTCCGTTCGGTGCGTGATTGATCACAAGAGATTCAAGTGATTGTGTGCAGGTTTTTATTGAAGATTTAAGAAGATTTGAAGACAAAGAAGATATTGAAGATCTGAATTGGGTTTTATAATCTTTGGTGTGCACAATACTTGTTTCGGTAAAAGAGGATCCAATTAATAATTGGTTTATCCTTGTGGTAGATTGGATTGATTAATTGATTAGATAGGCATCAATACGTTTCCTTGTGATTAAAGGTATTGATTGGCTTAATCTTAAACGATTACCTTTGGGTGATTGAACATAAGATAGATCTAAGGACCCGACGAAGGAGTTTATGTTAAGATAAACAGAAAAGAATTTGTCCAACTCATATCACTTGGTTGAATAGAGTTGATACCAAACAAATTTGTTGTTCCTTAACTGTTTGGAATACGAACCAAAGGAATTGTTCCAAGTACGTAACTTATTCACAAGTCGGAGGCGTGGGAATACAGACGAAACTAAGTGAACTATAGGGTTAGTTACTTGGTCTCAACTATACGAAGTTAGGTGTAATTTTGTGTAGCGGCTTAATCCCGAGAGTATTCAATTCGGACAAGGTCCCGGGTTTTTCGCATTTGCGATTTCCTCGTTAACAAAATCTTCTTTGTGTCATTTACTTTTATTTTCTGCATTATAATTGTTTTATTATAATTAAAGTAAATCACACAAACGTTAATTCCTATTTACTTGATAAGTAATCCTATTGTGTTTGGTTAAGTCCGAACCTTTGTATCAAGTAAACATACTTCGTTGTTGTATTGTCTCGATCTCGTATCCATAGACGACCACACGAAGTGTGAACCAATTAGTTGTATTGTCTCGACTCAGTCCATAGACAATCACTTTCGGAGAAAGGACTTATAGGTAGGAAAAGTTTTAGCTTGAGGTATATTTGGGTACCCTCGCCTTTTCAGCTAGAATGTCTCCTGGTCCTTTGAGTAGACTCTTGTGGCATAATACCTTCTACCAATGTGGGATACCTGTCGGAGAAGCGATGTACAACCCAATCCCAGTAGGTTCGGAAACTTTATCATAAACAGTATAATAAAAAAAAGTTCAGTTGGTTGTTGTTGTTTTCATAAAGGGTGTCTATGAAGTTCCTAGTTGGTGGATTGGTTCCAGTGCATCTTATGAAGATATCCAAGTGTTCAATAATTTGTTTTCTAGTGTGGATATGATTGTCTTGTGCTGAAAAACTATCTCACATCTTGCTTTCCACATAAACCGGCAGATGGTAGCGCAGACCTCAGCCCATTTTCCCCAATGAGTATCAGTGTTTCTTTTGTTGAACCAGTTGTTGCACCAATCATTTATGTTCCCTGCATTTTGAGTTGCTCTTTCCAGATTGACATTGTATCTCGTCCAAACAGCTTTAGTGAAAGGACATTGCATTAAAAGATGTTCTCTTGTTTTAGGAGAGTTATTACAGAGCTTGCAGCTAGGATCTATGGAATGGATGAAATTGGCAAGGTTGTCACTCATATGAAGGATATCAGATAAGCAAAGAATTGAATTATGGGGATATTGTTCATCTTCCAGATTTGAGAGCAGTTTATGTTTCCATCTGGTTGTTTCGCATTATTGTCTATCTGCTTGATGTCTTTTCAGGTTAGAATATCATACATAGATTTCACCGTGAAGATCCCCTGAAGGATATGTTTCCATCTGAGGGTATCTTTTTTATTAGCAGATAACTGGATTTGGATGGGTAGAAAGAAATTAGAGTTTGATAGGCAAGAGTTGAGAGCAGGGAGATTCCAGTTACCATCAATGATTAGATCACTCACCAGATTTGGTGAGTTAGGGTTAGATAATTTCAGTGGGTCGAGGGGTTCAGATTAACCTGAAATCCATAGGTCTTTCCATATGTTAATTTCTGAACCATCCCCAACTTCCCAAATACAGTGATGTTGAATCAGCTTTATGCCTCGATAGACCCCTTTCGATGCCTAACAAGAAGAGTGAAAAGGATTGATTTTGGAAAATATCTTGGTTTCATGGATCCGACCCAAAGATAGTCTGGTAGGTGGAAAAGTATCAACCCATTTTTGGCAATCAAGGCCAGATTCCATTGCCTCATACCATTCATTCCATTCCCCACATTTTCCTTGTCTTTGCAAAGGATAGTCCACGCTTTCGGGTAGAAACCTTTATGTTTCCCATCTTTTCCCCACTAGTAATCTCTCATTAGACCATTTGTTTTTTTAACAGTAGCACATGGGAGAATAAAAAATGGTTTCTAGGACAATTTTGACCATTATGTTCCTACCAGGGGGGATAAATGAATACTTCTCCAGCCTTTTAACATGTTTTCCATGTTATCGGTCATTTTTTCAAAGCTTTCAATTTTATATCTACTGGTGAAAAGAGGGGATCCTAGGTCTTTGCCATCTCAGGAGATTCTGCTGACATGGAGGATATTCATGATGTTTTTGGCCAAGGTGTTGGAAGTTTTTGGAGAAAAGAAAATCCCAGATTTGTGGTAGTTGATCATTTGCCCTGAAGAGCTGTCATAAGTGTTTAGGATATTCTTGAGATTTTTGCTTTGAGAGATTGTAGCTTTGCAGAATATGAGACAATCATCTGTAAACATTAAATGACTGATGAAGGGGCATTTAGGTGAGATTTTAAAACCAAAGATGAGGCCCCTGGATTTTGCATTAGATATAGTCCTCGATAAAAACTCCATACAAAGGATGAAGAGATAGGGTGATGGAGGATCACACTGTCTCATACCTCTATTAGGTTTAAAGAGGCGACATGGACTGTCATTCAGCATGATAGCAGGGGAGCTAATGCTAATGCATTGGTGTATCAGATTACACCAATGATTAATGAAACCCATCTTCCTCAGGATGATGATGGGGAAAGACCAATAAACTTTTTCAAAGGATTTAGCCATATCGATTTTTAATCCCATGTTGCTAACATTACTGTTTTTCCTTTTCATAGCATGTATGATCTCATGGGCGATGAGGATATTGTCAGAAATCTGCCTTTGGTTGACAAAGGCCGACTGGTATGGGGAAATGAGATCAAGAATGAGGGGTTTCATCCTGTTAGCAATAGCTTTAGAGATGATATTATAGACTATGTTGCAAAGATTGATGGGCCTATCCTCATCTGGTCTTGTAGGGTGCTGGATTTTGGGGATCCGACTGATGTGGGTTCTGTTAAGATGTCTGAGCATGTGCCCACTAGAGAAGAAAGTATTGACAGTATTGCAGATATCAGTTTTAACTAAATCCCTTTTCTTTTTTTTGAAGAAACAAGTTGGGAAACCATCAGGTGCCGAGCTAGCATTAGGAGGCATACCAAAAAGAGCATCTTTGAATTTCATCCTCACTAGGAGGAGTATCAATTTTAGTGTTATCAACTTCATTTATGGTGGTTGGAATAAGGTTCGCGATATCTACATCAATTCGAGGGTTAGAGGAGGTTAGAAGATCTTCAAAGTGGGAAGTGAGACAGTTACTTAGTAGGTACCTCCCTTCAATTCACTCATTCTCAGAGTTAAACAGACCAGATATATTGTTTCTCCTATTACGAATAGTAGCATTAGAATGAAAGTATATAGTGTTTTGGTCTCCTAGAGAGATGAATTTTTCTTTACCTATCTTCAACATTTCCTATTCATGATTATACAACTTGTTAAGATCAGATTTAATCTTTAGAAGTATAGGGTCATTCAATCTAGTGGATAAGTGGAATCATTAGATAGAATATCAGAGATAGAGGTTTGGGGAGATTTTATGTTATTTTGAATGTTCCCAAATTGGGTTATGTTCCAGAGTTTAAAAAAAATATCTCACAGTAGCAAGCTAATTAACAAGTTGTAAAGCATGAGATCCCCTGCAATCATCTTTCCAAGCATTGGAGATAGATTCTCTACAACCTTGCTCCTTGAGGTAAAGGCCAAAGAATTTAAAGGGTTTAGAGGTATTGGGGGAACAATTATCAGTGTAAAGAATGATAGGAGAGTGGTCAGACCTAATAGGAATGAGGTGTTTAATATAAGCAGATGAGAAAAGATCATACCAAGAAGCATTTGCAAGGCCTCTGTCCAATCTTTCCTTGATAAGATTATTATCCCGATGATGGGTCCAGGTGAATGGGAAACCGCAAAATCTTAAGTTCACCATGCCCAGATAGTTAACGATTCTAGGGATTTGGCTATGTCATTTCTATTATAAGGTCTACCTCATCTTTTTTCCTGGACATGAAGAATGACATGTAGGTCCCCTATTATGAGCCAGGGTATATTGAAAATGCTAGCCATCTTTTGCACAAGAGACCATGACTCATCTTTTTGATGGGCCATACATACAAGTCAAGAGCCATTCTGACTTAGTTTTCTCAGACTAAAGGAGGTAATCAATTTGATTGATATCCTTGCGAATAACATCGAGTTTGATACTATTATCCCAACAAAGACCTAGACACCCAACAACATTTACAGGAGGAAAGAAAGCATGATTGTATAAGCAGAATTATGAAAGACTTTTTCAACAAAATTAAAGCTATTTATTGTTTCAGAGAGGAAAATTATGTTAGGGTGTTCATCAGAGATATTATATTTAAGGTATTTTCTAGTTTCAGGAGGACAAGGACCTTGACAGTTCCAGGATAAGATCTTAACAAACTGTCAGAAATAAGAAACAATCAGATATAGAATAATCAAAAAGGGTTTATCTATGCAAACTAAATTCAGGTAATTCGAAAAAGGGTAATCATTATAAATTAAATTCTCAACCAAGAACAACAGATTTAGGAGAAAATCAGACAAGAGTTGGAAACTAACCCGACTTTCATTGATTTCAATTTGATTAATTAGCAGGCTGAGAATCACCACCATCCGATGCATTTTCTCCAAGCTCTTTAGAATAATTCACATTTTTAGCACCCATAACAGCTAGATTTAGCGGATTTTTTTCCAATAGCAGGAGAATTGGGGTTTCTCGAAGTTCCTTGATGGAAAGTTAGGGATTGAGAGTCGGTATTGTTATAATGAATTAGAGACCATGAGGGGGTGTTTGGAGTTTGCTTAACAGATTGTTTGTTCTTTTTTCTGATAAGGAGATGGGATAGTAGTTTCTTTCTTTTTTCTCCAAATGGAAAAGATTGGAGACAGAAGCAAAAAGGTCGAAAGGGTTGTTAGATTTCTGATTTTTTCCTCTAATCCATTTCCTAGGATAATGAGATAAGTAGTTTTGTTTGGCTAAGTTTTGGATGAATTTCGGATATGTGCCAAAGTCGGGTGGGTAGGAAGAATCCAGGGACTGAATTGGATGCGACTTTTTGTGGGTTATGTTGTGGGCTTGAAAAGGGTTATAGGAGAAAGAATCAATGTTGTGAGCTTGCAGGTTAATGGTTTTGTTGTTTGTCGTGACACAGAGATGAGCTGGAGGGGTTTTTATGGGAAAAGAGTCGTACTGTTTATCTAAGTTTCATTGCTGGAAGGAGAAGACTGAGATACATTCCTTGGTTGCAAGGATGATTCGAAGGAGATGTATCATTGTATACTAAAGCCTGATTCAGAATATTGAAGGGGTTTGGAGAGATAACCAGATCTGGCAAATTTGTGTTGTTTTTAGAGTTTGCCAGAGAGTGAGGGGTGTTGAGGTTGAAGTTTGAAGATTTGAATTGAAGGTTGATTAACACTTTTGAGTTTAAAGCAAGCTTGGCTGCCATAATCTCTTTTTTTTAGGAGTACATCTATTTTTTGAGTGATCCAGGTTCTATCCTTTATTTTCGGGAATGTCTCGCGATGTAACTAGAAAAGTTTGAAAGGTGTTGAGGTTGAAGTTTTTATAAAACTCTTCCTCTTTGATCTTTTAAATTTCTTCAAATGGAATTTGTATGAGATTTGAATTGAAGGTTGATTAACACTTTTGAGTTTAAAGCAAGCTTGGCTGCCATAATCTCTTTTCTTTTAGGAGTACATCTATTTTTTGAGTGATCCAGGGGTTCTCTTCATTGCTTTATGTTGAATTTTATCATCAAGGACAGGTCGCAGTGTCTCCAAGGAAAGGAGAAACCTACTTTTCTCGATCATTTCAATAGTCTTTATTTTATCTCTTCTTATTGCGACAAGGTCGTAGCTTTTTCAAGCAAGGACCCATTGACTCGCTTTATCATCTTTGTGTGGTCTTTTGATATGTCCTTTCTAGAAAAGTTTGAAAGGTTGAAGAGAGTATGATAATTAAATCCAGGTTTTCACTCCCTCAACCATGCAGTCTGAGCCAAAAGGAAGCTGATGATCAATTTCTATTTCTACCATGGTTTCCATTTATTTTTCCATAAATATCTCTCCCATAGGGATCTTCAAATAATAGCATCTTTCCAGCTGGTTAAGCAATACCTTCTAGAGCAGAGAAAGTAATGTAGTCATTTGAGACTCTTTTCATAGTGATACTAATAAGAACTTTATAAAACTCTTCCTCTTTGATCTTTTAAATTTCTTCAAATGGAATTTGTATGATAGCCAACATCATAACTTAACCAAGGCTTAGGGTAGTTTACTGACAAGATATCAGCAACATGGTTGAATCAAAAATGAAAGTAGTTCTTTCTTTTTTGGAAATGAGAAACTAACACCTCTTTCTTTAAGTTCCAGATTTTTCTAGCATAAGCTTGAACTTCTTAGTGATTTACATTGATATTTTTATGGAGTTTACCAACAACACACCCTTTGTCATCGTGAGGAGGTTTAGGTTTCAAAACAGCAGAGTTTAGAATGACCACATGTCTCAAGGATCATGGATGATCTGGTTTTCCCGCATAGCTTTAGTGATATCTTCAACAGATGGAGAGTTTGAAGATGTTGACATGGTGTTTCTGTGTTTTTTTAGGTACACAAAGTAAAGATACTTGATGTATTTGCCATTTATATGAGTTCTTATAGGTTTGTTAAGGAGAAAAAAGACTTCTCCAGGAAAAACCCTCTAGAGATAGTATGATTTGAACTCGAAAAGATAAAGAAGAGACCCTCTCTAACGTAACCCCCTTAATTTATGATAAGAGCATTACTATGTTGATCTGAAACCTTCAGGCACATATGCTGAGGATTGTTACCGTTTAGCCTATTTTGTTATCTAGTGATAGGTGAGACAGAAGGTATGACGAGATTCCAGTCAAAAAGTGTTTGTTGGAGTTAATGCTCTTTGTTTTTGAGTTGGTTTGTTGGGATAAACAAAGAGGACGTACCAAAATGGTGGATTCTTTATGCCTAAGGAATTGATATTTTGTTTTCATGCTTAAAATGGGTTTATGCATGTTTGGATTTTCTCGAATATAGTCAGGATTACATTGACAAGATCTGATCCTTATCTCTAGCGCATGAGATTTCTGATCAAGAGCTCAGAGAAATACTTATTCTGGTGAGGGTCTTGGAGTTTCCATTAAATAAACTTTTGTCAATCCTGCTTTTTACGTATAGGTAAAGGCTAGGTACCTACGGGAGAGGAAGAGTTTGATGGTGTTGTTGAAGGAAATTAACAGAATGGTCGGAAATAAGATTTTAGGTTTTCAGTCTCCTGAAAAATCGCTGGACTCTCTCTCTCTCTCTCTCTCTCTTTTCTGTTATTGTTATTAGTATTTTAGAATCAACGATCCTTTTCATTAATGGTAATTCGAGGTTACAATAAGTATAGGATCGAATGTAATTACAAAAGCGGTGAAAATAAAATTGATTCGTTTTTATTAAAGGAACAAATTTTGAGAGCGGCTTTTATATAAACAAATCACGTGTGGTTAACCTTGAAAACTGATTAATGCATTATATCTAAGGAAGACAATATGAGATTTGTTAAATAGGCCCTCTCATTATGGCATCTCTAGTGTTTCTTCAACAAAATTAAGCTTCGCATTTTTTTGTTTTTATGTGTGAAAGAAACTATCCATAACTCTACTGAGTTTGGATGTTGTAGTATAATGACCAAATTAGATATTCTCTTACGCGGAGAAAGTTGATGAAATCTGTGAGTTCTGAATTTTTTACATAAACTTGAAATTGCAGCAGGTAAGAGTTATCAAATCTAATGACCAAATTAAAATATACAACTTTAAAGTTTACCATTATTTGATTAGTACTTCCAAAAGAAGTGTTGTTCTTGAATGTTACTTCTTTAGCTTTGGAGTACAATTCCATTAAAAATATTAGAATTGGTTCAAAGTTACTTTGGATTCGATGTATGTCCACTCATCTCTGCTGCCTACTGGATAACACTTTCATCAACATTTCGTTCAAGTTAATTAATCTCTAAATAGTCATCCTGGATAATGCCAAATATTTAGCTTTGTTATTTTAATAGTATCATCTTGCATAGGGTCATGTTAGAGGTTTTTGTTTAGATTTGCACTTATGTATTTGAATATGGTCGTTGCAGTAATCCAATTACTTTGGTCTTTTTTTTTTCTTGAGGACATAACATATCTACCAAGTCATAGTACTGCCAAGTTCTGACCATCCTATTTCAGTTTCATCCTTTGTTGTAGGGGTAAACCAACTATTGATCCATTCATGACAAGAGTTTACATTCTTTTTAAGATAACTAATGCCAAAATGAGATGATTTCAAACTTGAAAAGTAAAATTACATTAAAAAAACATACGATTTAGTGTTTCATTATGTGTATTGCAAAGCATTATAGTAGTGTTCGTGTTTGGAAAGATTGCATCTACTCTCAGCTGAATTCTATGGATTAATAATAAATATGTACCTTTTCGGGCATATAGGCCACCACCGAGTAAGCCCTGAGAAAATGGTGCGAGTGTACTTAGTAATAAGGTAAAAGAAAGCACTCAAAATATGGACGAATGAGGATATGGAGAGCTAAGCAAAAAAAAATTAAAAAAAGATTAGGAGAAAAAGAAAAGAAAGAGGCGCGGGACCGGGCCCACCACGACATAGCCGTGGCCGGTCCTATGCCTCTCTACTTCCTTTATTTTATGTTACTATTATTCTATAATAAATCTTGACTTTCTCATTCGAGCAAGCTCTTGGTTCTCCATTTGTCAAATATTGCTCAATTCTCCAAAAAAACTTACAAATCAAATGGTCCCACAACCATTAGGTCTTTATTAATATTGTAATATATTGGACGTTTAAGCACGAATCATACTTGCACATTCAAGCAAAATTGAGAGTTTTAATTAAGATCAAATTCTTATGACAATACAAAATATTGCACAAACGTCCAACAAAAAATACCTAAAATTTTAGGAATAGACGGACATCGACATGGTGACCCGACCACCACCATGGACGGCCGGTCCCACCATTCCTTAATCCAAATTTAGATAATCCTCCATATTTTGGTGAATCCTCTTTCCACAAGCTGGACAATTCTTCATACATGCCCAGCCGGTCTCTCCACCACCAATGGCCGGTACTTATCCCATTGGTTGGTCGGTCTCTCTACCCATATTGGTCAGTTCTCCATATCCCGGATCCAGGGCTTCCTAAAATTAGGGTTTCAGACTTGATAACGGTTTTGATCGAGTCTGAGTATCGACGATTTTCATATTGATTCAACTATCGATATTTTAATTAATATTTAATGTTCGGCCCCGCTACCAACATTTTTGTTACTCGATTATCCAAGAAGCAATATTTCATTGAATGCCCATCCACTTGGTCGACCATCCAATATTTCATTGGACGACCATCGGTCATTCAATATTTACCAATACGCTGATTCCTACTTTATCATTCGATAACTCATGACATGGTGGATCAAGAATGGGTGTTCTATAATAACTCAGCACTATATGATTTCCTAACAAATACTTGACATATCAGAATAGGTCATGATCCAGCAATCTCATTAGACCGATGTTCGCCAATCCAAAACGTCCGAGTGTCAATTGATGCCTCATCTGGCACAGTGATATGTCACAATTCATTAGACTCGACGTCTATGCATTATTGTTTTCCTAGCAGACATGTTCGGCTCAATTCATCATCACAAAGCTGAAAAAACGGGGGTACAAAAACCACACCCAATATTTCGTTTGGCAATCTGAATGGACTAACTCCAATATACTTTCAAGAGAATCAACTAAACAGTCAGACTCAATCAAAGAAAAGTATATCCAAGAGTTATATCTCTCTCTCAACACAATCATAGTTAAACAGAAACAAGTCCGTACACCTGATTATAGCGTGTGAGTTCTTGTATGGTATCAAACCAATATCTTTTGTTTTTATCACAACCTATTTAAGACCCACCGTGTATAAACCTCTCTAAACAACAATCACTAAAGGAATATTTCAACACGGTGTCCACTTAAAACAGGGTTAGTCCAGACTGGTCTAACAATGTGAAAAAGACAAAGTCAAGTGTCCAAGATCAATCAAGTCTTATCCAGCAAACAAGGTTGGATTTAATAACTATAATCGATTAACGTACAAATGTATTATTTCAATTATATAAAGAAAATATAATCCGGAAAAGAAATAACACATACACCAGAATTTTGTTAACGAGGAAACCGCAAATGCAGAAAAATCCCGGGACCTAATCCAGAATAAACACACACTGATTATAAGCTGTTACACCAATTTCCTACTACCTATTCAGACTAGATGTAATACCTGCTTCAGTTGTATTCAAGCACTTGTAGAACTCCTAGCAGAACACCGATTCTCTATAGGAATTCTTCTCGTATAACTTCTAGCAGAACACAAATTCTCTTTAGAAGTTATTCCCGAAAATCTTCTGGCAGAAGAAGGTTCTCTTCAGAAGATACAAGAACACGGTTGATACTTTTCGATCTTTTGTTTTCACAAAACACCGAATCGATTTCCCTTTAAATGTAAGTCAAGGTTTTGGAAATCTTATGTTTGTTTTGAGAAAAACAATTTGTAATACCCCGATATTCGGCAGTGGTTGGCCGAATGGAATATATGTAATGGTTTGTCCTTTCCTAACACCGAGGCCTTTTCAACACAATTGACTCTATAGTTGGCAGAAAACTCTTCAGTTAAGCGTGCTCGGGCTGGAGTAATCCAGTGATGGGTGACCATCTGGGAAATTTCTGTTGGATTAACGCAGCGATGCCTGTTGAAAACCCCACACTGCCGGATAACCTCAGTGGATAAGTGGGGACAGTATCGGTGGAGGGACGAGTCATTACAAATGGTATCAGAGCCGACGACGAGTCACTTTCCGAGGGTGCGAAGGCACGCTGGACGGGGTTGTTCCAGGTGCTTCTCATGAGGGGCAGGGAACGTTAGAGATCTGGGCTTATACATATTCCGGAACCGAGGTCGGCTCCAATTTAAGGTGGTGGTATTGTAATACCCCGATATTTGATAGTGGTTGGCCGAATGGAATATAAGTAATGGTTTGTCCTTTCCTAACACCGAGGCCTTTTCAGCACAATTGACTCTAGAGTTGGCAGAAAACTCTGCAGTTAAGCGTGCTCGGGCAGGAGTAATCCAGAGATAAGTGACTATCCGGGAAATTTATGTTGGATTAACGCAGCGATGCCCGTTGAAAACCCCACACTGCCAGATAACCGCAGTGGATAAGTGGGGACAGTATCGGTGGAGGGACGGGTCATTACACAATTACTAGGTAAAATTAATATCAAAACAAACTTGTAGATTAGGTTTTATTATACTCTTCAAGGAAGGAAGAGAAACCTAATTATTCTACAACAAAAATAACTAGAATAAATCTAGAGATATCTTGTTTAAAACTTCTTAAGGATTATTGACGAGATACCTTAATCGAAGTTTTCTTTCTAGCTCCGATTTAGACCAACTAGAGTCGGTATACGATCGAGAACTGAAATCTATCAAAACCTAGGGTTTATGATCAACAACTCTTGAATGGTCTTACATCAGAAGAGAATACCTTAGAATAGACAAGAGGTGAAAAACCTAGATTACATGTTGTAAAAACAATCACGAAGATTATTATCAACTTGGCTTTGTGATCCCCAATACAAAGACTTTTATCTCACTCTTGTTCACGAAGAACAGAAGACATGGAAAACAACCTGTGAAGCTTACACCAATTTTCCAAAGGGTAGCATTCACGAACTCTTTATTTATAATGAATAAGTTAGCTTGAAATCTAAGCTAGGGTTTAGGCTATTTTCCTTTTTCAAGGCTCTCCTAATTATGAGAGTCTTTCCTAAGTTACAAATATCTTGCATAAATAATTATTAGCATATATTGTATTTATGTGAATAAATCACATTTTAACTTAGGAAGGAATCACAAACACTTTAATATGGTAATCAAATATGTTTGGAGTAATAGCTATCTTTCCTAGATAAGGAAACGGCAATGCTATTTGGCTCCCTAATCTCCACCTCCCTATTCTCCTCTCTACAATCTAAACCCCACATTAGGGGAATGGTGAACCCCATCTGAACCTGAATACGGATCTCGATATGGATGTGAGGTTTAGATTATAGGGAGGTGAATAGGGAGGTGGAGAATAGGGAGCCAAATAGCATTTCCGATAAGGAAACATCAAAAACTTGACTAAAAAAGGCTTCTACTCACGTAATTGGGCTCAAGTCCGTGAACCGTTACAAACAGTTCATGGATTGTTTCCTACTAACGAACTGTAACAATTACAACAACACTTATAATTGTTACTTTAATAAATCACTCATAACTTCATCGTTATAACTCAGAATTAAGTGATTCTTGGCTCGTTGAATTCATAAGCTCATTCACTATAACATGAGAACCTTTCCAGGGATAAAGTTTATTGTCACAAAAGTCGTGGCACAAATAACCTCGAGTATGTATACATAAATATACATATACCGTCATAGGAATTGTTCCATAGAGTGAGCATTTTTTTGGATAGATAAGAAAGGTAGAATTGAACAAGAATCCAAATGAAATCAATTACCACATACCTTTGTTGATAAAGTCCTTGTTGATGCCTTCTTATAGTCTTCAAACTTCATCCTTCAAGGATAGCTTCGATTCTACTTCTTAGACTTAATCTAGTCTGAAACTATCTTTAGTACACTAAATCAAGAATGCATTTTGACAACTAACTTGACATACCAACGCTAGTGGGTTCAACCTAGCAATGCTCTAACAATCTCCCCCTTTGTCAATTTTAGTGACAAAACCATTTTACATATGGATTGTACTTTTTAAAGGCATTACAGCTCCAAAATCCGACATGCTTGATTTCCTTGGTTCTTCAAATATGCGTGTGTTCATCCTGTACTTGTTGAAGATCCATCATAATATTATTACACGGCATCAAAGTTCAATTGTATCACAACTTTGACAATAATACTATGGTGATATGTATCACTCCCCCTTAGTCAATACTTCATCTCACAATGAAAACTACTCCCCCTTACATAATGATCCGTAAACCATATTTATTTGTAGTGTGAACTACAAAATAATTCTCCCCCTTTTTGTCAATATAAATTGGCAAAGGTACGAAAATTGTGGGATCATAATGAAATTCTCAAAGAGATTATTCATGACTAAAAGAGAACATATCAACTTTACTTTAGATGATATCACAGAGTCGAAACTTAGTGACTTCATCAAGGAGTTTATTAAGATACAAGTTAACCCCTACATGTTCTACAACCGCTTCTCCCCTCAAAAATATAGAAATTAAACACAAGTTCATTTAAGAACTCTACCCCATAAAATGTCATTCCCGAAAGATCAAAAAAAGTGACCTTTCTCCAAGGAGAAGGATTTATATATTGGATTTTAGAAATCCCACAAGGAGATACGAGCTAAGAACAAATCATTGAAAGTCTCTCATGAGATCGTGTTACTAAAAAATAGATCTATCTCATGGTAACAATACACAATATATGTAATCATGAAGATCAAGTATTGTGATCATCTTTTCTAAGATACAAACTTGTATAAACAAGAATTGATATGCTTAGAAGGAAGAATAACCTTTTCCACAGGGATATACACCAAGAATGGTTACCATAAGTGTATGAAAAAGTTTCTTTGACAATAAAAACCAGCATCCAATGGCTTTGATTATTACTTCTAACCTGTTATACTTAAGAATTTCAATCACAAATCAAGTTAGGTAATTAAGAATCATACACGTAGTATTTATCCATATTCACTTCTAGATCAAATGATAATCAAATGAATCTAATTGTGTTACTCATAGAGTTGTTCAATTGTTTATATTCTCATAGAAGTATACAAGACACAATTGAAGCAAAATCGATTTTGATTCACTCGAATCAATTCATGAACATTATAACCACGGTTTGCAAAAGATTGCATTCCTTAATTTATAAATGTATTTGTTCATGAACAAACCAATTTTAGAACATAACCTACTCAAGTATGCAAACGTGTACGCATACCTAAGTGGCCGGATTAAGTTTGAGTTCGCCAGTACGCGAACGGGTACGCATACCACCGAACTCAGTTGAACTCCGGAACTTGAACTTACGCAAGTATGTGAACGTGTACGCATACTAAGTTCCCGGATTTTCATTAACCAACCGTACGCATACGTGTACGCATACCATGGTTCCCAGACTTGGAATAACTTGCAACAGTTAGCATACAAGTACGCATATTGTGTTATATCCAATCATGGTTAATTTGTTCTAAACTCCCATTTCAATCATTGAAACATTCTTTGAATATGGGAATAGCTGTCTCACACAAACTATTAGCTTCAAAGCAATTTTCAAGTGATCGAATGATCAATAAGAAACATTTCGAGTCTACATCAAATGACCGTCTCACACAAATCATATAAGATGTTACCAGGCGATTTTCACATGATCATCTTTTGACTTTCGTCAAGAATATAAGACGAACTTGGTTAAAGCGAAAGCTTACCAATACGTATTTCGAGAAATATGTAAGTGAGTTAAACTGAGCTCGAAACAATAAATTGTTCCACATATTCAAAAAATTACCCAACATAATATGTGTGCCCCAATTCTTTTGCAATCCTCACCGTATTTACAAGGGCTTATTGGTGAGGATGCACTTCCAACACAATCAGCCTGTGTTGAGGTGAACAAAATCTTGCTCACCACAGGTATTCGAAACAAAATCATGCATAGACTCTAGGAATTTAACAACTTCCTTGAAACTTCCAATAACTGTTCCATACCTTTTTAATATGTTATCCCTTGTCGAACTCTTATCTGGGAGATCCTTCTTAATAGCACTCTTTGCTTTATTGATCTTCTTTGGTACCCATTTCTGAGTAGCTTTTGGAGCAACGTATTTTTTTTTTCTCCCCAATATAATTATGAAACTTCTTGGGGGGAATGCTGGAAGAACTGATATTATGAGACTCAGTTTTTCTCCAGTTTGGAACATCAGATCTTGTCATCTTAATAGAATCAGATCTGGTTTTATCTCGTTTAAGAAATATCCAATTCCTTTGCAAGTGACCTAGTTTTCCATAATAAAAGAAATGTTTAGTAGAATGGAAAAAAATTATGTTTAGTGTTACCTGAATGTATATGTGCTTGCTTTGGAGCTTGACATAATTTCCTCTCTTCGTCATCGGCAGTTGGTAGAGATACTTCACTTTTGTCAACCGTGGAAGGTTTTGGTTGAGAAGAATCTTTAGCTCTGACAAATTTTACCTCTTTGCAAATACCAGGAGCATCTATTCCTTCATATCCCAATCCTCGTGTATCACGATGAATTCTACATGCTCCCAATATCGAGGTTAATTTTTTTGAGCTGCTATTTCTAGACAAACTCTCTTTTAAGCTCGAGTTTTCTTCTTCCAACCTTTCGACCTTTTCAAGCGCAATAACTAGATCATTCTTGGATGATTCACATTGAACTTTGAGATTTTCTCGTTCCGAATCAAATAACAAGTTCATCTCAATGTTCTCCAAGTTATCTAGCTTTTCTTGAAGAATAATTTCCCGATCACGACTTCCGGCAATTTCTTCTTTAAGCTTTCGTATTTCGTTGAGATAATCTCTTGCACCAATAGAATCAAGTTGGTCCTGCAAGTCTTTATTCCGACTACGAAGTCTGTCATATTTTACTTTCTCACTGAATATGGTGCTTTCAGCTTCTGAAAGTTTCTGATGACATTGCTTAAGAAGTTTATTAGCAACTGGATCTACATGGAACACTTCTTCGTCAGAATCAGAATCAGTATCCGAAAGATTATTTCCAGTAGCTAATGCAACCTCGCCTACGTACTCTTGGTGATCATAATATTTAGGTCCATCATCAAGAGTAGGAAAAGTTGCTGCATATGCCGATTGTCTACGGCTCCATCTAGGGCAATCCGACGAAAAATGCTTGAAACCACGACAGTTAAAGCATTGTACATCATCATTAGGAGATGTTGTGATATGTCACAAGCGGAAGCGATAAAAAGACTTGGAGAATCCAATCCTTAAGGTGATGATAGAATACTCCAATCCAGGAGCAAAAACTCTAATCCAAGAGTTAAAAGACAATATCAATGGTGTTTAACCAAACAAACTTAATAATTTTCATTAGACGATAATAGCGAGCCGCAGCTGAATTGAAATGACAATAGATATGGCTATTTATAGCCTACAAAGATAAAAACCTAGGAAACCCCAACATTCCTAAACTAGCCTAAGTGAATATATTATTCTCATAACAAGATAAATCAAAGAATGCAACTAATTATCCTAACAAATAAGATATTAAAATTGAGATATATCCAAGCTATTAGTAAATCTTGGAATATACTTGACCAACCAAAGATACGTCCCGTATTAGGCTCCCCCACTGCGACGAAACTTGCCTCGAGTTTACATAGAAAATGACAAATCGAAGAGAGAAATTTGGAACTGCCGCAGGTGACACAACTTGACCTTAAATTGTGCATCGGAATCACCAGCCAGTCTGCAAATAGACTCAGGTCCACCAACTTCAGTATGTAACGATTCATCAACCAATGGTGTTTGTTCCCACCCTTACAATGAAAGAACTCCCATGAAAATTTCCAAGCAGCATCCACTCGGTATCCACAAGAGTTGGGTATACTATTATAAAACTTTGTACATGCGTCTTCATAAGTGCCTTTAGGAGCCACCACCGTAACTGCATACATTTGAGGAGGACTATTATCATCATTAACTTTAGTCATTTGGATAGCTGCTTGGACATTAGTACTCCTGTCATTTGCAACCTCACCAAGGCTTCCATGAAACTTAATCTCACCCGTTGAAACAAGTGGGCTTTGAAAAGACTCCTCATTCGATTCACCCGGCCATCGTTTGCCTGGTATAAGCATGATTTTGGTTTTTTTCCACATAAATTCATAAACGTTGTCACATCGATCACGAGTGGCATGAACATCAATTAACCAAGGTCTTCCCAATACAATGTAGCATATATCCAGGTCAACAACTTCATGAAAATTTGAACTAAAATAACACTTATCGATAGACAACGAAAATCTGGAACCACAAATCCGAGTAATTGTTCTTATGTTGTTAAACCATTCAATTTGATCAGCATAGGTATACCAATCTATTTCGAGACCCAATAACTCTGCCATTCTTTTCGACACAAGATATTCTTCGCAACTACCATCGATTACAAAATAGCATCCCCTCCCATTAACTGCTCCGATGAACTTGGGCAATTAAATATGAAGTTCTCCCATCGTTCTGAAGACACGATGAAGCTTAAACACGATCGGGTAGTAACATGGAAGGATATGGGGTTTAGGTGAACAAAGAAGCTGGGGGAATTTGGCTTATGAGAACAAGTAAAAGAAAATCCCGACAACTTAGTTTTTGTCCGACCTTAATCAAACAGGCCTCTTTACTTTTCCTCTAACGTAATTAGGTTTTCAGCTTAACGGAGGCAATGATTCTTTTTGGATCCTAACCCGTAAAACTTGAAATAAGTTAAACACAAATACCAAAGTTTTGAATCAGCAGAAACTTACCAAATAGTGAAGTACGCAGATGATGAACAAGATGACAAATCTTTCTTCAATTGATTTCTTCTTCTTCTTTTTCTTTTTATTTTTTTTTATTGATAAAAACCTAGAGATCACAGGAATCCTCAACTGATTCTTCTAGGCGGCCTCACAGACGAACACCGCAGGAAAACCTACTTTGATACCACCTGATATGGCACAAGCGGAAGCGATAAAAAGACTTGGAGAATCCACTCCTTAAGGTGATGATAGAATACTCCAATTCAGGAGCAAAGACTCTAATCCAAGAGTTAAAAGACAATATCAATGGTGTTTAACCAAACAAACTTAATAATTTTCATTAGACGATAATAGCGAGCCGCAGCTGAATTGAAATGACAATAGATATGGCTATTTATAGCCTACAAAGATAAAAACCTAGGAAACCCCTACATTCCTAAACTAGCCTAAGTGAATATATTATTCTCATAACAAGATAAATCAAAGAATGCAACTAATTATCCTAACAAATAAGATATTAAAATTGAGATATATCCAATATATCAATAAATCTTGGAATATACTTGACCAACCAAAGATACGTCCCGTATCATGTTGTAACTTTAGAAAAATTCTTTTTTCTGTTTCTCAAGAGTTTTCTAAATTGCCGTGGAGTAACATCCTTAGTATCTGGCGAACTATATTTATCCTTAGAGGATTCAAAATTGTTTACAGCTTTAAGAGAAATCACCTCTTTTTCAGTCCGATGTTCATTATCAAAGATCTTTAACTTTCCAACAAGAGTATTTCTTGAGAGTGTTGAAAGATCGTTTGCTTCTTCAATGGCATGTTTCTTAGACTCGTATCTTGATGGTAGAGACCTGAGAATTTTGCACACAATAACTTTCTCCGGAATAGTTCTTCCTAATGAATATGAGGAGTTAACTATTTGAGAAAGTTTTTGGTTAAACTCATCAAAGGTTTCATCATCAGACATGCAAAGGTTTTCCCAGTCAGAATCTAGATTTTGAAGCCTTGCTTCGTTCTGCGGCATTCCCTTCAAATACGGTTTCTAAGATATCCCAAACAGTGGTGCTGAAGATCTGGGGTAATGGCATGGATGATAGCATTTAATTTGTCAGAATTTTGCTTTGCAACAAGAATCTCAAGATCATCATAATCACCAATATACTTTGCAACAGTTACACCGTCTACTGTAACTAATGGAGGATCATAGCCATTAACAATACGAACCCATGATTAAAAATCTCGCGATTGTATAAAAGCACGCATATCAATTTTCCACCATAAATAGTTCGTGCCATCGAAGGCTGGCGGTACGTTTATAGACATAGCACTTATGTCCATAATAATTAGATTGCTTTAAACACAGACTTATAAGGTCTTAGCGTGTTTGCCTTCTCTGATACCAATTGAAAAAACGCGGGTACAAAAACCACACCCAATATTTCGTTTGGCAATCTGAATGGACTAACTTCAATATACTTTCAAGAGAATCAACTAGACAGTCAGACTCAATCAAAGAAAAGTATATCCAAGAGTTATATATCTCTCTCAACACAATCAAAGTTAAACAGAAACAAGTCCGTACACCTGATCATAGTGTGTGAGTTCTTGGACGGTATCAAACCAATATCTTTTGTTTTTATCACAACCTATTTAAGACCCACCGTGTATAAACCTCTTTAAGCAACAATCACTAAAGGAATATTTCAACACGGTGTCCACTTAAAACAGGGTTAGTCCAGACCGGTCTAATAATGTGAAAAAGACAAAGTCAAGTGTCCAAGATCAATCAAGTCTTATCCAGCAAACAAGGTTGGATTTAAAAACTATAATTGATTAACGTACAACATGTATTATTTCAATTATATAAAGAAAATATAATGCGGAAAAGAATAACACAAACACCAGAATTTTGTTAACGAGGAAACCGCGAATGCAGAAAAACCCCGGGACCTAGTCCAGAATAAACACACACTGATTATAAGTTGTTACACCAATTTCCTACTACCTATTCAGACTAGATATAATACCTGCTCCAGCTGTATTCAAGCACTTGTAGAAATCCTAGAAGAACACCGATTCTCTATAGGAATTCTTCTCGTATAACTTCTAGCAGAACACAAATTTTCTTTAGAAGTTATTCCCGAAAATCTTTTGGCAGAACAAGGTTCTCTTCAGAAGATACAAGAACACGGTTGATACTTTTCGATCTTTTATTTTTCACAAAACACCAAATCGATTTCCCTTTAGATGTAAATCAAGGTTTTAGAAATCTTGTGTTTGTTTTGAGAAAAACAATTACTAGGTAAAAGTAATATCAAAACAAACTTGTAGATTAGGGTTTATGATCGCTGTCGTATGCGTCAAAAATAATTTCACTTTCTCACTCTACTAAATATAAATAAAGTACGTGGTAAGAAAGAGTTCGTTCCCACAGAGAGGCTTTTGTTGTTATAAAATTTCAGTTTCTTAGTAACCAATGGGGGGAATTTTTGTTTTAGAAAAGCAATAAAAATAATTGAAAGCAATAAAATAATTTGAATAATCAATAAGGAGAAGATACTGGTCACGGGATAGTATCATTCACAAATATGTATTTTCATCAATGACTAGAATTGGTATTTTAATCTCTCATTTACTAAAAGTCCTAAGATACCTTGATCGCAAGAATATCCCGCTAATTCCCTGATTTCATCACAACCACATTAAAAGATGTATATGTGAATTCTTCCTAGAAAGCAACCTAACGTGTAAAAGCACAATCAAGTTTAACTCCCTAAAAGCAATAAGTTCTATGGAATAAGACTAATCAATGCAAACGAACGTGTAAAAGCACTAATCCGTTTTAACAAAAGTTATGATTCACTTGTGACTAGTAGGATATATCACTACAAGCACTACCCACAATTATGCTACTTAGAATCAGGAATAAATAAATTTTTCGTATTGAAAACCCTAATCTAGCAATAAGGATGAAGG
The DNA here is from genome assembly GCA_023531295.1 of Papaver armeniacum. Lineage (NCBI taxonomy): Eukaryota > Viridiplantae > Streptophyta > Magnoliopsida > Ranunculales > Papaveraceae > Papaver > Papaver armeniacum. Next base: position 72,724 of record JAJJWW010009309.1, on the reverse strand, counting down.
CAAACTCAATCGATTCTGGACTCGACTAAACAAACATTCAAACTATATAACACTATTAATTGTGAATCACAAACAATAAATTATTGAGACAAAACTAATTCATTGAATCATATGTCATGTTGTGAAATCCACTTTATCCCATAACCAATAATATTTGTTTAGCTACTCATAGCTTTTGTGTTCATCATAATCAATAATAAAATAATGAAATAAAGAAGATGAAAAACAAATGAAAAGCAAACCCTAGTTGCCGCTCTCCCCAGCTCCAAGTAGAATAATACGTTCTCCAAAGTTATAAAAAAAAACTTTTCTTTTGTAGCTTTTCTCCAACTTCTAAAATTAGGTCCAATCTCCAAAGTCCACCAAACTCAAGTGTGAGAATACCCATGTAGAAAATAGCCCAGTAAAGTTCTCATCCAAAAATTAGTCGCCGGAAAACTGGAGTCATCGGCCTGAAAAGTCATCTTAGGTGACCGGCAAAGTCCACCCGGTCACCGGTCAAATGAGTCGACTCGGTCAGGTCAACCGAGTCAAGGTGAGTCAGGGAGTGTAGATGGGGCAAAACGAGTCGCTGGTTTTTAAGGAATTGAGGAGACGACCGTGCGGAGGAAACTCCTTGAACCGAGCGAACTTTCAAACCTCACACAGATGCACTGCAAGAAGGGAGTGCCTTGAATTCGAGAGATCAATCTGTAGTACTCTGGCCTAAACCAAGACAATGGCCGTTCCAGAGTAAATTCGGTCACAAGAGAGGATAGGTCGATATGTAGGAGGGAAGCTGAGAAATGTGTGAGATCAATGGTGATCGAAGATTGTAGGTGTGTTGTGTATTTTGAAAATAAGATAAGTTCTGAATGATTGAATTTGCTCTGTTGAGAGTAATTGCTCAAATGTTGAGTTGTTAATCTCGTGTTGTCTGTTTGACGTGAGATTGTCTTGTTTTCAATCATGATTAAGAGACTTATTTATATTGCTAGAATTGTAAACACCATGATCTCATGAAGTGTGACAGTTGATGGAATCAAAGAGTGGAGAAGTGGAAATCGTGTTAAAACCGGTTGCTCAACGTGCGGAGACTTGGTCGATTTTCCATCCACTACTTTGTTAACTCCTTCAACTGATTGCACGACTTGCTCACATTCTCGCCGTGTGTATGAACACACGTGCCGTAGACCGCCAGACCAAAACCCTAGTTAATTTCCCCCATGTGACACGATTGATGTCTCGTGATTAGTTAGTCAGTTGCTGACTTCATGACTTCATGGGACGATGAGTCCTTGTATTTTTTGAGTCGAACGTGATTTTCAAATGTTCTGAGACTCATGAATTGAACGTGTCTGTTGAGACAGAGGTATGATTCTCACGTGAATGTTGAGAGTTAAGGTGAGCAAATATTGCTCATTCGATGGATTGTTGAATATTGAAAATTGAACCAATATTCCTTGGTTTGAGCAAATATTGCTCATCTGAGCAAATGTTGCTCATTTTATGAATTATTGGTAGCGTGACCAAGATAAAATATATTAATTTAAAACACTGGTAATTGAACCGAGCATAATTAATAAAATGCTGATCATGAGATCGTCGTAAAATTATTAGCGTTCGAATATGGAATTATGAACCCTGGACTCAGAAACCCTAACTCGATTGACCAATTGATGGTTTATTGAAAATTAAACATGGAGTGAAGGAGGGATCGGCTACATGGGATCATGGGTCGACCATGTAGCGCCCAGATGCTCAAGTGAGCAAATACCAAGGTCTCTTGAAGACTCGTTGATTTGTTGATGAAAGGATGATTAAATGTTGGTTTAATCATTTATTATTAAAATAATGCTCGTCTGAGCCTTAGGTGATAAAACCTAATTAATTATGAAGAGATGAGGGACCGACCAAGGGGTCATGAAACCGGCCCTGGGTGGTCATGGGATCGACTGACGATCATTCTATGAAAATTCCAAATTGTTGGAAGAGTTTGAACCTAATATGAACAAATTAGGTCAAATGATGAAAATATGAGGGACCGGCCTCTTGCAAGCCAAAGAGCCAACCCTGGTCGGTCAAGGTAATATGCTCATGTCACCAAAGTGTTCGCATCTCATTCCTGAGAATTTTGATATTTTCTGATGTGCGTTTGAGTAATTAATTTGGGAAAATATGAAGAAATCAGGGATTTTTGCTGAAACTGAGGAAACTTCATGAGATGAAGGAAAATAACAATAAAATGAAGGAATCATGAAGTGTGGGACCGGCTATGGCCAAGGTATGTCCGACCGGCCAATGGGTCCGGTCCCATAGCATTTCCTTAATTTTTGTTATATTTTTTCATGATTTTATGGAAATATCATAAAATCAAGGAGTTTGTTGAAACTAAGGAGTTTTGTTGAAATCAAGGAGTTTCCTTGAAGCGAAGGAGTTTCCATGAGATAATAATAATAAAATAAGGGTGTGGGACCGGCTTGGGCATGGTCGGACGCCTATGGCCCGGTCCCATGAGTTTTCCTTAATTTTATATAATTTTATGTATTATTTCCATGATTTGAAGGAATTTTCATAATTTGAAAGAAATACCATGAAATCAAGGAATTCCATGGGATCAAGGAAACATAAAAAATAATAATAATAAAATAAGGGGATGTGGGACCGGCTAGGGCATGACCGGCCGGCTGGGCCCGGTCCCACGAATTTCCCTAATTTTTTATTATTTTTTCATGGATTTATGGAAATACCATGAGATTAAGGAGTTTTCATGAGATTAGGGAAATAATAATAAAATAATGAGGAATCATGAGGTGTGGGACCGGCCAGGATCAAGGCATAGCCGGTTGGCTAATAAACACGGTCCCACGACATTTTTCCCAATTTTATATTATTTCCTTGATGCGAAGGAAACACCATGAAACTGGGGAGTTCCTTTAAAACAAATGTAGATGGTGGATTTTCGACAAAGACTAAAATCGTAAACCCATAATTATATGTATTCCTGATCCAACAATCAGATGAATATCGAGGCTCATGTCTCTTATTGAAAGCATGAAAGATCATGCTATGAGAATCTCTGACTGAGAATACTGTCTCTCAGAGTATATATAGATATGTAGTCTCTCACCGAGGCAACGACATATCTCATGAATACTTGAGCAATTTCGGTAATTACTTCTATATAGAATCGAAAGATTAGACGGCTCCTAGACAACTTGCTCGCTAGTATAGAGCAATAATGTCTTCGGATGTAACGATGTTTTCCACGACTATATGAAAGAAGTATGACGCTTCAACAAGCTCATATCACTCAATTCCTGAATAATTAACGCTCCTAGACGATCGTACTAGTATAGAGCCATTAATTAATTATTCTCAAAATCAATAGATTCAAATCCCTGGAAAATATTCAATATTTTCATAATATTTCGTTACTTCAATTTATGGTTCTTCCCCAGCAGAATTCCATGGGTTAGTAATAAATATTCAACACATGGACATCTGAGTTACCTTCGAGTAAGCCCCAACCAAATGGTGTAAATGTATTCGACAAATAATGCATTAACAAACACCTGAATGAACAAAAAAGTATTTCAAAATACGACGAGACGATGAACCTATGCAAATAGGAAAGAAAATAATAAAATAATAGTCAAGGCGCTAGGGACTGGCTCACCGACCAGCCCGGTCATGCCGTGATCAGTCCCACGCCCAAATTCTATATTTTATCATATTTTATTATTCTCCTTGACCTCATGAAAATCCTTTCATTTGAACAAATATCCTTTGTTTTGAGGAAACTCCTCAGTTTCATGATGTTTCCTTTACACTGAGGAAATAATATAAAATTAGGGAAAATATCGTGGGGCCGTGATTATTGGCCAACCGGCCATGCCTTGATCCCGGTCGGCCCCACACCTCACGGTTCCTCATTATTTTATTATTATTTCCCTAATCTCATGAAAACTCCTTAATCTCATGATATTTCCTTGATCCCATGAAAAATAATATAAAATTAGGGAAATCTGTGGGACCGGGCCATAGCCAGCCGGTCATGCCCTAGATGGCCCCACACACCCTATTTTATTATTATTATATTTTCATGTTTCCTTAATCCCATGAAATTCCTTGATTTCATGATGTTTTCTTCAAATTATGAGAAAATACATAAAAATATATAAAATTAAGGAAACTTGTGGGACCGGGCCCAAGCTGGCCTGTCATGGCCTAGCCGGTCCCACAAACCCCTTATTTTATCATTATTATTTTTATATTTCCTTAATTTTATGAAATTCTTTGATTTCATGATATTTCCTTCTAATTATGAAAATTCTTTCAAAAAATTATGAAAATTCTTTCAAATCATGAAATAATACATAAAATAAGGGAAAACCCACGGGACCAGGCCCTAGCCGGCCAACCATTCTCAAGTCGGTCCCACACGCCCTTATTTTATTATTATTAATATTTTTGTTTCCTTAATCTCATGGAAACTCTTTGATTTCAACAAAAACTCATTGGTTTTAACAAATTCCTTGATTTTATCATATTTCCCTAAAATCATGAAAATATTATAAAAAATTGAAGAAAAAAAACGTGTGGGACCAAGCTCCTTGGCCGACCGGCCATGCCTTGGCCATGACCGGCCCCACACCTCATGATTCCTCCACCCTTTTATTATTTTTCCTTCATCTCGTGAAGTTTTGACGGTTTCATCAAAAACCCTGATTTCTTTCATATTTTCTCAAATGATTGCTCAAATGCACATCTGAAAATATCAAAATTCTCAGAACTGAGATACAAACACTTTAGTGACATGAGCAGGTTACCTTGACCGACCAAGGTTGGCTTTTGGCTCGCAAGGAGCCGGTCCCGCGTATTTACACCATTTGACCTAATTTGCGCAATTGCACGTATTAGGTCCAAAACTCTTCCAAATAATTCTGGATTTTCATAGAATGATCGTCAGTCGATCCCATGACCACCTAGGGCCGATTTCATGACCCCTTGGTCGGTCCCTCACCTCTTCATAATTAATTAGGTTTTATTACCTTAGGTTCAGACGAGCATTATTTTAAAAATGATTATGCCAGCATTTAATCATTCTTTCATTAAATCAACTGGTCTTCAGGAGACCTTGATATTTGCTCACGTGAGCATCTGGGAGCTACATGGTTGATCCATAATCCCATGTAGCCGGTCCCTCCTCAGCTCCGTGGTTAACTTTCAATAAACCATTAGTTAATCATCAATTGATCAAATTAGGGTTTTGAGTCCAGGGTTCATAATTCCAGATTCAAATGCTAATAATTTTACGTTGATCCCGTGATCAGCATTTTATTTATCATACTCGGTTCAATTACCAGAATCTTATTTGGTCATACTACCAATAATTCATCGAATGAGCAACATTTGCTCAGATGAGCAATATTTGCTCATGTCAACTTATTCACACATCATATCTCTGTCTCAACAGACATGTTCAATTCACGAGTCTCAGAACATTTCGAAATCACGTTCGACTCAACAAAACAAGGACTCGCCGTCCCATGAAGTCATGAAGTCAAGAATCGACTAACTAAATACACGTCACGCCTTGCAGACTCCACAATCACACGAGACATCAATCGTGTTACATGGGGGATATTAACTAGGGTTTTGGTCTGGCGGTCTACGGCACGTGTGTTCAAACACACAATGGAATGCAAGTCGTGTAATCAGTTGAAGGAGTTAACAAAGTAGTGGATGGAAAATCGACCAAGTCTCCGCACGATGAGCAACTGGTTTCAAACACGATTTCCATTTCCCCACTCCTTGACTCCATCAACTGTCACACTTCATGGGATCATGGTGTCTACAATTTCAACAATATAAATAAGTCCCTGAATCATGATTGAAAGGACAACGAGAATCTCACATCTTACAGACAACACGAGCTCAACAACTCATCAATTGAGTAACTTCAATCTTTCAGAACTTATCATATTCAGAATTCACAACACACCTACAATCTTAGATTACCATTGATTCCACACATTTCTCAGCTTCCCTCCTACAGATCGACCCATCCTCTCCTGTGACCGAATTTACTCTGGAACGACCATTGTCTTGGTTTAGGCCGGAGTACTACAAATTGATCTCTCGAATTCAAAGCACTCCCTTCTTGCAGTGCATCTGTGAGAGGTTGAACATTTCGCTCGGTTCAAGGAGTCTCCTCCGTACGGTCGTCTCCTCAATTCCATAAAAACCAGCAAATCGTTTTGCCCAATCTACAGATTGGCGACCACAGTGGGAGATCATTCTCTCGGTTGCAAATTCACTTATCACAAAGATGGTCGGTCTTAGGTCCGGTTCAGTTACCAACCCGGAATCAACACTCGGTTCTAATATTGCAAGCTCTAGCTGTACTGCTAACACCGCTCCTCCGGTGCAACCTGCCACTACCACTCCTCCGGTGCAACCTACCACTACTACTCCTCCAAGCACTGGTGCTCCAGTGATCACCCCTGCAAGCGACAACGCCGACGCCATCAATAATCCACTCTTCGGTTGGTCTCCCGAAGAAGTCAGAGAAAATCCACCTACCATAGGTGATCTCATGAAGGTACAAGAAACTCTTGCCAAAAATCAGATGACATGGCTGCTACTCAGAAGGAACTATTCAACTATCTCAAGACTCTTACAGACAAGATGTCAGAGAAAACTCAAGAGAAAGGAAAATCTAAAGAAAAACCTTCAGACGCTGATCCCGAAGTCACTCCAATCCATGTAGTAGATGATGAGGAAGTTCCCAAAGCTACAGATGATCCACCAGCGAAAGAACCATCCAGTTTCATCACTCGTGAGGACCTGGAGCGCCTCTTGGAGGATCATGGAAAAGATAAAACGCCTTCTGAGCATCGTCACCAACCTCCATACCCTGCTACTACGCAGATAATTCCTCTACCAAAAGGTTACACCTCTCCAACCTTCACGCTTTATGATGGAACAGGCAACGCTTGAGAACATGTTTCTCGATTTTTGGAAGCACTGGGTGAACATGAGCACAACCATACTGTCCGTCTGAAGGAATTTTCAAAATCTCTAAAGGGTAGAGCATATACATGGTACAACAACATCGCACCAGGAAGTATCAAAAGTTTGGGAGAAATGGTTAATGCTTTCTACAGGAAATACTTCTTCGTTTCAGAACAAATCACCCTCTCTGATCTCGGAAGGATGTTTCAAAGGAGCAACGAACACCCTAACGATTATGTGAAAAGGTTCAGGGTTCAGGCCTTGTATTGCCATGATCCGAATGTCACAGAGCAACAACTCATGGACTTGTGGATCAACGGAATGATCCCAGTCTATAGAGCTTTATTGGAAAATCTCAGGTTCCAGACTTTCTCAGAACTCCATGAAGCATCCAAGAGATCGAACTACTCACTTTGCTCTATTGGAGAGCTAAGACCACAAAAGCTGAAGAGCCACGGGAGACCCGAGGTACCAAACGTTTAATCAACAAAAAATAAAACCTCCAACCTTCCATAAATGCTGTTGAAGGGAGTAAACGAAAAGCCGAGCCACAGCGCAAACATACTTCCTCAACCCCTTCAAAGGCGCAAAGGAAGGATGATGTGCAAGTCCCTGCTCAACACACGGAAGCTGATCCAGAGGCACCTGACTTCCCCTATTCCATTGAGGAAGTTATTGAACTTCTAGACGCCTAGGTTCAAGACGGTGCGATCAAGCTCCCATATGTCAAGAAAGAACCAACCGAAGAAGCCATGGAAAATCCTCGCTACTGCCGCTTTCATAGGTTTGTCAACCATCCCACAAGTGATTGCAGAACTTTGAAGCGCATATTCAAAGAAAAGGTCGAATCAGGAGAACTCAACCTGGGGACTGAAGGGGTACACAGAGATCCTCTCCCTGTCGAACCTTCACTCCTTCAACCACTGTCAAAGAAGCGGTTCAATCCTTAATTGAACATATCTCGAATTGCTATACTTATCAAAAGCCCAGAGGGGAGACATGTTCACTGCACTGAACCACATTGTGTCAGGAAAGCGTTCGTTGATTCAAGAAGCATTTCCTGAGCCGCCCTCAATAACAGATGAAGAAATGTACGACTGGGGACTCCTTACCACAGTCCATCTCAAGGGAAACGAGTTCAAACGAGCATTGATTGATATCGGCACCGCTGTTAATATTATCCCTCTGAAAACTCTCAGAGTTGCTGGTATCACACGACAAGAATCCATTCATGCTCCAGTAACAATCACAGATCATGAAGGAACACCCAGAGATGCTTATGGCCACATCACCCTCAAGATGAAAATAAACTCAGCCTGGACAGAAACAAAATTATTCATAATTCGAGAAGATCCAGGATATGATATGATTCTTGGACGAACATGGATTCACACTGGAAAGGTAACACCAACACCTTAAGTTGCACATCTCTCTATTGAAGAAACCTCCGATTCGGAAGAAGAAGAAGAAGAAGAAGAAGATACTTCACCATTCAAGTATTTGAAGGAGGTCAGAACCCTAGCAGATTTAACACAAAAACCTGAAGAAGATGCAAATGCTTTCATCAAAAGGTTTCGCACTCAGGCAAGTCTTATTCCTCCTCATGTGTTTATATCATCAGTTTTCAAATATGCTTATTTGGTCCGAGGACTTTACTCCACCAACAACTTAGCAATTGCAAAATGCTATGAATGGATAACCAAATGGTTAAACAGTACCTCAAATATTCAAAAAAAATTATTGCTGAAGACATAGCCAAGCATGATAAACAGTACCTCAAATATTCTCCTCTGCATGAGTGTCCATACATACCACAGCCGTGGAACTCCACTACACGAAGAATTCCAACCAGCAGAAAATATTCAGGGCACGAATGATCAAGCCTAACAAATTCTAGAAAGGAGATTTGGTTCTCAAAGCAACTAAGCGTAACTCCCATTCTGCAAAGAATTCGAACTGGGAAGGACCCTACATGGTCTCTAAGTCTGTCGCTGGTGGATACTACAAGCTGATCAACATGGATAACAAGGAAAGCGTGGCCGTGATACATGATAATTGGCTCAAGGCCTTTGATGTCTAAGGTTTTGGATATTCGAGGTATTGGATGTTCATGGCACGAACACCTAAAATATTTGGCATTTAGATTTTTCTTTCATTGTATTTCAATTCCTCCAAAATGTTTGCAATACTTGCATTCAGGAATTTAAATCCAAAGAATTTATCAAAATTCAGTTTGCTTAAAGAAAATCTCTATCAAACCCAAAGAAAATCCTCAATCATTTACCGATCCAAAACCAATCAAAACCAAAAATAAAACCTCACATCTCTCGAAGTTCGAAATTCAAGAGATTATGAAAAGAAATCAAAGGAAATCAGCAAAGAAAGATTTTTGTTCCTCTGCATCCTTCAAGACTTGCAAAGCCGCCTTCTCCATGTTCAGCTCTTCAGTCAGTCTGAAAATTTTGTCTTCCTTTTCCATTGCAGCATCATTGGGAAAGGGTATGTTATTCTCTCATGAGTCCTTAATAGCATTCATCTTCTTACGGAGCCATTTCACATTGAAGCCAAGTCTCTCAGAATTCTCCAAGTTGAACTCCCAATCAAAGAGTACATCTGGAGTCACGGTATTTCTAGCTATAGTGCATATATCGCTTACAACACGCAAGATAACACTTACTTGCATGGTTAAGGAATAAGCACGCTTTAGGTCTCTAGTAACGACGATGTGACCAAATTTCTTTCATATTTTCTCGTACAAGTTGGCATATCCAATGGGAACGCCGAATCCACCAACTAGTTCGTGGTACGGGAGTGAAGCATAAAAGGGAGGATCAAAAACAACTCCTGCACTTGGATACTCATGCAACACTATACGGTTCTCAATTACTGGGGCAGCTTCTATAATCGGGGTAACAATTTCTTCAGTATTCTCTACTGGTGTTTCAGTTTCTTCAATCACTGAAGCAGCAACAATCTGGGTTTCCGTAACTTCAGTGACAACCTTCTCATGGCCTTGAAGTGCAGGTATGGCTGTCTCTTCATCAACAACTCTAGGGCGATTCGGATTATCCTTATTGGTTTCAACATCCTCAACTTCCGTATTTGACACCTAATACGAAGATTACATGAGGTTAGAGTCGTTTAGAGCATGAAACCAAGTGATATTATAAAATACAGAATGCAATCAATACCACATCATCAAAGTTCATCATTATACACCCAAGGCACGAGCAAATGGCATGAAAATCACAAAAATACGTTTTACGGTGATCTCGTCTGAAAAACTGTAGTCTACTATATACTAAAAGACGAACTGGGAGCAACCTACAAGGAATCTGAGGATGGGTCATACACCATTCTCTTTGTATGGATGTCCCCTACCACATGTCAAAATTTCATGACAATCCGATGAACGAGCAAAAAGATGTGGTTGAAACATCGGGCAACATGCAATCTGAAAAAATTCTGGAAGTCTCTTGGAAGTTTACTGTTTCGCCTTTTTCAGGTCCTAAACGCGCTCGAAATCCAAAAATATTCGTAGAAAAAGCTTGGAAATTCTCTGGGCTTGAAGATACATATGCGGATCACGAAAATCTGACATCGGACGAAGATTCTATGGCACTTATTCTAAGAGGCTGAGTTCTGAATTTTCTGGTGACGTGTTTTCGGCAAAGATATGTTCACATGGATTCTCATTCATTCACTCATAAATCAGCGATTTCATGCTTCTATGAAGAGGTTATAAGATATGTGCTTACTTTGGGGGTCCTCGAAGTGTTCAAGGAGTTGGGATTGCCCGTGTCAACATCAAGGGGTTCATCATTTTCATTCGGTTCCGAATATTTGGGACTTCCTTCGCCTCTATTCTCGGGAGATGACCGAGTATTAGCACTCTCTACCTCCACGGCAACATCCTCCTGGACACATTCTCAAATAATTAGCATTTTCTCACGAGGCGTTCATTATTGGCTATGAGGGAGAATACTCACTATATTTTCTTCTTCAACGCTCAAGTCAGGGACCGTCTGCCCAGCAGCAGAGAACTGAAGACCGTCAATACTTGATGGAGTGATCCTGCAACAGAATAACAAAAAGTCGTTTTCAAGATCCCAATCACATGGATGAGAAGAAGTCATGACGAAAGAGATATCGATAAACTCACCAAACAAATCACTGGGGACTTTATGGTGTTAGGTATCATCTTATAATTCTTACTCCTGCCTTCTCCACCATGAACAATCGCTTCAGCTTCTGAGAGGTTTACATCAATTCGCGGTCTTACATTACGACCGCCATGTGGAAAAGAAAATTTTGATGCAATAGTCAAAATACAATCATCATAATCTTATGAAGACTTTATAAAATACTTACTTGTGAACATCCTGGAGATGTTTTCCGTTTGTCGCTACCAGGGAAATGCTTCAATCTTGGTCGAGTACCAATCATCTCAGAAGAAGGAGGCTCCTTCACTAAGGTTGATTAACTCTTACAAAATTAGATAAGCGCTTGAGTTGTTGATCCCAAAAATCTATGTAACCTGGAGTTACATATGAAATTCTTCCAGAGCTGGGAAACCAGAATTCACTTCCTTCCACATGTGTGCGGTCCAGACGGGTCATAAGCTGATCAACTGAGGGTTTTCTTCTTCGGAAAGTCGGAAAACACTGATCCATACCCATTTGCCGAGCCGCCCTATCAATATTTTGTTCTTCCACTGAGAATTCTCCATGCATTATGGATATTAGATAACCGGGAGTACAACTTAGCATAAAAGCTCTCTCGCCTTCGTCCAAATCAGCACCAGATTTCAAAGTCATGCTCTCTTCATCATTAAAAGTTCTCAACTGAGAGATGTAAAGGGGAACTGAGACCCATGGGCGGAAGTTGAATTCAGATTCACAATCCAGAACATCAACAAAGCGAGTCTTCAGTCGAGGTTGCTTTGTAGACCAACGCATGATCCTGGCATTAACTTTCTCAGAGAAAACATGACGAGCATTAGTATTCAATCCTTGCAAAATGGTACGAGGGATAGGTGCATAATTCTTGAAATGCTCCCACATCAAAGCTTGAAGAAACATTGTGTTAGCATAACATTCAATCTTCATAAAACCATTCGAGACACTAGAGTCCATGATCAAGGAGTCCAAGTTAGAATACAAAGAACCCAGGAACAAGCTACCTATTGGGAGTTGCTCACCCTGAGCCATCTTAATCGCAAAAGGAATCACGAACGGCTTCAACAAGTTTCCAGCATCTTCAAATACGTCTCTGGACAACCATAAACACAAGAAAGCAGCAATAGATAACGTACCGTCAACATGCCACTCCAGAGGAGTATCTCTCGGCCACTAGTATATTAACCAATGAGCATAACAACCTTTGCTGCCAGATGCTTTGTTAATCTCATCCGTTGTGGTTGTCAAGATGTTAGAGATTGCAACTTCCTCTGGTGAAGAAAGATTTTCAGGAAGATTGCCCGTGATCGGAAGATGCAACAAAGCAACTAAATCTTCTAAAGTAATGGTAAACTCTCCCCATCTGCATATGAAAGAGTGTAGTTGCAGGAAATCCCACAATACACCCCTCACTATAATTCACTTAACTAATTCATTGAAAGACGAATAACTAAGAATGTTTATTAATTATCTTCTTCCAGTTTACACAGGAAAACAGAATTATACTTAAGGATTACAAACACTCTCCAAGTTTCTCTCTCCTAATGACTTCATTCCCCCTTTCCAACATACTTCTCATCCCTTTATATAGGGTAATACATAGTGAATGACAGCTAGGCTGTCCTTTATTTTTGGGAATGTCTCGCGAAGTGTCGCGAATGTATAAGTACTCATACTCGCGACACTTCCTAACCCTCGTCAATTTCATATCTTCCCCGTCGTCATCCAATGCGTCATTCCTTTTGATTCCTTGCGACTCCCTCGCAGAGTCTGCTGTTTATTATCCTCGCGAGTTTTGTACGTTGCGATATAATGATCCTACATCTTGCCTCTTTTTCCTTGAATATTGCTTGAAGAGCATTCTTTAAGGAAAAATCCGTTCTTGATGTAATCTTTGATCTTTGTTTGATGAAGGAACGAGCGAAAGAATATTTTTCTTGAAAAGTACGTACTTGCCTCTATTCTTTGGCGAAGTTCCGAAGCTTTGAGAAGTACATATGAAGTATCATTTTTTGCCTCAGGTGTTATGAAAGTGATAAATTTCGCAGCTCATCTCGCAAGTTAAAAAGAGTGATGAATCATGAGAATTTATGCCTCTTGAACCTCCGCGATTGTTCGTTTTCCACTAAAAATCTTCTTCAAAGATAATTCCGTGAATTTAGTAATGACCGTTTACACGTGTTTAAAACTACCCTTTTTACCTGTATTTAATGTTATCCAGTCATAACGTTTTCTTGTCTATTTATAGGAGGATCCTTTGTGAAGAATGCTTCTTTTCTTTTACTTCATCTCTTTCATCGTCTGCAATTGTCTTTCTGCTGTTTTTTCTTCATCGTCTTATTCACCGTTTTTCTACTACTTCCTATCTGCTATTACTTCCATGGCATCCAGGTTTGCTATTCTTGCTAAACTCGATCGATTTGCGATTGATTGATTTTGTGATTGATTGATTTTGTGATTGATTGATCTTGTTGAAATTATTTTATTCTGATTTCTCTTTTAACCTCTTTCTCGCCATTTTTGCTTCAAAAAGAACAAACCCTGCACCAAGTTCACCGTGAAGAACCCCTTCTTTCTTTGGATTCGCAATCGAAACCCACTTCTCAACAGAACCCGTTCGCAACCAAAGTCCTCTTTGCAAGCAAAATCTACCGCTTCTAAAAGAAAGCCTGCGAATGACAAGGTATTTAAGAAATATTTACCTTTTTTAATAACAATATTGTTGCCTCTGTTTCTTACTTAACTTGTCATTCGCAGGATGATAAAACTACTGATAGAACCCCCAAAAGATCTCGCCAACCTAAACCCATGACTCCTGATGTTCCTTTTCCCTCCTTTATGCCTTCGTCTCCTGTTGCGAAACTATCGCAGGATAATTTTATCACTAATGACAATATTCCTTTGCCTCAACTCCTCATAGACCAAGTTCCTCATAATAGTCCTACTACAAATGACCTTATTCCTTCTCCTATCATCGATGCCCCTGTTATTCCTCCGATCACTACCTTTCCCGAAATCTCCTCTTCCCATGATGTTCCCTTGGCGAAGAATGATTCGTCTCTACCTTTCTTCCACCGAGCAAATTCCTCTTCTTTGCGAGAAAATTTGGAAGGGATAGATGTGGCTTTCAAAGTTCTCTCGGACCTTGTAGATGACGCCAAGAAGACTTCTGTCGACCCTATCAAATCCAATGTCTGCGAGATTTTAAGTAAACATCTTGGTCCTAATAAGATCTCGCAAGCATCCTTAGTTCAAGAAATTAATGTATTGAAGAGTGATCTCCAAGCTATGATCACGAGATGCAATAATCTCCATCTTGAAAATCAAAAATTTCACAACATCTCGCTAGATCGTGATAATCTTCGCGAGGAAGAATGAGGAATTAAAAGGTAGACTCTCGCAACCCCTCCTTTTTTTTTTTTTTTTTTTTTTTTTTTTTTTTTTACGACTTAAGCTCTTGTTCGGCCTTCAAGCTTTAAATCAGAAACGAATAATGGAGATATATCAGTTGGAATCAATTGTTGAAGAAGTTCGAGTTGAAAGAGATGCTTGGATGGAGCAATATAATCTTTTAGATAATCTTCATACATATCTTTCATTGATCAAATAAATAATTTGTCTAAAGAAAATTTTGATTTAGCTCAAAGATCAAGACTCATTAAGTAATGACTTATCTCGCCTCTCTTATTCTTTAACTAAAGCTAATTTGGAGTTGGAAACTTTATCGGATGAGAATAGAACTCTTTCTCAAGAGAAGCGTTCTCTGTTAAACAAGGTGGCGATCTGTTCGCAACGAGATGATGCTTGTCAAAAATTATGTGAAGAACAAGAACAATCTATTCATACCCTGAGAAATCAGCTTGAAGAAGTTACTGCTGAGAGAGATAAACTTATTCAGGGTAGGATAACCTTGAGTTTAAAAGCAAGCCAATTCAAGGATCAATGTGCCAAATTAGAAAAATCCAACTCTTCTCTTGCGACCGAAAATTCCATACTTGTTTCTAATGAAAAAGCTTGCGATCTCGTTTGAAAGGCTTAGTTGGAGATACATTTGATGATGCCATGGACTGTTTGGGGAATAATTTTGCAGCTTTAATTCAAAGATCTTACTTCTCAAAAGGAAGGTAGTCATAATGTTTGACTACCTTAATTCATTTATGTATTTGAACATTCCAAAGATCTTCTGTAAGAGTCTTCTTTAATCTTTTCATATGTATTTGTGATGCAGATTCCGAGAGAAAGCTTCGCTCCGTTATGTCTACCCTCAAGTCAGATTATACTAAAGTTCGCAAAGAAAATGGGTTACTCGCTGCTTCCCTCGCGCGTTCTCGCGAGCGTGCAAAAAGAAGATTTGAGTACATGTTTTGACTGTAAAGACATAGATAGTAAAAATCGTCAAAAGCGCTTCGTCAATTTCCCCTCAAAGCTGAAGTCCTCGTGAATGAAATTTTATTGTCTAAATCTCTTGAACCTATTCATGTTGATCCTTTGGAAGTAAGTGATGATGAAATCCCCAACTCCCCTGATAGTGATTATGACTATGAAAGTTGCGAAGATACCGCTAACATCGAAGTTGTCAACAAAGATCCGGGCCGATAAAACTTCGATGAAAATCCACCAACTCGCGAAGGTGAATCTCTTTGAAAGAGTATCTCAACAGAATCTACCGATCGGTGAAGGTTGAGCCGATAAAGATATTGAAAAATCTCTACCAACTTCTCGTAATCGATGATGTTGAGAATTAAACTCTGTTTTTGTTGCTTCTGTCGAAATTTACTTTTTGCTTGAAAAGATTAAATCTTTTGTTATTGTCTCCTTCTTCCTTATTTAAAGAATTTTGGATGTAATCTTGCAAGCATGTTCGCTTACATTTTTGTGTGATCATTTATGTTCCCAATTAAGGGCCTTACTTTGTCTCTTCTCGTTGCGACAAGATCGCAGGACGCCTTTGCATTTTCATGCAATGGCCCATTGACCTCGCCTTATCATATTTGGTGGTCTTCTAAGCGCGACCTTCCTAATTAAAGGTCTTGCTTCGCCACCCTTTATTGCGACAAGGTCGCAGGACGTCTTTACACTTGCATATAAAAACCCATTGACCTTGCCTTATCATTTTTCAAGTATTTTTGCCTCTGCAGGATATTTTGTTTGCAACAATATGACAGGCCTAAACTTTCTTGTGAAAATAAAGCCCCATGACATTGTCGTCTTGCGACGAAATCGCAGGACGTCCGCACACTTTCATGTACGGACCCATTGATCTCGCCTTACCCTCGCGTTAGTATTGTTGCCTCTTCAGATCATTGCACAAATATGACAAGCCTAAGTTTCCTTGCGAAAACAGAGCCTCATGACATTTGCGTCTGTCTTTTGACACTCTCCCTAATGGAGGGTGTCGCCCTTATCATCTCCCCCCGATTGCCCCTTCAAGGAGGCGTACATCGGCCATACAAGGCTAGCTCCTCCCATCCTGGTCTTAACAACAACCAGTTGTTTTCGCAGACCTCTTATCCCTTATACCTATAGGGTTTATGGTTACAAGGCTGCACCCTAAGTGGAGTTTTCTTCGGGCGAGTGCAGCATGCGCCAAGACTTGTCAAGAGTGGTAAGGAAGTTCCATGCTCCCCGCACTCTTGACTCAACCGTGTACCTCGGCGCCTTGAATAGAGGCAAGTACGTACTTTTCAAGAAAAATATTCTTTCGCTCGTTCCTTCATCAAACAAAGATCAAAGATTACATCAGCAACGGATTTTTCCTTAAAGAATGCTCTTCAAGCAATATTCAAGGAAAAAGAGGCAAGATGTAGGATCATTATATCGCAACGTACAAAACTCGCGAGGATAATAAACGATACTCTGCGAGGGAGTCGCAAGGAATCAAAAGGAATGACGCATTGGATGACGACGGAAGATATGAAATCGACGAGGGTTAGGAAGTGTCGCGAGTATGAGTACTTATACATTCGCGACACTTCGCGAGACATTCCCGAAAATAAAGGACAGCCTAGCTGTCATTCACTATGTATTACCCTATATAAAGGGATGAGAAGTATGTTGGAAAGGGGGAATGAAGTCATTAGGAGAGAGAAACTTGGAGAGTGTTTGTAATCCTTAAGTATAATTCTGTTTTCTGTGTAAAAACGGAAGAAGATAATTAATAAACATTCTTAGTTATTCGTCTTTCAATGAATTAGTTAAGTGAATTATAGTGAGGGGTGTATTGTGGGATTTCCTGCAACTACAAAGAGTGAGTTGGAATACACCATCGAGCAAGTAAAGCTACAATACCTCTCGCATCATGAAAAATGAATAAGTCTCCAGAAGCTTAAATAGCTCGTATTACTCGTGCATCATACAACTTAGCTCGAACACAAGGAAAACCCAGCATGTACCTCACTCATCCAGAAAATTTTTCCAAAGGCCGTCGAGAAAGCTTGAATTCAATGATTGATGCAGAAAAATATCCTCGTTCGAGACAGAACCGAATAGCTGCCTGAGGAGTCACCAGTTTTTTCTGAGTAACCTCTCTGGGATTTATCAGAAGACGAAATGCTGGAGTTTTGAGACGCTTGTCAGGCCCTTGATCTATGAAGAATGCATCCTCTATGTTCGGAACGTTCTTAATTCCAGGAGTTTCATCTTCACCAATGGAGGTCTCATCCATGCACGAATCATCCCTGGAGGCATCATTATCAATATGTGAGTCTTCCATGGAAGCATCATTGTCCACACACATATCATCTCTGGAAGCATCATTGACTTGAGAATCAGATATCCTTGCAAAGTAGCTGTAATGTGCACACAATACTTGGCTTCAGTATACCATTCATACAAGATGCAAACGTCTACAAAATGGTAATTCTCAACTCTTACCTTTTACGATTCCACTAACAATAGTGATAGAAATGCTAGAGTTAACAACTCCAAAATCGTTCGTCTCTTTGAAACCTACAAAAAACGAACGAAACTCAGACTTTCATAAAAACATAAATATTTCGATTGTGTGAACATTCACTACGAAATTATGAAAACTAAAAGCATTATTCATAAATAATTGTTCACTTCTAAATAATATTACACAAAACTCAAGTTTTGACTTTAAAGAAAATAATATATATTTTTACACATATATGTATAAGAAAACGTGATTCAATCACGTAAATAAAAAAATATATATAATGTATATATTTTTGACGGGAGCAAGACTCACGAAAATGAATTTGTGGACACTCCACGGTTTTAGCAAAAAAAAAAAATATCCATGAATAGACCATGGTTTTATATAAAAAAAAAAAATCTTCTTTTCCTTCGTATCGTCATACGTCTTCGAAACGAAGATTTATTCTAATTTCGTGAAAAACTCACACATTATAAGATAAAATTTTGATTTACATGAAAGATCATAAACAAAATTTTATCACTGGACGCAAGTTCATATATAAAAAAAAACTCTTTCTTCATATCATCATCATTCTTTAAAAGAAGAGTTTATTTCGGTTTTGTGAAAATTCACCTTTTCATGATGAAACTCTAGTTCACATGAAAGCTCATAAACTTAGTTTTATCACTGGACCTAAATCCTCATATACAAAGAAAAATCTCTACTAAGTCAGGGATTATTAATGGGTTCTCAAACTAACGATGAAGCGAACATACGTTTTCTAAAATAAGGGTTTTCAACAAAACTCATCATCATATATACACATGTATATAATTTCAATATGATCAAAGCATGCACAACTCATGAACTCAGCAAACTACTGTAAAAAAAAAAAAATCACGTACATGTCGGCGGCCGGCCGGAATATGGTCGGACGGTGGTCGGATGGTGCCGGCGATCAGCAACAGCTCCGGCGGAAAAATTCTCCTACTTTCTCATGTGCTCGAACGTGAGGATGATGGGAGGATGAAGGTGGTGGTCGGTCGTGAAGGTGAAGTAAAAAAAAAAAGAAAAGGAATTACTCCTTTTATATCAAGTTTTATTTCCAAAACCTAATTCTATAAGGATTTCCCTATTAGGCCCGTGAATCCTAAAAGGACCAAGGTCCCGTCATCAAAATCAGCGGTTCAACACCAATTTATGATCATTAAACGATGCTCTATCATGCCACTAGAATCTTCATTCAATCCATGGTTTGCTCGTACTATCAAAATCCGGTAAGGTCTTATCTTATGACTGAGTTCAATTACTTATATCATCTGTAACCGGAAAATCACCATTCAATGCTGACTGAGGAACACGGATTTCCTCACTAAGCAGGGGACTTAATGTAGATGGTGGATTTTCGACAAAGGCTAAAATCGTAAACCCATAATTATATGTATTCCTGATCCAACAATTAGATGAATATCGAGGCTCATGTCTCTTATTGAAAGCATGAAAGATCATGCTATGAGAATCTCTGACTGAGAATACTGTCTCTCAGAGTATATATAGATATGTAGTCTCTCAGCTGAGGCAACGACATATCTCATGAATACTTGAGCAATTTCAGTAATTACTTCTATATAGAATCGAAAGATTAGACGGCTCCTAGACAGCTTGCCTGCTAGTATAGAGCAATAATGTCTTCAGGATGTAAAGATGTTTTCCCTGACTATATGAAAGAAGTATGACGCTTCAACAAGCTCATATCACTCAATTCCTGGATAATTAACGCTCCTAGACGATCGTACTAGTATAGAGCCATTAATTAATTATTCTCAAAATCAATAGATTCAAATCCCTGGAAAATATTCAATATTTTCATAATATTTCGTTACTTCAATTTATGGTTCTTCCCCAGCAGAATTCCATGGGTTAGTAATAAATATTCAACACACGGGCATCTGAGTTACCTTCGAGTAAGCCCCAACCAAATGGTGTAAATGTATTCGACAAATAATGCATTAACAAACACCTGAATGAACAAAAAAGTATTTCAAAATACGACGAGACGATGAACCTATGCAAATAGGAAAGAAAATAATAAAATAATAGTCAAGGCGCTAGGGGACTGGCTCACCGACCGTCCAGTCATGCCGTGATCAGTCCCACGCCCAAATTCTATATTTTATCATATTTTATTATTCTCCTCGACCTCATGAAAATCCTTTCATTTGAACAAATATCCTTTGTTTTGAGGAAACTCCTTAGTTTCATGGTGTTTCCTTTACACTGAGGAAATAATATAAAATTAGGGAAAATATCGTGGGGCCGTGATTATTGGCCAACCGACCATGCCTTGATCCCGATCGGCCCCAGACCTCACGGTTCCTCATTATTTTATTATTATTTCCTAATCTCATGAAAACTCCTTAATCTCATGATATTTCCTTGATCCCATGAAAAATAATATAAAATTAGGGAAACATGTGGGACCGGGCCATAGCCGGACGGTCATGCCCTAGTTGGCCCCAGACGCCCTATTTTATTATTATTATATTTTCATGTTTCCTTAATCCCATGAAATTCCTAGATTTCATGATGTTTTCTTCAAATTATGAAATTCCTTCAAATTATGAGAAAATTTATAAAAATATATAAAATTAAGGAAACTTGTGGGACCGGGCCCAAGCTGGCCGGTCATGCCCTAGCCGGTCCCACAAACCCTTATTTTATCATTATTATTTTTATATTTCCCTAATTTTATGAAATTCTTTGATTTCATGATATTTCCTTCAAATTATGAAAATTCTTTCAAAAAATTATGAAAATTCTTTCAAATCATGAAATAATACATAAAATAAGGGAAAACCCACGGGACCAGGCCCTAGCCAGCCAACCATTCTCAAGCCGGTCCCACACGCCCTTATTTTATTATTATTAATATTTTTGTTTCCTTAATCTCATGGAAACTCTTTGATTTCAACAAAAACTCATTGGTTTTAACAAATTCCTTGGTTTTATCATATTTCCCTAAAATCATGAAAATATTATAAAAAATTGAAGAAAAAAAACGTGTGGGACCAAGCTCCTTGACCGACCGGCCATGCCTTGGCCATGACCGGCCCCACACCTCATGATTCCTCCACCCTTTTATTATTTTTCCTTCATCTCGTGAAGTTTTGACGGTTTCATCAAAAACCCCGATTTCTTTCATATTTTCTCAAATGATTGCTCAAATGCACATCTGAAAATATCAAAATTCTCAGAACTGAGATACGAACACTTTAGTGACATGAGCAGGTTACCTTGACCGACCAAGGTTGGCTTTTGGCTCGCAAGGAGCCGGTCCCGTGTATTTACACCATTTGACCTAATTTGCGCAATTGCACGTATTAGGTCCAAAACTCTTCCAAATAATTCTGGATTTTCATAGAACGATCGTCAGTCGATCCCATGACCACCTAGGGACGATTTCATGACCCCTTGGTCGGTCCCTCACCTCTTCATAATTAATTAGGTTTTATTACCTTAGGTTCGGATTTAGCATTATTTTAAAAATGATTATGCCGCATTTAATCATTCTTTCATTAAATCAACTGGTCTTCAGGAGACCTTGATATTTGCTCACGTGAGCATCTGGGAGCTACATGGTTGATCCATAATCCCATGTAGCCGGTCCCTCCTCAGCTCCGTGGTTAACTTTCAATAAACCATTAGTTAATCATCAATTGATCAAATTAGGGTTTTGAGTCCAGGGCTCATAATTCCAGATTCAAATGCTAATAATTTTACGTTGATCCCGTGATCAGCATTTTATTTATCATACTCGGTTCAATTACCAGTATCTTATTTGGTCATACTACCAATAATTCATCGAATGAGCAACATTTGCTCAGATGAGCAATATTTGCTCATGTCAACTTATTCACACATCATATCTCTGTCTCAACAGACATGTTCAATTCACGAGTCTCAGAACATTTCGAAATCACGTTCGACTCAACAAAACAAGGACTCACCGTCCCATGAAGTCATGAAGTCAACAACTGACTAACTAAATACACGTCTGCCTTGCAGACTCCACAATCACACGAGACATCAATCGTGTTACATGGGGGATATTAACTAGGGTTTTGGTCTGGCGGTCTACGGCACGTGTGTTCAAACACACAATGGAATGCAAGTCGTGTAATCAGTTTAAGGAGTTAACAAAGTAGTGGATGGAAAATCGACCAAGTCTCCGCACGATGAGCAACTGGTTTCAAACACGATTTCCATTTCCCCACTCCTTGACTCCATCAACTGTCACACTTCATGGGATCATGGTGTCTACAATTTCAACAATATAAATAAGTCCCTGAATCATGATTGAAAGGACAACGAGAATCTCACATCTTACAGACAACACGAGCTCAACAACTCATCAATTGAGTAACTTCAATCTTTCGTAACTTATCATATTCGAATTCACAACACACCTACAATCTTAGATTACCATTGATTCCACACATTTCTCAGCTTCCCTCCTACAGATCGACCCATCCTCTCCTGTGACCGAATTTACTCGAAACGACCATTGTCTTGGTTTAGGCCGGAGTACTACAAATTGATCTCTCGAATTCAAAGCACTCCCTTCTTGCAGTGCATCTGTGTGAGGTTGAACATTTCGCTCGGTTCAAGGAGTCTCCTCCGTACGGTCGTCTCCTCAATTCCATAAAAACCAGCAAATCATTTTGCCCAATCTACAACAAAGGATATTTGTTCAAATGAAAGGATCTTCACAAGATTAAGGAAAATAAAAAAAATATGATAAAATATAAAACCGGGCGTGGACCCAGTCACGCATTGGCTAATATTTTATTATTTATTATTTTCTTTCTATCCAGGTTCATCGCGTCGTATTTTGAAATATTCATTCGTGCATTCAGTGCTCGTTAGTGCATTGAATACACTTGCACCATTTTAGTCCGGGGCTTACTCGATAATGCTCAGATGCCCGTGTGTTAGATATTTATTACTAACCCATGGAATTCTGCTGGGAAGGACCATGAATTGAAGTAACGAAATATTATGAAAAATGTAGAATATCTTTCAGGGATTCAGTGAATGAATCTAGTGATTTAGGAATAATTAATTGATGGCTCTATACTAATACGATCGTCTAGGATCATTAATTGTTCAGGAGTCGAATGATATGAGCTTGTTGAAGCGTCATATTTCTTTTATATAGTCAGGGAAAATATTGTTGCATCCTGAAGACGTTATTGCTCTATACTAGCAGGCAAGCTGTCTAGGAGCCGTCCAATCTTTCGATTCTATATAAAAATAGTTACTGAACTTGCTCAGTATTTACAAGATATGTCGTTGCCTCAGCTGAGAGACTACACATCCGCTTATTCTCTGAGAGATAGTAGTATCAGTCAGAAATGCTTGCGGCACGAGCTTTCATGCTTTCTTCGAGAGACATGAGTCTCAATACTCGTCTGATTGCTGGATCAAGAAAATATATAGTTATGGGTTTACGATTTTAGCCTTTGTCAAAAATCCACCATCTACAGGGAGTCAGCCAGGTAGATGATTGAGAGTCAGCATCTGACTAGTCTGAGTTGATTCTGGCCAAGGCCACTGCACACGCCTAAGCAGTGCTCCACAATCATTGTGCATCACCAGTGCACCTCCAGCCATGATGTCTATGTGTCCTGCACTTGCTCTTCACCATTTCAAACTCCATCAGCAACATCAACAGCTTCAACTTCAATAATACACAAGCACCTGCAACTTCAATTTACAGACTGCAGCATCACTAAACCACCTTCTTCGGTTCCAATCACCATAACCTCAAGCCCTCAAGCCAACAGTTCACTTTTCTTTGTCGCTAAGCCATTTCTCAGCTTATCCCATTTAACACCGCACAACAACATCATTCATCCACTCCTGCATCCTCTATGTACTCAAGAACCAACAATATCAACACACAAACTTCAGTTGCAACCTTCCTTGATCTCCAATAGTGCCTTACTGCCACCAGCAAAACATAAACCCCATCTTCTCGGCTGAACCACGTATCACATCCAACATAAACCATCACCGACTTTGCTTCGGTTCTCTTCTGTCTTAAACCATATACGAGTTTCTCCAGGCAGCAACACAGCTCAATCTCCATCCTGAATTGTCACAATTGCCACAGGCTAACCACCAGCTCTGCATTTCAGTTCATGCCACGCTGCATTGTAACATACACATCACCAAAGCGCAATTCAGCTTCATATCCACCATACTTCAAGCCTCAAGCAATCACTGTTCCATTAATCTTCTCAGCTTCATCACTAGCTGCACATTTGTCCTAACATTCATCTACTTCAGTTGCGGCATCTCATTCTGTAGCTTTAAACAAATTAAAACTGCAGCTCCAACACCATGGGCAGCTTCATTTCATAACCAACACTAGACTGTAACATCAGTTCTTCAGATTCAGACTCAAGCACCGCCAATTTTCAGCAGGCTAACACAGTATCTCATACCATCTTGCACCTACTTTAGTGCAGTAGCAGCTACCACCTCTTCCATTTCTGTAACACAAACTCGAACCAACAGAATCCATATCCAGATCCCCTCTCTTTGTGCTTCTCTGAATTCAACACCATCAGAATCAAACCCTAAAAACCAATTTCTTTATCACCAACAGCAGAACCAAAAGCATATCTAAATCTGAGGATAACCCATGCTTTAACAATCCTTGAATCAATCATCAACGTCACCAGATTCTGAAATCGATCTGTAACAGAAAACTCACATCACAAACCCATATTTCTGTTGATTAACATCGAACCCTAATTCTTCCCTGTGAATTTCTCTTCATCATCTCTATGAATCTCTTGATTACACCATTAACATCTCTGAATCTCTCCTTCCCTCTGACTCCCATGGTTTCCTTCTCTCAATTTCATGGCAACAGCCGCAACTTCTCTCATTTATCAGACAGCAGGATGAACAAATGATAAGAAATAAATCTTCTCTGAGTAAGAAACTCCACTGTTGCAAACCCATCTCCTCAACTCCTTCATTTCATCATCTCATACCCTAACTTAATTTCATGGGTTTCATCATCTTCTCGAGTTAGCTGCATCATCTTCATCTTCTCGATTCAAACCCATCTCTGAATAACTCACTCTCAGACACACATCGGCCACCAACCTCTCGGTTTCAGACAGTATAGTAAGGATGAAAATAAGAGAAAATGATTTCTCTGAATTTTAGGTTTAAGTATAGGAAATGAGAGTGATATAGCCACCCATGTAGTACTGGATAAGGGCCAACTGAAATGTCACCCCTTTACATGTACTGTCAGTTCTGGGAAACTGACAAGCTTAATCAATGATTTTGCTCATAACTTTCTCATGCGACGTCGGAACAACCTCATTATTTTGCCACTGGCTTCATCTTTTTATCGTTCTCGCTCCAAATGGATGTTTTCTCCTTCTTTTGCTCCCAAGGACTCCATTGCACCTAATAACTCAAAAATAAACATAAGAGATGCAATTCCCAAGGATAATAACAAAGAAAGCATAAATACTAGATATAAAATTAGGTGTTTTAGATACCTATCAGTTTATTATACTCTTCAAGAAAGGAAGAGAAACCTAATTATTCTACAACAAAAACAACTAGAATAAATCTAGAGATATCTTGTTTAAAACTTCTTAAGGATTATTTACGAGATACCTTAATCGAAGTTTTCTTTCTAGCTCCGATTTCGACTAACTAGAGTCGGTATATGATCGAGAACTGAAATCTATCAAAACCCATGGTTTATGATCAACAACTCTTGAATGGTCTTACATCAGAAGAGAAGACCTTAGAATAGACAAGAGGCGAAAAACCTAGATTACAAGTTGTAAAAACAATCACGAAGATTATTATCAACTTGGCTTTGTGATCCCCAATACAAAGACTTTTATCTCACTCTTGTTCACGAAGAACAGAAGACATGGAAAACAACCTGTGAAGCTTACGCCAATTTTCCAAAGGGATGAAAAGGTTTAACATTCACGAACTCTTTATTTATAGTGAATAAGTTGGCTTGAAAGCTAAGTTAGTGTTTAGGCTATTTTCATTTTTCAAGATTCTCCTAATTATGAGAGTCTTTCCTAAGTTACAAATATATTGCATAAATAATTATTAGCATATATTGTATTTATGTGAATAAATCACATTTTAACTTAGGAAGGAATCACAAACACTTTAATATGGTAATCAAATATGTTTGGAGTAATAGCTATCTTGCCTAGATAAGGAAACATCAAAAACTTGACTAAAAAAGGATTTTAGTCACGTAATTGGGCTCAAGTCCGTGAACCGTTACAAACAGTTCATGGATTGTTTCCTACTAACGAACTATAACAATTACAACAACACTTATAATTGTTACTTTAATAAATCACTCATAACTTCATCGTTATAACTCAGAATTGAGTGATTCTTGGCTCGTTGAATTCATAAGCTCATTCACTATAACATGAGAATCTTTCTAGGGATAAAGGTTATTGTCACAAAAGTCGTGGCTCAAATAACCTCGAGTATATATACATAAATGTACATATATCGTCATAGGAATTGTTCCATAGAGTGAGCATTTGTTTGGATAGATTAGAAAGGTAGAATTGAACAAGAATCCAAATGAAATCAATTACCAGATACCTTTGTTGATGAAGTCCTTGTTGATGTCTTCTTGTAGTCTTCAAACTTCATCCTTCAAGGATAGCTTCGATTCTACCTCTTAGACTTAATCTAGTCCAAAACTATCTTTAGTATACTAAATCAAGAAGGCATTTTGGCAACTAAAATTGACAAATAACTTGACATACCAACGCTAGTGGGTTCAACCGATCAATGCTCTAACAAAAGCATATCACATTCGACAATTATGCTCGACTCATCAAGGATAAGACTCACGGCCTAGCAAAGTAAACAATTGACCAACTAAATACACGTCTGCTTGAAGACTTCACATACATGAGACAACAATTATGTCACATGGGGGGGAATTCATTAGGGTTTTGATCTTACGGCCTACAACACGTGCGATGTAATAGTACATCCACGATAATAAATGTGAGTAAGTTGTGGTAGCAGTTGAAGGAGTAAGTAAAGTAGTATATGGACAATCAACCAAGTCGCCCATGCAATGTGGAACTGGTTCAACCACGATTTCCCACTTCCCTATTCTTCCACTCCTCTTCAAACATGACACTTACTGGAGATCAATGTGCTAACTACTTCTGCAATATAAGTATGTTCATCAACCTATGATTTGATAACATAACTTACCTCAACTGAACTGAACAGAACTCAATAAATCTGATAAGAACTTACCGTAATCCAATTTACAAAAGTCTATCATTATTAAACTTGTAGATTTCTCCAACACGGAGAACTCAACACATCCACAATCCATCAATTACCATTGATCTCACATGATTCTTAGATTCCCTCCTATAGATCGACCCTCATTCTTCTTTGTGGTCGAATTGACTCTGGAACAACCATTGTATTGGTATATGCCGGAGTCATACGGATTGATCTCTCGAACTCAAAGAACTCCCGTGCAGTGCATCTGTTAAAGGTTTAGGAAATTTTCCTAATTGAGGATCCGCCTAATGCACTACTCTCCACTTTTCCTCAAAAACCAGCAAATCGGTTTTAGTCATCAACAGATTGGCGTCTAAAGAGGAGATGGAAGATCCCAAGTACTGCCGCTTCCACCAATTCGTCAATCATCTAACAAGTGACTGCAATGTTTTGAAGCGCATCGTCAATCATACACGTGTACTTTTTCGCCTTCGTTTTCAAGTCTAAAGTCTAATCCGCACACATGGCTCTGTTGAGTTTAGTCTCTTTACCACGCCCATTTGTCAGATATGGGACAACTTTGTTTGTGACCTATTTGTTATGGGCACTCTTTCATTAGTCAAATGGGCAACTCTTCTATCCTCTCATGACCAACTTTTTTCTTGGATTTTTTCTAACATCTCTTTTCCGAATTTGCAAGGCTTGTTCACGCGTTCTTGCCCCTTGGTATTTATTTCCTTTCCGCGTCACCAACTCAATGCGACAACAAGCCTTGGTCGAGCTCCTATTTTTGTGTCAATATCCTCCCATGACAACAAGCCTTGGTCGAGCTCTCTTTCGTATCAGTGGCTTCCCGTGGCGACATGCCTTGGTAGAGCTCCCTCTTCCGCGTCAACGTAATTCCCTTGGAAACATACCTTGATCATGCATCTTACTTACCCAAACTAGCTAGTCTTACCTTAATCCTTTCCCCCAATTTTGACAATTGTCAGCCTGTAATTTCTACTATACCTTTTCGTAATTCTGGGTTTATACAGTTTCGAAGAATTTAAACTGCTTATAGACATATCAGAAATTCTATTCTTTTACTTGTTTGTGTACTTGATGGTTCTCATACTCCCTCTCTTGGAGGAGATAGGGGTTTCGATCCCTGAACCTTATAATTGTTGTCGGTAGTATTTAGGAGTAACTAACTAACCACTCTACATGGATTGTAAAAGTGGGGACTTGGCAATAAGAGTAAAAAATTATCTCTCTTTGACTCGGGTCGAGCGACTTTGACCATTGTCAAGGCGATTCTCGAGAAGTTTTTTTTAGGTTTTTCTGAGTTTTTCTCCCCCGCCATGGCGGAAGACGGCGGCTCCGTCATCTTTCCTGGTGTTTCTACTCTACCATCATCCTCCCTGAGGGTAGAGAGTTCTTTCTTGGGAGGTTTTGGATCTCCAAAGAAATTCTTTCAGGGTTCTGGTAAGACTTCTGGTTCCGATTTAGAATCTTCTAAGTTGTTTTGGTCGGATTTTTTTAAGAAGAAAAGAGAAGCTTCGCCTGCTGCTTCTTTGGGATTTTCGTTACCTGCTACTGTAAATGGAAATAGGGTGGATGATATTGATTTTGATGATGTTGAGGAAGAGCTCTCTAATTGTAAGGATCTGGTGATTGGAACACGTATTGGTAAGAAGCTCCCTTACTGGTTGGTTAAGAATATAATGACCCGTGCTTGGAAATCAAAGGGTTCGATGCAATTTAGCAATCCATGGGGATTCAATTTATGTTTTTGAGTTTGATAATGAAGAAGATCGTTTAGCTGCTATTGAATTTGGGCCTGTGTTTATTTCTAATAAGCTATTTCTTGTTAGACCTTGGCATGAATTTATTGAACATGAACTGACTGAACTTAATTCTGTTCCTACCTGGGTTAATCTAAGAAAGGTTCCACTGCACATGTGGAATGCTGCTTCCCTTTCTAAGATTGCAAGTCTGATTGGTAAACCAATCATGATGGATCAATTTACTTTGAATAAGTCGAGAATGAGTTTTGCAAGAGTCTTAGTAGAAGTGGACATTAATTGTGATTATCCTTCTGTATTACCTGTTTATTACAAGGGGAAGCATGTGGTGGATGTAGAAGCTGAGTATTCTTGGAAACCTCAGGTTTGTGCTGAATGTAAGAATTTTGGACATTCTACTTCTAAATGTCCAAAAGCAAAGACGAAAGAAGTTCATAAGCATGTTGAAGCTCATAAGCCAGTTGTGCAATCAAATTCTCCTTCGGAAGCACAACAAGCATGGATTGTTAAAGGGTCAAAGAAACATGGGCACAAGGTTGTTGATGTTGAGAAGATTTCAAAACCATGGATAAAACAAGACAGAATGGATAATGATATTGCTTCTCCATAAGGAAATAAGGAGAACTAGGTAATGGAAATGGATAGTGGTATTAGCATCCCCACCGAAAATATGTTTGATGTCTTAGTTGAGAATGTTTCAAGTGGCAAGAATACCGATGTTTTTGGTCTGTTAAAGTGTTGGTCCAGAATTTTAACTCTGGAATTGAGACTATTTCTTCTGGTAAACAACAAACAATGGATGTTGGTTCTGAAGGAGTCAGAGGTAAGTTTTTTTTTAAAGCAAATACTGGTTCAAGCTCTACTGTATTTTCCCCTAAAGGAATGGATTTAAAGAAGTCTAGGCCTAAGAGGCCTCCACTAACTATATTTAATAATGTTTAAACTTGGTTGCTGGAACATTAGAGGGTTAAATGACCCTCTAAAGCAACATGAGGTTAGCAGGTTCATTGTATCGAATAAATTATCCATTGTAGGAATAGTAGAAACTTATGTTCGTGAGTTCAATAAAGATGTTATTAGGTCTTCTATAAATATGAACTAGAAGTTTGTTGATAATTACCTTATGAATGGCTCTGGTATAATCTGGGTGAGATGGAACCCCCTTGAAGTTGGTATTACAGTTATTCATTTATCTTCGCAAGTTATATTTCTTGAAGTTATTACAAATAGGAACCTAAATTTGTTGTTACGTTTGTGTATGGTGAAAATGATAGTAACCTTAGGACTGCTCTTTGGAATGATCTTTATGCTTTTGCTTTTATGTATGAGGGTCCTTGGGTGGTTTTAGGAGATTTCAATGAGATTTTATCTTCAAATGAAAGAATGGGCAGTTCACATGTTCATGTTTTTTCGATGAATGATTTCATCCAATGCACTCAAGACACTCATTTATTTGATCTTCCTTTCTTGGGTGATTTTTACACTTGGTCAAATAAACAAATAGGTTCGGGAAGGATTGTCTCTAAGATTGACAGAGTGTTAGTCAATATTGAGTGGGTTTCTTTGTTTAATTGTTCCAAAGTTGATTTCTTAAATCCAGGAGTTTTGGATCATTCTCCTATGGTTTGTTCTATTTTTGAACAACGTCAACATGGTCCACCACCGTTTAGGTTTTTCAATTATCTTACGGATGAACCTGATTTTTTGGATCTCGTTCGGGAAGCTTGGAGGGTTAAAATTAAGGGCAACCCTATGTTTGTTCTCATCTCTAAGCTCAAGAGGGTTAAGCATGTGTTGGGGGAATAGAGAAAATCTAAGTCTAATAACCTTTCTGACTTAGTGTGTCAAGCCAAGGAAGTTATGGTGACTGCCCAAGCTAGGGTTCAGTCTCGGCCTTTTGATGCTGATGCTGCTTATGTAGAGAGATGATCTGTTAGTGCTTATGCTAAAGTGGTTAGACAAGAAGAGTCTATGCTTAAACAGAAGTCTCGGGTTCAATGGATGGATTTGGGGGATTCAAATGCTTCTTTTTTCCATAATTCTTTAAAATAAAGGCGATGTAGAAACAACATTTTAACTTTGAAAACATATAACGATATTACTCTTGATGATGATAAAGAAATAGATTTGGAGTGTATTCAATTTTTTTCTGCTCTTTTTAATGGAGAAGGATCTTCCAGTTTTACTGATAACGATGCTGCTTTCGTGAAGTTTTCTAATCTGGTTGGTGTTGATGATGCTAATAATTTGATTTCTCCCATTACTTGTGATGAAATAGTTTATGCGCTTTCTTGCATTGGTTCTAGAAAGGCTCCAGGCCCAGATGGTTTCTCGAGCCATTTCTTCAAGGTCTGTTGGAGTATTATTGAGTCAGACTTCGTTAAAGCTATTCAGAATTTTTTCTTAAAGTCGAAGCTTTTGGGTGAGGTAAACAGTATTTTTATAACTTTGATTCCTAAGATAGATAATCCTTCAAAGGTTTCTGACTATAGATCCATCTCTTGTTGCAATGTTATATATAAGTGTATCACCAAAATCATTGCTATTAGAATGAAACATGTCTTGAAAGGATTAGTTAGTGCAAATCAGTCTGCATTTATTTCCGGGAGATCCATACAGGATAACATCATGCTTGCTCATGGGATTGTAAGAAATTACATAGAAGTAATGGTGCACCTAGGTGTTCTTTAAAGATTGATTTAAGAAAAGCCTATGATACAATTAGTTGGGAAGCTATTTTACTTTGTTTACGTCGTCTAGGTTTTCCTAAGCAATTTATCGATTGGATTTATATTTGCATATCCTCTGCTAAATTTGACATACTTGTAAATGGTTCTCCGTATGGTTACTTCTCTTCTAGCAGAGGCCTTCGCCAAGGCTGTCCTCTCTCTTTGTATTTGTTTGTAATTTTTATGGAAATTTTGAGTATCTCGTTGAACTGTCAAGTTGCAGCTGGTTCTTATGGTCTCCATCCTAGATGTCGTTTGACTAAGCTTACTCACTTGTGCTTTGCGGATGACGTTCTAGTATTTTTTAAAGGTTCCCTTGCTTCCGCAAATTCTCTTAAGATTGCTATTTCCAATTTCAGTAATATTTCTGGGCTTGAGATGAATAGGCAGAAAACTGCTCTTTACTCTTTTTCGGTAGATAATGCTACTCTCTCCCAGATTTTGGTTTGTTTAGATTGTATTGTTGGAGATTTACCTGTTCGTTATCTAGGATTACCACTTTTGTCTATTAGATTATCTTATCAAGATTGTCTTCCTTTGATTTCTAAAGTCAGTAAGAGGGAAAAATCTTGGAAATCGAAATCTTTATCTTATGCATGAAGACTCTTATTGATCAAGATTGTTATCAGTGGTATGATTTTTTTCTGGCTTTCCTGCTTTGTTTTGCCGAAAAGAGCTATTAAAGAGCTAAATTTCATTTGTAAGAAATTTTTGTGGGCAGGTGCTGATATGGGTAAGAAATATCATACAATTGGTTGGAACATAGTGTGCCATCCTGTTGATGAAGGGGGTTTGGGGGTGAGAAGCATTGAGGTTACCAATTCTGCAGCTAACCTCAGACATGTGTGGGATCTTGTTAGTGGAAAGGTAAATATTTGGACTGACTGGATACATAAAAATCTTATTAGAAAAAGAGATTTTTGGACTCTCAATGTTCCGCAGGATTCCTCTTGGTGTTGGAGAAGAATACTTGAGCAAAGGAGTATTTCTAGAGACCTTGTTTTTCATCTGATGGGTAATGGAGAAAATATTAACTTCCTTTATGATCTTTGGCACCCTTGTGGTAGGTTAAATGATTGTCTGAGAAGAGATATTATTGATGAGCTTTGTGCAGATTCTAACTCTTTGGTGAGTCATTTTATTGATAATTCTAAATGGTGTTTCCCTCATTCTCAGAATCCTGAGGTTATTCATGCAATTAATAAACTTCAAGAGGTAGATTTCAATGAAGATGAACAAGATATTATTGTTTGGAAACCTAGTTCTAGGGGTGAATATACTATGAAAGATTCTTACAAGGTTTTGGCAGGGGTTAGAGAGAAGATGTCTTGGCAGAGTCTTGTTTGGTTCAAATCTCATGTGCCAAGACACACTTTTATTATTTGGTTGGGCTTTCATGGAAGACTGAAGACAAGAGAGAAGATGGTTAAATGGGGATTGATTCAATCTGCCACATGTGTTCTATGTGAGGGTAATTTTGAATCAGAGGGGCATCTATTTCATGACTGTCCTTTCTCTGCTGGCATCTGGAAGGGTATTCTGGTTAAAATGGGTTATATCAGAGAGCTAAGCAGTTGCTGGACGCATGAAATTCAATGGTGTGTGGCAAATTTCACAGGTGAAGGTGTTATTTCCAGAATTAAGAAGATTGTGCTCAATTGTTTTATGTATCATATATGGAGACAGAGAAATAGCCGTGTTTTTGCTGGTAAATTTAGTTCAGCTGCTCAAGTGAGTTATTCCATTGTTGATGATGTCAGAGTGAAGGCCTTATCCATGAAGGGTATAGTGAAAGACACTCCCACAGCTTGGGATTTTGCAGATAGATGGGGGATAACTTGCAATTTTAGCTCTAATATTTTAAAGTCTTGTTCTTGGATGTTTCCTGATCCTGATGAAGCCATGATTAATATTGATGGTTCTAAAGGGGAGAATTCTGGTGGTTGGGGTGCTATTGTTAGGGACAGCGCATGTGAACCTATTGTTGCTGTTAAAGGAGGTGGTCCTCCCGTTTCTATTGCAGCACATGAGTTACAAGGTGTTGATATGGGGTTTTCTCTTGCTAAATCAAAGGGTTGCAGAAAAGCTCATCTAGCTATTGATTCAATGGTTATATATTACATTTTGAAGAGTAAAGACAGGCCTCCTTGGCACTTGCTTCAAATTTTGAGAAGAGTGAACTACTTAAGGGAATACTTTGAGGTGTTAAAAAATTTTCATGTCTACAGAGAGACCAATAGAGCGGCAGATATGCTTGCTAGTTCCCATCCTTCTACTAAATGGGAGGATGTGAGAGTTGATGAGTTTTCCTCTGAACTTTCTGAGATTATAAGGGAGGATAAAGAGGGGAAAGTGTATAGTCGTAGGTAGTGTGTCATCTTTTTTTGTTTTGTTTTGTGTTCTTTTCTTAGGGGTCCCTTTAACCCAGCTGTCTGATCAAAATAAAAAAAAACAATCTTGGTATAGGGTCGGCAAGAAATGGTAGAGGGGCGGCAACCTAATAAGACAAAAAAGGTCATTACAAGGAAATTCAAGTGCCCCTTATCAAAGAAAATCTGGAAATGACTAATTAGCCCTTATTGTTAATAATCAAGATTAGTAATGATAATCAAGATTAGTGTTGATAATTAATTTTCACTTATTATAACTCTAAAATCGGATTTTTAGAGTTATAAAAAAAAGTTTAGAGGAGAAGAAAAAGAAAACTTATGTGATATTTGTGAAACCCTAGATTTTGATTCACTCAACCAAAATGAGTGATTCCAGTGGAAAATTTGAGGTGGGTGAATCTCTATATGATAGAGAAAACAAGTACTACATACCTCTTGATGGAGATCCTGATATGGAGTATTTTTATATGATATAGATGTTTTAGACCAAAGTGAAGGTCAATCTCAACCAATTGAAGAAATTAGCCAACAAAGTGAAAAACCAAGCACTGAAAATGACCAAGTATACTTCTAAACTAGTTCTCATTAGCTTTTTGTTCCTCAAAATTCTCTAAATTACGTAAAAAGATCAAATTTTTAAAACTTTCAGATGAACATACGGTAGGAATTGAGCGTTAGACCAACCGTAACTAAATTTTGGGGAAAACCCAGAAATTATACTAGTTACGGTTGGTAAAATTTGTTGGATTACAAACCGTACAATAATTATGGTTGCTAAGTACGTGCAGTAGTTACCAACCGTAAGTTATCCTGTGCATGTGAGTATTTACTGCACTAGTTACGGTTACTAATGTATAAATCGAGACCATCCGACACCGTATTAAGGTGTATTGGTGACTTTTAGTTACCAACCGTATATTTAACTGTGTGTTTTACTATTCTTTTTTATGTATTTACGGTATGTTGGAGGATGACAATTACCATCCGTAACTGTTTTACGGTTTGTTTATTCTCTTTCGTTACCAACCGTATATTCATATATGTTTTCATTTTATTGCCTCGTTTAGACTAATGTTGGTATATTTTTGTCCAAGTCGTTGATGTACCTCCTATAATGGATGACCAACCTTTAGCAAATGAACTTCTCACCAAAGATTCTAGATCTCACTATTTAACCGAGGAGACATGGAAGGAGAAAGACGATGCAAAGAAGTGGGCTAGAAAACGAGGAAAGTTGATTATGTGTATCATAGTTTGTAATGGTACCACTAGTGATCGTTCCTTTCAAATGGTTTGCGAGTGTAGTGGACAACATAGAAGTCACGCAAAAAAAGGATACCTTGCAAGTAACAAAGACAAAGAGGAAGAATACTACTTTCAGTAAGAAGACCCGATGCCCCTTCAAGCTTCAGTTTAAAAAGAACGCGGCAAAAAGGTGGTTTTTGGAGAAAGTTGTATGTGGTAGTCATAACCACCCTATACCGGAGAGTTTTCTATCACACGGTTATGTTGGACGCCTTACCGAAGAAGAAGAGAAGATCGTAAAATCACTGACACAAATTCGTATGAAGCCTGTTGATATCCTCGCTCACTTAAAGGAAAAAAACCCACAAAATGCTTCTACTTTGGATAACATCTACAATGCAAGAAAAAAATTGAAGGCTAAGAAATGGGAACAAAGGAACGAAATGCAACAATTAAGGAATTTGGGGGAGTTGCATAATTACTCGGTTTTCCACGATGATGATGAGAAAGGACGAATAAGACATATTTTATTGGCTAATCCTGAGTTTGTGAAGTTGGCACGGTGCTCTCATCAAGTGCTTCTAATGGATTGCACATACAAAACCAACAAGTTTGAGATGCCGTTGTTGAACATTGTCGGGCAAACTTCTACCAAGGCTCCTTTTAGTGTTGGTTTTTGCTTCTTGAAAGATGAGCTCGAAGAGAGCTATGTGTGGGCACTAAAACAAGTGAAGTTATTCTATGTAGAGGGATATACTCCAAAGGTGATTATTACCGAAAAGGAGCAAGCTTTGTTGAATGCAATAAGGAGGGTTTTCCCGGAAGCTCATAACCTTCTTTGCACGTTCCACTTGTGGAAACGTATTGAAACTAAGTGCATGCATCTTGTCCGTCCAACCCGAAAAAGCGAAATGGATAGAATAAAGAAACTACCGTTACATAAACAAGATGAAGCCAAAGAGAAATTTAAGAAGGATGACAAGTTGGCGGAACTAAAATGGGAAAGTTTCAAAACGGAGTGGAGAGCCTTGACCTATTCTATCACCTTGGATGAATATGAGGATAGAGCTCGTATGTTAGTGGCTCATTGGAAAAGAGGTTATCCAAGTGTTGTGAAGTATTTGTTTGATAATTGGTTGGATCCGCACAAAGAGAAGTTCGTATCGGCGTTCCCTAACCAATATAGGCACTATGACAACCAAGCTACAAGTACGGCGGAGTCATCTCACAACCGGTTGAAGAAGAAACTTCATAGTTGTAATGGTGGGTTAGTTACGTTATTTGAAGCCATGCATTCGTATTTCCTCCGTGATCACGGTAGAGTTACGTAGTCTTTTGAAAAAAGCCGAAGTAAACAACACACTAAATGGATAGACAATGAGTGGCTAAGGGGAATTACACATCAAGTTTCGCACAAAGCAATTGAGAAGATAATATATGAAGTATAACATTATGAATTGGGGGATTATGAAGAAGAGTGTGTTTGTCCAAACATGACAAGTTTGGGACTCCCATGTCGGCATGTTATAGCCACATATCAAGACAAAGTGATCCCGATTCAAGATGTTGATCCCTTTTGGCAACAATTAACATTCTGTGAACAATTTTTGATCCAAAATTTGGAGGAATGTTTGCCGATACCGAGATTGGAAAATCTCTAGCCGAGAAATATGCTACACTAAGCCAAGGTCAAAGGCAAATATGGTTGAGTAACTTGAGAGATTTCGTATATCCACAATTTAGGTATGATATCAAGGAACCACCAAAGGGGAAGGGTAAGGGGAGGCCTCCTACCAAAAAAAAGAGGTACGTAGGAAATAAAAAAGCAAGAGAATTGGCGGAATAATCAAAGAAAAGAGATCCTTGTGGTTATGAATGGTTGAGAAAGGAATATGAAGCGGAGGATGAGATGGAAGAGGATGATGTTCAAGGTAGAAACAAACGAAAAAGAGGTCAAGCGGATAAAGGAGAACCAAGCCATCGAAATGTACAACAAAAATGTATCGAGCTTCCTACTCAAGAAAGTGCAACAAGCAAAATTGATGTTAAGGGAAAAGGTCCGGTATTTCGCTCTAAACAACAAGAAAGAAGCAAAGATGTTGTTCAAGGAAATGGTCGTAAATATCAAGGTCAAGGTTCCTATGTCGGACTCGAGGTTTCCTCCCAAGATAGTTCAATAAAAAGACTTATTGGTAAAGTTGGTGTTAAACAATTAGCAAGGAACAATGGAAAGAGTCCGATGGTTGAAAAGGAGAAGGATAAGGAGACGATTCATCTAAAAAGAGTGCTTAAACCACCACCTAGAGACAAGAATGGTCGATATAGCCGGAACCATTACATTCTCTATGAATATTACCTTCGTTTTTTCCCCGACTATATTCGTGGTTATATCAAGGCTACGAAGGATGTTCATGGTGTTAAATGAGAGATTCAAGGAACGAAACCGATGAGGTGTTAAATGAGAGATTCAAGGAAATGGAAAGGCGGTTAACCGGCAATATATGTTTGACAAGCCAATATTGGATGCGCATGCCTATATGTGGCCAACTACTCGCCAACGCATTCAATTGCGTCATTCATTTAATCTCCAGAGACATGAGCACTACATTTGCACCAACAAGAATACCGTTTGACGAAGACTTGTCAATAAAAAAACTGTTGTCCTGGGGCACGTGGAAGGAAATCATTACATCGACCTCCGATTGCATGAAGGAAGTCCATTACCTCCATTGTGGAGGGAATTTGGTTGTGACGGTGAACTACCCAAGACTTGGTGCAATCGATTTGAGAAAAGGATTGAATTATGGAAGGCCATAATGTTGTCTATGCCGAAGCAATTCGTAGTTATGACCGATGATGAAGAGGATGCTAAAATGTTTTCAAGTCTTGGTGAAGCCCATTTTATAATTTGTATTTTGGTATTTTGACTAAATGTGATATGATTAAAAGTGACAATATCATGTCTATTTGATTAGATAATATATGAAGTATTTTGTTCACAAACATATCTATTTGATTAGCTAATTTGAGTGGAAATCAAGGTATTAGTGTAAATTACGGTTGGTAACAATAACATGCTTACGAACCGTAAGTATGCTTAGAACCACATTGTACCATCCATTGTTAGTTCCGGTTGTTAATGATAATATAGTTACAAACCGTAACTAACACTTAAACACAAGCCAAACAAATATAAGTCAATTAAAACCATTGAACCATCTTTATTACTAAACCAACATTACAACCATTAAACCATTACTAATATCCAGGCCTACGAGTGCGATACAAGTCTTTAAGGATGTTGAAATGAGGTAAGTATTGAAAACTCGACCTTTTCCATCGTCTCCATTCTTGAATAGAGCTCTCTAAAACTTCAGCGTCAGTTTCACCCCTTAATCGTATTTCACCCATAATACGAACTAATGCCATAAATTCTTGAACGTTATCCCGAATAGTTCCATATCGAACATACAACATTATTCCATCGCGGTTATTAGGGTTACCTGTTTCGGAGTAAAAGTTTTCAAAAAGAGTTCTCAAATAACTTGTACTCACAAAACCACATCGGCGTCGTTCTTCTCCTCTTTTTGGATAGCACAAAACAAAGTTGCGGCAAATACATAAATCTTCTTCCAATGTAAATTCAGGGTTTGGAGCCATAATCTAGTTTAAGGTAAGAGATGATTCATGTGGAGGTGTAACTTCTATTGAGGAGGATAAGCATATATATATATATAACAATTTGGTTTTTTATTATTATGTAACGGATCTATTTTTTGAAAATAAAGTCGTTGAAGGTTTCAACGGCTATATTTTCAAATCAACCAATGACAAATCAGTGGATAAGCTCATGAATACCCAAGAAATAAATAAGTTACGGTTGGTAATTAAAATATAGTTTCAAACCGTAGATCAGAAAATTGATTTTTCAGCAGAGTTACGGTTTGTAATGATTGTAAAATTACCAACCGTAACTCTGCAGAAATTGCATATACTAGAGTTACGGTTCCTTACTGAAGCACAATTACCGACCGTAACTCTGCAAAATTTATTTATACCAGAGTTACGGTTCGTTAGAGTTCTAGTTACCAACCGTAAGTATGAGCTCTCTAACTCTGGAAGTTACAGAGTAATTTACGGTTTGTAACTTTGCTTCATTACAAACCGTAACTTATATACGATTCTTAAAGATTTGTCGTGATCAACCGTAACTAGCATACGGTTTCTAATTTGCCTTTTGTTACCAACCGTAACACATAGAATAACTTAAAAAAATCTCAATTTTAATTCATTCCTAGTAACTAACCACACAGTTGATAACATGTTAATTCATTCCAAGTAATTCATAAGCTAAAATCCATAACCACACAATTCATAACATGTTCGTGATAATATCCATAAGCTAAAAACTAACCACACAACCATTAGTTCTTGATAATATCTGATAGACACATTTTTGTGTCTATTTTGTTCTCAATGTTCTGTATTGTTAGTGCTCGATATTGTACTAATTATGGTTTTTTGTGTGTTTGTAGGTATTTTTGGGAAATAAACATTTTTGGAAAAATCGGCTCGAAAAATTATGCGGAGCACCCCCAGAGGACATTTGCTATGCGGACTCCCACATTGGATAAGGGGCACCTCAATTGCTAAGGGGCACCCGGTTGCTATTCACACCCCGATTCGGGATAGGGGCATCTCATCTTCTTCATTTGAATTTTCATTTTTGGCGGGAAAAAGAGTTTCACTCCTGGCAGATTTGTCGATCGGATTTTGGATGGGTTAGAGGTAGACTCAATCGCTGAAACTTCATGGGTGGACGCGATATGACTATATAATGTTGGTATGGGTGTTTGTTTGGACAAAATTTGTCTGAATAACGTGTTTCAATCCAAAACAGTGGACAAAAGCTTTCACGGGTTCAAGTGAAGTTGACACGAGTTTGAGGCGTGTAATGCATCAGTTTGGAGTGTTTTGCACTACAGAGATGCGTGAAGAGGATAAATAAGGAATGTTTGACAGCTGAGAACGCGTGGAAGATCAAAGAAATGGAAAATATTGCCGTGAGAATAAAAATAATAAAGAGAGGATATTTTGAAGTTATGAAGGAGATTCGATGCATCTTTCGGGTTTAAATAGGTTGAATTAGTACCATACAAGGACGGGGAGAGTTTGGGACAGTTTAGAGCAACAACAGAGAGGTTTGATCGAGTTGCAGAGAATATTTCTCTGCTGCTGCTGCTGAAGAACACGAAGAACAATGACGCACGGAGGACAGTCGTTTATGCTACAGTGATACGACTCACGGACGAGGGTCGTAATACGGAAGACAGTCTTAAAATTACAGCAACAAAAACACTTTACATGTATCGTTCTCTGTAACAGTCCGTTTGTAACAAATAAAACTGTTACAAACCCGGTTTTTATAATTTCTTCTCCCTTTTCATCTTTGTAAACACCTTTTTGAGCAATGAAAAAAATCCTTTGAGAGTGTTTTCACCATGCGGAGCTAGAACCCATCACTGGGACGACGGAGGAAGCTGTTTTGCACCCATGTGGTAATTCTATTTAATTCCTTTATGACTATTTGCACTATTATAATTGATTTATGATTTTTCTTGATTATTTGTGAATTCGTTAGATGTCGCATGCTTAGTCTTAGGTACTTTAGATGCGTCATGCTTGTGAATTACATATAATTCTTTATAAAATCTACCTTGGCAAAGAATTAGAGTCGATGTTCGTTATTTTATGAGCTTTAATTGTCCGGAATTAATAGATGAACCGCATGAATGTGAGAATTGGTGGAATCCCGAGTCCAAGTAACTCTCTTCATCTTGTGACATAAATTGTATATTTTCTCTATTTTTATTATTTTTCTTTATTAAATCCTAGAATCGATTTCAACAAGTCCGAGTGAACGACAACTCTACTTACCACTATCCTAAATCCGATCAATTTTTGGCGCCGTCGACGCGGACTTGTGTATAGATTTGTTTTTAGGTTTTATTTTTATTTTTATTATTTTTGTTCTTTTTTACGCGTTTTGGTATTTCTGTTTGCTTTCAGATTTGGAGTGGAGCGAAAGAAAAAGAGAAAGTGCTGAAAAGAAAAGCAAATCCAAAATAGGAAAGAAAATAAAAATCCGAACGGAGTGAAGAAGAAAATTTTGTATATAGTGTTATTATTATTATTATTTTTTTAGAAACTGTAATTAGGGTTATATTTTTGTAATCTTTTATTTTTGGACATTTTTTTTTTTTGGACTTTATTTTTGGGACTTTCTTTTGGACTTTATTTTT
The DNA here is from genome assembly GCA_023531295.1 of Papaver armeniacum. Taxonomy (NCBI): domain Eukaryota; kingdom Viridiplantae; phylum Streptophyta; class Magnoliopsida; order Ranunculales; family Papaveraceae; genus Papaver; species Papaver armeniacum. The sequence goes on along the minus strand of JAJJWW010009309.1, from coordinate 30,878 downwards.
AAAAACCCCAAGGAAGGGTTATTTTGAATATAAACTGCATAGGGAAGGACGACAGTTACGATACTGTCTCGGCCCCTCGGGTTCGTACACTGACATAGGAGTCAGTGGCCCGAGTCGACTTCAATGGTTCATCCCCCGTCTGGAATAGGAGGTAAGAATTCTAAACACCCGCGAATCCCCGTCAGTGGGTTTCTTTGGATGATTTTGTATGCATATATGTTGAGGTATTGAAAACGGCTTCTTTCATTTCCTAGTAAAGGGCAAGGCCTGGCCATACAAGATAAGGGTTCGGATTTCATCACCGTTCTCTTCTTGCCCGCCTTAGGAAAACGATACCAAACGCGTACCCAAGCTTAAAATACTGACTAGAACAAGACCGATAGGGTAACGAGCTTAATAGGAAAGTCATTCGAAAAATATTGGTTACTCTTTTAAGCATACTTCGAAGTTCATGACGGTTTCTGTGAGTTGAATGCGTGACTGCGCCGCCTTGTAATGCGGTGAGGCCTTGGGTATCAAATCTCCATCGATCTTCCCTCGTCTCTATTTAGCTTACTTTAACTCAGATTGATTCCAGAGGGGTCTGCTTAAATTATAACGAATTCCCTTTCGAAGGATTAGAAGCTGGTCTAGAAACAATCTAAGTGGAGCCATCATGCTTTTTGTTTGCTAGAAATCTGTAGGTTTGTTGTGGTCGAGTCAGCCTTGTTTGTGCTTGTGTGGAATTCCCTTGCACTTAGGATGTCAAACTGGTATTATAATAGCCATCACAATGAATATGAATATCCAACTGAACAATATGGACATCACTCTTTTTATGACCGTGTGTGAATAGTGGTTGGGAACGCCAACCTTTTGAAGGTTATGTGTCATACCATGGTGAGCCCAATTACTATCCACATGTGCATCAGTCTTACGAGCAAAACGATCCTCCAATTTCTTTAGAAGAGTCTCTCAAGAGTTTCAATGAGTCAACACAGAAGTTTCACTTATTTATGAAAGAGACTTATAATATTCCGCTTCCAGAAGAGCCCGTAGAGCAGTCAACTAAGATGTCTCTAGAAGAGTCCCTCAAGCAATTTACTGAGAGTACAAATAGGATTGTGGAAAAATTTGCTCAAGATAGTCTTAAATTCCAATATAGTGTTCCCAATACCACCCTTGAAAATAAGGATAATTTTTATTCACATAATCAAGATGACGAGGTTAGAATTGGTAACACTACTTGTTTAGATGAGGTTCGATCATTTTCATATAATGATGATTATGATGAGGATAGTATTGATGAAGAATCTGAAATATGTAGGCATAGTGATCAGGAATTTGTTACTCCAGTTGAGCTTTATAATGATAATATTATTTCTAGTACAAATCCAAATAATTTTAATAATTATTCACCTATTCAAAAGGACAAGGATTTGACTAGAAATATCCCCGTTTTAGACGATGTAGTATTTCCTTTTCACGAAGGCAACGAAGGTTTAGAGGAACGAGTTTATTTTGAGTCTAGCAATTTAGAAACAATAGTCTTAGACAAAGAAAGTGAACTCGTAGAGATGAGTGAGGATGAACCTGACTTAGAAGAATCAATTGACCATTTCCAAGAATCTGATGACCTAGAAATTAGGGAAGTTGTGACTAGTCTTTCTATAGACACTGAAAACTCTAAGTTTGGGGGAGATTATCATTCTCCATGTGCTTTAACTCTTAGAAAGGTCCCTCACTTGGGACTTGACATATGTGCCTCAACCATTTTACAAGATTATCTTCATACACATTTTCCTGAACCTAATAATGTCCAGAAAGAAGTTCAGTTGTTAGAAACCCATCCTCTGGTTGATGTGGTTAACCCAGGCTACGATACCTTTATTGACTTTGTTTTCCCACCAAAAACTTTTTCTCCAATTGTGGGAACTTATGAAATTCAAATGTGTCAAATATTAAGTTTTAAGACTAAACCTAATTACTTTAGAAGATTAGGGTCGACACGTTTGTTTAAGGAAGACCACCACTCTCTTTATGGTCAACTGTGTGAGTCAAATCTGATTGACTTAGAGGATCCCCAATTATTCAGGTTATTGTTATGTGCTTCTAAGTTCCTACTTGAGTATTTCCAGACTCTACAACCTGATCTTAAGAATCCTTCTTTTGAGGAAGTCCAGCCCATGAAAACATTTTATTTAGACCCGTTTATAGAGCCTAAACCTGAGCCACAACTAGATATAGTTGTCTTAAACAAAAAGTTAAATAAGGGTATGTTCGATATCTTCACGGTCTGTTGCAATTTTCTCTTCTTTTTGGGTTATACTTTTTTTAATCCGGATGACCCACATTATTCCTTTCTTTGCTATATGATTCTGCGAGGTGACTAGTTCTTTCTTAGTCTGGCTGAAGACTTTAAACTTAGCAATTCTTGGGAGGTAACCCATGCTCATGCAACACGGTAATATCTTTCCTTACTCTTTTCTTCAAGTGGTAACAGTTTCTCATTGTTCATGCTTTTAATTTCATCTTTAGAACATTGAGGACAATGTTAGATTTAAGTTTGGGGGTATGGGAGAAACTTTTTAGTTGCAACAAATAAACTTCAGATCCTAAAAATTTATGCTTATTAAGGTTGGCACTAACCAATCTAAGTGGATGGGAACATCTTGGTTGTAGGAGTTGAGGAACCAATATGATTAGATGGAAACATCTAAAGAGTCTATTCATAAAAGCACAGAGCTCAGGTGTTAGAATTAAAAAAAACATGGTAGTTTCGCCATATCTCGTTGAATCCTTTTCACCTTCTGTTTTTATTTTCTTATAAGTGATTGGGTGAAATAGAGTGATTAAGATACCACAAAAAAAAAAAAAAAAAAAGAGACCAGACCACTAGACCAACCGGAATAAATACAATAAAGTCGACCACTGGTACCCTTGTATATGCCAGGAATGATGATTATGATGAGGATAGTATTGATGAAGAATCTGAAATATGTAGGCATAGTGATCAGGAATTTGTTACTCCAGTTGAGCTTTATAATGATAATGTTATTTCTAGTACAAATCCAAATAATTTTAATAATTATTCACCTATTCAAAAGGACAAGGATTTGACTAGAAATATCCCCGTTTTAGACGATGTAGTATTTCCTTTTCACGAAGGCAACGAAGGTTTAGAGGAACAAGTTTATTTTGAGTCTAGCGATTTAGAAACAATAGTCTTAGACAAAGAAAGTGAACTCGTAGAGATGAGTGAGGATGAACCTGACTTAGAAGAATCAATTGACCATTTCCAGGAATCTGATGACCTAGAAATTAGGGAAGTTGTGACTAGTCTTTCTATAGACACTGAAAACTCTAAGTTTGGGGGTGATTATCATTCTCCATGTGCTTTAACTCTTAGAAAGGTCCCTCACTTGGGACTTGACATATGTGCCTCAACCATTTTACAAGATTATCTTCATACACGTTTTCCTGAACCTAATGATGTCCATAAAGAAGTTCAGTTGTTAGAAACCCATCCTATGGTTGATGTGGTTAACCCAGGCTACGATACCTCGATTGACTTTGTTTTCCCACCAAAAACTTTTTCTCCAATTGTGGGAACTTATGAAATTCAAATGTGTCAAATATTAAGTTTTAAGACTAAACCTAATTACTTTAGGAGATTAGGGTCGACACGTTTGTTTAAGGAAGACCACCACTCTCTTTGTGGTCAACTGTGTGAGTCAAATCTGATTGACTTAGAGGATCCCCAATTATTCAGGTTATTGTTATGTGCTTCTAAGTTCCTACTTGAGTATTTCCAGACTCTACAACTGATCTTAAGAATCCTTCTTTTGAGGAAGTCCAACCCATGAAAACATTTTATTTAGACCCGTTTATAGAGCCTAAACTGAGCCACAACTAGATATAGTTGTCTTAAACAAAAAGTTAAATAAGGGTATGTTTGATATCTTCACGATCTGTTGCAATTTTCTCTTCTTTTTGGGTTATACTTTTTGATCCAGATGACCCACGATTATTCCTTCTTTCGCTATATGATTCTCAGAGGTGACTAGTTCTTTCTTAGTCTGGCTGAAGACTTTAAACTTAGAAATTCTTGGGAGGTAACCCATGCTCATGCAACACGGTAATATCTTTCCTTACTCTTTTCTTCAAGTGGTAACAGTTTCTTATTGTTCATGCTTTTAATTTCATCTTTAGAACATTGAGGACAATGTTAGATTTAAGTTTGGGGGTATGGGAGAAACTTTTTAGTTGCAATAAATAAACTTCAGATCCTAGAAATTTATGCTTATTAAGGTTGGCACTAACCAATCTAAGTGGATGGGAACATCTTGGTTGTAGGAGTTGAGGAACCAATCTGATTAGATGGAAACATCTAAAGATTCTATTCATAAAAGCACGAGCTCGGTGTTAGAATTAAAAAAAAACATGGTAGTTTCGCCATATCTCGTTGAATCCTTTTCACCTTCTGTTTTTATTTTCTTATAAGTGATTGGGTGAAATAGAGTGATTGAGATACCACAAAAAAAAAAAAAAAAAAAAGAGACCAGACCACTAGACCAACCTAATAAATACAATAAAGTCGACCACTTTGTACCCTTGTATATGCCAGGAATGATGATTATGATGAGGATAATATTGATGAAGAATCAAATATGTAGGCATAGTGATCGAGAATTTGTTACTCCAGTTGAGCTTTATAATGATAATGTTATTTCTAGTACAAATCCAAATAATTTTAATAATTATTCACCTATTCAAAAGGACAAGGATTTGACTAGAAATATCCCCGTTTTAGACAATGTAGTATTTTGTTTTCACGAAGGAAACGAAGGTTTAGAGGAACGAGTTTATTTTGAGTCTAGCGATTTAGAAACAATAGTCTTAGACAAAGAAAGTGAACTCGTAGAGATGAGTGAGGATGAACCTGACTTAGAAGAATCAATTGACCATTTCCGAGAATCGATGACCTAGAAATTAGGGAAGTTGTGACTAGTCTTTCTATAGACACCTAAAAACTCTAAGTTTGGGGGTGATTATCATTCTCCATGTGCTTTAACTCTTAGAAAGGTCCCTCACTTGGGACTTGACATATGTGCCTCAACCATTTTACAAGATTATCTTCATACACGTTTTCGTGAACCTAATGATGTCCATAAAGAATTTCAGTTGTTAGAAACCCATCCTCTGGTTGATGTGGTTAACCCAGGCTACGATACCTCGATTGACTTTGTTTTCCCACCAAAAACTTTTTCTCCAATTGTGGGAACTTATGAAATTCAAATGTGTCAAATATTAAGTTTTAAGACTAAACCTAATTACTTTAGGAGATTAGGGTCGACACGTTTGTTTAAGGAAGACCACCACTCTCTTTGTGGTCAACTGTGTGAGTCAAATCTGATTGACTTAGAGGATCCCCAATTATTCAGGTTATTGTTATGTGCTTCTAAGTTCCTACTTGAGTATTTCCAGACTCTATAACCTGATCTTAAGAATCCTTCTTTTGAGGAAGTCCAGCCCATGAAAACATTTTATTTAGACCCGTTTATAGAGCCTGAACCTGAGCCACAACTAGATATAGTTGTCTTAAACAAAAAGTTAAATAAGGGTATGTTCGATATCTTCACGGTCTGTTGCAATTTTCTCTTCTTTTGGGTTATACTTTTGGATCCAGATGACCCACAGTTATTTCGGTTACTGCTATATGATTCTGCGAGGTGACTAGTTCTTTCTTAGTCTGGCTGAAGACTTTAAACTTAGCAATTCTTGGGAGGTAACCCATGCTCATGCAACACGGTAATATCTTTCCTTAATCTTTTCTTCAAGTGGTAACAGTTTCTCATTGTTCATGCTTTTAATTTCATCTTTAAAACATTGAGGACAATGTTAGATTTAAGTTTGGGGGTATGGGAGAAACTTTTTAGTTGCAATAAATAAACTTCAGAGCCTAGAAATTTATGCTTATTAAGGTTGGCACTAACCAATCTAAGTGGATGGGAACATCTTGGTTGTAGGAGTTGAGGAACCAATCTGATTAGATGGAAACATCTAAAGAGTCTATTCATAAAAGCACAGAGCTCAAGTGTTAGAATTAAAAAAAACATGGTAGTTTCGCCATATCTCGTTGGATCCTTTTCACCTTCTGTTTTTATTTTCTTATAAGTGATTGGGTGAAATAGAGTGATTGAGATACCACAAAAAAAAAAAAAAAAAAAAAAGAGACCAGACCACTAGACCAACCGGAATAAATACAATAAAGTCGACCACTGGTACCCTTGTATATGCCAGGAATGATGATTATGATGAGGATAGTATTGATGAAGAATCTGAAATATGTAGGCATAGTGATCAGGAATTTGTTACTCCATTTGAGCTTTATAATGATAATGTTATTTCTAGTACAAATCCAAATAATTTTAATAATTATTCACCTATTCAAAAGGACAAGGATTTGACTAGAAATATCCCCGTTTTAGACGATGTAGTATTTCCTTTTCACGAAGGCAACGAAGGTTTAGAGGAACGAGTTTATTTTGAGTCTAGCGATTTAGAAACAATAGTCTTAGACAAAGAAAGTGAACTCGTAGAGATGAGTGAGGATGAACCTGACTTAGAAGAATCAATTGACCATTTCCAGGAATCTGATGACCTATAAATTAGGGAAGTTGTGACTAGTCTTTCTATAGACACTGAAAACTCTAAGTTTGGGGGTGATTATCATTCTCCATGTGCTTTAACTCTTAGAAAGGTCCCTCACTTGGGACTTGACATATGTGCCTCAACCATTTTACAAGATTATCTTCATACACGTTTTCGTGAACCTAATGATGTCCATAAAGAATTTCAGTTGTTAGAAACCCATCCTCTGGTTGATGTGGTTAACCCAGGCTACGATACCTCGATTGACTTTGTTTTCCCACCAAAAACTTTTTCTCCAATTGTGGGAACTTATGAAATTCAAATGTGTCAAATATTAAGTTTTAAGACTAAACCTAATTACTTTAGGAGATTAGGGTCGACACGTTTGTTTAAGGAAGACCACCACTCTCTTTGTGGTCAACTGTGTGAGTCAAATCTGATTAACTTAGAGGATCCCCAATTATTCAGGTTATTGTTATGTGCTTCTAAGTTCCTACTTGAGTATTTCTAGACTCTACAACATGATCTTAAGAATCCTTCTTTTGAGGAAGTCCAGCCCATGAAAACATTTTATTTAGACCCGTTTATAGAGCCTGAACCTGAGCCACAACTAGATATAGTTGTCTTAAACAAAAAGTTAAATAAGGGTATGTTCGATATCTTCACGGTCTGTTGCAATTTTCTCTTCTTTTGGGTTATACTTTTGGATCCAGATGACCCACAAGATTATTCCTTCTTTCGCTATATGATTCTGCGAGGTGACTAGTTCTTTCTTAGTCTGGCTGAAGACTTTAAACTTAGCAATTCTTGGGAGGTAACCCATGCTCATGCAACACGGTAATATCTTTCCTTACTCTTTTCTTCAAGTGGTAACAGTTTCTCATTGTTCATGCTTTTAATTTCATCTTTAGAACATTGAGGACAATGTTAGATTTAAGTTTGGGGGTATGGGAGAAACTTTTTAGTTGCAATAAATAAACTTCAGAGCCTAGAAATTTATGCTTATTAAGGTTGGCACTAACCAATCTAAGTGGATGGGAACATCTTGGTTGTAGGAGTTGAGGAACCAATCTGATTAGATGGAAACATCTAAAGAGTCTATTCATAAAAGCACAGAGCTCAGGTGTTAGAATTAAAAAAAACATGGTAGTTTCGCCATATCTCGTTGGATCCTTTTCACCTTCTGTTTTTATTTTCTTATAAGTGATTGGGTGAAATAGAGTGATTGAGATACCACAAAAAAAAAAAAAAAAAAAAAAAAAAGACCAGACCACTAGACCAACCGGAATAAATACATTAAAGTCGACCACTGGTACACTTGTATATGCTAAGAATGATGATTATGATGAGGATAGTATTGATGAAGAATCTGACATATGTAGGCATAGTGATCAGGAATTTGTTACTCCATTTGAGCTTTATAATGATAATGTTATTTCTAGTACAAATCCAAATAATTTTAATAATTATTCACCTATTCAAAAGGACAAGGATTTGACTAGAAATATCCCCGTTTTAGACGATGTAGTATTTCCATTTCACGAAGGCAACGAAGGTTTAGAGGAACGAGTTTATTTTGAGTCTAGCGATTTAGAAACAATAGTCTTAGACAAAGAAAGTGAACTCGTAGAGATGAGTGAGGATGAACCTGACTTAGAAGAATCAATTGACCATTTCCGGGGAATCGATGACCTAGAAATTAGGAAGTTGTGACTAGTCTTTCTATAGACACTGAAAACTCTAAGTTTGGGGGTGATTATCATTCTCCATGTGCTTTAACTCTTAGAAAGGTCCCTCACTTGGGACTTGACATATGTGCCTCAACCATTTTACAAGATTATCTTCATACACGTTTTCCTGAACCTAATGATGTTCATAAAGAAGTTCAGTTGTTAGAAAACCATCATCTGGTTGATGTGGTTAACCCAGGCTACGATACCTCGATTGACGTTGTTTTCCCACCAAAAATTTTTATCCAATTGTGGGAACTTATGAAATTCAAATGTGTCAAATATTAAGTTATAAGACTAAACCTAATTACTTTAGGAGATTAGGGTCGACACGTTTGTTTAAGGAAGACCACCACTCTCTTTGTGGTCAACTGTGTGAGTCAAATCTGATTGACTTAGAGGATCCCCAATTATTCATGTTATTGTTATGTGCTCCTAAGTTCCTACTTGAGTATTTCCAGACTCTACAACCTGATCTTAAGAATCCTTCTTTTGAGGAAGTCCAGCCCATGAAAATATTTTATTTAGACCCGTTTATAGAGCCTGAACCTGAGCCACAACTAGATATAGTTATCTGAAACAAAAAGTTAAATAAGGGTATGTTCGATATCTTCACGGTCTGTTGCAATTTTCTCTTCTTTTGAGTTATACTTTTGGATCCAGATGACCCACAGTTATTCCGGTTACTGCTATATGATTCTGCGAGGTGACTAGTTCTTTCTTAGTCTGGCTGAAGACTTTAAACTTAGCAATTCTTGGGAGGTAACCCATGCTCATGCAACACGGTAATATCTTTCCTTACTCTTTTCTTCAAGTGGTAACAGTTTCTCATTGTTCATGCTTTTAATTTCATCTTTAGAACATTGAGGACAATGTTAGATTTAAGTTTGGGGGTATGGGAGAAACTTTTAGTTGCAATAAATAAACTTGAGCCTAGAAATTTATGCTTATTAAAGGTTGGCACTAACCAATCTAAGTGGATGGGAACATCTTGGTTGTAGGAGTTGAGGAACCAATCTGATTAGATGGAAACATCTAAAGAGTCTATTCATAAAAGCACAGAGCTCAAGTGTAAGAATTAAAAAAAACATGGTAGTTTCGCCATATCTCGTTGGATCCTTTTCACCTTCTGTTTTTATTTTCTTATAAGTGATTGGGTGAAATAGAGTGATTGAGATACCACAAAAAAAAAAAAAAAAAAAAGAGACCAGACCACTAGACCAACCGGAATAAATACAATAAAGTCGACCACTGGTACCCTTGTATATGCCAGGAATGATGATTATGATGAGGATAGTATTGATGAAGAATCTGAAATATGTAGGCATAGTGATCAGGAATTTGTTACTCCAGTTGAGCTTTATAATGATAATGTTATTTCTAGTACAAATCCAAATAATTTTAATAATTATTCACCTATTCAAAAGGACAAGGATTTGACTAGAAATATCCCGTTTAGACGATGTAGTATTTCCTTTTCGAAGGCAACGAAGGTTTAGAGGAACGAGTTTATTTTCAGTCTAGCGATTTAGAAATAATAGTCTTAGACAAAGAAAGTGAACTCGTAGAGATGAGTGAGGATGAACCTGACTTAGAAGAATCAATTGACCATTTCCAGGAATCTGATGACCTAGAAATTAGGGAATTTGTGACTAGTCTTTCTATAGACACTGAAAACTCTAAGTTTGGGGGTGATTATCATTCTCCATGTGCTTTAACTCTTAGAAAGGTCCCTCACTTGGGACTTGACATATGTGCCTCAACCATTTTACAAGATTATCTTCATACACGTTTTCCGAACCTAATGATGTCCATAAAGAAGTTCGGTTTTTAGAAACCCATCCTCTCGGTTGATGTGGTTAACCCAGCTCGATACCTCGATTGACTTTGTTTTCCCACCAAAAACTTTTTCTCTAATTGTGGGAACTTATGAAATTCAAATGTGTCAAATATTAAGTTTTAAGACTAAACCTAATTACTTTAGGAGATTAGGGTCGACACGTTTGTTTAAGGAAGACCACCACTCTCTTTGTGGTCAACTCGTGTGAGTCAAATCGATTGACTTAGAGGATCCCCAATTATTCGGAGTTATTGTTATGTGCTTCTAAGTTCCTACTTGAGTATTTCCGGACTCTACAACATGATCTTAAGAATCCTTCTTGTGAGGAAGTCCACCCATGAAAACATTTTATTTAGACCCGTTTATAGAGCTTTCCTAACCCGAGCCACAACTAGATATAGTTATCTTAAACAAAAGTTAAATAAGGGTATGTTCGATATCTTCACGGTCTGTTGCAATTTTCTCTTCTTTTGGGTTATACTTTTTGATCCAGATGACCCACAGTTATTCCGGTTACTGCTATATGATAGGTGTAGAATACACCTAATTTACTATCTAGTAGTTTATGCTTTCTTTGCTATTTTTCTTGTAAATTATGTATTTTACGCTTGTTTTGAGTTTTATAGCTACTATTGGAGTCGCACGGAGGAAAAGAAGAAGAAATCACCCAATTTGAGCCAAAAGGGCAAAAAGGTCATTTTGCAGCAATTGATATATGGAGCCCAAATGAGGTTAAGGGGCAACCCAATTGGAAGAGTACTAAATCCAGGCCCAATCATGGTTAAGGGGGTTGATATCAGGGTGCCCCTTATCACCTACCAGTGGGTGCACTTATCTGTGGGGTGTACCTATCCTATATCGTTCTAACCCTAGGTCGAGGAAATGTCTTATTCATTTCATCACTTAAAGAACAGAGAAAAAAATGGTGGCGCAGCCATGAAACGCATCCGCTGCTATTAAACCTGGTTGCTGTCGTTAATGGATCGAGAAGCTAGGGTTTTCTGTTATTTCTGGTGGTGCTGTGAATGGGTATTATGGCGAGCTGATGATTCAGAGAAGCAGAGATGAAATCAGAGATCGACTCAGTAAGAAATCGACGATGAGGCTCGATCTGTGGAAAATACAAATGGTGGTGGTAGCTGTAATTGAGCAAGGGATTGAGTGGAAGAAGGGTACACAGGGGATTGAATCGATTAGGGTCAATTGGTGTTAATCGGGTATGGTATTGAAGCTCAGAGAAGAAATCAGGGAGTGAATGAGTTCTGGTGGTGCTGTGAGAAATTAGGGTTCCGATCTATTGCCGTTCGAATTGAGATGGGTTTGTGATGGATCGAGAACTGGAGGAATTAATGAAGAAATTGGTGGCTGCTGTTTGAAGATTGAAAATGGGATTGTCTCAGAGAGTTTGATTTTTTTTATGGGTGTTGCCCTGTAATCAGAATTAAGAGATATGGAAATGGATTGGAGCTGGTGATTGAAGCCCTGTTGATAAATGGAATGAATTGAATAGATGAATGATAGGATTTGCACAAAAGAAGAATCACTTGAAAAATGGCTTGCGAATTGTCCGAAATCACCAAACTCTACCAATTTTCCTCCCAAACTGCCGAATCGGACCGATCCGAACGATCCCGAATGACCGATCCCAACCGAGCCCGATGACTGATTCCTATGAGCTGAATAGATTAAGTCACCGAGTTAGCAATGATTGATGGAATCGACTCATCTGAGTAAGCCCGATTCTAGCTGAGTCGGGGAAGCTAACTCGAGTCCGACTCACTCCCTCTCCTTGACCTTTGACTGACGGTTGACCGACGGTTGACTAGTTTGACCGTTAGTCCTAACGGTGGAGGACCTGACGGAATATTCCGTCAAATATTCTCGACGGAGGAATTTCCAGTGGCCGTGGTGACGTTTTCTCCGCCAAATTAGGCCATAATCCCGCTTTTCCCATGAGCAAAATTCCAGAATTTTCTATGGACCTCTCTCATGGGTGTGAAGACTTTGGCTAGGAATTGGATGGAGAATTGGACTCAAATTTGGAAGGAGAAGGTGAAGAGTTGAGAAAAGCTTGGAATTGGAAATTGAATTGCAAAAGGAAAAGGATTCTAATCCTTAGAAGATTTGGAGAATTTTGAAGCCTATAAATAGAGAAGTTTTCTACAACTTCTACACACCTCTCTACACACACACATCTTTACACACACAACACTTTTCTTTTCTTATTCTTTGTGTGAACTCTTTTAACATGAGTAGTTAATTTTATTGATTGAGGATGAATTCCTAGTTTTTAAACATATGATTTAAGTTTTTGTTTTCAACTTCTATCTTGAAGTTTTTCACATAATTATCGATTGTTTTTACTAATAGGAGTGATCTTAAAGACATTCATGATTGATTGATAGATTGTTTGGGGTGGCCAACTAAATTGATTTGTTAATTCAATCTAAAGCTAGTGAAAGTTAGGGGATAAGTAATCGTTCTTTGACTCTTTACATAAGTAGCAAACACGAGACCTTGCGGAGGGATTCCGTGGAGCAATTGTGTGTAGAAACAACGTTAGCAAGTAGACCTGAGCTAAGAGTCTAACTACTAATATCAACCTAAGAAATTCACAAAACCTAATGCATGAGCCAAGTTACATCTAGGTTGAGCTAATTCTAGGTGGCTTGGTGATTAGAATCCGGTAGTCGAGAACTTCCTTGTCCTATTGATAAAAGGGATTTAGGGGTTTAGCACTGAGCTAGTCGCTTTACCTACGGTTGGTGATAATTTGTGACTAATAACAAGTAGAAGAGAACATAACTTGATTCATTGTTTCGTAACGAAGAAGGATTCCCTTGATCTTCTCTCTTATTGTTTTCATCTTTCAACTTTCGATTTTAATTGCTTTCTTTATTTTTATTTTGCTTTTTTACACCCCCTTTCGTGACAATTTTTACAACTAGAATCTCGTGCTCCTCGTGGGATCGACCTTGACTACCCTATATTACTTGTTAATTAGGTAGTAAAGTATTAATTAATTTGTTGTGGTTACGACACGCATCAAATTTTGGCGCCGCCGTTTAGGAGCAACGGCGATTTTAGTTGTTTTTATTTTTATTCTTGCTTTGTTAGATTCCTTACCGTATCTAACTTAATTTGTGAGAATCTTGTTTCGTGTGTTATACCTTTGGTGAATGCTAAAAGGGGTAGACCGAGTCCAATACGTCTTCGATCCGGCACTCAATTAAAGGATTTCATTCGTGCGATTAACACTCCACTTCCTCCTTCTTCATCAAGTGATTCGGACAACGAGGAAGAAACAATGGCCGATCGTACACTCAAGGACCTAGCTTCTCACAGCTTGATACCCAACAATGGTGTATCCAAACTAACTCAACCTTCGAAATCAAGCCGGGGTTGATTGAGAGTTACCAAAGTTCCATGGCATGGTGAATGAGGACCCAAACAAACATCTTATGGATTTTTACACCATAGTTATGGCTATGCTTCCACCGGAGACTAATGAGGATGGAGCAATGTTGAAAGCTTTCCCGTTTTCTTTGGCAGGTAATGCTAAGGAATGGTTATATTATTTGCCTTCCGGAAGTATCACAACATGGAATGGGATGAAGAAACTTTTCCTCGAGAGATATTTTCCCGCATCCAAAGCTACTCAAATTCGCAAGAGATTTGTGGATTGAAACAACAAGTGGGAGAATCATTGTATGAATGTTGGGAGCGTTACAAGAGGTTGGTGGAAGCTGTCCACACCATCAATTTAGTGATGCTATGATACTTCAATACTTCTATGAAGCTCTCCACTCAAGTGATAGGTCTCTTCTTGACGCCGCAGGTGGCGGTGCATTAATGAACAAGACGGTGGCCCAAGCTACCGAATTAATTGAAAGTATGGCGGCAAACTCGCAACAATTCTACACAAGGGATGAACCAATGGTTAGGCGAGTGCATGAAGTTAGTGATTCATCATCACATCTTGATCAAAGGATGAGTAACATGGAGATTATGATGCAACGGATTGCCGCGGTAATTATTCCTGATAATGAGACCGAACAAGTGAATGCTTTATATCCGAATCAAAGGCCAAGGTACGATCCATACTCAATACTTACAATCCCGGGTGGAAGGATCATCCTAACTTTAGCTATGCAAATAAGCAAGCGGCGGCTCCTAATCCATATGAGCAACAAGGTGGTTTCCAACAATCACGATTCCAACCTCAACAACATGGTGGTTCTCAACAATTTCAACCACAACAAGTCAAGGAGCGTGATTCTTTGAATGATGACAAGCTCAATGTGTTAATACAAGGTATGCAAAGTCTTACTTCTATGGTCCAACAAAGCCAACAACACCAACAAAAGACCGATTCGGCAATCAAGGAGTTACAAATTCAAGTGGGGCAATTAGCGACCGATGTAAACTTATTGAAAGCGCAAAGCGTCCACAAATCTTCCTTCACAACCAATTGTTAATCCAAGAGAGAAGTTAATGCGATTACTTTGAGGAGTGGGACACATGTGGAGCAACCAAATCAACAAGATAAGGTGTATGATGAGAAAGAGGAAATTGAAACCGCACCAAAGGAGAAAATATCGCCAACCAATCAACCCAAGGAGACGGTTCCTACTTTCACAACTCCACCTCCGTTCCTAGCCGATTTGCTAAATCAAAGAGAGACTTGGAATACATGGATATTTGGGAAATCTTTAAGAAAGTACAAGTCAATATTCCACTCATAGAAGCTCTTCGTCAAATTCCTCGTTGTGCAAAGTTCTTAAAGGAGATGTGCATGAAGAAGAAAAGGTTGAAAGGGAATGAAGTCATGAGTGTGGGGAGAATGCTTCGGCGTTTATTCTCAAGAAACTCCCACCAAAATTAAAGGACCCTGTAGTTTCAATATACCTTGCACAATTGGTAAAACAAGGTTTACTCGAGCTTTGCTAGATTTGGGAGCGTCGGTGAATGTTATGCCTTCCTCGATTTATGATTCTTTGAATCTCGGTCCTCTTAAGGAGACCGGGGTAGTTCTTGAACTTGCTAACCGATCTAATGTTTACCCGAAAGGGATTGTTGAGAATGTTTTGGTGCAGGTTAATAAGCTTGTTTTTCCGGCCGATTTCTATGTCTTAGACATGAATGATGAGAATTCTTCCAAGTCTACACCTTTGCTTTTGGGTAGACCATTCTTGAGCACCGCCGGAACAAAGATTGATGTCCAAATGGCACCTTGACTATGGAGTTTGATGGTACACTCATCCACTTCAATATCTTTGAGACAACGCGATGCCCTAGTGATGTGAAATCATGTTTTCCCGTGAAAGAGATTGATCCGGGCTAATGAATCTTGCAAGAGCTAAGTCGGGCCGTCGACTTTAAAACAAGCGCTTAATGGGAGGCAACCCATCGGTTTTGTATTTCTTATCTTTTTGCTTTTTGTTATTTCTTTTTCTTGTTTCTTATCATGTTAAAATCTCCCACCTTGACTTTACTAGGAGGATTCAATTACATTGAGGACAATGTAAGGTTTAAGTGTGGGGAGTGGTTAAGCATGTTTTTAAAACAAAAATTACAAAAAAAAATGAAAAAAAAAATTTTGAAAAAAAAAAAAAGTTTTACTTAAAAATTCCAACTTTTAAAGATTTTAGAGTCCCTAGCATATTTCTAGGTATGTTTACATAGAGATTTTGACCGACATAATTGAACTTGGAAATGTTAGAGAATTACGTTCGGATTTCTTGTTTGTTTGAGTGTTAAATAATGGATTTAATCATGCCGGTGATGCGAATTTGGTGCAGGAGAAATGCGTTATTAGAGTTGCTGATCAATCATTAGTGGAGACTACCCGTATTCATATCATGAGAGGCACCGACCAGAATTTTTCCATATACTAAAGAGCTTCTTTTGAGTGTGTGTCACCGTAAGTAAATTCCAGGTAGAATGGTGAGCTACCCAACCTCCCACCACTAAAAGCACTACTCTTTGATCTCTTGAGTGCTAATTTTGTCAATCATGAGGGTGACGTCCATGGATGAAAGCTTCCTTCTTGTAGTTCGATTTGCAGTTAGCACCATTCTCTCTCTCGACAACAACGGATCCATAGAAACTCTCATCATCAACAAGGAGCGATACCAAAATCTACAAGGAAAGTTGGAAAAGTTTAAGGTTTACAAGCAACGGAACGAGAAAAAGAGCAAATTTCAAATTCAAGTAAAGCAACATACAAAAGAGCGGATTTTTACATATAAGTTGAGGACTTACAATACAATGAGGTAATTTTATATTCAAGTATAAAGACTTATTCATGAAAGCGAAGAAAAATCAAAAGGTGAGAATTTTTGAAAGTTTATGATTTCAAGACGATACAAGTTGTGAAGAATCAAGTGGTAAAATACTTCTCCCACGGCCATGGTTTATTTTTGTATTTAATTTCTCTTGTTTCAATTGAAAAAAAAAAAAAAAAAAAAAAAAAAAAAAAAAAAAAAAAAAAAAAAAAATAATAAAAAAAAAAAAAAAAAAAAATATATTTGTTCTTATTTTTATTTAATGAGCCGTGGGAAGGAAAATTTATAAGGAAGTTTCAAGCGACAAGGATTTCAAGGTAAAAAGGGTTACAAATTGTTAAGGATTTATGAAATTCAAGGGTTTATCATCAATAGTTGAAACCGAAGACCAAGAAGTTAAAGACGAGGAGCGAAAGACGTTTCTATTGGATGCCGTGAGAGTGGTGTTATCATAATTGGCGATCGGATGTGAAGGTAAGTAAGTAATCTCATCCTCGATAATAATGGTTGATTTCCTTTCTTAGAGATCGTCAGAAAAAAATGGTTTTTCAAAATATTAAAAGATGTGGTTTTTTAAAAATATTTCTAAGTTATCCTTCCCACCATTCAACGTGTTGCAGAATTCTCTTTTCATTCCCACCTTTTCACACACATGTGAGAACCATAAAAAGCCGTCTTTTTGAGTGCAATTATCATAAAATCCTATTTGGTGAGGCAGAAGTCGAGGCGAAATGCTTATTGATCGTTTCTCAAACACGCATTCTCTCATTATGGTGTGGTTATTTCTCACTCAACATTTAAGAACGAGAATATGTTCTTTAGTATTTCTAACTTCTTATTACTAGCATGCAGAAATTCTATGTCCTCATAACTCTTTGGATGCTTGGGACGCTTGAACGCTTTGAAGTTGTGAGTTTTTAGTTTGATTTGCTCGAGGACTAGCAAAGTCTAAGTGTGGGGAATTTGATAGGTGTAGAATACACCTAATTTACTATCTAGTAGTTTATGCTTTCTTTGCTATTTTTCTTGTAAATTATGTATTTTACGCTTGTTTTGAGTTTTATAGCTACTATTGGAGTCGCACGGAGGAAAAGAAGAAGAAATCACCCAATTTGAGCCAAAAGGGCAAAAAGGTCATTTTGCAGGCAATTGATATATGGAGCCCAGTTTGAGGTTAAGGGGCAACCCAATTGGAAGAGTACTAAATCCAGCCCAATCATGGTTAAGGGGTTGATATCAAGTGCCCTTATCACCTACCAACATTGTGCACTTATCTAACGTGGGTGTACCTATCCTATATCGTTCTAACCCTAGGTCGAGGAAATGTCTTATTCATTTCATCACTTAAAGAACAAGAGAAAATGGTGGCGCAGCCATGAAACGCATCCGCTGCTATTAAACCTGGTTGCTGTCGTTAATGGATCGAGAAGCTAGGGTTTTCTGTTATTTCTGGTGGTGCTGTGAATGGGTATTATGGCGAGCTGATGATTCAGAGAAGCAGAGATGAAATCAGAGATCGACTCAGTAAGAAATCGACGATGAGGCTCGATCTGTGGAAAATACAAATGGTGGTGGTAGCTGTAATTGAGCAAGGGATTGAGTGGAAGAAGGGTACACAGGGGATTGAATCGATTAGGGTCAATTGGTGTTAATCGGGTATGGTATTGAAGCTCAGAGAAGAAATCAGGGAGTGAATGAGTTCTGGTGGTGCTGTGAGAAATTAGGGTTCCGATCTATTGCCGTTCGAATTGAGATGGGTTTGTGATGGATCGAGAACTGGAGGAATTAATGAAGAAATTGGTGGCTGCTGTTTGAAGATTGAAAATGGGATTGTCTCAGAGAGTTTGATTTTTTTTATGGGTGTTGCCCTGTAATCAGAATTAAGAGATATGGAAATGGATTGGAGCTGGTGATTGAAGCCCTGTTGATAAATGGAATGAATTGAATAGATGAATGATAGGATTTGCACAGGAGAAGAATCAGCCCTGAAAAATGGCTTGCGAATTGTCCCTAAATCACCAAACTCTACCAATTTTCCTCCCAAGAGCCGAATCGACCGATCCGAACGATCCCGATGACCGATCCCAACCGAGCCCGATGACGATTCCGGTGAGTCGAATAGATTAAGTCGCCGAATTAGCAAACATTCAGAACGACTTATCCGAGTAAGCCCAGCTAGCCGAGTCGAAGCTAACTTGAGTCTGACTCACTCCCTCTCCTTGACCTTTGACTAACAGTTGACTGACGCTGACTAGTTTGACCGTTAGTCCTAACTGAGGACCAGACGGAATATTCCGGCCGATTCTCTCGACGGAGAAATTTTCAGGAGTGGCGGCGTGATGTTTTCCCGCCAAATTCGGCCATAATCCCAAGCTTTTCCTGGGAGCAAAATTCCGTAACTTTCTATGGACCTCTCTCATGGGTGTGAAGACTTTGGCTAGGAATTGGATGGAGAATTGGACTCAAATTTGGAAGGAGAAGGTGAAGAGTTGAGAAAAGCTTGGAATTGGAAATTGAATTGCAAAAGGAAAAGGATTCTAATCCTTAGAAGATTTGGAGAATTTTGAAGCCTATAAATAGAGAAGTTTTCTACAACTTCTACACACCTCTCTCTACACACATCTTTACACACAACACTTTTCTTTTCTTATTCTTTTTTGTGTGAACTCTTTTAACATGAGTAGTTAATTTTATTGATTGAGGATGAATTCTAGTTTTTAAACATATGATTTGAGTTTTTGTTTTCAACTTCTATCTTGAAGTTTTTCACATAATTATCGATTGTTTTTACTAATAGGAGTGATCTTAAAGACATTCATGATTGATTGATAGATTGTTTGGGGTGGCCAACTAAATTGATTTGTTAATTCAATCTAAAGCTAGTGAAAGTTAGGGATAAGTAATCGTTTCTTTGACTCTTTACATAAGTAGCAAACACGAGACCTTGCGGAGGGATTCCGTGGAGCAATTGTGTGTAGAAACAACGTTAGCAAGTAGACCTTGAGCTAAGAGTCTAACTACTAATATCAACCTAAGAAATTCACAAAACCTAATGCATGAGCCAAGTTACATCTAGGTTGAGCTAATTCTAGGGTGGCTTGCGATTAGAATCGGTAGTCGAGAACTTCCGTGTCCGGTGATAAAAGGGATTTAGGGTTTAGCACTGAGCTAGCCGCTTACCTACGGTTGGTGATAATTTGTGACTAATAACAAGTAGAAGAGAACATAACTTGATTCATTGTTTCGTAACGAAGAAGGATTCCTTGATCTTCTCTCTCTTATTGTTTTCATCTTTCAACTTTCGATTTTAATTGCTTTCTTTATTTTTATTTTGCTTTTTTACACCCCCCTTTCGTGACAATTTTTACAACTAGAATCTCGTGCTCCTCGTGGGATCGACCTTGACTACCCTATATTACTTGTTAATTAGGTAGTAAAGTATTAATTAATTTGTTGTGGTTACGACACGCATCACTATATGATTCTGCGAGGTAACTAGTTCTTTCTTAGTCTGGCTGAAGACTTTAAACTTAGCAATTCTTGGGAGGTAACCCATGCTCATGCAACACTCAAGAATATCTTTCCTTACTCTTTTTCTTCAAGTGGTAACAGTTTCTCATTGTTCATGCTTTTAATTTCATCTTTAGAACATTGAGGACAATGTTAGATTTAAGTTTGGGGGTATGGGAGAAACTTTTAGTTGCAATAAATAAACTTCAGAGCCTAGAAATTTATGCTTATTAAGGTTGGCACTAACCAATCTAAGTGGATGGGAACATCTTGGTTGTAGGAGTTGAGGAACCAATCTGATTAGATGGAAACATCTAAAGAGTCTATTCATAAAAGCACAGAGCTCAGGTGTTAGAATTAAAAAAAACATGGTAGTTTCGCCATATCTTGTCAATCCTTTTCACCTTCATTTTTATTTTCTTATAAGTTATTGGGTGAAATAGAGTGATTGAGATACCACAAAAAAAAAAAAAAAAAAAAAAAAAAAAAAGAGACCAGACCAATTAGACCAACCGGAATAAATACAATAAAGTGGACCACCTTAATACCCTTGCATATGCCAAATGAGTTGACTTTAGAGTTAGGATTATCGAACAACGGTTCCCTTGTATATGCCAAAGTGTGTTGATATTAGTCCGGACTCAGTGTCTCGGTCCATTAGGATAGGTTCACCTTAGTCAACATCATCCACGTTTTTCTACATCCATCTTCTTAATCTATCCATGTGATTGGTTGACTCGGTTTATGATGTCCGTAAAACTATCCTAGTAGAGTGTGTCACTTTATATGAATTTTAGTATGCTTGAGTGCAAACTCGTGTACAACAATTGGAATTTCGCATCGTGGTACTTCCTCCCCGTAGTCAATAAGTATGCCAACCAAGGAGATTCTTTAGTGCCTTCCAAGGTTCTGCGTAGATAGCTAGGGTCCTGGAGTAAAGGTTTTGTGGGTACACCTCTGTAAACCCTCCTGAGATAACACTCATACTAGGGCCACCTAGGGGTTCAAATGATTTTATTTTCTAGAATAAATTTGCTCGAGGACTAGCAAATAATAAGTTTGGGGGTATTTGATGTATACATTTTTGTGTCTATTTTGTTCTCAATGTTCTATATTGTTAGTGCTCGATATTGTACTAATTATGGTTTTTTGTGTTTGTAGGTATTTTTGGGAAATAAACATTTTTGGAAAAATCGGTTTAAAAATTATGTGGAGCACCCGGAGGACATTTGCTATGCGAACTCCCATTGGATAAGGGCACCTCAATTGCTAAGGGCACCCGAATTGCTATTCACACCCTCGATTCGGGATAGGGGGCATCTCATCTTCTTCATTTGAATTTTCATTTTTGGCGGAAAGAGTTTCACTCTGGAAGATTTGTCGATTTGATTTTGGATGGGTTAGAGGTAGACTAATCGGGCGAAACTTCATGGGTGATTTTATATGACTATATAATGTTGGTATGGGTGTTTGTTTGGACAAAATTTGGGTGAATAACGTGTTTCAATCAAAATAACAGACAACGGCTTTCCCAAGTTCAAGTGAAGTTGACAAGAGTTTGAGGCGTGTAAATGCGTGGTTTGGAGTGTTTTGCACTACAAAGATGCGTGAAGAAGATAAATAAGGAATGTTTGACATACCGAGAACGCTGTGGAAGATCAAAGAAATGGAAAATATTGCCGTGAGAATAAAAATAATAAAGAGAGGATATTTTGAAGTTATGAAGGAGATTCGATGCATCTTTCGGGTTTAAATAGGGTTGAATTAGTACCATACAAGGACGGGGAGAGTTTGGGGACAGTTTAGAGCAACAATAGAGAGGTTTGATCGAGTTGCAGAGAATATTTCTCTGTCCGCTGTCGCTGAAGAACACGAAGAACAATGACGCACAGAGACAATCGTTTATGCTACAAAGATACGACTGCATGGATTTGAGGTCATAATACGGAAGAGGCTTGATTTAAAATTACGGCGTTGTAAAACACTTTACATGTATCGTTCTCTGTAATAGTCCGTTTGTAACAAATAAAAACTGTTGCAAACCCATTTTATAATTTCTTCTCCTTTTCATCTTTTGTAAACACCTTTTGAGCAATGAAAAAATCCTTTGAGAGTGTTTTCACCATGCGAGCTAGAACCCATCAATGGACTGACGGAGAAGGCTGCTTTGCACCCATGTGGTAATTCTATTTAATTCCTTTATGATTATTTGCACTATTATAATTGATTTATGATTTTTCTTGATTATTTGTGAATTCGTTAGATGTCGCATGCTTAGTCTTAGGTACTTTAGATGCGTCTGCTTGTGAATTACATATAATTCTTTATAAAATCTACCTTGGAAAAGAATTAGAGTCGATGTTCGTTATTTTATGAGCTTTAATTGTCCTAATTAATAGATGAACCGCATGAATGTGAGAATTGGTGGAATCCGAGTCCCAAAGAATCTCTTTCATCTTGTGACATAAATTGTATATTTTCTCTATTTTTATTATTTTTCTTTATTAAATCCTAGAATCGATTTCAACAAGTCCTAGTGAACGACAACTCTACTTACCACTATCCTAAATCCGATCAATATCCATAAACTAAAAACAACCACACAAAGCTAAGAACAAGAAGTTGTCCCCGCTATCAAATGTCACATAACCATAATTAAACACGAGGACCCGACTTCTTTTGTTGGTGGTACCACCACCACCACAGTGCGAGGACCATCACGGCGACCACCGCGACCACTCGACCACCTCTTTGGCTAGTACCCACACCATGCACATCCTCTTCCAAAGGCGTCTTCATTGACGCTAGATGACGGTGACTATGGCTAGTACTCGTGACCTCAATGGACTTTCTTCTCGCCTCTTTAAGCCTCTTTCTTCCGCTGACCAACCCCTCATACAATTCTTTCCCTGGTTGGGATCATGCATATTCCTTATTTGCTCTTGCAAGGTCCTTTGTTGAGGGAGCGTTAATCACACCATTAGTACTATGCATGAAGTCATACTATTTGCAAGCTGTTGTCCTCGCCTTTCTATTAACACATTAAAAGAGTCTTAAGAGATTATTCCATAATACATAATATAAATTAGAACTAAATGTTACTTGCATCATGAAATATAGTTTCCTCCAAGTCATACCAAATAGTCCCTTTGTCTCTTTGTTCTCTCGACAGCCTTCCTTTTTTCTATTGCCCCTTTTGAATAAGTGGTCTGGGCCTCGGATCATTATTAATCACATGTGGATGACCAAAATGATAATACCAATCTATGTAATCATCAACCTCAGCCTTCTTTCGTGTTTTACAAGTCGTTTACCTCTCCCGCTTGGAGTTAGTATTCTTGTTGATGGCGGTTTGTTCCAAACATCAATCGTGGAGTTGGGCTGAGTTGAGTACAATGGTGGGGCCTCTTGTCTCGGATCCATCCTTGGATAATTTGAAGTTTTCCTTTTAACGACCTTTCTGAATATGAGCACTTTGGCGAGTTCGACGAGGATTGGTCATAACATAACTTGTGGTATGATACAATGGTCCGTCCGTTAGCTCCGAGATATGTGTGAACTCACTAACATCAACTCCATTTTGAATCCTCAAATAAGGGTCAAAGATAACATCTTCAACAGTGAAAGATCTATTTCCCCGCCTCACTTGAATGAGCCTCTTTTCTTTGTTCCTTTTTTGTCTACCAGTGAACATAAACTTCTTTCCGTAGGGTCTATCATCATCTTCTTCCCATTCAAGAGGAGGTCTCAAGCTCGGAAAGTGGTCATACACCCATGCCTAGAAAAATATAAAACAATTTAAGCAATTGGGACATGAATAAAAAAGATAAATATAACAAACAATCATAAAATAAAAAAATGATAAAATGTAACCAAACTTACTATTAGAAGTCTTAACATTCCCAGCAATTTTAGTAGCTCCAAATTTCGAGGCCTTTCTTAGACTTTCAAGTAGATATGCAAGCGCATGCGTGCCCCACGAATACTCTGGTCTTCTTCAAATCCTTCAACAATTGTAGGTAATGGACATTCACCCTATTTCCGAGTTATCGGGCATGAATACGATCCCCAATAGAATACAACAAATATGTTGTGGTTGTACGCCTAGCCCTTGTGTCATCTATCACCTCACTTGCCAATTGCTTTTTGAGGGTGTCTCCAAACTTAGTCCTCAAATTTTTCAACAACAGCTTCTTTACCTTGTTAATCTTGTTTGGTTCCGAAGGTCATAACCACTAGCCAACATAAACTCCACCTCGGTCTCGCTCTTTCCCACCCCCAGTGTTTTTCAATAAGGTCAGAAAGATCACCAAGACATGTTGTTATCAAAACCTTCATGCTGATTTTCCTTCAACTTCAAGTCAAGAATTTTCTTCACATCATCCGGTATTATTGTCATCTCTCCAAATGGGAGATGAAACGTGATCGCTTTCCGCCAATATCGTTCCTCAAGGTAGATACCATTATACTTATCATAATCGATTGGGTATTCAACTCCGTGCCCTAATCCCGAACTTGACACTAGAGTACGAACATCACCACATTCGTCACCTAATGGCCAATGACTAGCTCTTTGATGCTTGACCAATTTGATCGCCTCTCGCATGATCTCTTAAAACAATACAAACATATTTTGTTAAATCGATTAATGAAATATACATAAATACAAAAAAAAAAAAAAAAATAACTTATAACAAAACAATTTGTTAAGAGAACATACCCTAAGTTTCGTCCCAGACTTTTTATGCCTGTGAATTGGTATAACCAAATAAGATTGAGGACTTATCTCGTGCCTCGCCCCGTCTTCTTTTATTCTTCTTCCTTGGCAACAATGTGTCTTTTCCTTTAGGAATATGCAACCTTTTGGTGCGGGGTTCCTTTCTGGGCTTCTTTTCTTTCCTTGGTTTAGTCGAGCTTCGGAGTTGTAGCTACAACAATTTCTTTTCCCCTTGTTTTGTACTCATTCTTCATCATTTGCTTCCTCTTCCTCATCCTCATTTTCATCATTTGCTTCGTCTTCTTCCTCATCTTCATCATTTGCTTCCCTTCCTCATCTTCACAATTTCTTCTTCATCCTCCTCTTCTTCGCCATTTCCTTCTTCATCATCCTCTTCTTCGCCATTGGATTCATCGTGATTTTCTTCCTCTTCATTATCATCAGCTTCTTCAAGGTTCTTTTCAACTCCTACCTCTTCAATTCTTGTTCATTAGGTTCACTCTTCTTCAAGGTTCTTTTCTAACTCCTACCTCTTCAATTTCTTGATCATTAGGTTCACTTCCTTCTAATTCAACCCTGCAGTTACCTCTGAGATGGTTCTCTAAGCCTAATCTCAAATTGATTCTTCTTCTTCTTCGTGCATTCTTGGGGACACTCTATAATCTACCCCTAAATGCTTGTCACCGAGGGGTGGGTGTGATCAATCGGAGTTAAGTTATTCCTCTCTTTTCTTCACCCTATCAGGATTCCTACACAAGTAAAAATTTGAATGAATTCTTAAGGGTTGAACAAACAAAATGTAACAAACAAACCAAAAAAATGTGACAAAAACAATATACGGTTTGTAACTTTACAATCGGTTCGTAACTGAATAATTAAACAACCCGTATATCAAATAGGTTGGTAACTTTCTTATCGTTATCAACCGTAACAATACACAAGGTTTTCAAACACAGGATAATATACGGTTACAAATGTACACAATTATGAACAGTACCTGATACACGGTTAGTGTAAATAACATACAAATAGGCACCGTAAGCAAAATAATTTAACATGCGAGAGAAAATACGGTTCAGAATTCCGTGGAAATTAGCAACCATAATCGCAAAAAATCAAAACTTAAGAACATACTACAGGTATTTCATAAAATTTCAATTGTTACAAACCGTATTTGCATCAAAGCTTCACATACGGTTCATAATGGAACTAATTGCAACCGAACTAAGTAACAAAAACCTGTGATATGGAAACTTTTATTTTTCACCTAAAACCCTAATTTTGATAGAAATTGAAATTAGAACTAACAAATTAAACTAAACCTAAATGGGTTCCGCAAAACATACCTCATGTCATTCCACCTAATTTCTCCTCCTGGAGGGGTTTGGGAGTTGCATTTTTGTTCTTCACCTAATGGAACATTTTGCTTGATTAGAATCGCTACTATCTTCACAACTTTCTTCTTATTCGTCATCTATATTGTAGACTTCTACCAACGATTATCAATTTTGTGAATAAGCCATTAATCGAAGACGATGAATTTTCTGGACTTTGTTTTAACGGAGGTGGTGCCACGGTTACAATGGAAGTTGAGAAGATGAAACAAAAAACAAATCTGATTTTGATTCTTCTCATAAAATTAGGTTTATATGATGAGGATAATTCAGTCTTTTCAATCAAAAGCAAGGGTAAATTAGTCCATTTAAGGTGAAAAGGGTAATCTAGTCAATCTACACCCTATAGGACACCCCCCAACCAATGTTAGGGACATTGCTATCACACTTGCCGCCTTCTGCCATTTTCTTGCTGTTCTATACTAAGATTGAAAAAAAACTAACCACTCTGCGTCTGCACTCTGCACTAACCCATGTGATTGGTCCATTGGGCGTTCTTAATTTTTAAACTGGCTGACTCGAGTTTGAATTTAGAAACCAGTAGTCAGATTGTTGTCGCTATCTAACTCACTTCCTCCAAGCCAAGTTGACTCAAACAAGTCGTCCTTTCAAATGCATGTAGTATGTGAATCAGACTCGCGTCTCTAGAAGTAAAATTCCCAGGGCCAGGGCTGTCTCCGTCTCTCTGTGAAACTAAATCGCACAGTTTCGACATTTGAAGCCATTTTTCTGTTTAGAGAAAGCTAGGTGACCATATTCTCCCAAGGTGAAGTTTCCAAGCCTCACAGGTATGTCTAGGTTTTCTTTTCCCCTTTCTTATTGTGTTTTTAACAAATCATGTTGAATGTTTGTCAGAATAAGAGCGGTATTTGGTTATTCCCACGAACTAGACATTGGAAATCAATATAAACTTTTCTAAGTCCTCGTAAATCAATTGCATCCCATAGTCTAATTGGAATCCCTTTTTTTTTTTTTTTTTTTTTTTTTTTTTTGTCATTAAATTACTAGTAAAGTGGATTCAATTACTACAGCAAACACTTGATAGTACCACTAAATTTAGATGTTAGAGCCCTGATGGCAACTTGAATAAACATAGGATTTAGTCCTTGGAATTCCAGATATTTTATTAGACTCTTTGGTATCCATTGACAATTATGCATGCCCAGATCTTAATCTTGAAGAGTGTGGAGAAAAGAGTTGATTTAAGTTGGTGTGAACCACAACTTTGTGGATATCAAGGAATTTAAGGATGTATTTTCTTTAAGCTACTTCCTAACTACATGTTTGTATGGATATTCATTTATTGGTTAAATCTTGTAGGGCATTTTGCTAGTTTTAATTTGCAAAGCATTTAGTGTTTATCAGAGTAGAACTGGAGGATTAGTGATTTGGAGGTGAGGTAGTTCAATTGTGCTGTTCAGGGAATGCCCTACAAGCTTTCTTGTGTGCAACCATATACTGAACAAAGTAAACATAATCCAAGTACAAATACTTATCAAAAGTATCAAGTAGTGTAGGAGTGCGTGACTCGGTTGGTATAGTAAAGGATTCTGTTAACAATAATTCATGAAAACTGCAGAGAATCTATCACTAACATGGTTTAAAAAGTTTGTGGGGCGCGCTTTTGCCTTTTTGCGCTTCAGGTCCTAGAGAAATTCTAGAGCGCCGCTTTCTAATTGGCTTATGTTAGAAAATAAAAAGCTGGCATTTGAAGCCCATTAGGACCTGTTTCGTTTTCTAACTAAATACCAATAAACCTAATTGATGGGGCAAATGATCATGATAAGATGACTGTCTACATGATGATATGAATGATGCAGACATTCCTGGCTAGCAGTATATTAAAATAGCTCTTGGGTAGAATAGGCAGTATCAGTATGCCATATGCTTAGTTAATTTAATTATTTATTTATTATGTCTGAACTACTTGGTAGTTTTTCTTTTATTTGGTTGACAACTTCTTATTTATATATTTTAAAAAGCTCGCTTTCGCTCACGTTTCGCAGCGCTTTACGCTTTTAGTATAAGAGCGCTCGCTTCCACGCTTTTCGCTTTCTAAAACCTTGATCACGAAAGAACTTATGATTTAAGTTAGCTAAAGTATTTGTTGGATGAAATCATTCATTCTTATTAAGAGTCAGACATGCATGCTTTTCTTCTTTTGCATGTTTTTTCCTCTTCAACATGAAGAATTCTTAAAATTCAGTTCTAGACCAATTCTTGTATCTTAAGTTGTTAACCAAATTATCCTCCGGGACCTAACTATTAGCAAAAGGACTTTCTATATGTAAAACCAAGTGAGGCTGAATTATGGTTGAAGCAAAAGGACCTTGCAGTTTGAGTGGAAGTAACAATTAACTAATTCAATGAACATGGCAATGTTCATTGGATATCAGTACTTGGTTATAATATAAGTACTGCGCCATCGACATTTATTCTCATGTAATTCAGTCTCATTTCAAGTTATGACCAATTCAAACCTTAAACAGGCTGAATTATACTTCCATTTACGACAATGGCTTTTTGATTTTCTTGTGATTAATTCAATGAGTTCCAAGTTTTTCACAACTTTTAATATGATGAACATCAGCACTTATAGTGCCAGTTTCAGGTGGAATAGTATTTGCAGGTGGTTATATTTAAGTAGCTTTATCAATTCCCTTTACACCTTGATGTTCTCACCTATTCAATTTGAGATGTTTAGCATGGTTAGGTTTCTAAATTTGTTTTTGAAAAATATACAAGAATCATGTGTTGTTTGCTAGACGTTTTATTGGGAAAATTTTGGTTGAAATGGTGTTTTTTAGGTGTTCGTCTGTGCAGGATTCCAAGTACTGTATCATATATAACCATAGTCACATAAAGCACAATACAAGATTAGATATATATACCAAGTAGATTTACAAGAAAACTCTGAACTTGCACAAATTTAGTGTGAACCAGCTAACATTGCCTGTGATCATTTTTTCATAACAAAAGTCGTTATTCTTTGAGTCATCTGCACACCAAATGGAGATGCTGTGAAGTTCTCCTTGACTTCTGAGCTTACTGCAAGCAGTAAAAATGCCATTAACCACCTGAATCGTCGGTGCTGTAGCCAGTTAAGATCTCACCTAATGAAGTTTGAGGTTGAGTTTGAAGTAGTTCAAAACTGAGACACACTTTGGTAATCAGATGAAAAATAAAGACACTGTTGGGTCATGGAATGTAATGCTAATTTCGCAGATAATATACAAGCCAGTAAAATCATTGTCAGGATGCAATAAGTCGCTTTGTTTAAATCTGTCTGTTGATTCTGCTAGATTAAAGCGCCGAATGGGTACTTTTCCTGATAGATGAGCCATTTCCTGCAGTTATTCGTTTGACACATCCACTTTTGGGTTTCCACTTCAGTATTGGTTTTTAGTTGTCTTTTTTCTCTTCGGTCGTCCCTCCACCCGGGTCATCTAGTTGTACTGGTTACCAACTTGACCTGTGTTGCTGTCAAAACTTTTAATGTTTGGATTTGTGTATATGCATCTGCTTGTGTTTTGTGAGACAGTAGAAAGATATCTAGGTTTTCTTTATGGAATGTTGAACTTCAGTTCCATGTTTTTATCACTCACTGTATCAATATCAACATCTTATGGCCTAGTTAACTCCTTTGCTTTTCTTATTACTATAGTTGGATGGTTAGACTATGAGCATGATGCGATGCAATTTCAGTATGTACGGTATTAATCGCGAGTTATTTTCTATTGATCATCAGAAAGTGGGTGGATGATCATTATCAGTTGCATTGTATTCTTCTATCTTTATGGTCTCATTTCGCGCTCTTTCCTTTTTTGTTTGAGTTTGCAGTAAAAGCGGGGCGTGGTTTGATTAACTCAAAGCTATGCTTCTGGATGGGAAAAGATCTGTCCTGAAAACTCACTATGACATTCTATCAGTGAAGGAGGATGCAGATTATGAAGAGATTCACAAACTACAAGAGAGCTCCCTTAAATCCCATCCTGATAAAAAGAAAGCAACAAAATCGAGGCCTCAGATATTCAACATGAATCACTAGAAACATTTCTAATGGTGCAAAAGCCTGGGAAATCTTGAGTGACTCAAAGACCCGTGGAATATATGATCGTGAATTGAGGATTCAAGAGATACAGAAACTGCTGAAGATGTTAGTTTTGAGGAGATGATGGTAGAAGAAGTTGGTCAGGTCTTGAACTCTTTACAATGCAGGTGTGCGATTGCTTTTCCATTGATTCAATTGAACTCGGAGAGATGGGCTATTCATTGGGTAGGGATGAGTAAGATATTTATACACAAACCTGACTCCATACCAGCCACTGTTATACTTCCCTTGTGGTCAAGCCTCTTAAAATTCGTCTTGCAATCACCCCTGGTTCATAGTCATTTCTTATTCTTGTAACATTGAGAGATAAAGCTATTAGTATAAAAAGGATGGTTGGAGTCTGCAGAAGAGGGTATAGAGAGTTTGGAGAAGTTTAGAGCAATAGCAGAGCGGACTTGTATGCAGTAACACACCCCCTTTGAATGTCATTGCTATCTATTATTATCCTTATATTTTTTCTTCCTTTCTTACTGTCAATTTATTCTATGATAGACAATCCTGTGTGTTCTCCAAAAGTTCCTTCACCAAAATGTGAGTATGTTTGTGACTTGATTGGCAGACACGGATGCCTCTGTCTGTGTTTTTCTTTCAGCTCTCAAGAAACAAACCCTTGCTCCTTTACCTGATGCTAGCTGTGTAGCTGTGTTCCCCTGGTC